>CM053600.1:91157912-91238168 GCA_028646575.1 Pseudocheirus occidentalis
AACCCTTCAGGACTTCTCTTGCCTGGAACTCAAGGATCAGCCAGGCCACCAACAAACAATGTCCCATCCTGTTTGTGTCTTCAGTCAGCTTCACTGAGGAGCCAAATCCAAAATCTGTCTTGTCTCTCTAAAATTCTTATAAGCACTGGCCTTCTCCCAAGTCAACAGGGAAGTGTCTCAGCCAATAACCTTCTCCCAAGTCAACAGGGGAGTTCACATCTTTTCACCAATGGACAGAGTTAGCCCTAAGTTACTAGATGCTACTTAGCCCTAAGTATTTGATCTACTTAGCCCTAAATAGCTGACAAATTGATTACTATTACACCTCTGCATTTCCCACCATGTAGTTGGGGGTGGCCTTCTTGAGTGGCTGCCTGTATTTTTAAAGCTGGTGAGACTAAGCTGGTCTCTCTCTTTTTGCATCTTTCAGCTGTGTTCTTTTCAGTAACTCCTATCTGCTGTGCTCATCATGGATGAAAGGGACTGAACTCATGAGAGGGGAAAGGGCATTTGCAACAAGTATTTGCCTTTCCCTGCTTATCTCTCTTTTACCCCAGCTCCAAGCAATGGATCTGGTGGTGGTGGTGGGGTGTGTGTGTGTGTGTGTGTGTGTGTCTTGTGTTGTTTGTCCTCCTAAGATTCATGTCTTGGAGGCTATTCCCACAGGATGGGGAGTTCCAGCCATAATGACCTTGGAGCTAGAACTATAAGCAGAGCAGCAGCCTCTGACCCCAACTTCCTGCTTTTCTTCCTGTCAGGAATTGAATTAAGTACCAGCAAACTATTCCAGGTTCAATCTATCATCTCTTCTCTTTTATCCTGCTTGATGATCCACACCTTGATGGGTCTTGTGGTTAGCTCATCTTATATTTATTTTCTAGTCATGAGTTAGGTTACCATCTTACAGAGGAAATGTTGGCAGTGAGTAGAATTCTGGACTTGGAGCCGGGAAGATCTGGGTTTGACTTGCACTTCATATGCTTACAGCTGTGTGACCTCAGGCAAGTCAATTAACCTCTCTGAGCCTGTTTACTCATCTGAAATATAAGGATGGTTACAATAATTACCTTATGGAATTGCTAGGATTCTCAAACGAGATAACACGTACTGAATACTTTGCAAACTTTAAACCACTATGTCAGCATTGTTTATTATTATTATTATTATTATTATTATTATTATTATTATTATTATTTGACCTGCCTTTATGAGCGGTAGAGGAGTAACTTTTCCTATTCAGACACTGTTTAAATCAGTGTGGTTTCCCACAGAAGCCTCGCTGACATTACAACCACTGTTGCCTATTCATTTTACCTTCATCACATTTTTTATGTATGCCTCCTTCTCTTTGCTGACATTGCCACCACCCTGGCGCAGACCTTCATCACCTCAGGCCTGAGTTATTTGCAATAGCTTGCTAATGGGTCCCCTTGCCACAGATACCTCCCTGCTCACTCCTGCTTCTCCTTTCAGGTCCCAAAGTGTTCTTCCAAAGCAGGGCTCTTATTACGTTGCTTCCCTACTCAATGTGTCTCTTGATCACCTCCAGGATAAAATATAAAATCTACTGGCATTCAAAGTCCTTTATAACCTGCTCCTCCAATATTTCCTTTACCCTCAATGTAAACTGAGGGTAATGTACTCTGTACAGAGTACAATGTACTCTGCAACCCAATGACACTGGCCTTATTGCTCTTATTCCTTGAACAAGACATTCCATCTCCTGACTCCAGGAATTTTCAATAGCTGTACCCTATGCAGGGAATGCTATCACTTCTTGTTCCTGCCTCTTGGCTTTCTTTAAATCCTAGTTCAAACCCCACCTTCTATGGGAAGTTTTTCCTGATTCTGTTTCTGATTTCTGTTGCTAATCTATTCATTATAATTATATATAATTATAATGATATTTACTGATTGTGATTATATATCTATTGATATATAATGATATCTATTGATTATAATTTATCATATATGTGTATGATAACAACTATAGACAAACAAGATATAAATGCATATACATACATATATACACATCTCTATCTATCTATCTATCTATCTATATCTTATTTGTCCATAGTTGTTTGCATGTGAGCTCCTTGGGGGCAGGGACTGTCTTTTGCCTTCATATCCTCAGCACTTGGTGCTCTGCACATAGTAGGTGCCAGGTTTACCTTGTCTTATCTCCTAGTTTACATAAACCAGAATTCTTTAAAACCAGTTCCTCAAAAGTTGACGTGAGTCTACTATCCAATTCCATCTGAGGTCCTTAGCAATTGTATCATTGGGCTCGTCTATTTTTTAAGTAATTTTTTTTCAACAAACAATAATCTTTTCTTCCCTTTCCTGCTACCCCATGGAGTGGTGGGGAACAAAACCTTGTAACAAATATCCATTGACAAGTAAAATAAGATTTATGAATTGGTCATATCCAAAAAATATATGTCTTTTTCTATACTTTGAACCCTTCACCACTCTGTCAAGAAGCAGATGGAATGTTTCATCATGGATCCTCTGGAATCATAGTTAGTTATTGGGCTGGTTAGTTCTGAAGTCTTTCAAAGTTGTTTGTCTTCACCATGTTGTTATTGTATAAATTGTTCTCTTGGTTCTGCTCACTTCATTCTGTGTCAGTTCACATAAGTCATTCTAAGTTTCTCTTAAACCATCACAATAGTATTTCATTACATCCATATATCAAAATTTGTTCAGCTACTCTCTAATTGAGATGTATCCCTCTAAGTTACTTGTTTATTAATATCACAAATTTTCCTCCTTTATCACTTCAGTGATAAAAGGTTATGCACAACAAATTTGGGGACATAGTTTCAAATTGCTTTCCAGATGCCTGGACAAATTCACAGCTCCACCAACAGTACATTAATGTGCCCATTTTCCTACAGTCTTATCTCTTCTAAACAGGGAGCAATGGCAAGGCCTATCTCTATGTGGTAATATGATATTTTAATTTTGAGAAGATTCTTTGGCGTAGAATTGATTTAAAACATCATACAATTGACAATAAAGGTACTGACATATCTTTTTAAAAAGCAATTAATTATCAACTATAGAAAAGGCCAATTTTCTTTAGGCATCAAGTTCAGGATAATGGTTTGCTACCTAAAAGGGGAAAAGTTTTCTCCAATTTATTGTAACTTGGGGTTCCAGCTAAGCCTAGGTCCTTTTACCTGTGACTTACCTAATTGATGGATAGGATGATGCCACATGGTGTAACAATGAGAAAGGAAGTTGGTGTGAGAGTTATTTTGAGGGTGGTGTGGAGGAAGGATAGACAGAGATGCATGGTTCCAAACTCTTTGAGGAAAGGCACATGGAAGTGATAGACACGTGGGGGAAAGCTGGCCCATCACCATGATCTGACACAACATCTGACAGATATCCAATCTCGAATCTTTGGAGATTTTCCCCTAGTATGAGGTTGGGACCTTTCTTTTGGTTAATCTGAATTCTCATCTCACTTTCCTCTACAACTCTTATTCATTTTCTGGTATACTATAATCTGTATGTAACTTCTCCAATTTCTGTATGTTGGATAAATGCGCTTACTCACATTTGGTAGGAAAGAGTTAAGCCAGTGGGCAAACTTGGGGTAAAGACAAATATAATTTTAACTCAGTATTAGAACAAAGTGGCCCTTTTCCTCCCCTCAAGAAAGTGATTGAACTCTTCTCTACTCAGAGTTAGTGTAGACCTCAGTTCATGTCTAACAGTGACTCTCACAAGCTGCATTTTGAATAACCCATGTGGAGATATATATCTTACTTTGGCAGTACACATACCTTATTTATCCTGTAGTTTGCTTTGAATATATTTGTGTGTTGGCTCTGCCATTAGATTGTAAGCTCCTTGAGAACAGGGACTATCTTTTGCATATTTTTGTATCTCTTGCACTTAGCACAGTGCCTTTTTCCTCCCTCTATACTCACACACCTGTCCCACCCTAGCAGATATACACAAATGAGGCACTAATGTGTCTCTATGATCTTCCAAGTTCAGTAATTATTTCCTTCTATCTTAGTTAAAGGTACTTCAGGAGTCCAAGGATCTGTGGTATTGTTGGTGTGAGTACCTGACCAAAACCAATGAAAACCTCTCTCTGAGTTACTAAGTGGCCTTTATTAGGTGGCATGGCTAAAAATTTGTGGCTAATCTAGTGATGGGTTTCTCCAGATTTATCTAGGCTGATCTCTGGATGAAAAATATACATCATTTCCAGGTCTATATTTGAAGCCTTCTAACTTGGTAGGACCTGCTAGAGTTTTATGTTTCACTTGGCATAGTATTTGTATACCTGGAATCACAGCCATGCTAAGGTGACCATAGGCTCATGGATCTGTAGTTGGAAAGGGTCTCAGAGTCAGTCTAACATCTTCATTGTACAGATGAGAAAATTGAGGGCCAGATTTACTGTTATTTGTGAAACTCAAGTGGAAAGAGGGACCAGTAAACCATATGTAAGGATGCCCATGGGCCACATATTGATGTCAAGTTTTAATAGTATCTATCTTGTATTTCATTTTGCTAAATATCTCCCCAATGCCTTTTAATCCAGTTTGGCAGCACTAGGGAGTTTTATGGACCTGTGTGTTTGAAGCCTCTGCACTACACCATGATGCCTCCTACAAGATGAGGTATTAGAGGATTTTAGTGGAGGAAATTAAATTACTAAATGAAAAAAAAGAGCTAGTCAGTACCACAAAAATTAATGACAGCTGATGTGTGTTGTCTGTGATATGCGGGTATTGCTTTCCAGAGGGTTGAACTAGAAGCAATGGGTAGACGTTTCAAAGAGGCAAACTTAGACTTGATGGGACTAAAAATATCCTAAAGAAGTAGAGCTAGGCAGCTGTGGGAAGGGCTGCCTTGGGAACACCTCACTGAAGGTGTATAAGAAAAGGTGGACAACCACTTCTCTGGCGTGTTTGTAAAGAGGATGGTTTTTTAACGTGGGGTTTGAAGAGATGACCACTGAGATTTCTTCTAACTCTGGAATTGTGATTCTGTGACTTTGGGGATCTTAGCCATAGCAATAGGAACCCGGTGAGGACAATGAAGGTGGTGATGGTCTCATAGCCTTATAAGTGGAAGAGGAATCAGATTTATTTTAGTTGACCCTCAAGGACAAAACTAAGATTGATTGGAAGTTATGAAGATTTTAGCTTTATCTAAAGAAAATCTTCCCCAAAATTAGAGCTATTCAAAAGTGGATTGGGGTGCATTTAGTGCTAGTGAATTCTCCGGTCTGATGGTTTTTTGAGCAAAGATTGGATCTTGTTACTGCTGTCATTGTTGTCACCATCATTGCAGTTGAATTGTTTCAGTTATGTCCAATTCTTCATGACCCCATCTGGAGTTTTCTTGGCAAAGATACTGGAATAATTTTACAGTTTCTTCTCCAGCTCATTTTATAGATGAGGAAACTGAGGCAAACAGGCTTAAGTGACTTGTCCAGGGTCATACAGCTAGTAAGTGTCTGAGGCCAGATATGAACTCAAGAAGATGAGCTCTCCTGACTCCAGGCTTGGAATTCTATCCTAAGTGCCACAGGTTGGATGACTACCCATATAGCACTCCATATACATTACTCCACAGTTAAGGGTTAAACTACATGATCTCTGGGTTTCTTACCTACTCAGAAAGTGCACTGAAACTCTGAAGAGACCTTATGACCTATCTTCAGAAGTTATCATTTACGCCAAAGTAGCTGGAAAATTACCAGTCTCCAAAGAAATTAACAAGTCCAAGGGCAGAGACTCAGGGGATGGCTGCATTGAAAGGGCAAGAAGAAGAGCACAGGAGACCAACACAGACTTTCAGAGAGATAGGGGTGGAAAGGAGGAGGGAAGTGTCATGGAAGAGGACATTAGAGAAAAGGGAGTGGTCAGTAACAAATACTGCGGACCAGTCAGGAAGATTGAGAGCTAAGATGTCATTGCATTTAGCAATTAGGTCACTGATTATTTTTGCAGCAGATGGTTTTAAGAGAATAATGGTAACAGAAATCAAATTGCAGAGAGTTAGAGTGGGAAGATAGAACCAAAAAGTACAAGCTATTCTTTCTAGAAATCTGGTAGGACAGTACTGACAGGTAGAAAGAATGAAGTGGTCAAGAAAAAAGTGTCAGGTGACATTTATCTAAATTTCTTTTAAAATTACAAAGATGAAAAATTTTAAAAATTATAAAGATGAAATATTAAATTACTTAGTATGAATTGGTCCCACATTAAAGTCTCCACTTTAGCTGAATATGAAAACTGACATCAATCTCAATTAACTAGGTAAAAGTAAGGTGTCATTAAATAAAGGGAGACATCAAGATTTTTTTTCTTTATTGAAATGCCTTCAAGATTTTTTTCTTTATTGAAAAAAAAGTTGAAAATATTAGCTACTAATTTTTATCCTCTTCCCCCATCCCCAGTCTATAGCAGCTGAGCTTGTAGTACAGAATACTATGGAAACCAATATTACCATGCAAACTGCACTTTTTTGTAGTGTTCCCAGTGTAAATGACCAAATTTCACTGTAGACTTAGTTATAAATATACAGGTTCTAAATAATTTGTTTTTCAGTTTTATTTCTTCTTCCTGTGCATAATTTGATATTTAGTAATACCATGATTCTTTGAAAGAACAGAATACATTTTCTTCCATCTAGGAGGCTCATAACTTATAAGACTGTCCATAATATTTAGAAGTGAAAGAGAACTTAAGAAATCTCTGTTCTACCTCTAATTTATTTTTTGAAACAATTTTCTCAATTAGCAAGATTTTTTCCCTTAGATCTCCCTTGCCCCCACCATAAGGAGAGAATAGATAGAAAGGAAGAAATATAGAAATTTGGAACATATAATTAGCATTTATATAGTGCTTTAAAGTTTGCTAAGTGATTTAGAAATACTATATTACTTGATCATCACAATAATCCTGATAAATAGGTTCTACTCTTATTCCCAGTTTACAGATAAGAAAACTGAGTCAGACAAAGGCTGTGACTTGCCCAGGTCACATAGTTTATAAATGTCCAAGACTACATTTGAATTCAGCTTTTCCTGATTCCAGGTCCAATACTCTATCCATTATTCCATCTAGTCACAAAGAAAGATAAAAAGAAAAAACCCTTGTATCATACAAGCACAGTCGACCAAAACTACTTTCTACCTTGACACGTCCAAAACTGTGTTTCTCATGATGCCTATTTGAGTATCATCTTTCAGTCTTGAGGTGGACAGCATTCTTCATCAGTTTTCTGGAATCATGTTTGATCATCAGAGTGAATGGCATTCTCAAGTCTTTCTCAATATTGATTTGTTTGTCCTTTGTTCTCTAAGAGTACCATGACATCAGGGAGGTGATGCCTTGACATGCAAATGAATTGGATTTAAGTGAGGAAGGGCTGTGCAAAGTCACCAGCCTCACCTTCTCTGGAGCATCTGGCCAGATATAGAGGAAGTGGAAGTTTAGTACAATTCAGCGACTTGTACAAGTTTGCATAGAAAGAAGCTAGGTCTTATTATAGTGCCAGGAAATGATTTTTTAAAATTTTATTTTATTTGCAACACCAATTCGAAATTATGAGAGAGGAGTGCATTGACCTGCATTGATGAAGGGAATGTTACATTGATGAAATCAGATAGGGTAGTGACAAGATTCCTAAACTTGAAATGATAAGACACCTAGATAATTCTGCCTCACACATAACTAGATGTATGATCCTGGGCAAGTCATTTAAACTTGATCCTCAATTTCTTTGAGTGCAGAATAGGAATAGTAATATCTAAAGGATTTATTGAGAGAAAAGAGAACAGGGACTTTGCAACCTTTAGTACATGACTAATATAATATTGCAAATATAGTTATCAGTAGAAGCCTCATCCTTTTAGCCTTAAGGTGTTCAGAATTTTAATTGAGGTAGAAGTGGGTGAGTTTCAAGGATTAAGAACAATCCTATCCTTACTCTTTGAACAACCTCAGGACCTCAGAGTATTAAGACTCTGCCCATTCTGTGAAGTGCTATCAGGGATTCAGTCTAACCTGGGTGAGAAGGAAGAAAAGAAAAAAAACCCAACAGCATCTAAAAGAGACTCTCCCATGGACATTGCCCATCCCTCCCCCACTTCTCAATTCAGAGAACACAGAGGGCTGGCTATCAGGAGATGAGATTTTTGGTTGTAAAGACCATCTAAGGCATATAAGGGCTCTGTTTAGGTTGGCAGAGTGAATAGCCACACTAATTATTTCAAAAGAACTGATATCATTGACATGCTAGATTGACTGGCTCAAGAAGTACACACACTGAGAACAGAAACTGGGAAAACACGGAAAATGTGGGACATGAACTACACCTAAGAAGTAAATTTATGATATCTAACCATTGAAATGATAATGTGTCAAACATCCAAGATCCAACAAGTAAAACTGTTCACTGCCCCCAAAGCAAAAATTCTAAACATTGTTACGTACAGAGATTTATTCAATAAACCATTTATACACCCAGGACCATAACTGGCCTTCACCTGAGTGGTTTTCTGAGTTACATACACAGCTTAAAAAGAAGTAGGGCTTGGTGAAAGTGGACAGTGAAGTAATACTAACCGGTAATTAGACATTCATATCCTGAAATATTGGTTGGTTGGTTGATTTTTAGCATGGGTTTTAGTTATATTTCCTAACATCATCTCTCTTGTTACAAATGTGCTGAAGTACAGACAGTGTATTTTGAAAGATGCTTTTTCACAATTAAAAAAAAAAGAATATACAAAAAAATGGTTAGTTCTCTTCATGGGACATAAGGATAGTCCTCAACAAAGTTGAGTTTGTGTTATAAAAATTAATTTTGTGCTTTCTTTTAAAAGCAAATCTGTCTTATAAATGTTTTCAGAGTTTATCATTCACTCCAGTTGAGAAGAGTTAACTTGGTAGGGTTGCCCACCGTAGCTGCTGACAAATTAAGTTCTTCCTCATTGGTCACAGTCCAATAGTGCTCTGCCTATATTACAGTCGTCCTGGTGTGAACTCTACTGTTCTCAATATTTGTTTTTAACATTCACATCTTTGTCTGTGAAAATGATTCAAGTTTTTCATATGGATCAGGTACATCCCCAATTTTTCCAAGCTTCTTTTTTTTCTCATCATCATCAAACTGGGCTTCGATCTCCGCTGGATTGATGTAGGTGTAGAAATACGCCATGATGCCAAATATAGCACAAACAACCAATAGCAGCGCAGCAAAGAGAATGTACTCAGCCCACTTTAAAGGTGTAGAAGTAGAAAAAAGGGAGGGAAAAAAATGTTAATATAGCCACACTTCAGGAAAATTCTTCTGTGTCTAACAGCTACCTGGAGCCATAATATAGAAAGCACAGGGAAAGTTGTGGCATCCTTGCAACAAAGACAGCCGGGTCACTGGTAGTAACAATACTGAGGACTATGAATGTGAGTTCAATAATGGAGCTGATTCTCTTGGCCCAAGTGGAGCTCAAAGGGGCTAAACATAACCAGGGCTTTTTCAAGCATATAGTTACCTTTTCATTGAAGTGGCCTGCTTCAGTCACAATAAGAACAATGATGTTCCCAAAAGCCACTGTGAGCAGCCAGCCTGCTTGAAGTACTGACTTCATGTTGGAAGGAGCCTATAGAAATAAAACATTAACAAAAAGATTCAAATTCAACAGCAGGAAGATCTGATTGACTACTTGGTTGGCACTAAAATTTTAGCGTTATGTCAATCATTCCAGCTTTCATATAGAAGAGAAAAAGGATCATTAACTAAGCCAAGTGTTAAAATACCTTTGCAATAGTCCCTTAGCTAGCACATGAAAAGGAATTACATCTATCTATCCAAATTTTTTTTTGGTTAAAATTTCAAGTTGTGAACTGTTTTCCTCCCTCCTTCTCCACCCACACTATGCATACTTCTATTTATCAGTTCTTTCTCTGGAGTGGATGACATTTTCCTTCATAGGTCATTTATAGTTGATCTATAGTACTCAGAATAACATGGTTATTCATAATTATTCTTCAGACAATATTGCTGTAACCATATACAATGTTCTCTTGGTTGAGCTCAATTTTTCATTATTTCATGCAAGTCTTTCCACACTTTCTCAAATAAACCAGCTCATAATTTGTTAGGAAAAAACTATTCTCCCTAAGCTGCCTAGACATTTACTAGGTTGACAATGAACATGTGACCTTAACGAATCTTTCAAAATATTGTTTCTGGAGATAATTCCTATGTGAGCCAGTCTAGTTATGACCAAACAGCTGCTGAATTAGAGTATTTATTATCATTAATACAGTTTATGAAGAAGAATCTAAAATTATTAGATTGAAACAATCATATAAGTCAAAGCTATACTAAGCTCTGGCACCAGCTTGCCCCATCAAACTTTCCTGTGCACAAGTGTTTCCCTAGAAATTTGTTCATTTGAGAACATTAATTTGATGAGGGAGAACTGTAACAATTTAGGATTCTAGACTTTGTTTAGTAGACATTTGATTAAAGTAACAATTCTAATGAATTGGATCTATTAAACTACTCCAATTGCTTAACTCATACAACTGTTAATGGAGTGCCTCACTAGTTTTTACAAAGAGAGTTTGGCTAGGTGGGAAATCAAACAGCATTTGGGTTATTCTGAACTTCATTCTGAACTGATAATAGATTTAATGCCTCAGAGATCTTTTATGGATTCTCATTATAGCATCAAGAAAATGAATATGACTGGAATTATACTGATAACTGTTATTGACACTAATATGACCACATACCTAAGTGCTTATAGGAAGACCTATGAAGATTCCAGGAGTTTAGAAATGGAGAAGATTTAGTTCAATCTCTCTATTTTTACAGATGAGAGATGAAGTAACCTAAGGTTGCAAGGATAGGAAATGGTGGAGATTGGATCTGTACCTGATTCAATTCAGTGCTCACCCCACTATACCACAGTTCTAAGGGCATTTCAGAATAGATATTTACCTCATGATTTTAAGTCCTGAAGTTATAGGAGTATAACCATTCTTTTAGTCAATATTTTATGAAATGCTATTTTACTTTTAAGAGTTTTTTAAAGTACTCTCAGTGAGAACATAAATTACTTAACAACTGAACTTTTCCAAGACTTATTTAATAGAGAATAGCAAATCTGTGCATAAATATTGCTTTTTGCTCCAGAACTTGAGTCAATGGCTAGGATGATCAGTGGGGATCCTCTCCATCTCCTATCATTGCAATTCAGATTGGGTCAGTTGCTTATATGGTTTATTTAGCATGGATAAATTTTCACATGAAAATAAGATTAAGAACAAAATTGTCCTAATTCTGCTTCAAAGAGAAATGTATTCAGTGGGTATGAACTCATGATATAGCTTAGGGTCTACAATCTAAATATAACAAGGGTACAGGCATGAACATTTTGGGGGAGAGAACAAGTGAATTCAGAACCTGTGAATATGAGAATTCCAAGCCAGTTACAGAGAAGACAATTTCACCAGAGGTCAGAAGGAAGTATTGTGGGATCTGTAGAGCCATATTGACTGTATTGGGTGAGATATCTTCAAAACTCTTGAATTCTAGGCCGTCAGCATCACACTAAAGTAGTAAGAAAAGAGATAAAGGGAGAAAGAGAGAGATTAATACAGTTTTTCTTCTTAAAAAAGAACAGTAATGGGATTTTAAAGGTTAGGGGACTTGTTTTCTTTTAAACAAGATGAATAATGAGCATTTCTTTTTTTTTTTTTTTTTTGGAGGGGGGAGGGCAGGGCAATTGGGGTTAAGTGACTTGCCCAAAGTCACACAGCTAGTAAGTGTTAAGGTCCTCCTGACTCCAGGGCCGGTGCTCTATTCACTGTGCCACCTAGCCTCCCCTCAAAGAGCATTTCTAATGAAGTTTAAAGAAAATACCCTAATTCACATGAAAGAATTATGGTATTATATCTTACTGTACTATAAAAGTATTTGCCACCAATACTTCTTTCAAAGGGTGAGAATAAAATTTGAGCAAAGATACAGTTTGCTTAAGGCATCTTTAATCAGATAAAAATCTGTTTCAAATTCTATTCCTCACTAATATCTCAAGAAGACTAGGCTTGATTTTTTAATTTTAGAACAAGATAACTCCATTTTAGAAAAAGAAAATAAAGAAGATTGTTTAAAATGTTCTTTGGGTTTAAGGAAATATAATTAAAATTAGAAAGAATGTTTAATAAGATAAATCCCAAATTAAAAAAAAATACCAAATTGATAATTACCTTTGGAATACTAGAAATATAATAGTATTAACTATAGTGATATTGGGAGAGGGGTAGACACAAATAGCACAGAAATCTGTAGTAAATCTGCTACGATAAAATTGGTAACTTACCTTTGTTATCACATAAGTATATGCACTGCCAAATCCAAGTTTTGGAGACTGACGTTCACAGCGCCCTAAAATTTGGATAGTTTTTCTATTGAAGGGGGGGAAAGGATTTCTCATTTAATAGTCATTTTTTCATAAGCAGAGGTTTTCCTATACTATTTTATATTGAAAAATATTAAATTAATAAATATCTATTTCTTCACCACTATCTCTGGTTGGGGGAATCCCCTTTGTAATAAACATGCATAGATAAACAAATAAAATCCTACACTGGTTGTGTTAAAAAAAAAAAAGTCATATTCTGTATCCTGAGTCTGTCCTGTCTTTGTCAGGAGTTGGGTAGCACATTTTATCAAGGGGCCTCCTAGTATTGTAGCATTGCTTTCAAAGTTGTCTTTATGATGTTGTTATTATATATTATTCTGATTAAAATCATTTTACTCTGCATCAGTTCATATAATTCTTCCCAGGTTTCTCTGAAACCAACCTTTTCATAATTTCTAATAGTAAAAGAGGAGTATTCCATTACATTCATATACCATAATGTATTCAGCCATGCCCCAACTGATAGACATACCTTTTTAGTTCTTTGTCACCACAAAAAGCTGTCATAAATATTTTGTACATATTAATTCTTTTCCTCTTTCTTTGATTTCTTTGGGATAGAAGCCTAGTAGTGAAATTTTGAGTTTATACTATATGCACCATTTAGTAAGTTTGGGGTAGTATTTCTAAGTTGCTTTCCCTAATGGCTGAACCAATTCACAACTACAAACAGTGTACTAATATACCTATTTTTCTGCAATCCTTTCAACATTTGTCATTTTCTCTTTTTGTCATTTTTGCTAATTTGATGGGTATGAGATGGGACTTCAGAGTTACTTTAATTTCCCTAATTATTAGTTACTTAAAACATCATTTCATATGAATAAAAGATACTTTTTCCTCCAAAGACTGCCTATTCATAAGGTTTGAATGGCTCTTATTCTTATAAATTTGAATCAGTTTCTTATACATTTGGGAAACAAGAGACTTGACAGAAAAACTTGTTACAAAGACGTTTTTTCCTTAGTAACCTGCTTTCTTTCTTATTTTAGCTGAGTTGATTTTGTTTACATCAAAAGTTATGAGTTTTATGTAATAAAAATTGTTGCCTGAATCTTCTGTGATTTTCTCCAACCTCATGAACTGTTTCTCCAACAGTCATAAACTGTTCCCTAATCCATGGAGTTGAAAGGTAATCACTTTCCCAATCTTCTAATTTATTTACAATGTTGCTCTTTACAGTTAAGTCATGTATTTATTGGGACTTATTTTGGCATACTGCATGAGGTATCTAGTTTCTGTCAGACTGCATGTTGGTTTTGTCAGAATTCTTTTTCAAAGATTAAGTCCTTCAGTTTCTAGGTTTTTCACACATTGTTCTACTGTGTTTGTTTGTTCGTACATGTTGGGTACCTACTCTGTTCCATTGATTGACCTCTTTATTTCTTAAACAATACCCAGTCATTTTGACAACTACTTTAATTTAGTGTGAGATCTGGTAATGATAGACATCCTTCCTTCCCACTTTTTTTTTTTTCATTTTTCCTTTAAGGTTATTGACCTTTCATTTATCTAGATGAATTTTGTTATTTTTTTCCTAGCTCTATAAAGTAATACTTTGGTAGTTTGACTGGTATGACATCGAGTAAATTAATTAGGTAGCATTGTCATTTTATTATATTAGTCTTATTTATCCAAGAACAATTAATATTTCTTCAACAAAGAATGTGATGCTCCACCAGAAAAACCTGATCATCTGAAATCTCATCATTGTACCATTAACTTAGCTTTGGGTACTCAATACCTTCCCAACTCCCTCAGCCTCTTTTCCTGTCTGCTTTCCTTTATAAAGAGAGTATGAATCTAGACTTTTCAGATAATCCTCCCCTTTTTATCTACAGCTATGCTTGGTTTGAACTCTACAGAACATGAAACTCCTGTGCTAGCTACTCTCTGGTGCCCCACCTCTGCTTTTCAGCTTCCTTTGGCACATTGTCTTCTCTCATTAGATTGTAAGCTCTTTGAGGGAAGGGACTTTTTTTTCTTTCTATCTCCAGCACTCAGTACAGTACCTGGCACATAGTAGGTACTTTATAAATGTTTATTGTATGTCTCTATTTCTGTAGAGTGTTTTATACTTATATTCGTAAAAGTTCCTGTGCTTTGGTAGGTAGACTTCCACAATTTTATAGATTCTGTAGTTGTTCTAAATTGAATTTCATTATAAGTATACATACTTTCTAAATATATAAACTTTTTAAGTAGACATACTTCCCGCTAGGTTTTACTGCTAATATATAAACTGATGATTTATGCAGATTTTTAAAAATATTTTACAAGTTTCCTGACATTGTTTTAGGTAATTTTTATTTTCCTCTCTAAGGTTCACTAAACCATGATGCTACAAGCAAAAAGCAATACTTTTGTTTTCTCTTTGTTTATATTTATTTCCTCAATTTCTTTGTCTAGTTTGAATTCTATAGCTAGCATTTCTAGGACTAAATCAAACATTAATGGCAATTAGAGACATTTTTGCTTTTACTCCTGATCTTTTTATAAAGACCTTTAGTTCATCCTCATTATATATATATATATTGTTCACTCTTAGTTTTAGATAAATACTACTTTTTATTAGAGATTAGAGGTCTATTTATTCCTAAGTTTTCTTACAGAAATAGAAGCATATTTTCAAAAGCTTTTTCTCTATCCATTGGATATAATCATGTGTTTTTTGGTGCTCTTGTTGTCACTCTAGTTTATTCTGTTGTTAATTTTCCTAATATAAATCCAACCTGGCCATAGTGTATATCTTTGTGGTATGTTATCATAGTCTCCTTACTAATATTTTACTTAAACCTTTAATTAAAAATTGTTCTATAGTTATAGGACATTGTTTTATAGTTTTCTTTCTGTTTGGGTTCTCCCTGGTTTAGTTATCAAAAACATATGTATATTACAAAAGGAATTTGGTAGTACTTATTCTTTTCCTATTTTTTTCAAACAGTTGATATAGTATTGGAACTGTTCTTTGAATTTCAATAGAATTTTTTTGTAAAGCCAAATGACCTCAAGTTTTTTTTTTTCTTTTGGAAATTGTTTTATGGTTTGTTCAGTGTCTTTTTCTGAGAGAGGTTTGTTTAAATTTCTCTTTAATATTCTGCTAGTCTGGACATTTTGTATTTTTGGAAATTATCATTCCTTTCATTTATCTATTTTATTTTGTGGTGGACAAAATACTTCATAAATTCCTTATTTCTTCATTTGTTGTGAATGTTCCTTTTTCTTTTGAATAATGATAATTTGGTTTCTTTTCTTAAAACAAATCAAATTAACTACTGACTTTTTTTTATTAACTCAGTGGTTTGATTGATTTTGGTTTTTGTTCTTTTTGCTTTCAGTATTGTTAATATCTTCTTTGATTGTCTGAATTTCTATTTTGTGTGTCTAATTAGGGTTTTTTAATTTCTTGGTTTTCTATGTTTTTCTTAGTTGCTTGCATGCCCATTTCATTGATCCTTATTTCTTTATTTTGTTCATAAACATGTTTAGAGATATAAATTTTTCCTGAAAAATTGCTTTGACTGTATCTCACAAATTTTGGCTTGTTGTCTAGTTGCTGTCATTATCATTAATGAACTACTGTTTCTATAATTTGTTCTTTGACCTGCCAATTCTTTAAGATAAAGTTATTTAATTTCTAATTTTAAATTATTTCTTCAGTGACCCTTTATTGAATGTAATTTTTATTTCATTGTGATCAGTAAAATATCTGTATCTATACATATGTCTTTAATGCTTATGTTTTTGTGCATTTTTAAAAGTTTTTTATGCCCAGTACATGCTTTTTGTAAAGGTATCATGCACAGTTGAGATAAATGTATACTTCTGCCTATCTAATTTATAATCATGGATGTCTATCATAAATAGACAATAATTTAATAGACATATAATAGACAAATAAATAACAAATGATTCTATTAAGTAATTAACTACTTATTTATAGTTTTGTTAGATTAGCTAACTGCTCTGAAATAGATACATTGTGATTCCCCACTAGTAAGTTTCATTGTCTATATCTCCTTGTAATTTATTTAGCCTTTCCTTTAAGTATTTACATACTATGCTATTTGGTACATATATATTTTAAATATTTATATTAACTAATTGTTTATTATATCTTCAGTATAATATAATCTTCATATTTCTTTTATTAAAAATATTTTTGAAGTTGCTTTATCTGAGATTATTATCACTACCTTTGCCTCCTTGACTCCAGCTGAAAAAGAATAAATTTTGATTTAGACACTTTTAAAATTATGTACTGTAAACATTTGTTTCAAGTGTTTCTTTTATTAACAACTTATTGTTGAATTCTGCTTTCTAATTCATTTGCTATCATTTTCCATTTTTTGGGTATGGATGAGTTTATTCCATTCACATAGAGTTGTGATCATTAAATGTGCATTCCCCTCCATCCTGTCTTTTTTTTTCATCTTTTTGCTCCCCACCACTTTTTACAAAGAGGGGGATGAGAGTGAAATATGTTCAGCATCAGCATTAAGTGCTTGATGCATTCTGCCTCTACCTACCTGCCTCCCCTAATAACTTTCCTCTTTCTTCCACTGAGACTGCAATCATAAGTTCTTACTCTCTCTTTTTCCTTAAAATCTCTCCTTGAAATCCATTCTCCTAGATTAGAGTTCATTTGGTTTCTGATTAATTCCTTCCTGAATTTACCTCCCCTCTTATTCTCTTCTTCTCTCCCCTCTTGACTCCATATTCTCTCCTGTTTCTCTGTTGACTGAAGTGTAATTCTGGACCCAATTCTTTGCATGTGCGCAAGTGAGTGAATGTAGATGCATTCTACCTTCTTTTGACTAGTTCAGATGAAAATAAGGTTCAAATGTTGTATGATCTCCAATCTCTTTATCCTGATTTGTATAATCTTCTAACTGCACACCCTGGTGGAGAAATCTGATGCTCTAGGTGGAGAAGTGCTGTACCACTTCCTTCTGTTTCATCATCTTTTATTGGTATTTGCCTTGACTCTATTATTTTTAAAGAAAATAGAGCTAAAATTTTCCACTTGAAAATTTTTTTTAATGTACTTACATGCCAGAAGTAAAAAGCTCATAATCACTGGCATTGTAACTGGTGAGATTTTCATACAATGTTTCAGCCATGCTGACAGTGATGGTTTCATCCAAGGCATTGACAAACCTGAAAGATTTGATGATGATTTAGGTGACGTTTAAAATGTGGTAAAGTATAGATCTTGAGTTTAACATGTCATCACTAGGTTCCTAACAGAGCCTCTATATAATTTTTTGCTTTTTTTTGGAGGGGGGAGGCAGGGAAATTGGGATTAACTGACTCGCCCAAGGTCACACAGCTAGTAAGTGTTAAGTGTCTGAGGCTAGATTTGAACTCAGGTCCTCCCAACCCCAGGCCCGATTCTCTATTCCCAGAGCCTCTATATTTTACAGTCTTTCCCAAGTTCAACTATTTGATGAACTTTCTGTTCAAAATATTTGTCTAGAACACTTAGAAAAGAATAGTTCCAGGGGCAAGTAGGTGGCACAGACAATATAACACTTTCCTTGGAGTCAGGAAGACCTGAGAAAATCCAGCATCCGACACTTACTAGCTGTGTGACCCTAGGCAAGTCACTTAATCCTGACTGCCTTACCCACAATAAAATTAAGTTTTTTTTAAAAAAAAGAGTTCCCCCAATATTTAAATATATCTATTATAGCATTTACTTTATAGGCTGCTTTGTTTAGTGCCAAATATGAAGAAATTCCTTTACTCATTTTGACATTACGCAAATCAATCCATTAAAGCAAAAAGAAAAGTTTCAATTATGAAACACACATTGTAAATAAGGTCTAAAATTCTAAAGGTGCTAAAATGACATAATGATATCAGAAAGAACACTGAACTGGGGGGGTTGAAAAACCTGGGTTCTAAATACTGACTTTTCTACCAAGAGACTATATGACCTTGGGTAAGAAAATTGAGGTTGAAAGCTTTGGAGTTTCCCCCTGCCCCCTGCCCAAATTAGGATATACTAACAAGGAAAATAAGTATTTTGAAAGTCTTAAAGCCCTATAAAAATTTTAAGAGTGGGGCAGCTGGGTGGCACAGTGAATAGAACACTGGCCCTGGAGTCAGGAGGACCTGAGGCTAACACTTACTAGCCGTGTGACCTTGGGCAAGTCACTTAACCCCAATTGCCTTGCCTCCCCTCTCCAAAAAAACCCAACAACCCCTAATTTGTAAGAGTTTAAATAATTAATAAAAAGTAATCTATCTTGAAACTTAATCTCTTCTCTGAGATTCTAAAGCACCTATAGAAATGTAACATACATTTAATATACAACTATCCCACATTCTAAAATTATCAGAATTCCCTGGGGACCACTTACAGGAGAAAGATTTAAAACAAAGAGATTGGTTCATCTCAGGTAGTTAATTTTTTAAAAGTACTTCTAGAATGTATGCTGGAATCATTCTATATTGTCTAAATAGCTCCTATATCAAGTTTCTAACTATATCATTAGATTTTTTTTCATGGACCACTAACAGTATCATATTAAGAAGAGTAATTAATCAGTTGAGTCAGAAGTTATAGATTCTACTCCAAGAGTCATCATTCATTTGCCCCTGAAGTCACATAATAAGTCACAATTATTGAGCCTCAGCTTATATTTCTCTAAAAATGGAAAAACCTTCCCCGCCTACTCCCACTGAAAGGAGATTGAACAAAATGTTACATGTGAAAGTGATATATAGAAACTCGATTGTGTAACATGGGGTAATGTAATAGGGTTTGACTGGAATTTGGTATTCAGAGTCGGTGAAGTGCTCCCTCCTAACCTTGAGAAAGATATGAACTATATTGATTTTTTAACTTGTAGGTGAACTTGAGTCTTGCCTAAAACTTTCAAAAGACACAAATCTGCTAGAGAGCAGATGGACAGGAAGGAGATGGGTCTTCATGAGAGAAAGAGCAACCATATAGCAGCATTAGCTCCAATGGGGATGGTATGAAAGAGCTATAGCAAATTCTCAAAGTCTTATTATAGTAATAACTCCCTGACAGACAGACTATAACACAAGTAGTAATATAAACACAAAATAATAGATTTTAGGGGAAGGCTCTCAAAGTATTTTATTGATGTTCCCCCCCCAAAAAAAAAAACAAACCAAAATCTTCTCACTTCTCCATCCAATGGGAGAATTCTCACTCATTAACAAATAATATTACCAAGCAAAACAAATCAACACATATAAGACCCACTTTTCAAGGGGGGCTGAAACTTGGACAGAGTTTTAGAGAGGCAACATTTGAGAGATCTGGACAGAAGTTGAGTTACGATGCTGACATTTAATAGATGTGTGATCCTGGTACAGTCATTTCATGTTTTAGAGCCTCAAGAAAAGCATTCAGCAGTATGAGCTCATTATTAAAGACTAATGGATGTATGATAAAATAGGATCTTGATAAATCCTAGAACATACTGAAGACCTTATGTTAAACTAAGGAAGTCAACACATTCCAAAGTGAAATAAATAGAGATCAAAGGCACTTATGTTAGGACTATCATACAGAAAGATGAGTAAATACCAAACTTAAGAAACAGAACTCTCTTTTACAAGATTCATCTTTGGAGATTAAGACTTAGGTTAATTTAAGGCTAGGTCATGCAAACTTCATTTTTTGACCTTATCATATCATTAAATGAAGTCAACCTTTGGCCAAAAACAGTTGACATCTTTCCTGAACTACATAATTAAAAAAAACTTCCTTAGAAGGGATGGGTCACAGCTTTTGAAAGCTATTGCTCATACTTCCCTCCACATTAACACAGACTATCAGCTGACTCAGCAAAGTGATTGGGAAAAATAGTAAAAATACTGAAAATGTCAAATCCTCAGTGAAATCTAGATTGCTGAAGAGAAAAATGTGACTTGTTAAAAAGACAGATACCTGATTGCGTTTTTTCCACTTTCTGGCTTGTCTTTAAGGCTATCTTGCAGCTGAGAGAGAGAGAAAGAGAAAATGCTTTTAATTGAAGCTACCTAAGTATTTCTCAGAGAATAAAGATCAGATTAAGTATTAACCAAAAGCATCTTTAAAGTGGAGGAATGCTTAGTTTAAGGAATGGATGGAGCAATGCGCAGAGCAATTAATTTCTCCAGCCTCTTTGTTGTTGAGGTAGGTCAACAGAAGATCTTGCATATATCTGCATTTCCTTGTAGTTTAACAGAGTTAGTATTACCAAATTAATTTCAATAGGAAATCTAGCTTCTCAAGTACTAAGAGAAGTAAGGTGGGGGCGGCTAGGTGGCACAGTGAATAGAACACCGGTCCTGGAGTCAGGGGTACCTGAGTTCAAATCCGGCCTCAGACACTTAACACACACACACACAGAGAAAAAAACTAGCCGTGTGACCTTGGGCAAGTCACTTAACCCCAACTGCCCTCCAAAAAAAAAAGCAAAAAAAAAAAGAGAAGTAAGGTGATGTTGGTGACTTTTGGGTTCATTGGAAAGAACAGTGATGGTTTCAGTGTGCAGTGTTACATAGAATGTAAGATATTATAATTATATTAATTAATATATTACATGAATATACTATAATCTTCCACATTGTGGGGGTTAGGGATATGGTGTCCCTACGTTCTGGTAAATCCATGTAAAATTTCTTGGCCCTCCCTTTGCACCAGAGAAGTGTGAATTATTATGGTATTAAAAGATAAAATGTTATCATTTTACAATACTATACATAAGTTTTATGCATTTCTGAGTTTCTAAAATTTTTCTAGGTCATCTGCTGGCCTTCATGTGTCATCTGTAGCTTTGGCAAAACTCCCCCAAAATTCCCATTTAATTTCCTATGCTGACCCACAGTATCAAAACCTCTATGGGGAAAGTCATGATGTGGAAGGGATAACTAATTTCCTTCAGAATAAGAATTCTTAACTTTGTATTTGTATCTTCAGTGCCTAGCATAGTTTCTGGAACATAATAAATGCTTGATTGATCTTTACTTCCTTTCTTCTCAAGAAATTCAGATGGACTAACTCCCTTATAACCAAGATCAAGTATTAACTTCTTAGCTTCACCTACCAACTTAGATGGGAAGGAGGTAAAGCAACTTATGTTTGTGAGTAACAAAAACAGAGACAAATCTTTTAACAAAGATCCACAATAATCTACAGAGATGGCATTTAACTATAATAAGGTCAATGACATCAACTCTAGGCCCCACCGGAGTCAGTACTTTTCTTTAATAGAAAGACTTACCACAATAATGTTGTTGATATTCCATGCTAGAACACTGTAGCGATAGCCACTTTTAAAGTCATTTGGAACTGTGTATTGTTGTTGCCCATAAGTAATATTTATATTGGGTGGGACATTGGTTTCAAAAGTCTGGAAGCCACTGGACTGTAGAAAAGAAAAAGATGACCATGATTATAAATCTAGTCTAGTCTATTTTGCCAAACTGAAAACTTGAGGATTCTGGAATTCAATTGCTGGTGGAAGCTCCCCATCATTCCTGAATCATCTTCATGCATCTTTAAACAAACAGACTTCTCTTCTTTACATTTGCTTTATTTGCGTAGACCTTCCATCCAACAACCTTTGCCTTTGGCCTTTGCCTCAGGATATTTTAGGATTACAGAAGACACAACAAGTTTTCAGAAGGTCTATCATATCTGTCTTTATTGTATCCTACGAAGGTCAAAGAACATAACCACAGAAATTACCACTAATGGGTAGAATATAACAATGAGTCTAGTTATCCTGTCTGGGCTGTGTCAAGGGCCTAGAGAAGCTTCAGATGATTTCAGCTTCTATGACATTTCCTTATTCTCATTTATATGGGTTTTAGTTGTTTGTTATTAACTTTTGCTTTATCTTTTCCAGTCTGAAGATTCTTTTTGACAAAGTAAACAGAAGAAAAATTGTGAGTAATTTTCTCACTATCTGTTATCTTCCTAGGGTCTTACACCTCCCTTATTATCTTGTGCCCAACAATTAAAAGAGGGGGGAAATCATCCTTTTCACTGTACAAAGGGTTGTAACTAAAATTTCTCAGAACTCTTGAGTTCATGCATTTTGAGCTTTCTACTAAGAATAATTTAATGGCTATATGATATAGTAGAAAAAATAATGAACTAGATTCAAATCTTGCGTCTCATACTTATTAATAGCTATATGACCAAGGACAATCACTTAACTCGGCATTCACTTGTAAGAGAGGGATAATACATGTTGCACCTATTTCAGAGTTATTGTGTGGACCAAATGAGATGTGTAAAGTGCTTTATAAACCTTAACATGCCATGTAAATATCAGCTATCATCACTGGACCAATTTTATAACTAGAAAGGACTTTAGAGGTCAAGTCCAACTCTCTCATTAAATAAGTAATCTAAGGCCTCAGGATGTTAAGTGATCTGATGATAATTATGAGGTTGAATTCAAGTCCAGGTCTATTTGACTACAATTACTTTTATAATTACAATTACAGTTTTGTCATATTCTCTGGTGTGAAATAGAATCAGTTTCCTAGTCTTATCAAGTCAATTAGCTTTATCAAGTGACTTAAGTCATATTACTTGCAGCGCTAATCCCTCTTTTCCTTTGGAACAAGACAGCACAAGTGTCAAATGTCTACTTATTTAGTGATAACTTTGGTTAATAACTCAAGCCAAAGATGACTTAATGCTGGAGAAGCTTATCAAATATATGTCTAGTCATAGTTTGAAAGGTAAGAACTAATGTCAGTTTAACATGAAAGTTAAGGAGAAAAAGCCTATCACAGAAAAGGCAAAAATTTTTGTCCAACAGACATCAATAAGAGTAAGCCATTTTAGAGTCTATAATAAAGAGGGAAATTGAGTCACAGCTTGACTTAAATGGTAGACTTTAAGTGAGGTGGATTTCAGAATTTAGATATAGGATTGATAAGATACCATGACCTAAATAAAGATTTTTAAAGGGTGAAGTTAGCTCACAAATGATGAGAGACTTTCAGGAACTAAATCTGGTGGCCTAATCACATTTGATTAGAATGATGAGGAAAAGGGGAAGGGAGTGTAGCTAAGGAGAATGCCCAGGGAGATCAAATATTTTAAATGTACAAGATAATGATGCTGTGGCAATTAAGGACAAACAGAAAAAAAATAATGGTAAAGTCCTGTATGAGTCCTATCAGGAAGAATAAAATCCAGTAGGTGTTGAGGCTTGTAGTAAGTGTTAAAAACAAAAACCATCTTTTTTTTCCCCCCCTTATGTTAGGAATAGGAAAAAACATCAGGAAGCTACTGAACTCTTACTTTTCATAGATGGGAAGATTGGAGTTGACAGAATAGAAAGGCACACAATAAATTAGAAGGTGGTAAGAGAGCTTAGCTTCCCTTAATGGGATCCCACTGTGTTAAAAACAACAATAAAAAGACAAAAATAAAAACAACTAACCTTCACAAGTATGTTTGCTCTTGGAAAAGTTGTAGAGAATGGGAAAGTGCTTAGAACTGGAGATGATAATCAAAGCATTGTCACAGTTCTTAAAAAGGGAAAAGAATGGGTGGCTAGGTGGTGCAGTGAATAGAGCATTGGCCCTGGAGTCAGGAGGACCTGAGTTCAAATCAGGCCTCAAATACTTTTAACACAAAAACTAGCCGTGTGACCTTGGGGAAGTCACTTAACCCCAACTGCCCTCCAAAAAAGCACCAAAAAAAAAAAAAAAAGGAAAAGAATGGGTGCTTCACTGGCTTAGCTCACCTTCAATGTGTAATAAAATTCTAAATTAAATAAAGGTTTTAACAGTGTTTAGCAAGTGATTACCAAGAACTAAAACGAACGTATGAAGAACAGGTCATTTCAACTGACCTCATTTTCTCCCTCAGTTATAGTTATTTGAATTGTGACAATTCTTTCAATGGATAGTTTTGGAATATTGATTGACAGCGTGCAAAAGCACTGAGTGGTCCTGCTAGGTTGACCAGTCAAGTGGCACAGGGGACTCTTTCTTTTGTCCTATTCTATTCAACATATATAGAAAGTTTTAGGCTTAAAGTATGCTTATCATCTGCACTACTCCCCCTCACCTCCCCTTTTTTCTTTTGGAAGCAATCAGGGTTAAATGACTTGCCCAGGGTCACACAGCTAGTAGGTGTCTGAGGTCACATTTGAACTCAGGTCCTCCTAACTATAGGGCTGGTGCTCTATCGCCTATACCACATAGCTGCCCTGGTAGTATGCCTATCAAATTAGTGTGTGGCAGCTATGAATTGCCAATACGTAGCATGGAAGATTTAAGATCCCCAAAGTGGCAAGCTGGAATGGTGGGCTCAAATTCATGTTTATTCTCTATTTAATTTTGTTTAAATCCTCTGCCTAGGTTTTAAAAATTAAAAAACACCACCATAATTGTACATAGGTCAATGGAACCATGATTCAATAGCAGTTCACGTGCAAGAGAGCTAGGAGTTTTAGTGAACTGCAAGCTTAAAGAGTCAGTAGCTGTTAAAAGGACTAAGGAAATCTTAAAGTTTTGTTAATATCTTATTTCTTTTTTTGTTCTTTTTTTTTTTGGGAGGGGGGAAGGCAGGGCAATTGGGATTAAGTGACTTGCCCAAGGTCACACAGCTAGTGTTAAGTGTCTGAGGCCAAATTTGAACTCAGGTCCTCCTGACTCCAAGGCCGATGCTCTATTTTTTAAGATCAAAATAGAGTAAAACAATGGAAGTCAGATCACATTGGAAGTCTAATTCTGTGTGACATATTAGAAGAGATATTCAATTCAGCCAAATGGATCTGTGTTTTCATCAAGGGTATTCTCCACAATGATGCAGATCACATTTCAACCATGCCTGCCCAGTCTGTGTGACTTGCCTATTTTCTCTCCTAAATTTGACATAGAAGGTCTATCCAACAGATGGGGAACATTCTTTCCTTTCTCTTTTCCTTACTGGGATAAGAATGGAACATCAGAGATCATCTGTCGCGCATCCCTCAATTTTACTATAATGTGGTTGTACTTCTCACAAATACATTGCTAACTCTAGTTCTTCATAATTTCTTGTTGATAATACGTTTCTTCATCTTCACAGTCATCAGATGCTTACTTCTCCACTACTCACTGGGCAATCTTCAGCTTCAATTTATTGGTAATTTTGGGGTTGCATGACTTTTGACCAATCCACAGAAGAATAATGGTATTAAAAATATTTTCAGGAAATTTCAGGAAGAAGTTTAAGGTCACTGAAATTACAAGACAAACTGCCTTGTAATTTCCCAAATGATCCAATTTATTTTCCTTATGCTACTCTCCAGATGCTTCTCATTTTTCATTTGCAGTCTGCTACGATAGTCCTATATTCATGGATAAGCCCTATAGATCGTCCATTAAAATGTATATCACAGTCTAGATAATATGCACTCTTCATCTAATTGGCTTTTCCTTTTTAGATAACGAGACCAAGCTTTTGAGCTTCATCTTATCCAGTAGGCCCTAAAATCCAGGGTTTAATTCAATATCATCTGCAAAGAGGATTATCTAGATTCTAGATTTATTACCATTATCAGGAATCCTCTAACTTAGACTCTGGGCTCCACATCCTCCATGACCTTGACATTTTCTCTCTGTTTTATGTCTCACCTAATATCAAGCAATGAACAGAAGGTAAAATAAGGTTCAGCTCCATGTGAGGACTTTACTAGGTTATCCCTATACCATAAAATGAGATTGAAGAGGGTGGTGGAGTCAAAAATATGAAATTAACAGAAGGAATTGAAAATGTTTAGGCTAGAGAAGGGAAGCATTTGAGAGAAGAACACAATGTTGTCAAGTATGAGAAGATTATTATACAAAAGATGGATTAGACCTGCTTGGCTTGGCTCCAAAAAATAGAGCTAAGGGTTCTGCCAGAGAAAATGTTGTAGGGAAACATATTTTAGGGAAAATAACTTAAGCTAACCAAAAAAGAAAGGAACTGCCTTGAGGGATGGGTACAATCTCCCTGTCAATGGAAGTGTTTCAGCAAAGGCTTAACAAATGCTTTTTAGGACTGTTGAAGCAAGATGTATGATCTGAAGATTTCAGCTAAATGACTTGTGATGTCCCTTTCGGTTCTGCGAATCTAGGACTAGCGATCGCTTATGACTGATTGAATGAATAAAGAATAATAGAAATAATGTAACAAGAATGTGATTGATATATTGAGAAACTAGGAAGCAAAGTAAGAATAGTAACCTAACTCTAGAATCCTTTTTGGGGGACAAAAAGGATCAAAGCATGGAACCGGAAGAAGACAACACAGTCAGAACTCCCACACCAAATGCTTCCAAGAAACATGAAGATTTCCTACAAGCCATATATCGACTTAAAAAGGACTTTGAAAACTAAATAAGAGAAGTGGAGGAAAAATTGGGAAGATATACTGAGAAACTAATCTGTATAGGGTCACACAAATCAATGGCAGACTTGAGAATACTACCACACCTCCCTCCATAAGTCACTAATAAGTCAGAGAGTATTTCACCTTTAATATGTCCATTTTAGAGTTAATAGGGACTCTAGAGGTCTGAATCCTTCAGCTTTATAAAGAAATTCAAGCCACAAGAAGGTATATGAGTTTCTAAAGTTCACAAAGGCAACTACTGATAGATATAGGACTAGCTCCCAAATCTCCTTACTATTAGTCCTATTCAAAATAATTTGAGATCTTAAAAGTAACTCTATTGTAATTATCTTAGGTGGCAGCTAGACAATCAAATATGTTATTTCAAACATCTGGAACCAGCAAAAGTAATTCTTCCTATAAAAATAGTTTCAGGATTACAAGCCTCAACAAAGTAACTATTCATACTAAGTGAATAAAGTTCTTGTCTGTTAAAAACAAAAACTAGCCATGTCATTAAAACTTCCATACTGATCATCTTTATATGTGCTTCAGGACTTGTGATATACATATACATATACATACACATGCACACATATACTTATATACACACATATAAATAGGAAAATGCACACACACACACACACACACACTCATAGACAAGCTCTGTAAATTGTCCATCCAGAAATTTGCAATGTTCTAGGCAGTAAGCATTCTTCATTTTACTGTTTGAGAATAGCTTGTCTAAATCAAAGTGAAAGCAGGCAAGAAGTCAAAAATATAAAAAATTGTACTTGATTCTACTTACCTCATTCACTTGTAAGTTCATGCTATGTCCAGGAAAAGATACATAAAAGGGTTCATTGCCTACATTCAGTACCTGAACTTGGCTTTGACTTACTTTAGGAAAGACTGGAAGAGTTTTCTGGGCAAAATGGAAAAAAAAAAAGAAGTAGAAGAGTATGTTTAGTGCAATAATTACAATCAATGAAGTTTTATCTAAATTTAAAACTGCATAAAAGTAGCCTTAATCATCAGGAAAACCCTCTAAATTGGCTTATACACAAGCATATGCTGGAGCCAACTCCAACTGGCCCCCAAGAGTTGAATGTTAAATTTTCAGAATGAGCATTTACACCTCATAATTTTGTTGATTATCTAGACTTAAGTAAGTGATGGAAAAAATATTAATAATGAAGATTAAACTTGAAAATGTACTAGATATATTCCCTTTCCCCTCCACAGATCTGATCACTAAACATTTACCAGCACACCATTACATATTCATCACTTAATATAAAGGTCTTGAACACACACACACACACACACACACACACACACACACACACACACACACCCCTTCATTGTTATTGTGCTATTTGCTAAGCCAACCTATTGGCATGGCCCTGTTTGGCAAATTCTAAGAGATGTGGGCCCAAAATTGCATCTTAGGGTATATGCCATACATCTTTTCTATTGCCTTGCAGTGAGTTAAACCTAAACATTTAGGTGTACTCTAAGCAAAGCCTAGATAAAAACAGAAGAGTAACTGACCTCAGAGAGCTTGCCTTTGGATGGATGTAAAACAAGGGGTACCCGGATAAGTAAATATAAGGTCATTTGAAAGGGCTGAGGGAGAACTCTAATAGCTAGACTAAGGGAAGGTAGTATGTGATGGAACACCTAAGTAAGCTGAACAATGAGTGAATCTAAGTCAACTATAGGTTGAAATGAGTGGAGGTGAACAGAGGAACACATTCCAGTGAGGGGGAGTGGGAAGAGAAACAGCTTGTACAAAAGTATGGAGCCTGTCTGTCAAGTCTGGGGTGTGGGGAATGAAAACCAAGCAAGCTTGAACAATGAACAGAAAACCAGTCTAAGGGGCAGCTAGGTAGTACAGTGAGTAGAGCACTGGCTCTGGAGTCAGGAGGACCTGAGTTCAAATCCGACCTCAGACACTTGACACACTTACTAGCCATGTGACTTTGGGCAAGTCACTTAACCCCAATTGCCCTTCAAAAAGTAAAAAAAAAACAGTCTAGAATTATGGGTGGAACAATGAACATAAAAACTAGAGCAATAACTCAAACAATGGACATAAAATAAGCTAGAACAAGCAAGCTAGAACAATGCACAGAAAAGCAAGCTAGAAAGGAAGCTATGCGCCATGATGTCTTAAAGAGGTAAGCCAGAGCCAGCCTGCAGATTTGGGATTCACTTCACCGAAGGGAAACAAACATTCCCTAAAGTATTAGTTTTAAGCTCTTTGGGGAAAGGTGGGCTGTGGCTAGGGAAAGGAGTATGGAAAAAACAAAGGGAAGAGGAGGAGGAGGAGGTTGCCAAAACAGGAAAGAGAACCTATTTGAAAGCTGGTCAAGGCTCTGCCCTTATTTCTCCACTTACAAATGGCATTTGAGAAGCTACTTTCCTTCAGCCTTCCCCCACCCCCCCCATTCAAACAAGTTTCTCAGAAATTCCCCAAAGTTTTTCACAATCTTTTTGTTTTTATTCCCTTGACTGGGGGGAAAGTCAAAGCTGACTGTTTGTCCAGCTGTACCTTTTAATGATGTGTTAATTCACTTAGAAAGCTCACAGTTTTGACAAGGTTCATTCCTTCCAGGGGTGGAGAACCTACAGCCTTAAGGCCATGTGTAACCTTAAAGGTCCTTGGGTGTGGCTTTTTGACTGAGTCCAAGTTCTATAGAACAAATCCTTTTATTAAGGGAATTTGTTCTGTAAAGTTTAGATTCAATCAAAGGGCCTCTCTTGAGAACCCAAAGGGTCACATGTGACCTTGAGGCCACAGGTTCCCCACCCCTGCCTTAGATTTTCGGGCTTTCACAGGAGGAAAAGAATTTGGACTCTCTTTCTTTCATCGCCCAAGGAACTCCCACCTCCTTAGAGCCACTGGGAGAAATGCCTCCAGATGCTACCTAATTACAAAGGTCAACTTACATCAATTTCTACTTGTACAATCGCAGCCAGAACAAAAGCCATGGAAGCCAAGAACATGCCCACTGTCATCTTCTTCAGGGCCCTGCAGAGGAAGATGCGGAACATTTACACTACCACCTGATATAAATCCCCACCTACTGCTTTACACAGATGAAATAAACATAGCCTGGGACTGAATTTCATTACATTTCGATGGTCAATGTGAGAACAAGATGGCGGCAGAGAAGGAGTAGGAAAAGGCAGGGAAGAAGGAGGAGAAGGCAATCCTAACAGCTCAAAAAAATTAGTAAGAAAAACTGATCTTCAAGACTTTGCACGTTGCTTTTAAACACTAATCTACAAGCAGAGGCAACGCTGTACAATGGAGAGAAAGCTTGCCTTGGAGTGATAAGATCTAAGTCTGAGTCCTGTTTCTTAGAGGAACGTGTAAGGCAGCTCCTTCTTCACCACAGGTGAAGTGACTCAGTTGCAAACCTAGTGGATGGAGTTTCTACATTGAGAACTCCTGACGCTACAGGTCTGAACTGAAGAAGAACAATCTTACATCTTACATTAGTCTGAAAAGACCAGCCAAACTGTTCAAAAAAACCCTCCAGAAAAAATCTGGGGTGTCTTAAGTTTTCACCAACGGAGCACTTCAGAAATTCATGTCTCTGCAGGCTGTAATTAATTACATTCAGATGTAATTGTGGTTCCTAATTACTAGGAGGCTTTAATTTACAATACCTAGGAGAGTTGATTACATTAGGTGAAAAGACAGTTTAGTTAAAAAAAAAAAAACATCTCAGGTAGGCCTCATCTGAGTTAAAGGCTGTTTCTTGAGGCAGCTGGGTAGACCAATGGATAGAGTACTGGACCTGTAGTCAAAGAGACCCAAGTTCAAATCCTGCCTCGGACACTTAGGATATGTGTGATCACAGACAAATCAGTTAATCTCTCTCAATCTGTTTCCTTATTTTTATTTATTTAGTTTTTTGCTTTTTTGGAGAGCAATTGGGGTTAAGTGACTTGCCCAAGGCCATATGGCTAGTAAGTATTCCGTGTCTGAGGCTGGATTTGAACTCAGGTCCTATAGACTCTAGGGCCGGTGTTCTATTCACTGCACCACCTAGCTGCCCCTCAGTTTCCTTATCTATTAAAGGAACAAGTTGTTATCAATGGTCTCCAAGCTCCCTTATAGTTCTAAATCTATTATCCATAAAGAAGATATCCAGAATTGTCTGATCAACCTTCACCTTTCCTAAATTAGAGATCACATACACTCATAATGACTTCTTTCAAGTGTGCTTAATTTTAAAGGGTAAATTCTCAGAGGCCCATGAGCATATACTTGACCAACTTAACTGAATGTATTTATTGTACTCTTGGTTGCAAAGCATTATGGTTAGGAGGTGAGAGGAAGTAAATAAAAAGTCATCTCCTTTCCAGAAACTCAGTCTAGTTGAGTCACAGACCCCCTAAGCAACATAAGTCATATGTATGTGCATTATATATATATAGTATATATCTATAAATAAATAAAATGTTTTAAAATTTATATACATGTATACACATATGTGCAAATGTGTATACACACATACATGCAAACATATACAAATAATGACATATTAAGTGACTTATACTTACGTGAAATTGAACCCACATTTGGCAATTAAAGGATAAACCACGATGTCTACAATTGGTACCATGATAACAATCAGGATGGCATTCGCAGTCTGTTGCAAGTAAATCAGGAATAAAGTAAACACAATTAATTAATTTAGCCAGTTTCAAAGTATTGAATCATCTTCAAGAATTAAAGTATCCCAAGTCTTTGACTGTACCTGCATCTGATCAGGCTGAATTTCAATCGTTCCCTAAAAGAGAAAAAGGAGGCTTCATCAATCAGTTAGCCCAGGTGAGCCACGAATGTCTGAGGTTGGGGGCAGATATTTTATATACTTACAAAGTTTCCATTCATGGTTGTTGCTTGTAGAGTCCATCTTGAGCCCTTGAAAATAATATGACTATAAATACCCAATGATATAGTAAGAATGAAATTGTCCAAATTCTTAGTAAGCAATAACTGTTCTAAGCTGTTTTGCTGGCTACACTTCTACCTCAGATACTGAAACGACTTTTTAAAATTTAATTTTAATTTTATTTTTGCTTTTTGGATGGCGGACAGCAGGGCAATTGGGGCTAAGTGACTTGCCTAAGGTCACATGGCTAGTAAATGTTAAGTATCTTTGAACTCAGGTCATCCTGACTCCAGGGCCGGTGCTCTATTCACTGTGCCACCTAGCCAACCCCAGAAATGATTTATTTTTTTTTAATGGCCAAAGCTTTCACAGGATTTTTTGACCAAGTCTAACTTTCTCACTTAATATCTGAGTTAGAAGTATAACCAGCAGTGTGGCTGAGAATGGGACAGGGATCCCAAATGCTCTCCCACCCTGCCAAATGGATGCCTCCTGGGAAGTGAAATATTTAAAGTGCACACTTGGCAATAGACTTATTACCTGTTGATCAAACAGAGCCCAAAACATTGGGAGAGGAATAAACAGGAACATCACCTTTCCAACCATCTTTATTTGGGTAATAAGTCGCTCCTAAAATAGGGGGAAACAAAACAAGACATCTGATGAAAGTACTTCCTTCATCTCTTCCCTGCCAACTCTAGTGTTTCTCACTTTGTTATGTGCCCCCCAAATTTACAAGCAATTGGAAATTCACATTAGTAAAAAGCCTAAAAGTTATGGAAGAACGTGACAATTTTTCAATTTTACATTTATTTCAGGACTGTACCAAGTGCATAAAAACCAAGTCTTGCCTTTGAAGTCATAAAAATTAGCATATATGAAAGTGACATCAACCTATGAACAAGAAATGTATTGAGTACCTACCACGTGTCAGCCCCTATGTTAGGCACTAGGGATAGAAATACAACCAAATGAAAATTCTTCCTTCACAAGGAGCTAAAGTTCAAATGAAGAAGACAAGAAGCACAGATGTAGGTGTATATAGAATAAGTGCATACACAATAAAGACAAATATATAAAAAGTAACTAACTACAAGGTGGCTTAGGGAAGGAGAAAACATAGTTAAGGAAGGGTAGAATTGGGAAATTTTTCATGTAGAAGAGGGATTTTAAAGTTAGGGCACAGAGATACTTTCTCAAGGACTTGGTTAATTAAAAACTTATTTAGATAATTATTTTTAATACAATTGGCCTCCTTGGCACATGTGTGCGTGCATGTGCACACACACACATACATAACATTATGAATTCAAAAACATTTTTTCTGAGAAGGGGTCCATAAACTGAAGACTAACAAATGTTTCCTTGTCACAAAAAGGGTTAAGAAACCTTGATGCACAAGTCAGTGCTTGAGCAACATCTTGAAATTAGAGTTTACATGAGGCAGAAAGACTAATGGCAGAATATAATTAAGCAGTCAAAATAACACATTCAGAAATATCAGTAGCAATATGCTTGCCAAGTATTTCAGGAACTAACAGGGTAGTTTCATATTACAATACTAATGATGAATTAAATTCAACTCAAACAGTGACTCCCACATAGAAAGTCTTACTGAAGCTCTTCCCAGAGGGAAGTAACTGATTGAGTCCAGTCTAAGAATAAAGCACTTACATCATATTTCTCTCTAGCCCAATCCAGCCAGTGCTCCCTCTTTGGGAATTCTCTACTCCGATGCTTAAATCTATTCTTAATTGCAAACTGGAAAAATGAAACAAAACAAAACAATAAAAGGTGTCACTATTAAAGGTAGTCAGAAATCAAATCAGGAAAGACAATAGCAATAAAAAGTTAGGAGTGGGGGGATTACCTTTATTTTATATGACAGAAGAAAATTGATGATGAGTAATGACAGAGTAGTTAATCATAAGTCCTTTTTGGGGAAGGGTCAAATATTAAACATAATAACATTAATTATTAGTTTTGTAAAATAAAAGAAGGGGGTTTCAAGGTTGGGCAGCTAGGCGGTGCAGAGGACAGAGTGCTGGGCCTGGAGTCAGGAAGCCCTGAGTTCAAATTCAGCTACCAACACTTACTAGCTGTGTGACCCCAGGCAAGTCTCTTAACCTCATTTGCCTCGGTTTCCTCATCTGTAAATTGAGCTGGAGAAGGAAATGGCAAACAACTCCGGTATCTTTGCCAAGAAAACCCCAAATGGGGGTCACAAAGAGTCAGATATGATGGTAATGACTGAACAACAACAAATATCAAGGTGATGACGCTATACTAGACTAGGAGAAGATGAAGATTCTACTCCCCTTTCAGTTGTTAAATATAATAAAATAAATATAACTTGGAGAAGACAGTAAGCTCCTCTGGGTTATGGTTTCACAGTTAAAAGGACTGAACCTGATGGCATAAGAAATGATCCTTAGATCACGCATGATTTTAAAGTTATGAACACCTTAACTCTTCATTTGGAGTGCTCAGGGAGTCATACCTTCTAAAGGGCAAATGTCTCAATTAAGGGATGATGAATCTTCTAAGCTAGAACCATGGTGGTACAATAGAAGGAGCACTGGGTGGAGTCAGAAGGCCAGGACTGAACTTCCGGGGTCTGAGGTCCAGAATGCCTTAAGTGACTTGCTCCAAGGCACACAACTATTTAGGGGCAGGTTCCTCATTTAAATGTTAGTTAGAGCTCTTTTTAGTGGGAGAATCTTCAGTTTTTAAAATGGAAGCCAAGGAGCAAGAAGATTGATTGAAATGGATCCATTCTTGCAGGCAATTTCTTTTTTTAGGAATACATATACTCTATTGTAAGAGAAGTACATTTGCAGAGCTTCTTAAAACTGTAAAGCTAAGCATATACGTTAGGCTAATTCAAACTAGAAGAGACCCAAGACTATTTTAGAACTGCCTGATATTTTCAAAAAGATCTTTCAATGCAAATTACAAGGCATTTTAAAAAGTGAAGTGGTAAAGAAGAATATGAATTTAACACACAGGGAAATTTTCTTTCTCCAATGGGAAACAAAATTTTTTCTAAGGTGGTTAAATTAAATTTATAATTATTTAAATTAAATTAAATTATTTCAGTATACACATGGAATAGTTTGTTATACTTACGCCAATGCATTTGGCAACTTTAGACATGATATTGCCCTGAGGTTGAAACTTCTTATACATGCTACTGCCAATGACGAACACAACTGGAGAGGAACAGATAAGAGACTCAATCAGGCAGCAAGCCTTTATTAAACTCCTATGTTTCATATGTTGTTCTAGGTACACAAAGACAAAACTCAGTTTTTGCTGTCAAGGAGCTTACATTCTATTAGGATGTATCAAAAGGGCCTTGTGATCTTTAAGGTATACAATGTCTACCTGATTTGACTCATGCCATAACAAAATCACTAATTAGCTATTATGACTTTCTGCTACGTCAGCTTTCATTGATTCCCTCAGCTTCCATAGGTTTATCATTTCTAGACAGATTGACTCCCCAAACTCCATATAGAGCACGTGTCTCTTCTTTGAGCACTAATCATCTTCTAACAATAGCTCCCTGCTAGATGCCTCACCTTGGATGTCCCATAGGCATTTCAACTTGTTTTCTTCTTCCTTAAACTGCCCTCCCATAACTTCCCTACTTTGGTTGATGATGCCACTATCCTTCAAGCCTTCAATTTTCACAACTTCAGAGTCATCTTCTCTTCCCTTACCCTCATTTCTCATGTTGATTCAGTAACTACTTCTCTGAAGATAAAAAATCAGCATTTAATCTCTCCCCTTCTCTCTGCTCACATGGCTACCGCTCTTAGTTCATTCTCTCTTGACTTTTCACCTGGATGATCAGATAAGCATCCCCACTGCTGTGCCTGCCTCCAGTTTTTCTCCCCTCCAATCCATCCCCTAATACTAACTTGAGTATTTTTGTAGAGTGTATATGACCATGTTATTCCAACTCAAGAAGTTCTAGTGATTCCCTACTTACTCCAGCAGATAAGGTACACTGTCCTATATTAAATCTTTTTTCCACTGAACTCCAAACTATCTTTCAAACGGGATCTCACAACACTCCATGATAGCCAAACTGGTCTCTCAGTTCCCCTTACATGGCACTCCATCTTTTGCCTCTCTCTGTGCCTTTGAAAATATTTGGGAATTAATTCCTTTCCTTCTGTCTTGAATTCCTAGCTTCACTTCAAAGCATCTACTGGAGGAAGTCTTTCCTTATGTCTTCCCTCCCCTAGTTGTGAATACTTTCTTTCCACTCTGAAATTATATTGTATATACTTATCTAGGTACAATGCATTTTTAAAAGCAGGAAACCCGGTTCTAAGTTTCCTAACTGCTGTGATTAAGAGAAATACACACATAATCTCATCTATTAGGAACAGTTTACTCCCTATAACTAAAGTGAAGGGGAGAATTTCTCATGCTATTCTTTACATATCAAGGACAGCATGAATGAAAGCTGTAATAGTTGTATTAAAGACCCTGAAGTACTCTTAAAACACACTGCTTTCTTTTCCATTCATAAAAACAGAACATAAAAAACTCACAGCTTAGTGGATGTATAGCTCTTTTATAGCTCTTTTTTTTTAAAGCTCAAGTAGTTTGCTTTCTGATGATTTAACAATGCAAATAAATAAATTCAAAGGAAGGTCTCCCATTAGACAATTTGACAATTCATTAGATGTTTTAAGTGAATTTCTTCAGGCATTAGACTACTTAAGTTATATACAGGTCATACAGATAGACTGCAATGCTGATTAAAGAGAAAATAATCAACTTTGGGCAATATATACAAAAGGGAAGCAAAAGTTGGCATTACGTTATGGAGCTTGAATCCTACACTTGCCTGGGCAAGGGTACCCACAAAGACATAGCTAAATATTGTTATGTATTTAAAAGGTAAAATCCTATAAGACAATTCTACAAGTTTCAGGATGGAAGGAGATAGCTACATTTAGAGAAAGATCTAGAAAGAACAGAGTTATAATGGAGACTGAAGCAACCTACATACTATCGCTCTTTTCCATGTTTGGTTTTGTTTCCTTTTTCCCATTGTTCATTGGTTACAACCCTTCTATATAGCCAAACTAATGTCCAACGTGAAAGTATTTGCAGATTCTATACTTGACTGCATGCTGCCATGGAGAGGGGGGAGAGGTAGGGGAGAAAATTTGAAACTCAGTGGACTCTGGAACTGAATCTTGTAAACTAAAAGTAAATAAACAAATCAATTAAAAATTTAAAAAAAGGTAAACACAATTTTCCCCTCTACTCTATGATCTTTGAATCTTCTAAAGCACTACTCTCTAGTTCAATTAAAATAGTATTTTGCTTCATGACTTGGATATTAGAAATTCTGAGTCTTCTACACAAAACTATCCACAAAATAGAATTCCTTCATAATAATTAGTATCTTACATGATCCAAAGAAGAGGTTCTTATTCTTCTAGTCTATTTTTAAAAATTAACTCATTATGCAGAGCTCACATAGGTCACCCTTCTCCAAATGCTTTCTCACAATGCTTCCCCTGAACCCCTGAACTTTGACCTGAGTAGATTTGTTCAGATTCTGCTCAACCTAAAGCCTATGCTGTACTTGAAAACTTTCTTGAATACTTCAGCCCACAGGTATTTCTTGATTTTTCAGAACTCTGTCTATTACCATTTGTAACATCCATTTGGCCCTATGTTATGCCACTGGCTATACTAAAGTTTAACTTTCCAAGTGTTGTAAGCAAATGAATGTTACAAAGATATGTCAAAGGAGTTCAGAAGGGGAGATCATCGATCAAGTCAAATAGTCAAGTCAAGCTGCATTCTGTAAGTGCTTATGATGTGTCAGATACTGTGTTAAGTGCTGCAGATACAAAGAATGGCCAAAAAAAAGTCACATTCTAATGGGGGAAACACAACACAACAATTATGTACATATAAAACACATTCAGGGTAAATCAGAGATAATATGAAGGAGAAAAGAAATTCTGAAATTATCAAGATCTCAGGACAAAGAAAATTCAGCTAAAGATCTCCAACATAAGCAGATAAGGCAACAAGTAAAGTATTGATAATATAATGGAATATAACCTCTAGATGAGATAAATGAGCCCAGATGTCTATGAAAAACTATTGTAAGATAAAAGACAATGAATTGACATCTGATAAGGGAGAGGACAATATGGATTTCCCAGAGAGTATGGAACCAGAACAGAATGTTTTTGAATGGTTTAAAAGTAAAATAAGAAGTGTAAAAGCAAAACTTTTGGTTTGCACAGCAGAAAAAAAATGGACAAAATAGAAGAACTTGAATCCACAGGGGCAAATCTCACCAAGAAACAAAAGTAAAAATAATTGATTGGGAATGCAAAGACATAGAAGTGAAGGACAATATGAAAGAAAGGAAGAGAATAAAAGCCATTCCCCAACTGATAAATGGTCAAAGGATACGAACATGCAGTTTTCAGAGGAAGAAATTAAAGATATCTATAAGCATATGAAAAAAATGCTCTAAATCACTACTGATTAGAGAAATGCAAATCAAAACAACTCTGAGGTACCGCATTTCACTGGTCATATTGGCTAAGACGACAAAACAGGAAAATGAGAAATGCTGGAGAGGATGTGGAAAAATCAGTACACTGATGCATTGTTGGTGGAGTTGTTAACTGATTCAACCATTCTGGAGAGCAATTTGGAACTATGCTCAAAGGGCTATAAAAATGTGCATACCCTTTGACCCAGCAACATCACTTATAGGGCTGTATCCCAAAGAGATCATACAAGTGGGAGAAAGATCCGTATGTACAAAAATATTTATAGCAGTTCTTTTTGTGGTGGCAAAAAATTGGAAATCAAGGGAATGCCCACTAATTGGGGAATGTCTAAACGAGTTGTGGTATATGAATGTAATGGAATACTATTGTGCTATGATAAATGAGGAGCAGACAGACTTTATAATTACCTGGAGAGACTTATAAAAACTGATGCTGAGTGAGGGGAGCATAACCAGGAGAACTTTATACACAATTATAGACACATCATATGTGTGATGGCTAACTTTGATAGACTGGGCTCCTCTCAGCAATACAAGGTTATAAGACAACTGCAAAAGACTCCTGATGGAGAGGGATATCCACATCCAGAGAAAGAACTATAGAGTCTGAATGCAGATTGAAGCAAACTATTTGCTCTCTCTTTTTTTGTTTCGTTTCTTCTTTCTCATTATTCACTCCATTGGTTATGATCCTTCATTACAACTTGACTAATGTTAAATGTGAAGGTGTTTGTAGATCCTATATTTGATTGCATGCTGCCATGGGGGGGGGCAGGGGGAGAAAATTAGAAACTCAAAGGATTGTGGAACTTAATGCTGGAACTTAATGTGGAACTTAAAAGTAAATTAATTTTTTTAAAAATGAAAGGAAGCAAAAAGCACTAATGTTATAAGAAAAGATGATCTCCTTATAAGAAAAGCATTTTGATCTTGAATATAGGATATGGAGAGACAACTTAAGGAATAAAGATCTCCCAGAAGAACATGATATATACATTTAGAAAGAAATTCTAATTTGGAAAAAAAAAATCCAACATTAGAGACAAATGGAAGAAAATATATACATCTTTCACAACTTTAGATATGAGAGAATTAAACAATCCAACAAAATGAAAAAGAGCAATAAATTGGATAAGAAAACCAAATCTCACAATCTGTTGCTTATAAGAAACACATTTAAAAACAAAGATATACACAGAATAAAACTATGCATAAGATAATTCTAAAAAACAAGAGTTGTATATTCATTCTATAAAAAATATTCACAATATAAAAAGGAATAAGAAGGAAGCTATCTTTTGCTAAAAGAAATCATAGATCACATATCAATATTAAACTTAGATGTTCCAAATGCCTTAGCATCTAAATTCATATGAGAAAAATTAGTTAAACTGAAAAAAAGACAGAGTTAACACGAAAGTTGCAGGGAGATTTCACTCTCTCTCTTATTTTTGAATAAGTCTAACAGAATGATGAATAAAAGGAAAAAATTGGATTTGAACAAATTGATAGACCAGAGAGGGGAAAAAAAAACCTTATAGCATCTTCTAAATGAGACTGTTAAGGAATATGTGTATTTCTTGACACAATGTGGAACTTTTATAAAAATTAACCATATATTAAGGCACAGAAATAGTGCAAACAAATATTGAAAAATAGAAATAAATACATCCATTACAGACTATAACATAATCAAAATGGAATTCAGTATAGGGAACATACCTACACAGAAACATATACACTCAAAACACAGACCCAAATGGAGACTTACTAATGAAATTCTAAGTAATGAATGAGTCAAAGAACAAATCATAGAAATAATAATTATGTGAAAGATTTGGCAATAAAATATCATTGGTAACTTTGGAAAAAGGAACTTCAGTTAAATGATGATCTGGGAAGTCAGACTGAAAAGGATTTAGTGGAGACTAAGAGGACAGGAAGTGGAAGTACTGATTGTTAGGGTTTTCTCAAGGAACTTGTCTAGGAAAAGGAAGAGATAAAGGACTATAACCAGATGGGATAGATGGTTTAAGTGAGGGTTTTTAAAGACAGAGAAGACACAGGTATGTTTGCAGGCAACAGATAAGTAGCCTCTAGAGAGGGAAGGATTAGAGATTAGTGAAAGAGTTGAGCTGATAAAAGGAGCAATTTTCCGGAAAAGGATGGAGTGAGATCATGTGTATATGTAGAAGGGTTTGCCTTGGCAAGGAAAAGGGCGACTTCTTTCTGTGTGATAATGGGGAAGATAACTGAGTGACATAAGATGAGGAAGAGGGTAGTGAGAGCTCTCAAGACATGGCTCCCCTTTTTTTCCTGCAAAGTATGAAGCAAGGTTCTCAGCTGAGAGGGCAGAAGGTTGCTGTGGGAGGTTCGAAAAAGGATGAAAATGTTTGGAAAAGTCACTATGGTGATTGAATAATAATCAGATAGGAAGATACAACGGGATGATCTTGCTATAATAAATGACAGCCCGGTTGAGATTATGGAACATAACTTTTCAGTATACCTAGTCAGCACAATTTCATGATTTTCTTTAGCTCTGCTCAGTAGCAGAATAAGGGTAGAGGAAGAAAAAGGAATGAATACACACTTAGATAGTACCTCCTATGTTTTCTCAAGGTCTCCATTAAGAACTTTGGAACTGATTGCATGACATGGGAGACACTGGCACAGGAATACCCAGCATGGGGCGTGCCTCATCAGAATAGTCACTGTGCTCTATGAGCAAAGCAGAATTAAAGTAGCTCAGAAGAAACGTGAGATGCATAAATTTAGAAACTCCAACCAAATGTTCACATGGACATTTTGTGCCCAATTTGTGCATTCAAAGCTCATCCTAGTCTGATCAGCCACAGCTGGACACAGTATAACTTGACTCTAACATAGTGAAGTCATTTTGATTGTCTTTTAGAACAAAGGACAACAATCACTAACTATGAGCCAGACATTACGCTGAGTGCTTTACAAATATTATCTCTTATAGAATAGGAGGAGAAAGGCAGAAGATGATAGGAATAATATGAGATTGAAGCTTAGCAAAGCAAGGGACTTGATTATTCTCACTGAGGGATCAAGACAGAGAAGGGAGGAGAGTGTATTGCTTGTAAGGGTACTGAACCCTAAGAAAGAACTGAAGGGCAGAGGTCACAGTGAAGATAAAGTATAGGACCAGGCATTTTAAAGCAGAAAGAATGATTGATTATGATCAGATAAAGGAATTTCAGTTTATAAACATGGAAGTAGAACATTTGTGGGTGATGGCAAGGTTAAAGGTATAACCATATTTAGATTTAGAGGTAGAGTGAAGGAATAGATCATAGGAAATGAGTAAATTAAGGCACTAGGAAGTTAATGTGTTTGAGGGAGTAGCAACATGGAGGCTGAAGTCCCTTAGTATTAGAGAAGTAGTTTGGGAGAAAGACCATTAGTCAGTTGCTGAACTTGTTGAGGAAGGAAGGAGGAATCAATCAGTTTGATGTAAAAGACAATATGGTAGGTGCTGGGGAAATAAAGGGAAAACATGAAATCATCCATACTTAGATTCTAGAAAGAGGAATATAATCTTCCTAACTTGGATTCTCAAAGACTGTGAATACTTAAAAAAAAAAGTTGTCGACAGTGGAGAGACTTACTTAGAGACACAGCCATAAGCGCAGCAGGAACTCCAAATGCCAGTGGATAACATTCTTGTTTTTTATGAATGCCACACTCTTGAACTGTAGGAAAATTAAGTCAGACCATAGTTCGTTATAGCAATGAAAAGAAATTTCTTTCACATATACTTTATTTAATAAGAGTTAGATAAGTTACCAATTTAAAGACAAGATGCTTATTAAGTACCTACCACATAAAAAGCATCATACTAGAAGAAACAAATTTTGAAAATTGACCCTGCCCTCAAGGAGTTTACAGTTGACTTAAATACATGTTATCTTTGCTCAACTACCTGGACTTTTCCTTTTACCTCTGACATACCAAAGCTCCTATTTCAATAGGTTTGTTATAATGAAGAGAGAAAAAGGAATAGAGAAGAGTAATGACCTTGGAGATAGGAAACCTGGTTTCTTATTCCAACTTGACCCACAACCTTAGGCAGCCCACCTCTCTAGGGAGGTTTCCTCATAGGGAATAAAAGTGAGTTGGTATACATGAAAGCAATCAGCCCTTAACAAAAAAAATTAAATATATATATATCCATATATATGTATACACACATATATATATGACTCAGTTCTGTAGTATTTTCTATAGAGAAAAAAGAAAATAAATTATCATGAAATATAATCACGTGGTAATTCTGCCACATAATGTTTTAGATCAATGTTTACTTATTAATATAAACCTGGACATCATAAAGCTTGTGTCTGAGTCACAAAAAAGATTCTCTAACAGACTCTCCCCTGGAAATTAAACAAACCAAAATTCAAGTTAATGGCTACAGTCTCCTCAAAACAATTTACAGATAAGAGCCATCCACAGATACATTTGCATCCATTTTATTTAAATATATTTATGACTTCATTGACTTGGATACCATCTCTTTTGAAGTATACAACAGCCCATCTATGCCTTCTTATTCTGTGAGATATTTGATTATGTCATCTATCTAATGGGCCCTCCGTAGGAGATCTTCTCAATATGTATTGTAAAGACATACTTCTAGGCATTTTTACATTTTGTCAGTACCAATGTATCAGGTTACTTATCTGTCAGTTATGTTTTGTTCTTTCTACATAACTTTTCTTATCACTCATTTCCTAGTTAATTCTTCATTCCACAAATTATAATTTGTAGTTTAAAAATTCATTATGCATCCAAATCTGTTATATTTCACAATTTCTCTTGTTAACCAGTCTTCTTTTTTCCTTCTGCAGGATTCTGATTTCAATTCATTGCCCATCTGAACTACCTCTCCCTAATATGTGTGTGAATGTATGTATATGTATGTGTATGTATGTGTATGTGTGTATGTATATATGTGTGTGTGTATATATATATATATATATCAGTATGTGCTAATTAGAAATATGTTGCAGCCCACTAGCATGCTTCTCAATTCCTATGCTACTGTAGTTCTTTGAACATCGGAAAGTGAAAATTTGCAACCCTACAGCATCACCAGGAGAAGATTTGGGTTAACACAAAGGGCTTTTGTGCAGAGGAGCATCTTAGGATAAAAACTTAGCCTAATATTGTAATCCAAACTACGATATGCAGTTAGATACCAAGTCCATTGACTTATATACATATACGTATGTACATACATATACATACATATATGCACACACATACTAGGGAGAGGTAGTTCAGATGGACAATGAATAGGAATTAAAATCCAGCAGAAGAAAAAAAGAAGACTGGTTAACATATGAGAAATTGTGAAATGCTTATAATAGATTTAAATACATAATAAATTAAAAAAATTTTTTTTTGCCTTTTGGAGGGGGGAATGCAGGACAGTTGGGGTTAAGTGACTTGCCCAAGGTCACATGGCTAGTAAATGTTAAGTCTCTGAGGTCAGATTTGAACTCAGGTCCTCCTGATTCCAGGGCCAGTCTCTATTCACTGAGCCACCTAGCTGCCCTTACATAATGAATTTTTAAACTATAAATTGTAAGATTTCATTATGATAGTATTTTCATTTCAAATACATACAACTTTGATGAAAGAATAACAAAATTGGGTTCATGTCTCTTTCTAAACTTTTCTTCCCCTGATTTTATTCCCATCATCAACATAGGTACAAACTGTGTGTTTATTATTAGTTTGGATATTGATTCTGCGTTATTTTATATTAAAGTCTTCTTATAGTCTTTTGAAGTTTTCATGTTTTTCCATTTATTATACTACAAGACTATAAGTGACTTGTCCAAGGTCACACAGCTAGTTAGTTTCTGAAGGTGGATTTAAATTCAGGTCTTCCTGATTCCAGGCCCACAGCTCTATCTACTACACATTTGGCTTGGTTTTGCTTGTCTTGATTTCTCAACGAGTGGGGAGAGGTGAGGGAGGAGTGAGAGAATTTGGAGATGAAAATAAAACTGATTTTTAAAAAATCTCCTACTGTGCTAAAATTGAATATGTTTATAAAACTTTGATATGCACACAAGAAAATTCAATAAATGTAGGGAGCGCTGTTTTAAAATGCATTTCTTTATCTACCACCCTCCCCTGGTACAATATGAAAGAAAAAGGGATTTGTAGTCAGAGGCCCTCAGTTCAAATACTGTCTCTGCCACTTTCTTTGTGAGTACTTGTCCTTTTACCTATTTGAGCCTCAAATTTTCTTACCTGCAAAATGAAGGGCTTGGAATCAGTGCTCTCAGTGCCTTCTAGCCCCAAACTTATGAGCCTATGATCCCTTCTTTGCAGGTGGGACTACAGGTGAGAAATATTGCATATGCTGCCACACTGAGTGGATATGCTGATTGACTTGATTTGTCCCCTCCTTCCTTACAACATATGTCTCACTGAGCAAAAGAGGGAGGGAGGTATATGTAAGAAAATATTTAATAATTTTACATACACACACACTTATTTGTGCCTAATGGTAGCTATCTCTAAAGTGGGAGAAAGGGAGAGAGAGAGAAAAAAGAAATTTACATCATAATTTTGTTATATATTTGAAAGGACTAGCAAGTTGTGCATAGTAGCTTTACAGTTTCATGTGTAGTCATCTTTTTTATTGTATTGTGATAAGGAAATGCTTATTTTATTCCATAAATTAAAAAGAAAATAAATTTTAAAAATATATTGCTTAACAATTTTGGAAAAATTTTTTATGACAGCTCCAAACAAATACTTCACATTGGTAAATCTTTCCCTTCCCAGTTGAGATAAAAAGCCATCCAAAACAAAATCCCCAAAACTTGATAAACAGACCGCTTTGGGCAACATATAGATATAGATATAGACATAGACATAGACATAGACATAGATATTCGATGGTTCCTTTTCGATATACTGAACTTAAAGTCACAGATCTTTGCTGAACTAATCAATGAACAACACAACCCAGCTATAATTTAACAACTGGCGTTTAAGAATTGCTGCAACTGGGGTAAACCCTTAGTTGTCCTCAAGAGTTCCTCTAAACTTTGCTAGGTTGGTTCTCCAACAACAAGTTACTTTCTATCTTGGTAGGACCTGCCAGGGTTTGTACTTAATTCACAGCTTTTGAGATCCTGGGGCCATTTCAATAACACAGGGCAATGGCTCTTAACTTGAGGTTCATGGATAAATTTCTATGATCCACGGACTTAGGGGGAAAAAATTCTCCATTTCACTATAACTGGTTCTCCATCATTCTAAGAAGGGAGTCCATAGACTTCATCAGGCAGCCAAATGGATCCGTAGTACAAAAATGGTTAAAAACCCCTGGATTAGATTCTGGTCTCTAAGGCCTCTTCCAGTTCTATGATTCTGGGTCTATGATCTCCACTAGAGCATCCAGGGTTTTCTTGAATACTCACAGTGACAAGATGCTTACAACTTCCCCAAGAAGTATGATCCATTTGGAATGGCTCTGGTGCTTACTTTGAAAGTACCCTCTCTAGAAGAGGCATCATTTGGTTCCAAAGTCTGCTCTCTGGGACCAGTTCCTAGGATCCTTCCCAAGGGACACCCTCCAATGCCTTCAAGACCGCACAGAGGAGGGGAATAGCAAGTAGAAACTGGATCTAGTGGTGAAGTTGTAGTCCTTCAACCTCTTTTCTCCAGTGCATCCCACTGAGCCTCTCTGAAGTCCTCAAGGTTTCTCTCTTACATTTCCATTTCTTCGGCTTCTTGGGTACCTGTACTTTCTCCTCTCAGCCAGCAGAAATGTTTCTGTAAATATCCATTTCTCCCTATCTACACCCCTTAACTCATCATTGTTCACAGGTATGTAAACTTAGAGAAAAAAAATACAACTTTATTTCAATGTAATTGGCTTCCTTTGAAACCCTATGTGTTTTATTTAAAAAATTATTCTGAGAAGGGGATCCATAGGCTTCATCAGACTGCCAAAGGGATCTCCAACACAAAGAAGGTTAAGGCACTGTGGTAGAAGGTTGGGCATTTATGCAGTGCAGTGGATAGAGTGCTGGGCCTAGGGTCAGGAAGACTCTTCAAAGTCTGGCCTCAGACACTTACAAGCTATATGACCCTAGGTAAGTCACTTAACCCTGCTTGCCTCAGTTTCCTCATCTTGTGAAATGAGTTGGAGAAGAAAATGGCAAATCACTCCAATACCTTTGCAGGGAAAACCCCAAATAGGGTCACAAAGAATCAGACATAACTGAAAAACACTAAAGCACAAAGCAGAACTGTAATAGAAGCAATTATACTGATCGACTTCCTGATACTGACTCATCCTTGCAGTCAATTCCACACAACCTACTTGATCATTATAATCATTTTGACATGTTTATTTTACTGGTTTGATATCAATCCTCATTGAGTGATATGTTTATACTCCTTTACCTTAATCTTTTTCTGTTTTTGTTTATTTGCTTTTTGGAGGGGGGAAGGCTGGGCAATTGCCCAAGGTCACACAGCTGGTAAGCGCTAAGTGTCTGAGGCCACATTTGAACTCAGGTCCTCCAGACTCCAGGGCTGGTGTTCTATTCACTGCACCACCTAGCCATCCCTCTTTACTTTATTCTTAATAGATTTGGGCATCATGTCTGTATTTACCTCATGAGACTGCCTATTTTTTAAGAAAGTTAATTCAGTATGACAATATATTCTTTATTAATTGACTGTGAATCCATCAGATTCTAGAGTTTTTAACATCTTTTTATTAACTTGTTTAAATGTCTTTTTCCACAATTAGTAGATTTTTGCTTTCTTATTTTGTCAACTTGGGTTAGATTCTTTTCTAACTTAATCTACTTATTTATGCTTAGTTTTGTTAATAATGTATCATGTGATATATAATCATATGAGTATATAACATATAGAACTATAATACATTTTTCTAGATTTCTCCAGTCATAAAGATCTCTCATTCTGATGACAATTTATTTCTTCATTCTGGATTCAATTCAGTACTGGTTTACCAAGTTTGTCTTATTAAAATCCAGATCTATTTTTTATTAATTTGGTAATTCTTTAATTTTTATGTTTTCTTTGCCTTTTTGAGATGTATTAGTTTGCTAACTGCAAATTCAAGTTGCTAGATTCTAGTTGATATGTTCACTGGTATAATTTGCTTCAATCTCAACTTTTCATATACTATGCTTATAATATCATACTACTATTTCTGTAATTTAACCTCTTTGTAAAACTATAGGTTCCTTCTGATCTTATTTTTCTCTGTTGACTGTTTCTGAATCATTATTACTTTTTTTAGTGTAGAATTGTGATGATCAGTGCAGAGAGCTCTCAGTGAGGAAATTGCCTCTTCTAATACAGAAGAGCGACAGTTTTGCCACTGACAGTCTTAGAGAATTATCTAGAGCACTGAGATACAGAAACTTGTCTGGGGTCACATAGACAATAACACTTTTTAAAATGTGCTTTAATTTTTTTCATTGATGTCCTACATTCATTTTTGAATGTTTGTTATTTCAAAAAATAGTACAAATTCTCTATATTTTTCATTAAGTTCTCTCCAAAAGTAATCCAATTTCTACATTGTTCTATCTATGCCATAATTTGATTTTTCATTTATCATGTCCCATTAGTGTTAAAACTTCTCATTATTATTGATTTTCTGATATTTTAGTACTCTATTAATGAATGCTTCATTTATAAATGTAATTGCTATTCAATTAGGTAACTATATGTTTAATATTGATGTTCTGTTAATAAAACATTTAAGCATGATACAAAATTCCCTTATCTCAATGTTTCCTATTTCTATTAGAGTCTGAAATCATGGCTATTCTTGATCTCCCAAAACTGGTTCAAGCATTTAAATGTAAATGTATCTTCTCCTGTTAGAGCAATAAGTATTCGTGCTGTAGCATTGCTGCTTGGGGGCAACATTGTTGGATTGTGTTTAATGCCCTTAAATATCTTTTCTTTTAAACAGAACAATTCAATTTGTTTTCATTAAATGTTATTATAATACTTAAGCTCTATTTATCTCCTATCATATTTTGATAAAATCGTTTCATCAGAAAGCAATAGATAGCTTCATTTCATTAGTATTAACTCTATGTATACAACTCAACATAGTTCTATTTTAGACTATTAACTTTAGATTTTATTTGAAATCTAGATATTCCAGTACTCTCTTCTTTTCTCCCCCAACATACCTCTACTTCTACTTGATTTGGGAGTATTGTTTAGGGATCTACCCACCTAATCTTTGCCCTCTTTTTAAATTTTTTGTTTTAGACTTTTTCAAAATATTGCTCAGTTTTGCTGATTTAAAAAATCTTTTTCCTCTCATTTTTTCCTCAAAAATATTATTTCTCATATGGATGGCTGTATGAGAGGTGGAAGGGTATGGGGAGAAATTTAGGTGTTATAAAAATAAAAAATACCAATAACATTTTATTTATATTTTAAAAACAGCTTTGCCAAAGAGCTGATTTGGAAATTAACTATCAGAATATCATATTCCAACTACTGTTTTTACTGTAGGTTTTTTTGGTAGAAAAATTTTGTTGGCTGAATAATGATTTTTAATGTGATCCCTTTCTACTTAGCTATTATGAAATCAACAACATCCAGAAGAGGTGCATTGTAAGTTTATTCCTGTTGGTGTCCTATGAACTCTGTTGATTTTCAAATTGTCTTTTCCATTTTTTTTCTATGAAATACTTGTACTATTTTCTGAATGATCATATTCTTTTCTTTAATTTTCAAGAAAAAAACTTCTGGTTCATACGGTATATGGGAGCAGGGAGGTGGAAATTTCAACTAGCCTCCTTTGCTTTAAGTAAGTTGAATTGTGGATTAAAAACTAATGAATAAAAATTCCTTATAGGTTTCTTTGAGATTTGGGCTATAACTATTAAGGGACTAGAATGCAGAGATAAAATTGAGTAGAAACTAAGTCCAGATTTCTCTTCCTAGCCTGAGCTGCAAGAAGGAAAAAGCACTTTTTATCCCGATAAGGTAAATAGTAAGGGGAAAAGGGGAGGTTCATAGGATCAGAGTTAGCACTGGAAAGAACCTCTGAAGTCACCTAATCAAGTCCCCTCATTCTACAGTTGAGGAACCTGAGAGCAATAGAGATTAAGAAACTTGGCCTGAATTGACATTTTGTCAGTTAGTTGAGTTGGCATTCAAATTCAGGCTCTGACTCCCAATTCTATGCTCAATAATGTGATTTTGCCATCCAAGAGAAAAAGAAGCAGGAACCCTATGGGTCAAGATATTTTACCTCTGAGTATGGGAGTTATGATTGTAGAAAGCAGACTTCCAGCATTGATGGCCAGATAAAAGATGGAAAAAAATCTATTTCTTTGTTTTTCCTGTATTGAAAAGGATATTAAAAAATAGTGAGTACAAATCAATAGCAACTGTTAAGGACAAAAACAAACTGGTTGTCTGACATTAGCTCATCTTCTATCACTGTATACAATACTCCAAGCATACTTGACAAAACCAAGTGGCTGATGGAACTCAGGTCAATGGAATTGGGTTCCTAGACATATGATCCGATCATCCATTTTCAACAAAGAACACATACCTGATTTTCTTCAAACTGATCTCCACCAAATGCTGATACACAAGGTTTTATTCCACCAGTGCCAAAAGCAATCAGGATAAGCCCCAGCATAGATAAAGTTCTAGGAAAAGGAATTAATTTTTAAAAACATCCATTCCTTAAAAGTAGAGGGTCTCTTCTCTGTTCTTAACAATTCTCTCTTTCTGCAATATTTGACATGGCAACACAGAGCAGACTCAAATATTTATTGAAGAAAATGAAATTCTGATTCCTACAAATTTTGTCTATGATGTCTTAGTAGCATATAATAAATTTCATCTCTTCCCAGTAAACAGCATATCTAAAGAAATAAGCATACTGTACCTAATGCCTTTGAATGGTTCCACAAAAATGTGACTAAGGTGAAATTATAAAGGTCAGTTAAGTTCCATAGCTAAAATATATACCTAGAAGGGGTATACTTGAGTAACTAAGACTTGGACAAAATCAACTTACAATCAGTCTGTAGAGACTTATTAGGATTAATAATGCTGGGTGTATGTGGGTCTGTTTGGCTATGCTAACTGATGCAGAACATTGAGATCCATATATCAAGTTACCGAAGGAATACCTGAGGTTTTTACGTAGAATGCTAGAGTGCTAAGAGACGGTTGGTTGAAGGATAGGCAAGTAATTTTCTTGAAGTAGAATAGGAAGAGGGATTCATTTTTCCCCCTAGTGATCACCAGATATTCCCAAGTAGAGATTACAACTCAAATGAATTTAGATTGACTTCTTAGGAGGAGAATCTCTTGACTACTTCTAGGGGTCCCACAAGAACAGAGAAGGTTCTAAGTGTTAGTCTAACAACTTGAATGGGGGTAGGTAGACCAAAGCTGGAACTTGGGGGTTAGGAAATCAAATATCCCTAACACTCTGAGACTATAGATGAGAAGTACATCAATGGAATATTGAGCTAAAATTATGGAACACAGCATAAAAGCTTTTTAAATGTATGTGGCTTAAAAAAATAAGTGTATGTGGCTTTTCTCTTTGTTTTCTTGAATACATCCAGGTAGCCACATCTTAACTTGTCATGAATTAGGCAACTAGGTAGCATAATGGGTAGAGTATTGAACTTTTGAGTCAGAAAACCTGAGTTTGAATCCTGCCTTAGATATTTATTAGCTGTGTTACTCTGGGAATGTCAATTAACTCTTTCTCTGGGGATAATGGTACCTAGTTCACCAGACAGTTGTGAGGATCAAATGAGCTAACATTTGTAAACCTCAGAATGCTACAAAATGCTAGCTGCTATTAATATCATTACTACTGACAAAGAAATAGTCCTTCAATATGGACAGCTTATGTAAAGTAACTGACATCCTTATAAAACTGAAGTCCTCACATAATGATATGAAACTGGATAGTTAGGATAGTCTCTGTGGATTGATTAACGACTCCTGGGATAGGGAATCCCATCTGTAGGGTGGAGTATAGAACAGTGATCACACTGTCACAAAATGACACAGGTTAGGGCAATTATTTGGGGGTCCAGATGTAATTTCACGAGTGTAGGGATTCTCAGTGAAAAGATTCCTTCTGCTAATACATACCGACGTTTCCTCTGTTACTTACTGTCTTAGAGTTTCTTAAAACCCTAACAGGTTAAATAACTTATCTTAACTCCGAAGTTGGCAGAGACTAAGTTCCCCACATTCTCTCTCAATGCCTTTTTTAAAATGAAAAGGAGGTTTGTTTTTTTTTTTCTTGTTTTTACTAGAGTCCAAAACAAGTTAATGCCAACAAAACAGCAAGTTTTAGCTAGGAAATTCAGCTATATGTAAATGAAGAGAAAAGTTAGATTAAATTATTTGTTTTATATTAAGGATGCTCACCAAACACCTTTTAAACTTCAGAAAAACCAGGAGGAAAGCCAGAGGTTATTGTCTAAAAGTAAAAATTCTTTAAATTTTTTCTTTTTCTGGCTTACCTGGCAATAGAGGCTTTTAAATGTTAAATTTTCTCCCATACTATTAGCATAAAAAAGCTACTATGACTTGAATGACTACAGTCCTCTATGGAAAATAAATTACTCTAAGGGATTTAATTTTTGAAGGAACAATTTTTCCCAGCTTGACTTTTCCTGCAAAGCATAATATTAGTTCTCAGCTTCACTTTCTATAGACATGGAAACACAAAAATACACAACAAAGGAGACTATTAGACCCTTGGCCACCCCAGTGAAGAGAAAATTAATTCAGTCTAGAAAAAGTTAGCATTTGACTTAAACATTGAAGTAAGCAAAAAGGTGCCATTTAAGCCTTGAGAAAGCACCCCGTTTTAGCCAACCTGCTTGTCACTAGGAATCTTTCAACTGCCTCAAGGAGAGTCTGATCACAATACAAATTACTTGTTTATGACTAAGATATGGAGGTAGGTGGAACCTCAAAACCAGAGGGCAGTAAATACCATCTGACGTCGAAATGACAATATACTCAAGACCCAACATATGATTGAGAGGAATGATCTTTTATTTTTATAAGTTAAATGTGGAAGAACAGGTATATTTTTAGGAGGCAAGAGAGAATGAAGTTAAACAGATAAAGCTGAAAAAATACATAAGAGAATAAGCTTCAACTTACACATGTAAAGCAATGTTATCAGGGCTTCCATCATGGTTAGCATCCGAGAGGTCATTAATGGAACTTATGGCAGTGACTACTTGCCCCAAAGTATAAACAATGGACAATGAGATGATTGTTCTTTAAAACAAAGAAAAAATTGGGATAATAAGATCTCTCTATATTTGCAAACTTTTCCCCATGCCAAAAATGATTCTCCATTTCATAAACATCAATTGGTCATGATACCACATTCATGACAATTTATACTAAGTTACTTTGAGATCTGCCTCATTTAATGACAAGTATTATGTAAAATGCCTGTTGAATTGGAACAGAGCAGTAGCAAAGCATATTTTTTGTTTTAGTGTTATGAATATCAGATATTCTAGCCTCTGCATCTTTGCTCAAGCCATTCTTCTATCTAAGAATACCTTCCTACACTTCCTTCATTTCCCATCTCAAGTCCTCCCACTTTCTTTGACCACCTAGACCAGTGGTTCTCAACTTTCCTAATGCCACGACCCTTTAATACAGTTCCTCATGTTGTGGTGACCCCCAACCATAAGATTACTTTCAGTGCTACTTCATAACTGTAATTTTGCTACTGTTATGAATCTGATACGCAGGATGTATTTTCATTGTTACAAATTGAACATAACCCCCACAGGTTGAGAACCACTGAGCTATAAGCATAATCTCATTTAGTAAAAGTTAGTACATTCTATTTTTGGTGTATCCATGTTTCCAACTCCAGTAAAATTACAACATCTATGAGGAAAGATGTCCCATGTATCCATCCTTACTGTATTTCAGCATGGTGCCCTATACATAGCATGTACTTAAATGTTATTCTATTATTTGAAGAATGTTAAAGCTTAACTCTATTTACATTAAAGGAAAAGTACACATACTTTGCTTAGTCCATGACTCTCAGATTCTTAAAAGGACACAATCTGAACTGATAAAGATTATCTCCTTAAGTAAAAAATAGAAAGTACTCACTTGAACTTTCCCAGCCATGAGTCAGCAATGATAGCTCCAAGGATTGGAGTTAGATAGCATAGAGCAACGAATGTGTGGTAGATGGAAGTAGACATTGTATCCGACCATCCCAAGAAACGTTGGAAATACAGAACTAGAATTGCTATATGTGGAGCGAACAGAGAGTTCAAAAAGGAGATGTTAAAATATTCAAGACAATCATTTATTGAAGCCAACTGGAAGAGTGTGAATTCAAATAGTTACCCCTCATTCCATAGTAGGAAAATCTTTCACAGAACTCATTGACGATAATGAAAAAGATGCTTACAGGATAACCAAGGCAACTCTGAAGAGGAAGGGGAGAAAATATTTTACTTACACAACTGAAGTGTACATCATGGACTCATAGAAATCTAAGTCCCAAAGTTATGCAACAATTCAGAGTTTAAAAATTCATATTCTTTGTCTTAAATAATTTCATACCTACTGTAAACTGGTCTAGGAAAAATCTTAGTCACAACATTTATGAATGAAACATTTGATATAAATTAACTAGTCAATATAATCTCTTCATAATTAAAAAGGGAAAGGTATTGAAGACTACTTGATAATTATCAATAAAAATTTAAGAATATAACAGAATTACTTACACATATGGGAATCTTAAAAAAGGGAAGGCATTAAGCAATAACTGAAATGATATACTCACCAGTGATTTGCTGGTCCCTGAAATAGGAGAAAAAATATTCAGTCAAAACAGAAAGTCAAATCAAATATTTCTAAATATTTTATATATTAAACTTATAAACGCTGAAACTTGAATTTAAATGTATTGGTTAGTAACTGAGTAACTCAGGTTACTGCAAATACAGCATATATGATCTTTCATTTATGAAATAACTCTTTCTAGAACACCATAAACAATTGTGCTATACTTTTTACCTTAATGCACTTTGGGTTTATTTTCCTGATGGAAAACAGAAATAAAGATATTTGATTTATGTCACTGAGTAGGGCAGCTTGGATAAATTTCAATTTTAAAACCTTCCTAGTCACAAAGGGATTAACAAAAGAAAAACTCAGAACTTAATGGACCTACACAAATGCAAATCAAATTGCTAAATATCCCTGCTTATATGTTTTCTTCTTGAAAAAAAAAAAGAAAGAGCACATTATAACATTCTGACTTGGCCATCCCTGATGTATTTAGTGAAGACACAATGAATGACTCCCAGACTTCTGAAGTCATTTTCTTTACCCGATAATCCTTTTGTAGGTTTATAGAACCTAATTTTGCCCTAGTTGAATTGGTACAGTGAGAGGCTCACTGGAAAACTTACCCATTGGATTATCTGGAAGAGAACTGAATTGGCTTCCCACTTGGAAGAGGATGCTCCAGCTACCAAAGTTGGGATGGAGAGGGCGAAGGGCAATGGCTTCCTAGCTACTTTAGAAGTGTCATAGAATCATACCAGTCACTTTTATATTTAAATTAAGTACTAGATAGCTCAGTGGATAGAGAGATAGGCCTGAAATAAAAAAAGACAAGTGAAAAACTAGCCTCAGATACTTACTAACTATATGACCCTGGGCAAGTCACTTGACCTCCATCTCAGTTTCTTCAACTGTAAAATGAAGATGCATAATAATAGCATCTACCTCACAAGACTGTTGTGAGGATCTAAAAAATATATTTGTAAAAAGTGCTTAGCACAGTGCCTGATACAAAGTAGGTGCTTATATAGATGGTGGAGTTTTTTTTCTTCCTGTCACCTTCATATGGAGATGACTGGGAGCTCAATTTATGACTATTGTAATAGTCAAGGCAAGTGGTGCAAGATCTAAACTAGAATGGTGTGTGTGCGCGCGTGTATGTGTGTGTGTATGCGCACGCACGGATGAAAGAGAGACACCAAGAAAAGGGGCTGGATACACAAAACATAGTGATGGTAGAACCGATAGGACTCGGCAATTGATTGGATGGGAGTGGGGAAATGGAAGATCCGGGAGTGAGGCTGCAACCCTAGGTGACTGGGGAGATTTTGGTACCACTGCTTCATGACAGATTGAGAAGAACAGATTCAGGGAGAGGAAGAAAAAGAGTTTTTGTTTTGAATGTGTTTGATCTTAGTTGCTATTGATGACTACAGACTATCTAATAAAGAGGCTGGAGATATAGGACTAGAGTTCATGAGAAGTTTGGACTGGAGATATGACTTAGGTAGTCATCTGCATAGATGTGATATGGAAACAGATGGGTTCAATAAAGCAGTCCAAGATACAGCCTTGAGCAATATCCCATACTCTGGAAACAAGAGATAAAGAGGTCGAGGAGAATGACAAGTTGCTTTGAGAAAGGAACACAGTCAGGAGAAAAGTGTCAGAGAAGTCAAAGGAAGAGAAATTATACAGAAGGAAGGGATTTTGGGCACTGAAATCTTCAGAAAGTTTATGGTAGGTGAAGAATGAGGAAATGCCATTGAATATCACAATAAAGAGATGAGTGATTTCCTTTAAGGGAGTAGTTTCAATAGATATGTGGGGTCTTATTATAGTTTTCATGTGATTGGACTTGTGACCTCATTGATGTTGGTATGTATCAACCAATCATCATAACTAATACTAAAGAAAGTCAAATTACTAAGCACATCCATGTTCTATCATGAAAAGACCTCTCAATTTGGCACCTGGAGGTCTTGGGTTTTAACAGCTAGGTTCTTTTGGATAAGGTACTAAGATTTGGATAAGCTCGGAATCAGTTTCCTTGTATGTAGAATGAGAATATTGGAATAGTTCATCCTCAAGGTCGCTTCTAGCTCTAAAATATAAGGAAATTCTAGTAAAATCTGGGATTCAATGCTTGACCTCTGGCATTGAAGGAAGGCTCCACCTATAGTACTTCAAGGAGTCACCTTTATAACCTTCCTGAAGGGGAACATTCTTTACATGGGAGGTCAGAGATTATTGGACTCTAAGTTAGAGAACCTCAGGCTATCTATTGACTATAATTATGGTCAGCATTTCTTATCTTAATATACTAAAGGTAAACAGATTTATCAGGGACAGAAAGCTCAAGTGCAAAGATGATGTTGTGTACTTTGATATTTAAGTTTTTATGCTTATGGGATTTTAAGCTTATATGCTGGGTCATATGTTTGTTTTCTTTGGTACCATGGTTTGTTCATAATTTGCACGCTTAAACTTAACTTTCTCTGATACAAATTACTGATAGAAAGGTGCATGCTCAGAAAACAAATAACATCTTTACCTAGACAGTTGGCTAATGAATTGGACCCAGAATTTAAAAATAAGACATCAGGTTGGATTTATCATCTGGCAAATTGCTTGATATTTTCAGTAATCCAAAGCTATATTCATTGCTGCAAAAGCTAACTCTCAATAGCCCATTTTATCTAATCAGTGCTCCATTGTGACAAATCATAAAATATCACGACCTGAGGGATCTAAAATACAAGTATCCCAAGGGTGATGAAAAAACATAAAGAGCATGAGGGATAGGTCAATATTACGTGAGTAATAAGGTATCAAAAAGAAGGGGACCTGAGAAACAGAAAACAGATGTATAGCTCAAAGGCTATGTTTATGCCCTTAAAAATACTTTAGACAACCAGGCTATACATATCCAAGTTAAGTTTTCCAGAAAGAAAAGCTTCTGGGAAGCTGATTTTTTTTTTTTTTTACTTACTGAAATAACAGTAGGTTCAGTTTAGATATCTCCTTAGGTTCTCCAACATAAAACAATACGTGATTTAACTTGAAGTACTTGAAATAGCAATGGTAAACTACACTTCTTAGGTTAGTTTGACCTAACACAAGGCATAAGGGAAATGTTGTCCTGGGGTAGGAGGGGCAAGTAGATTCTTAGAACATCAGATAAACCTAGAATGGTGTTCTCTATTGGTGTTTTGAGACAGGGAATATTAACAGGACAGCACTGAATTTCTAGGAGTTAGTAATGAGACTGATTTTTAGCACTTGCCTTGGGAATATTAAAATTATTATTTTTTTTTACAAGTGAACAGACAGGAACAGGAGCATAGTGATAAGGATAGAACTGAAACAATGAATCAACCTCAGGTTGAAATGTCTATTCACTTTTTTGATAGAGAGCTGAAACAATTGGTTTGCAGCACCCATGACTACTTTGCCATTTTGAAAAGTCACTACTAATAGGAAGCATTAGCTGAAGCAGGGCTTCACCTTCTGCTTTTCAGGCTTAATAGTAAGTAGGTGGTCAATGCCCAATTTACCTTCAGTGTACCTTCTACTCTTCCTCTGCTCCTTTCCCAGGGCAGAGTCTATCAAAATGAAAGGTGTTGGGAATCTTGGCATGGCTCTTTCCAAGAACAGTTAATCTCCTCTTATAGGGGGTCCACTGTTAAGTGTAACATTAGGTGAGGAACCTCATTGAAAAAAGGATGTTTCAAACATCCAGAGTGTGGGGGCATATGATACAGTTGAATCTTACTTTATGACCGAAAGGTCGTGAGAAATCTAGTCAATGCCAATATTCTGTAGAAGAGAGTGGAGTAGGGACTTTTGGTTTTCATATGCTAAGAACCTAGTACAGTGCCTTGCATGCAATAGGCACTTAATAATTGCATGATGGTACTATTTTATGCATCCTTATCTTGGTATGAATTTAGGCAGGACTCTTTTTTAGGTAAGGTTTTTATCTTTAAGCTGTCTTTACTTACTAAACAGTTTAGGCATTTCCTCCTTATAGAACCTTCTCTCTTCTTTCAAGGTGCAGTTCAAACATTACTCCCTGATGTCTGCTACCCGGGCCAACTGCTGGGCACTTCCTCCCTAACTACCTTCCAAATAGCTCTTTATCTCAATGCTGATACAAGTATTCACTCTCTCATTAAAATGCACATTCCTTGAAGGGGGTAGGGACAGCTTCTTTGTGTTTGTTTCCCCTACACCTTGAACAGTACCTGAGGCATAATAGTTGCTGGAAGTGGAACTCGAAATGCCTTAATATTACACTCATAGGGATAGGGATAGGTTTGAATCAGTGAAAGTGTTGATAGAGGTGATTCCCAAGTGAGAAAATTCTTTCTACCAGAGTATGTCAGCACCTTCTCTGAAACTGATGGTCTTAGAGAGTTACCAAAGCAGTGAGGGGATCACGTGACTTACATAGACACAGGTTTCAGGAGCCATACATTGAGTCTTTCTGCCTCTGTCTGTTCACTATGCCATGCTCCTGTCACACATACAGTTACCCGAAATTCTTGGGTCATATTTTATTTAGTAGTTTTTGCTTCTTTTAAACTCCCATCTCCCATTTAAAAATCAGTAGTGAAAAAAGAAAAGGCTTTATAATGTAAATATATATATATATGTATATATATATATATATATATATATATCAGCTCTTTTTGTGTTAGTAAGAATTAGAAATTGAGAGGATGATCATCAGTTGGGGAATGGTTGAACCAGTTGGTCAGGTATATGGTTGTGATGGAATGTTGTTGAGTTGTTTCAGACATGTCCAGTTCTTTGTGATCCCATTTGGGGGTTTCTTGGAAAAGATACTGGATTAGTCTGCCATTTCCTTCTCCAGAATATTTTACTGATGAGGAACTGAGGAAAATAGGTTTAAGTGAAGTGAAATGAGCAGAATGAGAATATTGTATACAGTGACAGCAATACTGTACAATGATCAACTGTGAATGATTTAGCTATTCTCAGAAATACAATGATCCATGACAATTCTAAAGGATTTAAGAACGAAAAATGTTATCCACCTCCAGAGAAAGAACAGATGGAGTCTAAATGCAGTTTAAAGTACACTTTTAAAACTTTATTATTCTTTTTTTGTCTGCATTTTTTGCAACATAGCTAATGTTGAATGTTTTGCATGACTGCACATGTATAATCTATATCAAATTGCTTGTTTTCTCAAGAAGGGGAGAGGATAGGGTAGAAGGGGAGAAGTTGAAACTCAAAATTTTAAAAAAGTGAATGTTAAAAAATTTTTTATTGACATGTAATTGAGAAAAATAATTTGTAATTCTCACAAAAAAATTCCTAATAGTGCTAACAAGACATAAGCAACTATTTTTTGAAGCAGATATTTTGTTTTCCTTGACTACTTTTTTATGAATTAGTTAATTTCTTTTTCATTTACAACATTCAGTTCCACAAACTTGAGTTCCAAATTTTTTCCTTCTCCTCCTCCATCCCCCTGAAGATGGCACACAATCTGATATAGGTTCTACACATACCTTCACTTAACTACTTTTTTAAAAGGAAAAAACCAATTATAAACAGTGAAATGAATAATCAACAATAAAGAACATCATGAATAATGCCCAAAGCAGATAATTCAGAGTGGCTAGCTATTTAAAGAGGAACTTTTCTCAGGGACATTTTGCAAGTTACAGTAAAAAAAAAATCTTTAACAATAATAATAGCCCAGGACTAGGGTATTCTGGGTATTTGTTCCTTCTGATTATCAATTATTAGCCCTGACCAAATCATTGACACTGAAAACGAGTTATTGCTCCTTCCTCAAGCAGTATATTCCACTGCTAGAGACAGGGACCTGACCTGTGATTTCACAGGTGTAGAAAACTCCCAAGTGAAGAAACTCTACAAAAGCAGGTCAGTCACATATCTCAAAAGACTATGAAATTTAGCAAAAGTGATGGAGTTAGATATGCTTTAGTGGCCTGGGAATTTGCCTGATTTAAACCTCACTGAAAACCTATGAGCTATCATCAAGATTCCAACTGAAAAATGAGTTGACAAAAGGATGCTTTATATCCAACGTAATAAAAGTATGGTTTCATGGTGAATTTAAAAATGTATGAACTCAACATTAAATCACATAAAGCAAATAATTGAAGTAAAAACAGGGCATGTTTCATATTTAATATTTTTAAAGCTTCTAAGTCAATAGATTAATTATTTTATTTTTCCCTATTCACTATTTGATTGCAAAGTGGGTGGTGTTGGTATTCACTGGGAATACAGACTTGCTGCTGTCTTAAGTCCTAGGAGCAAATGGTTATATACATGGATAACCATGATACAAATTAAAACATAGACACATATTTCATATGGAGGGGGGCAGAAATCCTATGTAATTGTGAAGTAGTTAATTTTGTAGTTCATTTAGACCAACCTCTCCATCTCTTTTTGCATGAACTATGTGCCCACGCTTTTCCCTCACATTGTGCTTGTGTCCTTGGATTTTTTTTTCAACCTAAGTCCAGTTTTCTGTACTGACACTTGTTTGACTTCGTCTTCTTCAGTCCATTGTTCTTACCTAGCCAATCTTTGTGGGGTCCAATTCTGTCATCCAATATGGTGTATGTTTTGGTTTGTCATCCACAAATCTGATAAAGGGGATCATCTAATCATTAATCAAAATGTTGAAAAGGACTAAGAATAGATATGTGACATTATTAGAGACCTTTCTACGTCAGGGTGATACATACTAATTAGTAAAAACGAAAATCATAATATATATAACACTTTAAGGCTAGCAGAATGTTTGTACGTGTTATCTAATTCACTCCATTCATAACTCTTTAGGTCCAATTGTTCAACCAGTTTTGATTCCATATAATTACTTTCATCTAGGCCACAGCTGCTCATCAAAAGATGGACAGAAGATATAAAACATTTTAATGCAGTACTTTGGAAAGAATGCTAGATCTAGAACCAGAAGACTTGAGTTCAAATCCTGATTTTGTTATTTGCCATCTGTGTGAATAGACTAGAATTATATTGAAACAGAGTAGACTAAATTATATTGAAGATCTGTTACAATTCTAATTATCAGTTTATGATATCTTGATCCTAAAAACCTTGCCAAAGTTTCAGTACAATTTGTATAGCATTCCCATCTAGTACCTCTGTCAAGGAGAAATAAAGTTGGTCTCTTTTGACTTGTCCACAAACTAACATGACATTCTGTCATCATTGCTTTCCTTTCTGAGCACTCATATATCAGTTCCTTGCAGTATTCTAAAATGTGAAACCAAAGAATCTACAAACCCCTTCCCAATTGAGTGTGTGTGTGTGTGTGTATGTGTGTGAGAGAGAGAGAGAGAGACAGAGAGAGAGAGACAGAGAGAGTGTTTCTCTCTGAGCGTCACATGGCTAGTAAGTGTTAAGAGTCTGAACCCCGATTTGGTCCTCCTGACTCCAGGGCAGGTGCTCTATTCACTGTGTCCCCTAATAGTCCCTTCTTCCCTTCTTTTGTTTTCTTAATCATCCTTATTCCTTCCCACCTCCGCACACCCTCAATGTCCATAGCTAGGAATGGCTAGGGATTTTTCCCTTCTGAGTGTGGACTACCTTTGGACTGGAAGAATAATAGTTCACATTTGTATAGCACTTTCAGCTACTTTAACATCACCCTCTAAGCTGAACAGTACAAGTAACAAGGAAACTAGGCTTGAAATGATGTTCTCTAGGTTATATTACTACTAAGATTTCTCCCACTTCAATTCATTCCTTACTCAACTGTCTTCCTAAAGTGCAGGTCTGACCATATCTCTTTTCTATTCAATAAACTACTTTGTAATAAATAATATTTATTAAATAAACCACTTAATAAACTACTTCTATTCTATAAACAAGCTCCTTCTTGCCTCTAGGATCAAATATAAAATCCTATTTGGCTTTGAAAGCTCTTTATACTCTGTCTTCTTCCTACTTTTCCAGTGATCTCATATCTTTCTCCCCTTTACTTACTCTATGATACAGTGACTCTGTCCTCCTTAATGTTCCTATAATTCCTACAAACTCCAGGCACTTTCCCTGGCTTTCATCGAAGCCTCCTTGGCTTCCTTCCAGTATCAGCTAAAGCCCTACCTTTTCTAAGAAGTCTTTCCCTGCCAAGTGTCTTTCCTCTAACACTAACTCCAGTTTATCATATGTATGTGTGCATGTGTGTATACACACACACACACACACACACACACACACACACACCTTGTTTGTAGGTTGTCTCCCCTATTAGATTATGAACTCCTTGAAATCAAGACTGTTTTTGCCTTTATGTGCCCTGTGTGTCGTAGAGTGAATGGCACATATCATAAAACCTTGTTAACTTGATATGGTAGAAGTACAATTCAGATCCAAATTTGATATAAATGAGAGGATGTGAATGCACTGGGTACAGATAGCTTTTTAAGGAATTTAGCCAAGAAGGGGAGAACAAGGTAAGATAATAATACCAAACAGAAATGGTAGGATGAAATGACGATTTTGTTAAAGGTTGGGGGAGACCTCAGCATATCTGTAGGCAGCAGGGAATGTAGCAGCCTATAGGCAGGAAGATCAAGGATTAATGGGAAAGTAATGATGACAGAGGAGGCAATCTGCTGGAGAAAACAGATGAAATAGGATCAGAGATCCATGTAGAGAGGTCCATAGGCTTCAATAGACTGTCCAAGGGATCCATAATACAAACAAAGAATAACAACCATGGTCTAGAGGTTAAGAAAATTGTAAGCACAGGTAAATGCCCAGAATGATAGAGTGTCAGGCCTGGAGTAAGGAAGTCTCAAATGTGGCCTCAGATACTTACTAGCTGTGTGGCCCTAGCCAAGTCACTTAATCCTGTGAGCCTGAGTTTCCTCATTTGTAAAATGAGCTGGAGAAGGAAATGGCAAAACTACCCTAGTATCCTTGCCAAGAAAATCCCTAAACAACATCAAAAATAGCTAAATAATCACAAAAAAGGGTATCATGGCAAATAAAAAATGTACCACAGGTTCTAGGGCTAATGGATCAGTGACTAGGAATTTATGGTGCAAAATGGTTACCAGATTATACTAGTCAATGGAAAGGAACCTTCCTGTAAAGACCTCATCAACATCCAATTCAAGCATGTCCCCTGAATGCATGTGAGAATACAGTGGATCTGTCCTCTCTCTCTGACTCAGGTCTGTTCTTTAATATTGCCATCATGATTATTCTGTCTGGCTCTGTTGACTCTGGATTTGGTACACCAACCCAATTCCTTGAATCCTGGCTTGTATCCCAGTAATGTTCTCTCACCCATCCTACTGACCATTTCCTTCAAAACCTCTGTGCCTACTTTTGGCTGAACTCCCTTTAACAGAGCTATTTATAGACCAAGTTCTCCAGAGATAATTTGTCCGTATCACTGTTAGCCTACTTGATAACCGAGTAGAATTCAGGTTCCTTCTATCTCCATTGACCCCAGTAAAACTATGACCCAAACTGTACATTTACTGTCTTAATTCACTCTGTCCCAAAACCCAACCTCATTTAAAGTTAGAACTTTAAAAGATCTTAGCTTAAAAAGACCCAGGGCCCCCAGTGCATCCTGGGCCATCTCCAGTTGTCCTGATCTATTTCTGGCCATTGGATCCAGATGGCTCTGGAGGAGAAAGTGAGCCTGGTGCCCTTGCACAGCCCTCCCACACTCAAATCCAACTCAATTGCAAGTCATGTCATTATCTCTTTGATGTCATGGTTCTCTTTGAGAATGAAGGACAAACTACAAGTACAACTTAATGTAAATAGTAACTATATAATTATTTTTACTACATATTTCTATACTAACAATGAATTAATTTAATTAGTTAAATCCGTACTAATATTTCTATACCACATTAGCTTTACAAATAATTTCTTTTATTGGTTACATGTAAGTCTAATATAATTTGTCAAAATTTTGAACTAAACATTGTTCGTATCCTATATTTTCCTATTCTACCTCAAAAATCTGACTCTCCCGCCTCTGAATAACTATACTGGGGACTGAAGTACATTTGATGATGATCCTTAGTGTACTCCATGTCAAATTGTCAATAATCATTTTTTTTAACTTCTAACTTCAAGTACTGTTAAGTATTCGGGAGATAAAAGAAAAGTCAAAAACAGTCCCTGCTCTCAGGGAGCTTACAGGCTAATAGGGGAGCCAATGCTCTCACACACATAAAAATCAGTACCTTCAAGACTAATAAAGTAGATAGAGGGTATATAGCCTTAGATGTGATGGTACTAACAACCAGGGAAACAGAAGAAAGCTTCTTAGAGCAAGTAGCATTAGAGCTATCATTTTTCCTTTTCTTTTTTTTTAAATTCTCAACTTAAAACACCAAATAAATGAGCATTTCTACGTACACTGTAGAGCAGTGAATTGTACTTGAAAGCAGAAATATCTATAATGCAGAGCTTTTCAAGCTGAGTCTTAAAGTAAGCCAGATATTTCCTTCTAAGTTTTTATCATCTTGCCCCACTTTAAGGATCATAGGAACATAGATTCAGAAGGGGAAGCTATTTCAGAGGTTATTCACTCTAACCTTAGAGCAGCTAATTTGGGTAAAAGTCAGTTTTTTTTTTCTAACATAGTACTGTCCTTGGAACACTTTAAATGGCAACCCTCAGGATACAGTCCCCTATCACTTGGTAACAGTTTCCCCCTACATATTCCCAGTTTCAAGTGTCCAATTGAGATAGTCATTATAGGTTTAGGATCTAAGACCACAAAGTCTTCTATCACATCCCCAATTTACACATAACTTGTACCATGCAATCAAAGGACTTATTCAAGATTTCATTAATGCTTTTAGTAGGTAGATAAGGGACAGGTCTTAGACCATACTTAAAATAATCTAAAAGAGAAATGTAATATACAAAGTCCTGGGAGATATGACTCTCTAATGAGGACAGAACCATATTGAGAAGTAGTTGGGAAAAATTAAACAAAATAAGTTAAAATACAATAAAACATAGATAACATTACATTTTAAAACTAAGTCAATATGCAGCCCAAAGTCATCCTCATGTATGGATTAGTAGCTCCTATTAATCTCAAATTTTTCAAATTCAGATTTCTATTTTAGTTTGACACCACTGGTCTAGATAAAGGTGTACAAAGCTATTTGAGATCACCCAAATTCGTCCTGTTAACTCCAGGTTATCTCCCAAAGTTCTCTTCTCTGCTCAGTTCTCTTGCCACATAGAATCAGTAATCTGTGTTTCTATGAAGGTAACTCCCACATCTATCTTTCCAGCCCTCACATCTGAGTTTCTGTTCTGCCTACTGGACATTGCCACCTGGATGTGCCATATGCTTCCTCAAAATTAACATATCCCAAAACAGAATTCATCTCTTCTCCTAAACCTGCCTCCTGCTCCCTTCACTTATTTCTGTTGAAGGCATTAACATCGTTTTTAGTGACCCAGGTTCAAAGGTCAGCCTCCAGTCTTTGGTCTTCCTCGTCCTTTATATTCAGTAAGTTGCCAAGGTTTCTTTACCTTATCTCCACAAAATCTCACAATCATTATTTTCTCTCCACCCTCTTTCAGTTCCATCATTTCTCACCAGAATATTGCAATAGTCTCCTTCTAGGGCAATTAATAGAGTTCAAATCTGCCCTTCGATATTTATTAGCCATGAGACCCTAGGCAAGTCACTTAACCGTTTAGCTCAGTTTCCTCAATCCCCTAAAATAGCACCTATCTCCCAGGGTTGATTTAAGGATCAAATGAGATATTAGCAACATGCTTATCACAGTGTTGGGCACACAGTAGGTACTTAATAAATGCTTATTTCCTTCCTAATTGGTCTCAGTGCTTCTAATCTTTTCCTTTTCCATCCATCCTTCACACAGCACAGCTATCCAACGATATTCCTGGAGCACAAAACTCCTGATCATGAAATCCCAGTTGCCTCTAAGACAAAATATAAATTTCTTGGTTTGGTCTTCAAACTTTTCAAAATTTGGTTTCAACGCACTTTTCCAGACATGTTTTGCATTGTTCCCCACTCACTTCATGTTTCAGCTCAACTGGCTGATTTGCTGTTTCTCTATAAACTGAGTGCAATACATGATATGAACTGGGGCCACTTATGCTTTGTAGATGCAGCATTATTCAGGCTTTAAATGTTAGCTTAAAAAGCATGTGAATTAGCTCCAAAACACTAAACAATGACCCCCAAAAGACATTGATTCTTTTTCCCTGGCAGAGGAGTTGCTATCAAGCGCCCATTTCACAAGAGCAGTAGAGAAGACAATACAAACACAACCTCCCTGCTGGAGATCACCACTTCTTTAAACTCCTGCCAAAGAAACTCACAATTTGCTAGTTTTCATTCATTCCTGCCACAGTTATATTTAACCATTTCTAAGAACTATATTTTAGAAATCTGGAGTTTCATTTTTCTGCCCATTTCTACCTTCCTATAGTCTAGGGAAGAGAAATTTAATCTTCCTCTTCTGTCTCCACCAAAACCAAAACCACAGCCAAAACTTTTTTTTTTTTTTATCAAGCTAAACACATGTAGTGTGGGGGTAAAGGGCAGGAATGACAGTCAGGTCTGGATGGCAAATTTTAAGAAAAATACTGACAAACTGGAGTCTATCCAGAACTGTGAAAGGTACCAGTTAGTGAGAAAATCATGCCACTTTAGAAAAACAGTTGTGAAGTAAGATCCCTGAGGAGAAAAGGGGGAGGAAGTACAGAGTTATCTCCAAAGTTTTGCAGGAGCCTCCTCTCCAAAGAGGAGTCAGAACCAGGACCAACTGATGCTGTTACTTGGATACTTCAATTTGTTGTCATTCAATTGTTGTTACTTCAGTTTGGCAAAAGAAGAAATTTTCGAACAGCTGGCTATTTAGAAAGCGGAGTGCCTCCTAAGACAGTGAGCATCGCCTAGTTTGTATCTTGTTCAGACCACAAGGGTGGTAATTGCTTCTGGGATGTAGAAAGGATGCCCAGTTAAGGAAGAACTCATAAATAGGAATCTTTTGGACAAAGAGGGGATGTTTAGTTTCTTCTTCCTTCACGACACACACACACTCACACACACTCACACACACACACACACACACACACACACACACTCTTTTTCTACCAGTTTGAGCCCCCCTTCTCTCCTTCCTCCCCAACCTCCCATCTCCATCACAAAAGGAGTCCGGAAGAATCCCCGAATAGCCAGGAAAGGCTTCGTCCAGGCTTCTCTTCCCTAAAGGCTCCCTGCAGGTGGCCAAAGATCAGTGCCTCCCAAGTAGGCAGACCCCCATTTGTTGCCGCCCACCTAGCGCCCTCCCAGCCAACGTAGCCCTCTGACCTTGTTTCAGCATTTGGGGGAACATAATTAGACTCTAGGGCCCCAGCCTAAGCAACCTCCGCGACCTCTTCGCACTCGTTCTTTTCCCTACCTCCTACTGCATGTGTTCTGGCATCTGCTTTTTCCATCCCACCTCCCTAACCCACTTATCCTCACCACAGACGTGGGACTGTGAGGACTCCTCGGGCTGGCCGGTTCTAGTAAAGAATAGCGGCAGAGAATGTGCCCACTAGTCCGCGGCTGAGCTCTGACTTGGCACTCAACTGAGCCCTCCGTTTCAGATTCATATGCCCGAGGGAGTTCCCTGCTACTTGGAATGAGCTTGGAGTAGTGGGCTTGCTGCACCTGAGAAGGGGAGGTTGAGGGTCTCCGTGCTACTCCGAGAGGGCTCACTGCTACTGTGGTGGGAGCTCAGAGTGATGGGCTTGCTGCTGTTCAGGTGCAAATTTGGTGCTAGGGCTGGGGGAAGGTCGCTGTTACTTAGAGGGGCTCCGGGCCACTTAGGGAGAATCTCGGTGCGGGAGGCTCGGGAGGGTGGCTCCGTGCTACTCGGAGGAGCCTTTCTGCTACTCAAGGAGAAAGTCTGTGCTATTGGGGGGTCGGGGCAGCTTGCTACTAATGGAGGCAGGGCGAGCTTGCTGCTACCTGGGGCCCACTTTCACCCCCATCTCCTACTACCCTACACTCTTCAGCCTCTGGAAGTCTTAAGAGCTCCAGTTTTAGCACGTCTCCGTTAGCTCCCCCGCTAAGTCCCGAGGTCTTTAGAAAGCAGACATTCTGCAGTAAAAAAGGGAAGTTCAAGAAGTTGGGCAAAACTTTGGATTCTGACCCGTCAAGTTTCCCCCTTTCACTTACCCATCGTGGCAGGTTGGAGCGCCTCTACGCGACTGCCAAGACAGAGGAACTGGGAAGATTTTTTATCTTTGCTTGGTTTTTTTCTTCCTCCTTTAAAGGTGTTGCTCCAAGCCCAGCCCAGCTACCTGACCAGCTGGAATTGTAGGAGGCTGGGGCGGGTCGGGGCTCCACCCTCCAGGTGGGGGAAGGGGAAGGAAGGGGTAAGATTTGATGCTCAGGGAACACCAGAGCAGGTAGATATGCTAGGGGGTTTCCCGGAGAGCCCAGGTGCCAAATTTCATAATAACAGGTGTGGGGAAGGCACCTGTAACGTGTATGGGAAAGCTCAAAGCAAAGAGGGATATTAAGGACCTTTGGCACAGCCTTGGGAGTTTTGCCTCGACAGTCAAGTGGAGAATGAATTGAAAGGACAGGTTGGGAAATCGAGTTCGTTTTCCCTTGTCTGACGGCAAGCAGGTCAGGCTCGAGCGCAGGTGGCAAGGAGAATGGATATGTGTCACATTCTCCTGTGAGTCTTGGCCTTCTGCACCTCCGCTTTAGAGGCCTCTCTCGCCCACACCAGAAACTTGTCAGGGGATCTGAAGGGCTGACTGGTCACAAAGATTCCCAGCCCTGATTAGGCAAAGTGAATCTGGGACAGAAGGCCCTCCTGTCTCCACCTTTCTTCATTTTCAGGGGTGTGGTGACCACGTGAAGTAATGGCTTATTTTCTTCTTAAACCGAAGCCGATCACCTTAGCCAAGGACACGAGGGCTTGAGCACAAGTAAAGTATGGAATCTACCAAGGTATGACCAAAATTAACTTCTTGAAAGGAAAGAAAAACGTTTCCTAGTTATTACCTTATACTTAAACGGAAGACACAAGTAGAAAGGTCAGTCTGTGATCTTTTATTTTTTTTAGTGTTTTCTCTTTTTTCCATTCTCATTCACGTCGACTTTCATGTAGTTGGAAACACTGCTCTGTTGCTTCTACAAGGAATGGCGTTTTCATCAGATTTCAGACAAGAATCAGACCTGCCAGCAGAAGAAGTGAATGACATTGGTTTTTTTTTTTGGCCTAGACTGTTGCTCTTGCAATAGAGTATCATCTATTATTGTTTTAAGGGGGAAAAAAAAAGCTTTCCCAAGGCAGAGTGCTGAGAGAACAAAAAAAAAAAATAAAATGGGGAGGGGAGAAAACACAAGATTCTAGGGGGTGCTAGATGGTTTTAGAAACTCATGGATTCCCTAAGGTCTCATGAGGTACTCCTTACTCCTAGTCACAGGCATTTTTCTTTGTGAAATGTCAGTGACTATCTTAGCCTAGCTGGTACAGTTGGAAAAGTGGACTGTGACTTTCCCTGCCCTTAAAACAGGAGAGACACAATTACTTTGTAAACCTTATTCAAGTAGTTTTCTGTCCACTCAACATTAATTAGTCCTTTATTAAGCATTTCTAGCACTGTGTTGGATGCTGGGAGTACAGAGGGAGAAAAAGGAAATTCTGCTATTAAGAAACTTTATGATTGTCTTCCTTTATCTCCTAATTCAATGCCTGCCTAGTCTTTAAAGTCCATTTCAGATGTTACCTCTTCCAGGAGGTCTTCCCTGATTTCTCTTGGGCCTCACATAGGACCTCTCAAAGGCTCTTTTCATGTAATATTTTTTTTTGTATCCCTAAGGTATTTATCTTTATTTTAGGACCCCTGGAATAGTCAACACAAGTCTAAGGTGTTTTGTGTGTCTACATCCATTTGAAACCATAGTTCACAGTCACTTTTTCACTAGTCATTTTATTGTTATTGTTCAGACATTTTAGTCATGTCTGACTCTTCATGACCCCATTTTTGGGGTTTTCTTGTCAAAGATACTGGAGTGGTTTTGCTATTTCCTTTTCTAGTTCATTTTACAGATGAGAAACTGTGGCAAACAGGGTCAAGTGACTTGCCCAGAATCACACAGCTAGTATCTGAGGATTTGAATTCTTGAAGATGACTCTTCCTGATTCCAAACCCTGTGCTCTACCCATTGTGCCACCTAGCTGCCCCTTTTTTTCATGAATAAACAGAGGATGCAATTATTGTAGTTAATTTAATGAAAAAAATATAATAAGACAAGTTTCAATAGAATATTCTTCCTCATAAACCTAGGGCACAGTCTCACAAATAAGCACCCTATTAGTTGGGAGAAGGTGAATACATAGGGTTTGGGGGATAGACATGAAGAAAACGTGTGGCATGTGCACAAAGAGCAATCCATGCCTGTGATACTGATCTTATAATGTCATCAGACTCCTCCCATTGGGGATGTTATCTCCCCTGATCTTGTGGTGATTTCTGGGTCTTGTGGTAGCTGCTGGGTACATAGTCTTGACTAGGCATTATTTTTTGCTACCAGGTCTTAGATCATGTCTTCAGGGTCACTCACTGTCCATATCAGCTCATTAACTAGGATTCAGCGACTGAAATCTCTCTGTGATAAGGACAACCTTACAGATCTTTAGTAGTGGCCATTATATTATCTAATAAAGGCTAGGCATATTGTCCCTAAACTAAGATTGCTTTTTTTTAAACTCTAAATTTGAGAACATTAGTACTCTATTGCAGATAATTATCTAACTTAGATTTATACATTATAAATTCCTTTATGGTTTGACATGCAAGTAAATTTGTGTCCCAACCAAAGGTAAGCTAAGGAGTCAAAAACATTGTTCTCCACTCACATGCATTTCTGCTTTTATTTACCATATTTATCAGAAGCATTACTGTGTCTGGCCAAAGAAAAACTTTAGGTGTCCTTCTGTAGTCTTCCCGCCAGGTAAAGAATTTTGCAGTCCTGGGAAATTATACAGATTACACATAAACATCATAAGCAAAATAATAATACATAATCGCCAATGGTTAGTGATGTATTCAGTGTTTACTTGGAATAGTGACTAGTGAAGAACCTCTCTTTATAAGTCAAGTCAACAAACATTTAAGTGTTTACTATATGCCAGGTTGGAGGTAAAAATCTTAGCTTACAGTCTTTTTTTGTGTGTGTGGTTTTTTAGGGTTTTTTTTGCTTTTTGGAAGGCAGTTGGGGTTAAGTGACTTGCCCAAAGTCACAGGGCTAGTTAGTGTGCCAAGTGTCTGAGGCCGGATTTGAACTCAGGTACTCTTGACTCCAGGGCCGGTGCTCTACTCACTGCACCACTTAGCCGCCCCAAGAGCTTACAGTCTAATGGCAGAAATAATATTGCAAACATCTGTGTACAAACTCTCTCTCTCCATATATGTGTGTGTACACACACAATTGGAGGTGATCTCAGAGGGAAAGGAGTAGTATTAAGAGGGATGAAACAGACTCTTGCAAAAGGCAGGACTTTAGCTAAGACTTCAAGGAAACTGGGCGGTAGAGATAAGAATGGTTAGAATTTCAGGCCTGAGGGAGAGTCAGTGAAAATGTGGAGAAGCAGCAACAATAATTATTTGTTGTTTACTTGTAAGTTACTTGTAATAAAAAGATAACAAACGATTCTAAAAACAAAAACAAAAACAAACTCTTAGAGTAAGTTGCCCACAAATGTCTTTAAACAAAAACATCTTTCTCTTCCTCTCATTGCCTTGTTTGAAAAAAATGAAATGTTTCACACAGGGAGATAGAGGAGAAATTTAAAATAAAACAGTTTTAGTTGCTGTAGAAATGCTAATAGTTTAGAAGTCAATTCTGCAGCAACCAATTTGAGAATCAAGAAACATTTTGAAAAATCTGATTTGGAGACTTGCCCACAAAACACAGTCATTCAAAAAAGAAATGATCATAGAACAACCAGACTATTGTACAATGTGAAAAGTATTTGCAGATCCTATACCTGATTGCAGGACAACATGGGGGTGGGGGGGGAGAGGAAGGGAGGGGAGAAAATTTGAAACTCAAGGGACTGTGGAACTGAATCTTGTAAACTAAAAGTAATTAAACAAGTCAATAAAAAAAAGAGAAGAAAAAAAGAAAAAAGAAATGGTCATAGAAAGGTCAGACGAGTTGTTCTGATAGCTGGTCACTGAATTCAGATGGCTCTGGAGGAGAAAGTGAGGCTGATGACTTTGCATAGCCTTCCCTCGCTCAAATCAAAGTCAATTGCAGGTAATTTCATCATCTCCCTGGTGTCATGGTCCTCTTCAAGAATGAAGGACAAACCACAACCACAACAGGATCAGTTTAAGTATGGTCAAAGTTACCTTTGGACTAAGAGCTGGTGTGCAAAATTTGAATGCCAAAGATAGATTTACTAAATTGAGCAACTGAAATCGAGGTGGTGACATGAGAGAGGTTTTCTGATAATGACATGCTTTGTGTCATAGTGTCCTTTTTGTAGCACTGTAAGTCAAAGAGGGTAAGGGGAAAGTTGGTGTATATTATGGAGAGGAAGAACAAGAACACTTATTGATTCATGTTGCTCACTGGCAAACATTCCCTTCAAATGTACAGCATCTGTTCTTCTTAAGTATTTTTTTTTTAATAAGTGGAGCCTTTTTTTCAAGTATTTTTTTTTTTGTTCCCAGCTTTATTCTCTTTCCTTCTTGTATGAAGGCAATTACTTTGAAACCCATGTAGTTACACTTCTGCTAAGGGCATGTGTGAAAAGACAGTGAATTTATAGACACATAAGTGGAAGGGACCTCAGAAGCTTTCTAAACCCAACTTGCTATTTACAATTTCTTGGATATGTGATCCTGCACCAGAAGACCAGAAGTAATGGGGAAATCCCTACATTTTGAAGCAGTCCATTTCACTTTTTGACAAGCTTAGTACCCATTTTTCTCCCCGCCCCACCCTTCTCATATCAAGTTGAAATCTGCCTCTCTGAGGCTTCTGTCTTTTGCATCTAGTTTTGCCTTCTAGGTCCAAACAAGAGAAAAATAACAGTTCCACACAAATACTTGAAGACAAATACCAAATTTCCCTTTGTCTTTTATTTTTGAAACTAGACTTCCCCAATCCCTTTAACCAAACCTCATAAGGTTATAAATTCACTTTTTAAAAATTTCAATTAATTGTTTTGTTTTCAACACTCACTTTTATAAGTGAGTTCTAAATGACCCCCCACTTCTCTCCCCCCTCCCCAAGATGGCATGCAATCTGATATAAATTATATATCTATATCTATATATCTATATGATCATATTAAACATATTTCCATATTAGTCATGTTATGAAAGAAGAATCAGAAAAAAAGAGAAAAACCATGAAAAAGAAGAAACAACAACAAAAAAAAGAGAATAGTATCTGCACTCAGACTCCATAGTTCTTTCTCTGGATGCGGATAGCGTTTTCCATGATGAATCTTTGGAATTATTTTAGACCATAGCATTTGCTCAGAAGAATTAAGTCCATTGAAGTCAATCATCACACAATGTTGCTACTATGTACAATGTTCTCCTGGTTCTGCTCCCTTCACTCAGCATCAGTTAGTGTGAATTAACTTGATCTGTCCTGGTGGTCCTCCTCTAGGTATGCTTCTTTATTTGTTTTTTTGTTTTGGGGTTGTTTTTTTTTGGAGGGGGAAAAGTAGGACAGTTGGGGTTAAGTGAGTTGCCCAAGGTCACATGGCTGGTATGCTTCTTTATAAGAATAAAATTACAAGATATTCTTTAAAGAAATAAAAACCTAAATAACTGGATAAATGTTATTTACTTATGGGTAAGGCCAAGTCAATATAATAAAATGACAATATGACCTAAATTAACTTATTTGTTCAGAGGCGTACTAATTAAATTACCAGAGGATTATTTTATACATCTAGATATGCTCCAATTTGTCACTGTCTTCCCTAGAACTTGGCACCCAGAACTGAATATAATACTCCAGTTGCAGTTTCACCAGACAGATTAAAGCTAAATTACAGTATCTCTTAATCTGGATAATACACTTTTGCTTATTTAGCTTAAGGGGACACTAGATAGCAGTGGATAGAGTACCTGGAGTCAGGAAGACTCATCTTTCTGAGTTAAAATCTGGCCTCAGACTAGGCCCTCACTAGTTGGGAGACCTTGGGCAAGTCACTTAACCCTGTTTGCCTCAGTTTCCTTGTATATAAAAATGAACTAGAGAAGGAAATGACCAGCCACTCCAGTACCTTTGTGGAGAACACTCCAAATGAGGTCACAAAGAATTGAACACAACTGAAACAAATGAACAACAACAAAATTTAGCCTATAATCGCATTCACTTTTTTGGTTGCCATGTCACACTATGTAGTACTCTTAAAAAGAACAACTCACAGTTAAATAGCACTTGGGGTTTACAACCCCCAAGTCTTTTTTCACATGAACTGTAGTTCATCTCTGCCCTTCTCATTTTGTATTACTACAGTTGATTTTCTTTAAACTCAAGCATATTGCTTTATGTTTCCTATTAACAACAACAGTAGCCCTTCATACAATGTTATAAATTTTACAAAGTATATCATACACATTTACAAAGCACGGTTATGTCATATTTGATTCTCTCACTGGGCTTGTGAGGTACGTACCACAGCCATTATTTTATAAATAGGATCCCTGCCTTAGGGGGTATCCCCCAAATTGCTCTCCCACTCATACTCACAGATTGTGTCCATCAGAGGGTAGCCACTTACCCAGACTTAAAGCTACCCTGTGATTCTATACTTTCAAACGATATAGTTCATGGGTCCCAACTAGTATCCTTGCCTTTGATAGATGGCTAGTAAATGAAATTAGCTCAAAGCAAAATCATTTACTAGGATGGTACAGTAAGTGGCTACAAAGCATCCTTCCTAGCAAACTTGGGGCACACTACCCCACAGATATACACAATGGCACTTGGAAGAATGGGCAGACATATAGGTTACATTCATGGTGAAATATATGTCGGGATCACATTATCACCAAGGAAAGTCGTTTTCCTTGGGAATACAGAGCTCCAATGGCCTTTGTCTTCTTGTGGCAATCTCAGTTTGCTTCTCACATGGAGCTGTATTTCTGCAGGGCAGTTTTCTCAGCAGGGTTTCTGGAGCCTTCCTTTCTCTAACAACTGGTACTCCTAACTACCAGGAGTCAGACACTGCTGGCTCCTTTTTGCTGCCAGGCATCACAGTCCTTGAACTGGCGTGTTGACTGTCTGCTTGTTATGTTCTTCCACTAAATAATTAGCTCTAATGTAATGTGCTTCCTCATCTCTGATGCCCTCTGTTAAATGGGCAAAAGGAAAGGCAGAGTGATTCTGTCTCAAGAGCTGGATTCTTCCTTCATAGCTGACTGGCCTCTCTGCTGCCAGGGATCACCAACCCCAAAACTCTCCCACCATAACTATTCATATGGCTCACAAGCTGACTTTTTAAAAGCTGCATGAGGTATAACTGATGCTTTGCTAGGGCACGACAAGGCACATTTCAAACACCATCAATGAAGAACTTCTTCATAAACTCATAAAGAGTGAAAACTGTATTTGTATTTTTTTTTCAAGAAATTAATCCCTTGATCCTTCTGTGATTTCTTTGTTTGGACAAAGGGAGGATAATTGATCGGTGATGTCTTAACCAACCCCTCCTGCCAGACATAGGTGAGGAAAATGAGACTGGGGCAATGACTCTACTTTTCTTAAGAATGAAATTCTGAAAAAACAAAGAGAAACTATTCTGATGAAAACAAAAGGGGAGAATTATCTACATAGATACACTGGAACCTCATAATGTCAACTTAAGTTTTTAAAAGATATGTTTAGAATATAAAAGCAAAGAGTTAATAGATGATGAATACAATAATAGCCTGGTAAGATCCTGTAAGAAGAGTATCTGGAGTGCTAAAACTCAGAACAAACCAAGGCCAATTGGGAAAGCTAAGAACATTTTGGTTCTAAGTTCTGTTATACAATATGTTGACTTTTTCCTCTCATTTTTTTTTCCTTTGACGTTCTCATCAGCTCCCATGGGAACTGTTCAGTTGCCATCTTTATGCACATAGATCCTGCATTTATACACACAACTCTTGTCTTTTTCCCAAGCTCCAATCCTGCACCGTGAACTGCCTGTTGAATATTTTGAACATGTTCCATTAAGCATCTTAAATTTAAGATGTTCATCACAGAATTCATCTTCCCCGTAAAATTCATTCCTCTTCTCCACTTAACTATTACCAAAAGGGTGTTACAATCCTTCCAGTCATTTTCAATGTCAGTATTGCTTTCAACTCCTCATTCACATATCAAGTCTTACTGTTTCTATCTCTGCAACAACTCTCACACATGTCACCTTCTCTCTAGTCACACACCTACTGCCCTTGTACAGACCTTTATCATCTCTCACTTAGACTTATGATAGGCTCCTATGTTGTCTCTCTATCTCAAGCCTCTCCTCATTCAGATCCACCCTTTTCACAGCCACCAAAGTGATTTTCCTAAAGTGCAGGTCTGATTATAGCATTTCTACCCCTATTTTCCAGTTTCTTATCATTTGGATCAGACGCAAACTATCTTTTTTGGCATTTAAATCTCTTCATTACATGACCTTTTCCTATCTTTCCAGTATTTCTGTATATTATTTTCTACTGTGCACACTGAGATTCAGCTAGACTGTCCTGCCTGCTGTGTCACACCTAAAACGGACCATCTCCCATCTCCACGTCTTTGTTCTGACTGCCTCCCACGCCTGTGATGGACTCCTTTCTCATTCCTGTCTCTTGAAATCCCTGGCTTCCTTTAAGACTCAAATGAATCTTTTCCTGATTCCTTTAGATGTTACAACCATCTAGATGCAAAAAGCCACCTTGTATTCATATTGTGACTATGCTTTTACTATATTAAGCCTCAATAGCATCAAATTTCATGAATAGCTTAAAACTGTATGAAGATTTTTAGCACACCCTATATGTGAAAATGTTGTCTCCCTCTCAGAATAGAGCTCCTAGGATAGAGGGACTGTTTCATTCTTGTTTTTGTATATCTCCAGCACTTACCATACTGACTAATACATATTGATCATTTAATGGGACCATAGATTTAGCGTTAGAAGAAAACTCAGAGAGCAAATCCAACCCCCTTATTTAACAAATGAAGAAATGGAGTCACAGAGAGGTCAGGTGATTTACACACCATCATACTGTTAGTGTCTGAGGCAGGATTTGAACTTGTTGATTAATTGACCATTCTTCTCAGCTTCATCTTGTCTGAAAACCTGTCAAGTGTGCTATCTATGCCTTCCTCCTAAGTCAGCAGTTCTTAAACTTTCTGGTCTCATGACACTGTTAAAAAATTATTGAGGACCCCACTGAGGAACTTTTGTTTGTAGGTATTATATCTATTGTTATTTACTGTATTGGAAATTAAAACATCTTAATATGATTATGAAACTAGGTTTTACTCTGAAAGGGTTTGGGTGAACTCCAGGGGCCCTTAGACCACACTTTAAGATGTAAGTAATCCGTAAGCGCTATTAACAAAACATAACAAAGAACAGAACCTTGTGGCACCCTTCTGGCAACTTTCTTCCATTAATTACTAATCTTTGGGTCTAATCATTTAATCAGTTCTGAATCCATCTAATTGTACTATCTTTCAATACACAATGTATCATGAGATACATTGCCAAATGCCTTGCTGAAGTTAGAAATTCTTTGTAGAGGTACTTTTCCTGCTAATCCTGTAACCTTACTTAAAAAAAAAAAAAGGTAGGGGCAGCTAGTTGGTGCAGTGACTAGAACATTGGCCCTGGAGTCAGGAAGACCTGAGTAAAAATTCCAGCCTCAGACACTTAACACAAAACTTGCGCATGTCACTTAACCCCAATTGCCCTACCTTCCCACTTCCAAAAAAGCAAAACAAACAAAAAAAAGGTAAATGAAGTTTAAATGGGATGGATTAGTACTAATGGAGCCTGTATTGGTGACTGAGATTCTTTTTTTTTCTAAGGACTCACTAAACAACTTCTTCAATTACTTGCTCTAGAATTTTGCTAGGAATCACACCTGCAAGTTCTTTGTACATCTGAGGGTGCAGTTGGACTGGGATGGGTGAACTTTTTTTTTTTTTTTTTTTTTTTGCTTTTTGGAGGGCAGTTGGGGTTAAGTAACTTGCCCAAAGTCACACGGCTAGTTTTTTGTGTTAAGTGTCTGAGGCCGGATTTGAACTCAGGTACTCCTGACTCCAGGGCCGGTGCTCTATTCACTGCGCCACCTAGCCGCCCCTGATGGGTGAACTTTTGAAGGCATCTAAGGACTCACTTACTTTGTCCTTACTTGTGGGGTTCAGTTCCCTTCTGAGCCCCAGTTATATGACCACAACACTCTGGAAGACATTGGAAAGATTTTATTGTTCTAGTTACATAGTTCTCGCCTCATAACAAGCTTTGAAAATCTTAATCAATTCACAAATATTTGCCAACTATCCAAAATGCACAAACCTCCAATGGAGACTGAAAGATGTATTAAGGCAGATATCTTTCTTTCAAGAGTTTACAACTTAGCTAGAAAGGGGAGGCAAGATATCTACAAATGAAGTCAGCTAATGATATTGAAAATATAAAATTCTTAATTACTAAGACATTTATATATCAATCTTAATATTAAAATCTAGAGGAGGAAGAGATCAGAGTCTTTGGGCAAGGTCGCATAAGACTGCTTGAGTGATGTGGTTCTTGACCTGGGCTTCAAAGGATAGAGCAGATTTAGACAAGCAGAAAGTGGGTACTCTGGCAAGGGAAGGAGTCCCAGTCGAAATGAAGAGGCAGGAATGCAACAAGGCATATTGGGGGACGGGTTAGTTGAAGTATAAGGCTTATGTGAAAGAATAGTAGAAGATACATTTGGAATGGTAAATTAGCACTAATTTAAAGAAAGCTTTAAAGACAGTTAATAGATGATGGTTGCTTTATACTGTTTTAATAATAACTACCTCTCATTTTATTATATTTTCCTTTTGCTCAAGCCTAGAAGAGAGACAGATTTGTTGTTTTTTAAATGTATCTATAGTTTTAATTTTAAATTTTCCTTTCAAATTATTATAAAGTTGACAAATATCTATAAACATGAATGTTTCCATGTACTAGGAATAGCAGAAAAATCAGATTGCTTTTAAAACCATGAATTTATATGTAAAGCTTACTTTTAAATATGTATATTAAATGTAACAAAAGATTTTCCATACTGTCCTGCTTGTCTATGGTCCCTTCTTAACTCCCTTCTGTTTTTTTCTATGTATTTCAACTAAAAAATTTTAATTTTCAGTTCCAAATTCTCTTTCTCCTTCCTGTGTATCTTAAAAATGTTTCATTAATATTTCTTTCTTTTCTTTTTTGACATCACTATCACAATCTCCTCTTCCTCCTCTTTTCTTTCTATCTCCTTCCCTCCCCGTATAAATCTTTCACACATACAAAAAGCCTCCTTGAAACAAATATAGTAGAGCAATGAAAATCTGCATATTACCTGTGTCTTAAAAAATGTGTCATTCTGCGCCTCTCATCCTTCACTATTGTCAGGCACATACCCTGGTCATAGTATTGTAGGAGTAGGAGTAGGAGTAGTAGCAGCAGCAGCACCAGCAGCAGCAGCAGTAATAGTAGTAGCAGTAGCAGTAGCAGTAGTAGTAGTAGTAGTAGTAGTAGTGGTAGTAGTGGTAGCAGTGGTAGCAGTAGCGGTAGTAGTGGTAGTAGTGGTGGTAGTAGTAGTAATAGTAGTAACAGTAGGAGGAGGAGGAGGAAGAAGAGTAGCAGTAGTAGTAATAGCTGGCATTTATATAGTATTTATTATGTGCCAGGCACTGTGCTAAGCGCTTTACAATTATTATCTCATTCGATCTCAC
>CM053600.1:91238668-91258684 GCA_028646575.1 Pseudocheirus occidentalis
TTTTTTTTTCTTTTTGGAGAGAAGAAGGCAGGGCAATTGGGGTTAAGTGCCTTGCCCAAGGTCACTCGGCTAGTAAGTGTTAAGTGTCTGAGGTCACATTTAAACTCAGATCCTCCTGACTCCAGGGTGGGCGCTCTATTCACTGTACCAACTAGCTGCCCCTATGTGTTTTTTTTAATAAATTTAATTCTAAAAGAGAATACCTAGCTGCCCTGGTGACTAGAGTTCAACAAGTACAGGAAGCGACTATCATACTATCTCATTATTTACCTTAGGTATCAACTCTTTATTAGCCATTTTTATTTTGTCTTTTCCGCTCCAAAGGCCTTTAAATCACCAGACCTAGATGAATAACATGCCAGGGTAATGGAAAAACTGGTATGGCTACCAAGGAGTCCCTCAATGTTCCTCTGAACTTTGGAGCTGACTGTGTCTTCCATGAAAGGGCTAGAAATATGGCTGAGCAGACACGACTTGGCCTCTGCTCATGTTTATGTCTTTTCCCCATCCATATGCAAAAGGAATAGGAAGAGGTTTAGGTCTCAAGGACTAGGAAACCTCAAAGACTAGAGTTTTGCAGCAAAATAAGCATTTATTGGTTTATTATTTATCATTCAGAGATTAAAACTGAATGAACCCTAAAGATTTGTCCAATAGCAATTTCTTCTTTTTTTTTCATAAATGTTAGCTGTTCATTATTATCATTGTTTGTATTTCTTTCATTTCTATTCTTTTTGCTTTTTGGAGGGCAATTGGGGTTAAGTGATTTGCCCAAATCACATGGCTAGTAAGTGTGCTAAATATCTGAGGCTGGATTTTAACTCAGGTCCTCCTGACTCCAGGTCCTGTGCTCTATTCACAGTGCCACCTAGCCACACCCCAATCGCAATTTCTCTGGTTCAACATCCTCAATTTACAGATGAGGAAACGAAAATGCCCAGGTTTCAGGCACTTGTCCTAACTTACAGTCGGTAAGGGACAGAACCAGCATTCGAACGTGGATCGTTTGACACCCAAATACAATGCTCTTTTTTTACAATTTCATGTTTCCTCACTGAAATGTTGCAAGGAAAGTTCTTAGAAAAACCTTCAGTCCTATGCGAATGTGAGCTACTGTTTATTTTTGGTTTTTGTTCGGTTGTGTCTAACTCTTTGTGGTCCCATTTGGGATTTTCTTGGCAAAGAGACTGGGGGGGGGGGATTTGTCATTTCCTTCTCTGGTTCATTTTACAGATGAAGTAACTGAGGCAAACAGGATTAAGTGACTTGTCCCGAGTTATACGCTACTAAGTATCCAAGGCCAGATTATAACTTGGGTCTGACTGACTCTAGGTCCAGCACCCTACCCACTGTGCCACCCTAGCAGCCTAGTGTTTATTTAGGTAGAAGTGGTAGAAATATTCCTAACTGTCAGCCTGTCTTTGGGTTTCAGAACAGCATTCCCAAGGTCAGCCTCCTTGGGGATCCTGATCTTATTCTCAGTGGTGATAGTTACTCCCCATCCTACTTCTCGGTTTATGTCATCTGTTCCCCAAAAGTCCAGGCTCACTTTTCTGCACAGCAACACCAACAAAGATCAGCAAGGAAAATGGCATATGAGACAACTCAGCAAGGAAAGAGGCCTGCCATGTTCAGGGATCAGGAGCCTCAGGGAGACTGCTGGCATCAAAGAAGGGGCTGTCCTGCTGGTGGAGTTTTAATTAAAAAAAAAAGACATGAAGTAGGCACAACATAGTTTAGTAGGAATAGCAATAGTTTGAAAGTTAGTTAATCTATTTCTAGTCCCAGGTTGTATCAATAACTAGTTTTGTGACCTTGGGCAAATCACCTACCCTCTTAGCCTCTGTTTTCTCATGCCTAATTTAGATACAATAAGCATTTATTAAGCATTGTAGGTATAACACCTTTTTAAAGCACCTGCTTTATAGCACATATGACACTGTTCTGGTAGAAGTATGAAGTTAAGAGAAAGAGTTCCTTATCTCCTGGAGCTTACAGTCTGGTATCAGAATCAAAACAAGCCCAGATAGCCATAATACACGAAATTAGATTATAAGTGGATTCCAAATGCTATGGGAAGTATGAGGGTAAAAAGTCATTACCGGTAGAGAAGGATCAGAGAATATGTGGCATTTGAGAAGAGAATTAAGATAATTAAGAAGTCAAAAGATGAGAGGGAGGAAGGGTGTTCCCAGCATAGGGTGTAACCTGAATAAAGGAATGGAGGTGGGAAAAACAGGACATGTTTGAGAAGCTTGTGGGAGAAAACTAGATCTTACTAGATTGTTTTTTCTAGCTCTGATATTCTTTGGCTTTATATACAGACAATGAGAGGCAGACTGCCCAGTCACCAAGGCATTAAGAAAGGCTGCCTGGCAACAGAGACTCTCTGTGAGCTTTCAAAAATGTGCCTAAGAGTGCATGGTTTCTTTTCATAACATCTCCTCCCCATCTCTTCCCCTTCAGGTTGCTCTTAGTCATTTTAAACAGATTTCACCTGTGCAAACATATGATGGGGCAGAAAATACAGGTAATAACCTACATTATATGTCAGATTCTTCCAGTTCCTGCTAATCAAGCAACTGAAGTACCCAGAAGACAAGTTCAAGGACAATTAATGAAAGGTCATTAAAAGCAGGGTATAGTAACAGATCACTGAACTTGGAATCAGGAGTCAAAGGTTTGAATCTCTCCTCAAACAAGTATTAAGTGTGACCCTGGGTAAGTCACCTAACCTCTGACTGCCTTACAAAATGGAACTGCTGGAAAAGGAAATGGCAAACCACTCCAAGCCAGTCCTAAATGAGGTCAGGAAGGGTTGAACTCAATTGAAACAACTGAATGACAAAAGTTACTGCAGTGGATAGAAGGCTGATCATGGAGTCAGAAAGACCCAACATCAAATCCTGCCTAAAATACTTACTAACTGTGTGACCCTGAGCAAGACACTTAACCTCTGATTGCCTGACAAAATGGATTCACCTGATCCAATGGAAAAGGAAATGACAAACCATTCCAGCATCTTTGCCAAGAAAACCCCAAATGGGGTCAGTTGAATCAACTGAATAACAAAACTTACTACAATGGACAAAATGCTGATCATGGAGTCAGAAAGACCTGAGGTCAAATCCTGCTTCAGACACTTACTAGCTGTGTGACCCTGGGCTAGTTACTTAATTTCTGTTTTCCTTTGTTTCCTCATCTGTAAAGTGAGGATAATAATAGCACATTCCTCTAAGAATTGTTGGGAGGTTAAAATGAGATAATATTTGTGAAGCACTTAGTGGGTTTATTCCCTTCCCCTTCTCATTTTGCCACTCAGAGCTTAGACTTCCTCAATGACTGAACCTCCTATCTCACAATTTGGGGTCCAGTTTATTGTTTTATTTGCTATGTCTATCCAAGATGTATGTATTAATGGTAAAGTATTATGGGTCTGATTATTCGTCCAACAATAGATGCTCTTCATCAACCTGATCTTTCCATTTGGAACAATTAGATTAAACTCTTTTGGATGACAGTTGATTTATTTAGGAGTCTCTGCAACATTTCAAACTTTGATGCCATTCAGCAATGTGTTATCCACAAAGATTTGGAGGACCACACAATCTATAGAGAACAACTCTTCCATTTAGACTCTGCACTGAATACCCGCTATAATGGTACAGAACATTTTTGCCATGCTTTTTTCTCCCCATTTTATGCCTCATGACAATAATAGGAGAGTTGTCAAAGTTATCTCTATTGTCATATCTTTCAAAGAAATGTGTAAACTCCCCATCCAAGTTCATAGTCCTCCTTCAATCTATCCACATACCCTTGATATATATTTGAGATACACTTTGTTGGAGGAGACCTTTTAAGGAGACATTTTTCTCTATTGAATCATGTTATTCTTTATAGTCACAAATAAGCACAGTAGGATCTTGTGTTCTCTGCACTTTCAGTCAATTGTGAGACCATGAATTGACTAAGAGAAGAAGAATGGGATACTACATTCTCCAAAAATTTAAAGTCGTGCATTACCGAACAGACAACAGAATGTTACATGGTGTTTGTTAGTAAAGTACATCATATTATCAATAAAAAACTTCATAGGAGAAGGAGTTTAAAAGATGTATCATCAAGGGGTCTGAGTCAATCACAAGGTGAATGAAAGGGATATCCAACCAATGAAAAGATTTTGTGCTCCATATACACAATGTCAAAAGGCTGACAAGCAGGAATTCTTAAGCTTTCTTTGTATGTCATAGGCTCCACTGGCAGTCTGGTGAACCTCTTATGGACCTCTTTTGAGAGTAATGTTTTTAAATGCATAATGTAAAATACATAGGGTTCCAAAGAAAGCCAATTATAAGGAAATAAAGATTCAATTTTTTTCCCATCAAAATTCATAGACTCCCGGCATGGCTAGGTGGCACAGTGAATAGAGCACCGACCCTGGAGTCAGGTGAACATGAGTTCAAATCCAGCTTCAGACACTTGACACAAAAACTAGCTGTGTGACTTTGGACAAGTCACTTAACCCCAATTGCCCTCCAAAAAGCAAAAAAAAAAAAATTCATAGACTGCCTACAATCTATCTACATTCCCTTTGAGAGGCCACAGACTCTAGGTTAAGAACCCTTGATCTAAGGGAGGCCCTCTCCCCCACATGTTGGATGGATGTACTATGGAGGGCTTATGGAAGGTTGTGGACAAAAACTACACAAGATGAAAATGTATGAATGGGTTGAGATCTCTATTGTTGAAGTACCCACATTGATGAAATGGTAGATGACCTGATGTCTCAAAGTGTCAACTCATAGGTTATTGTAAGGGACATGCTTTGCAAACCTTAAAATACAATTTAAATGTGAGTAATTGTTATGGCTTATACATCTTTGGGCAGCTCTTAGGGTCTAGCATGGAATCTTGCAAATAATTTGTGTTCAGAAGTATTAAGGACTGGCTGCCAAAGCAATTATATGAGTCACCCAGGCTGTGCCTGCCTTCCCTCACATCGTTCCTCTTCTATTACTCACTATCCCCACTCTCAACTCCAAACACTCCCCCAACTTTGACTGTCACATAATTTACAAAGAGAAAGCTTATTGTCAGCAATAGCAGCTGATGCCATTTGCTTCCCTTCCTACTCTGTCTATAACACTGGGGCAGCGACTAGAACCTAAGGAGCAAAGATACACCACCTCTATGGCACCACCCTCCAGCAAACCAAACTTCACTCTATCCTTATCTCAGTGTTACTCACACTTATGTGGTCAAAACAAAATATAGCTACCAGTTACTGAGGGGTATGTCAGGGTGGACAAACCAAGGCATCTTGTACGTCCTTTCTGTCTCTCTACCCCATAGTTATTACAATCCCCCAAAAATATTGAATTAGAACCGTAGAATGTTAGTGCATAGAGGGACTTTAGAAGTGCATTCAGTTCAACTCCTTCATTTTACCTATAGGGAAGTTAAAGCCCAGAAAAGTTGAAGTCTGTTCAAGGTCACTTAAAGAGGTGATAACAGCCATGAGACCATAACAAAGGTCTTCTGACTCCCAGATCTGGACACCTTCCACATCTCATGATTAATAGATTTTGTTCTTTTGGTTTTTGTTTTTTGGTATTTGTTTGTTTGGTTTGATTTAATCTTTGATGTCACACACATTTGGCCCATGCATGAATTTTTTTGGAATCAGAGGGATCTGTGGGGAGGTTACCATTATTAAATGGGCTGATAACAGTTGGAAGAAAGCCAGAGGCATATGGTCAGCAATGTTAAACAGAGAACATTCTAAGCACCAGGAAGGCCTTTAACTGGAGTTGTCCTGTCTAAAGGCTGGGCCACCAGGTCTTTTAGAACCCTGGATGGGCAGAAGTTCCTCTATCACTTTACCTGTCATCTTGGAGTATTTGGGGAGACGATATATCTACAAAAGTTCAGATGTTTAGAGACAAGGATTGGGGGTCATAGCCTTTACTGAAGGGGGAAGAAGGTGGGATACTCTGGTTTGGGCTCCAATTCCCACTCAGTAGTGACTTTTATACATATTCTTCTAGAGGTGAGTCAGGCCTGCCTCTCAATTGCTTCCCAAGTAATATAGTATGATCCATCTAGCTCTCTTCTACTCAATTTAGCCATCAGGCTGGATTTTGCCCTTTTTAAAGGGCAAATTCATTCATTATTACCCAGGAAATTGTTCTCTTTAAGGTGCTTCTGACTGAATTGTAGTATTTCTTGGAGGATAGAAATTTTGCTTAAAATTTTAAAACCATAAAAATAAAGCATGCTGCCAGGCAAATAGTAGTTACTTAATAAATGCTTGCTTATTAATGATCTCTTATGTTTATTCCAGCTCTAGCATCTAATTCATACTTTCTAACTATGTAATTTTCAGGTCTATCTCTTAAACTTTAACTTATTTATTTGTTTGCTTTTATTTCTTTGTTTTAAAGAGGCAATGTGATGTATAAAGGAGCTCAGGAGACTTGAGTTATATGAATGCATCTGAACCTCACAGCCATAGGTAATTATGAGATGGGATTATGGTTAGCTTTATCTCTTTCAGCTAGGTGGCACAGTGGATAGAGCACGGGGCCTGGAGTTAGGAAGGTCTGGGCTTGAATTATAGTCTCAGATATTTACTAGCTTCATTTAATGGGAATGGGAATTTGAGGATCTCCTCTGCCTCTTAATAAGCTTGGGATAGTTTGAAGACCTTCCCTGCTTCAAAAATAAACTCTACCCCCTAATAGGTTGAATGTAGTCACACGGAGCTTGTGGCGAGAAGAGTTTGCTGAACTGTGGAGCAGAATCCACAGGAAACTGGGAGTCAGAGCCCAAGAGATGATGGGAGAGAAAGGACACTTAGGCAAGGAGATGGATAGTTTTGTGAGTAAATATTGATCTTATATTGGTTTGTGAGAAAGCTAAAGCATGCTGTGATTCTCTGCGTTGTTATGGCTTATTGACTTCTTTGCTACTATGATGGAATCAGCTTATTGGTTTTGGGATTTGGTTTTCTGGTGTCTGAATAAATGTTTTGGTTTTGTCTTCTATATGGAGAATCTGCTATATTTGTGATCAAGCACTATATGGGAATATTTATAGTCATATTCAGTGCTATAAATATTGCATTGGCACTACGCTTTATGACCTTGGGCAAGTCATTTAACCTCTGTTTGCCTGAGTTTTCTCATCTGTAAAACAAGAATAATAACAGCACCTACCTCCCCCAGGATTTCTATGAGGATCAAATGAAATAATCATTGTAAAGTGCTTAGCATAGTGCCTGTCACATAGTAAATACTATAGAAATGTTAGCTTTCATCATCATGATGTGCTCCCTTGTAGAGATAGGATGTATTAAGTGACCCTGGGAAAAGTCATTTAATCTGAGTCTTACTTTCCTCATCTGTAAAATAGGGGGTATCACCCTTTCTCACTGGTTTGTTGTGAGAATCAAATAAGATGATATCTGTTAAGTGATTGCAAATCTTAAAGCACCATCTAAATGTAAGCTGATATCATCATTATTATAATTGTCATTGTTGGTCAGTCATGTTCAATTATATGTGACTCCATGGACTTTTGTCCAGGGGTTTTCCTGACAAAGATACCAGAGTGGTTTGCCATATCCTTTTCCAGAATGTTCCATTTTACAGATGAGAAATAGAGGAAAATAAAGGTTAAATGACTTGGCCAGGGTCACAGGTAAGTGTCTGAGTCGGAATTTGAACTCAGATCTTCCTGGCTCCAAGCTCTATCCATAGCACCACCTAGCTATCCCATTATAATCATTACTTGAGGAGAAAAATTTAATACACAAGAAGTAACTAGATAAATTTTGGAGATGTTCAAAAGTAAAGAAAATAACACCATTTCTTGGAGAAGTGTAATTGATGCAAAAAATGTTAATTTCATCAATTACTCAAATGATGTATGATAAGGTCAGAAACTACCTCAGTCAAAAAATACTTGACAAAGCAAATGAGTGTCATGCCAGTGTTGAGCACAAGAATATTTGCAAAATGTTCTTGAGGATGACAGGTTTTGATGAGAATAATTTCTTGAAAAGCACATGTAAAGCATGGGACATGTATAGGATTAGACAGTGGGAAAAGAAAGAAGTGCTTGGGATCCCTTCATCTCTAAGATTCATCACTTCTATTTACTTCCAAGGTAAAAGGTGAACCCAAGAGCAAGATATCACTTAAACCATGGATAAGAATTACTTCACATTTTCTGTGACACTGCTATTCACCAATTCAAAGCCCCAACTTGATTCTTAAACTTGATTCATTCCTTTCTTTCATCGATCCATCAACAAGTCATCGATCCATCAACAAGTATTCATTAACCATCTGCTATGTACCAATATTCTGCACAAAGAATACCATATGTACCATATGTGCTGAACCCGGGATATACTAAGACAAAAAAGAGAACAAAAACCAGGAAACAGTGCCTTCTTTGCCAAAGGTTATAGTATAAAGAAACACCACATCGATCACCAAGTCCTGTGAATTCTGACTCTCACCATATATAATGTACCCTGTTTCTGCCCTATTTCCTTTGCCATCATCTGACTGCATACCCTTCTTCCTACCTATACAAACAATCATAGCATCTTCCAACTCTATCTTACCAGCTCCAGGTTTTCCCTGTATCCCTTCCTCCTTTATACTATTGCCAAAGACAACTTCCTTATGCACAGATTTGGCAAAATCACTCTTCTGCTTAATATCCAGCAATGGTTCCCTCTTTCCTACCAAATAAAGTTCAAATTCTTCCATAATCTGTTGCCACCATATCTTTCCTACTTTATATCTCATAATACTACACTCATTTACATACTCTGTATTTTAGTGATTTTCCTTACTTTTACACCTTTGCTCACATTGCTCCCTCTACCTGAATAGCCCTCCCCAAAACAATCCATCAAAATGATCCTTATCTTTTAAGCCCCAGTTTTAGTATCATCTCCTATATGAAGCCTCCTCTTTTCTCTAATGAGTTTTTCCTTCTGGAAAACTAGTCCATAGCCAGCCCTTAGTTTGTACCTATGTCATATTGCTTATTAATGAGCTCTGACGATTATTCCAGCTTTAGAATCTAATTCATGCTTTCTAACTATGTAATTTTCAGGACTATTTCTTAAATCTTAATTTCATGTACTATTTTTCAGATTGTTGATTTATGCAAAGACAGTATGGCAGGTTGGAAACTATATCATGAACTTAGAGTCCATGGGTTCAACTTCTGGTTACTAGTTTGGAGAAGGCATTTCACCTCGTCAAGACTCCATATCTTCATTCTCTCTAGAGGTAGCGAGATGGCACAATGGATGGAGTAGCAGACCTAGAAGCAGGAAGATCTAGATTCAAATTTGGCCTTAGATACTTAGCTGTGTGACCCTGAGCAAGTCACTTAACATCTTTTGTTCTCAGTTTCCTCATCTGTAAAATGAGGGTAATAATAGCACCCACCTCCCAGGGTTATTGTAATGATCAAATGAGATCATTTTAAAGGGCTTAGTACAATGCCTGGTAGGTTGTAAGTGCTATATAAATGTCAATTATTAATTATTATTATTATTGTTATTATTAAAATAGGAACATAAGACTTGCACCACCTATCTCACCAAATTGTTGTGACAAAAAATATTTTATTACATGTATAACCTCTATTAAACTGCTTGCCTTCTCAATGAGGGGACTGGGGAGGGAGGGAGAGAATTTGGAACCCAATTTTTAAAATGAATGTTGAAAATTATTTTGTTTGTTTTGGTTTTTTGCACAGCAATCAGGATTAAGTGACTTGCCCAGGGTCATACAGCTAGTAAGTGTCAAGTGTCTGAGGTTGGATTTGAATTCAGGTTCTCCTGACTCCAGGGCTGGTACTCCAGAGATCTACTGCACCAGCTGGTGCTCTATCTAGCTGCCCCATAAAATTGTTTTTACATGTAATTGGGGAAGAATAAAATACCAAAGAAAAAAGTTTCAAAAAAAATATTTTGCTAATCTTCTAGTGCTACGTAAATATGCATCATTGTCTTGTTTGGTTGATGATGTTGTATCATATTCTCCTCCTAAATTATAGGCTCCTAGAGAAGAAGGAATTTCTCTTCTCTAAACTTTACATCTCTTCCAGCCTAGCACAGCATTCTGCAAAAAGAATGCATTTTCCTAACCCTCTTTGCCTATTTAAAAGTACTCTCCATCCTTTAAATCTTTGCTGGGATTGGACTGTACTATACTGGATTGTATTGAGTTGGATAAAAGATGTCCTGAACTAGACACCCATCTATTGGGCTTATTTCCAAGAATGAACTTGGAACCCAGGTGCTAACAAGCTAGAATTAGAGCCACCTTTCTCAAGCAAGTTTCACAGAAGTCAATCCTTATCCATTCTCCAATCTTGGAGCATCAGTATGGCTGCCTTTAGCCCCCTCTTCCTTAGCCTTGTGCTATAAGCTAAGCTTTGGTCCTACATAGGAGCTGAGTAACTCTATACTGTATATGTCATCTTCAGTCCAATTTTCCACATTGCACCAAAAGCTGTGCAAGTTTCATTCGCCTCTCCTGTTATGGAAAATACAAATTCTTTCTTTTCTTTGAAAAGACAAATTTTCAATGTAAAACCATGAAAATTGTCCTTTCACATTTTAGCGTAGTGCTATTTTTGTCATGGCAGTGTATTTCCCATGGCATCTTTCAGATGTATCAAGATATGGAAAGGGCTCACGTAGCTCACACCATTAAGCTGCATGGCATCCAGATTTTTGATAACACAGCTATTTCCTCTGTATCTCAACATATCAAGATTTCTCATACTCTAAGGAACGGCATCAAATTCATTCCTGAACAGGGAAATAAAAATGCCAAGAATATGAATAAAGGTTTTCTGATTAAATCATTAACATTAAAAGGGGGCATATTTATTAATATCAAGGAGGCTCCAAAATGACATCACAAACTTTTTCTGACTATGGTAAAACAATAGTTCTAATCAATTACATTTTGGGAAGGGAGACATTTTGCTAAGACTCTATAAAATGGGCTGGTCATTAAATGAAATTCAATAACTCGCATTCCTTATGTTTCCTAGATGCATCATTGGACTCCTGGTTATCCTCAGATTCTTTTTCACTGGCCTGCAAATATTTGCCTTCTCTAGGTAATAAATAGGCTAAATTAAACTCCTTACCATTAGCTGATCTCTCCAGTCCTAGTGGGAACTATACCAACAGTACCCCTATTAATATAGTTAACCCTACTATTTTTTCGTTAGAGGCAATATGGAATAGTGAAAGAAGAACCGGCATTGGAGGCAGAAGGCTGAAGTGCAACTCTGATCCTAGGAAAATCATTTAACGTCTCTGACATTCAGTTCCTAGAATTTAAGTTGGAAATTAGCTGTCTCAAAGGGTTCTTGTTAAGAAAGAACTTTGTAAACCTCCAAGCACTAGAGAAATGATAATAACTATTAAGATGCTGATTAGTCACATGGTGAACAATCTAAAAAAATGATGAAGACATAGGATCATAGATTTAGAAAGGACAATGGAGGTCATCATCATGTCCAGCCCTTCACTTTACAGATAAAGAAACTGTGCTCCAAAACATGATATGACTTACCCAAAGTCACTTGAATACTAAGTTTCAAAACCTGGATTCAAAACCAGGTCCCTTGACTCCAAATCTAGCATTCTCTTCCCATGAAACCATGTTGCTCCTCAATGAAACATTTACTAAGCACCTACTTTAGGCAAAGTGGGGTTAAATACCAAAGGTATTCATGAGCAGGGCTAGCCTAAAAGATAGAGTAGGTGAGCAAATTTGAAAGTTCACCAAAGAATCTCAAATACTAATTAAAGTTAAAACATGACTACACTGGGCATGACCTCCCTGGCTTCCTTTAAGCCCCAACTAAAATCCTATCCTCTATTGGAAGCCTTTCCCAATTCCTCTTAATTCTAGCACCTCCAGGCTAGGTGGTGCAGTCAATAGAGCACCAGCCCTGGAGTCAGGAGGATCTGAGTTCAAATTTGGCATCAGACACTTAACACTTAATAGCTGTGTGACCTTGGAAAAGTCACTTACCCCCAATTGCCCTGCCTTCCCCCCTCCAAAAAGCAAAAAAATAAAAATTCTAGCACCTTCTCTGTTAATTTTTTTCTATATATTCTGCATATAGTTTGCTCTTCATATATTTGTTTGCGTGTTGTCTCCTCTATTTGATTGTAATCTCCTTATGGGCAAAGACTATCTTTTTCCTCTTTTTCTATCCCCAGCACTTAGCCTAATTCCTGGCACTTAATAAGTTTATTAATTGACTGATAGTCAAGAATGGCAGCATTTTCTCACACTGAACTTGGTGTTCCATTACTATTATTAAAAATCCTAAATGAAAATATGCTTTTGAAGGTAAAAAAAATTCAGGTTTAGGCTAAAACTGAACTCAAACCTAGTGTTAAAAAATAAACAAACAACCTACCAACCCATAAGCTAATTAAGTCGTATCTCAGCAAAGCAATTTCACTAGTTCTCCCTTTTTTCCAGACCCACTCACCTGTGAAAGTCACTAGTATGTCCTAGACTAAAGTTCTTTGCCACCCAACCATGGAATTGAGCTACAGTCCATCTGTTCTGCAGAAGCATCACTCACAGCACGTTTTCCTTTTATGGCACTGATCCACTGGAGAATTTTCAGCTTCTTAAAATACAAAAATGCTGCTAAAGTCATTTCACAAACAAATCGATTACTAATAATATGGCATCTATTCTTTGAACCAAGTAAAAGGCCCAGAGCTCCATACCCCCCAAATTCTGGATCTCTGATTGGGGCATTCTCCATCACTATGGTACAATAAACTTCTCATCTATGATGAAAATAAGACTTGGAAGCTAAGCTACTTCTCTTTTGGAGATAAGCAGGAAGCTGTTCTAACTAACATATTGTGCCTCTAAAATATAATCTTCTCCCTGTGAAGTCTTTATGGACTTTCCTATTCTACAGCACAGTTTCTTTTTTATTCTAAATCACGTCCTCTGAGCCAGGCATTTTGATCATAAGACAAAGGAAAATGTACAAGATGACCTCTCAAAGTCCCTTCCAGCCCTATGATTACAGGATAATTAAGCTTTGGGTCAGGCTGCCATTTGGCATCAAAAGAATTTGGATTTGGAATGGAAAACCAAGATTCTTGGGCCAATGAATTTATTGTTTATAGTTATTTGTGATGAATATATGTTGAATCAGTCTCTCTGTGCTGTCCACCACAGAGGCACGCATCAGGCATATCAATCAATAGGCATTACTAAGTACTCAAAGTACTCTTGGAATTGTCCTAGGTGGTAGAGGAGATTCAAAGTTTAGATAAGATGAGGTCCTTGCCCTCATGGAACCTGTGGTTTAATAAAGGGATGTGACATAAACAGAGATAATATGAGACAATAGTACATGATAAATGTAAGAGAAGAACTGAGGGGAAAGTTTACTTATTGGCAGAGAGGAATCAAGAAAGGTTTCATGTAAAAGGTGAAATTTGAATTAAAATTTTAAGGATGAGTAGGAATTCAACTGTCAACCAACCAGTACTCATTAAGCATTGATTATGTATCAAGCACTCTGCTATGCCCTAGGAATACAAATACAAGTAGAAAAATAAGCTTTATCCTTGAGGGGTTTATATTGTAACAGAATAGGCAACACATAAAAGAAAGACAAAAAGGGGAGAAAGGGAAGAAGATACTTGGTGCAGGAGCATGGAAGAGAAATCCAGAAGATAGCCTGGAAAGTAGCCTGGATGTCCCTCTTAAATGGAGGTTCTAGGAGGAGCCATCCAATGGGAGGAAGAGGCTGCAAGGGCACAGGGTACTTCCAGCTGGTGGAGATGAAGCAAGACATTTACAGCACAAGCACCAGCAAGACCAAAGATATGAAAGCAAAGGGCTTATTTTTTAGGGAGAACAGATAATAGAGTAGTTGATCTGAGTTTTAGAGTACATGCATTAGAGTTATAAGACTGGATGAAGGGATTTACATGAGGTAAGGCATCAAATTGGGGAAGGCATCCTTAAATTCCAAGTCAAGTAGTCTGAACACTCGGTATGCAATAGAGGCCCACAGAAAATTTGATAGCAGAATAGCAAAAATAAGAATAATACATGAAATTTTGTAGCCAAAGTGCTTTTCATTCATCATTTCATTTGACCCCCATGAGAACTTTGTGAGGGTCATTGTCCCCAGGTATGACTACTATCCCCATTTAGGAGATGAGAAAATGAAGGTTTAGATTGGTTAAATGCTTTACCCAGGGTCACAGAGTTATAAATGTAAAGGATAAGAACTGAACCTAGTGTTTCTGAATATACACCGTGTATCCACCTTCCCTATGCATAGGGAAGATTATTCCCACAGTGATGTGAAGGATACAATGGAAAGAGGAATAAGATCTGGCGGGAGGCTATTGTAGTAGTCCACATAAGTGGTAATGGGAATAGAGAGGAAGGCAGAGATGTGGGAGAGGTCCCCGGGCTAGAATCAAAAGGACATGGGAACTAATTAGAAGTAAGAAGTGAGGGAAAGGGGCAAATCAAACAGTACCAATGCTGTCTTTGAGAGTATTTTCATTTCCTTTTTCCTGCCAATGATCTCTATGCATCAATTCTGTACCTTTCCCATGGTCCCTTTTCCTGTTTCACCTTCACAGCAAGACAATTTCCTCTCCTTACACTCTGTCTTTCCTAGTCACATATCTGACCTAATATAGTTTTTTTTTTTGCTTTTTGGAGGGCAGTTAGGGTTAAGTGACTTGCCCAAGGTCACACGGCTAGTTTTTTTCTGTTAAGTGTCTGAGGCCAGATTTGAACTCAGGTACTCCTGACTCCCCGGCCGGTGCTCTATTCACTGTGCCACCTAGCCGCCCCCCTTATATAGTTTTTACAAAATCAAAAAATGTTACCATCTTTCTGCACAACGACAACTTCCCTTTGCTCCTAGTAGCACCAAACATGACTGAAAAGGATATTTTAATTATTATTGTTTATGTTGTTGATACAAGTTCACAATACCAATTTTCTCAAGATCTGGAAAAAGTTAGGAGCAAAAAGAGTGACCCCTTCTACACAGACGGAGGCAGGGAAAAAAATTCTTACAGAAGGTGGTCCTGCATCTGTAATACACAACCTATCCTGTTAAGCAACACACACACACACACACACACACACACACATACACACAAGAAATGTAGACTACATATCAAATGTCTCCAATAATTTCTAGTTTTTCTTTTGTAAAATGCATTACTAATTATAGGATAGTTATCACAGCTGGAAGCCTTTTATCCTTGCTGGATATATCCATTTCCCTGCAAGGCTAAAAAACATGATAAATACTGTGTCTGGCCTTTTTTCAAAAAAGGCAAATATGACAGAGGACAGCACAAGAACAATTTTTTCCTTTGAATTCAATGTTTATTGTGATGTAGAAAGGAAATTTTCCATTACATAATTTATTTTAATTTCAAATATTAGCAACTTGAATTGAAGATAGTTGACTATGCCACATTTGACATGTCTTCTGACTCTGAGCCTCCCAACTAATTATCCCTCTTTTTTATTCGTGTGTGAAGAAATATATATGTGTATATATATATATATACATGCACATATGATATATCTAGATATGTATAAATAGTATTCCCAACAAGGAGTAAAAGCTAGTTATTTGAATTATAGAACAGCTCCTGAATGTGCATACATAGAGAGAATCATTCTCTTTTTCTTTCTCAATCTATGTTGGAAGAGTATTAGGAAAATGAGCAAAATCAGTCAGAAGATGATCTACTCCTTTCCACTGTATCTCACCACCAAAGAGAGACAGATAAGACAGCAGGGCTAACTAACCACAAGCTTGCTGAAATTACCAGCCAGGGAAGAACAACAAAGATGTGGATGCACCATCCACCATCCATGGAGATCTTCTCGAAGGGGTTAAAGTTAGCCTATAGCATGACAGGAACCAGGATGTCAGCACAAAAAAAGCACAGCAACATTGATGAATTCCTCCAGAGAAAGTATAGATGAAAGAAGCAGAATGTTGCAGCATTGGACCAATCCTCTCTGCTCTAGTTGTTTGTGGACAATTAACAGTGAATGCAGCTAAAAGGTGAAGGTATGCAAAGAGTGATTCAAGTCCAAAGAAGTAGGCATGACCCTTGGGGGGGGAGGGTCAAACTTAGTAATAACAAACAATAATTGGCACCCTAAAGTTTGTAAACCACTTTTCATGTATTACCACATTTGGTCTTCATAACCAACCCTTATGGTAGGTGCTACTATCATCCCTATTTTACAGATAAGAAAACTAGCTGAGAAATTAAGTGACTTGTTTAGGGTCACGTAGCTAGTGACTGAGACAAGAATCAAACTTAAATCATCTGATTGCCAATCTAATACTGTAAGACTATACCCTGTATGCACTTCACTTTTGTGAAAGAAGTAGAAGGCAGAGCTCTGCATTAGAGTGCTATGCTGAACTATAATTGATTCTAGGGGCAGTTAGGTGGCACAGTGAATAGAGCACTGGTTCTGAAGTCAGGAGGACCTGAGTTTAAATTTGGCCTCAGACACTTGACACACTCACTAGCTGTGTGATCTTGGGTAAGTCACTTAACCCCAATTGCCTTGCCTTCCCCCCTCCAAAAATAAAAAAAATAAAATAAAAAATATAATTGATTCTATACAATGAGAAAATGGTTCATACTACCCACAACCTATTGATCCATGAAAGCCCTCCATATTCTTGTTTTTTAAGAGAACTAATGATACCATAGGGTGGTCCTGACTTGCATGTAAATTGGATTTAAGAAAGGCAGAGTTGCACAAAGTCATCAGCCTCACTCTCTATTCCACAGTCATCAACAACCAGTGGCAAGACTAAAGTCAAGACCACTGGTGATGGCACAGGATGCAGTGTGTAACCTCAGTGTCTTCAGTGACTGACTAAGCTCTGGGCCCTCCATAGCACCTGCTTGAGCTCCCTTCACAGACATTGGGGGAAAAAACTGTTCCCTTCTGGTGGCTAGGTGGTGTCATGAATAGAGTACCAACCCTGGAGTCAGGAGGACCTGAGTTCAAATCCAGCCTCAGACACTTAACACTTACTAACCATATGACTTTGGGCAAGTCACTTAACCCCAATTGCCCTGCCTTCCCCGCTCCAAAAAGAAAAAAACAAAATGAAACAAAAACAAACTGTTCTCACCTGCCCATTCCTTTGGGAGAAATCTATATGGTTGTGATAAATACCATGAGGAAAAAGAGAAAACTGAGAGTGGTACATAATAAACTCTTTTTATCCCAAGAGGACAGTGGATAAGTTTGAAATAAGTGCTTGTTATTGTTCAAAAGAGGGCATTACTGACTTGTACTGCTTACCTGGATATCTCAAGGAACAATAAGCCTTTAGTGTTAGCGTGTAAAGTGACTTGCTTCTGGAAGGGTTAAGGAAGAATGCAGGAAAGATCCTAGTGATAATGGGTCATTTGACCTGATACACGCTCAGGCCTCTTCAGACAGGAAACAGAAGATTTCTTCAGCAATCCAAGTGTGGTAGGAACAGTATGTCCTGGTGTAGGGCGACCCCGCCAGGATCCGATTTCATCAGAGTTAACATTAGAAGTGCAGACTACAAAAAGAGGTTCTATGTTTGATGACGATCAAAAATTCCAAATTATTCAGGTGTGATGAAATCCACAGTCAGACTGCTTTACTGTGCCACTACATAGGTTGGTGACTCTGAGGCCTGAGCAGAAGGCTTGAGACAGCCAGCCAGTATGTGGCTTTTTCAGTGCATTTATCTGCCACCAGGAATGACACCATATGTGTGCTTTTCTTCTTGTTATTTGGATGAGTCACACCCATCTATTATTCTGTGTTTTTGGAGCCTCAGATGATAAAAATGATATGGAGATCCACCCAGCTGAGAAATCAATTGAGAAGTACTATCTATACAGCAACCATAGCCTCAACTCAAAAGACTTAAGAGAGAAAAAGCAATGGGTGTGATGTTTTAGGTCATTATTGGGATGTGTAGCCAAAGGACAGATTCCTACTATGAAGTCATCATGCAAAGGGAAAATAAATGATGGGACCGGCAGAGTCACCTCATAAAAAATAGTTAAAAGCTATAATCTGCCAGTCTACTACAGAACGCATGGAAAATTATTGGGGCCCTTCATAATGACACATGACAAACACCTGACGCCCACTAGGGAAATAGTTGGAATCCATAATAAATAGGAGGCCTAGAGTAGGTGGTACAGTGTATAGAGTGCCAGGTCTGGAGTAAGGAAGACTCCTCTTACTGAGTTCAAATCTGGCCTCAGACACTTACTAGCTGTGTGACCCTGGACAAGTCACTTAATCTTGTTTGTTTCAGCTTCCTCATCTGTAAAATGAGCTGGAAAAGGAAATGGCAAACCACTGCAGTATCTTTGCCAAGAAAACTGCAAATGGGGTCGAGAAGAGCTAGACACAACTGAATGACAACAGAGAGAAATGGAGAATTGAGAAAGCAGGTCCTAGGGACTCATTCTCCAATTGTAAACAACTGCTGTCAAATGATGATTCATAGGAAGAAGACTTAGATCAGTGGTTCTCAACCTTCCTAATACCGCGACCCTTTACTACTCACATGTGGGCGTATCTGCATGTGGGCGGATCCACCTGGAGATAGATAGAGGAGCGTTATCTCAGTTCCCAAGACCATGGGGAATATGTGTTTTCTGATGGTCTTAGGTGACCCCATTCAACCCCCAAAGGGGTCACAACCCACAGGTTGAGAACCACTGACTTAGATCAAGAGCTGAACAAATGTATATGAGGACCCCATTGGAGGTAGAGAATCTTGCAAAGGAAAAGTACTTCTGACTACAGAGTTGACCCTTTCTCTTATTAGAGCATCAATCTTTTGATCAATTCTTTTCTCCAACTATCCCAAGGGAAATGAAAGAATATTCTTACTATTGTTTTCTGTCTCAATTAAATGTTATACTCTTTCAGCACTGTTCCTTGCCTGGATCTGTCCTCATGGTGAATAACTCAATTCTGAAATTAACACCATCAACTGATTGTATCCATAAAATACATAGATCCTAAATCCTAGTCCTTACGCACCCTCAGGATTCTGGCAAGCAAGTAAAAGAGTTAACTGCTTCTTTAAAAAAAACAGACGAGGTCTCCCCATCTTAGGATAAAAGTAGAGGTGCTACTCAGGGAGTTGATCCCCCTACAGCTTAACACAGAAGCTTTGACCTATTTCATTTCTGACCTGGATCCATTTGCCCCTCTTTGGGCACTTGAGGCTCACCATTTTGATGATGAAATTAGTGTGGAAACATGATAAGCATAGGCTTCTATGCTCAGAACCACCGAGCTCAAGAGACCTGCCAGCCTCTGCTTCCCTAGAATCTGAAATTATAGGCATTCACCCAATATGCCTAGCTGATTACTTATCAAGATAGGTTTTGATGGATGTTACAGATGCAACAAATTATCGCGTTCCATCATTTATGAGAAAAAAGGATGGGTGAATTCCATTGCCCCACAAAAAAACAAAGTCCAAAAAGCCTTAGACAATATTACAAATTTGATTTGCATGGGTGGAGGACATTTTTTCATGGAATATAATAAATGTTATTTACATGGAAAGATTATTTTCTTTTCCTCTTTTGTCAACATAGTTCAAAAGAATTAGAAGTAACTCAAAGGGCAGTGTAAAGAAGCATGGTGGGTGGCCAAAGGATTTAGCATGCTAGAAACAATAAATTACTCATGAAAAGTAATCAAAAGGGGTGGTTAGGTGGTGCAGTGAATAGAACACCAATAGCTTTTAAACCCCTATTCTGTGCTCCTTTTATTTTTAACATAACACATAAGAGGGGCGGCTAGGTGGCACAGTGAATAGAGCACCGGCCCTGGAGTCAGGAGGACCTGAGTTGAAATCCGGCCTCAGACA
>CM053600.1:91259184-91296330 GCA_028646575.1 Pseudocheirus occidentalis
AGTCAGACACGACTGAAAACCAACAACATGTACTGGGTACTGTACATTTTACAAATATTTCCTCATTTGATCCTGTCAACACTATGTGGTAGGTGCTATTATTATTTTCATTTTGCAATAAGGAAACCAAGGCAAAGAAATGGTTCAGTGAAATACCCAGGGTCACACAGCTAGTAAGAGCCTTGGGCCAAACTGGAACTCCGAATCTTCCCGACTCCAGGCGCAGCTCTCTATCCAATGAGTTATCTAGCTTTCTCTAATACTATAGAATGACCATTATGGAGAAGTTTTTGTATACATTTACATATGGATTAGCCATTGTATAAAAAGCACTGGAATGGGAGTCAGAAGACCTCAGTTCCAATCCTGAATGCATTAACTCCCTTAAATGCCTGGGCCTCAATTACTCAAATGTAAATGAACTAGTTGGATTGGATGACCTCTAGTGTTTCCTTCCAACTCCAAATTTATCCAAATCCTCCCTTCCAACATACATGCTCTCACACATAATTAAAAGAAAACATTAATAATTAGAGCTGTCCAAAAAAGAAAGAAAAGAAAAGGGACAATTTCCCATCATTGGTAGTCTTCAAATTAAAGTGAGATACCCACTTATTAGGAATTCATGTCTTGGAAGTAAATTAGAAGTTCCTTCCAGTTCTGCAATTCTATGATTCTATGACATAACCTCAGAGAAAAATAAGCCCTCTGAACACAATCCATCGGTTTATAACTTGTTACAGATCCCAGGCTACCTCCTAAAATGCCATCAGGGATAGACAATCTAAAATGTAATTAAAGTTAAATAAGCTGTAATCCAATTAAGTATAACATACCCATCTTGAGGTAATGTCATAATGAAAGCAGCTTTTGGTAACTGATAAGGAATCTTTTTGTTTAGAGTGTTAAATTATCAAGAATTTGTTAAAGTTTATCTGTTGCTGTGCATGGGAGTAATTGCCTAGAGAAATACAGGTCACGGTTTCCAAAGAGTCATACTTATATTACTCTGCCAGTTATAGCCACATTATCATTTGTGGTACTTGCATCCATTTTCAATCTCCTACACAAAAGATGGGTCAAGGAACTACAGCAAGTTTCCATCTAAACACGGATATACTTGTACCTATTAAAACTTAGACTTTGTGTAATACCCAACTTATTTCCAAAGAGTCATACTTATATTACTCTGCCAGTTATAGCCACATTATCATTTGTGGTACTTGCAGCACACAGTGAACACACTAAAAGCTGATATGTTTTGGAACCCTGTTCCTCTTTAGTCTAAGCCTCAGCTTCCCCTTTACCAGAATGATTCCCTTTCCCAAGGACCTCTCTGGCTCCCCTTCTCAATCACATGTACTTTCACAATCGCCACGTTTTGTTTTGTTTTTGATCTTGGGTCTCCTCATCTCCTAGGCCTGATGTGATCAACATGAAAGCTTTGACCTGTTTCATTTCCTACTTGGTTCTATTCACTTGGACAACCTATTGCCCATTTCCCCTTTCCCCAGCTTCAAAGGGTTCCACCATCATATTGATGCTAGATTTAGTAGACACCCAACCAGCTTAAACCCTCCCATTGCTTAGAACTCTTGAGCTCAAGAAGTTGCCTCCCCAGTACCACAGTCTACAAGTATGGTACATCAGCACACCAAGCATCCCATTTAATTTTACTTAATCAATTGCTAATTTTGAACTCTAAAAGTAATACCACCTCCGGGTCCACTCAATACAACTGCCTAACTGTACTTTACTTTTTTAGCACAATAGATCTTGTTATGTTCCAGATGAATGTCCAGACCATTCCATAAGAAGATGAGTCGAAAAAATACTGGGAATAGTAAACTCAGAAACAATAAGGCTTAGAAAGAGCTTGACCCTGGTCTTCAAGTACTTGAAGGGTTGTCTTGTGAAAAAGGGATTAAACTTTTTCTGATTAGTCCTGGAGGGCAGAAAAAGAAGCAATGGGTGGGAGAAGCAACACTGATTTTGATTCAATGTAAGCAACAACTTATTGTAATTCTGATTGTACAATCAAAGCTATCCAAAAGCAGAACAGACTTTCTAGGGAGGTTCAGATAATTGGAGATCTTCAATTCAATGTTGGAAAACCACCTGTCAAGGATTCTTATTAAAGTATATGTTCCTCTAGATTAGTGCTTCTTAAACTGTGTGTTCTCAACCCCATATGGGGTCACTAAAATTTTGGCAAGAGTAAAAGGTTTCTGAACATGCAATGACCAAAAATTAAATAAAAATCAAACGTGTAATGAATCTGAGGTGTTTCTGGCAGCACTTACCTGTGTTGTGTCACCCAGCTTCACGGCAGTCTTGGTTCCGAACACAAAGCATGCACACTTTGCACTGTGCATGCACTCAAGCCATTCAACACCAAGAAATGCTACCAAAATGTGAAACGCGAACAAGTTTAAGAAGCCCTGCTCTAGATGACCCTTAGAGTCTGACATTCGAACAGAAATTGTCCAGAACCCCAGAAGTCACGGAGTAAATTTCCTGCATTTTACCAATACAGAAACAGAGGCACAGAGTGATTAAACTACATCCTCAGATCAGACAGCAAGAGAGGCAGCACGATACAGTGACCTGAGAGCTAGTCTTGGAGCCAGGAAGATGTGGGTTCATGTTGCACCTCCAACCTACTGTGAGCAAGTGATTCACTTCACCTCCTCTCAGAGACTCAGATAGCTAGGTGGCACAGCTGAGTGTGTTGAGCCTGAAGTCAAGAACATGTGAGTTCAAATCTAGCCTCAGACACTTACTAGCTGTGTGACCCTGGATAAGTCACTTAACCTCTCATTGCCTTGGTTTCCTGAACTGTAAAATAAGATAATAATGGTACCTGCCTCCCAGAGTATTTGTGGAGATAAAAGAAGACTTTTTTTAAGCTAAATCACGTGGCACCTGCCCGGAACAATTCGCTGTTCAGTCATTTCAGTCACATCCAACTCTTTGTGATCCCGTATGTGGTTTTTCTTGGCAAAGATGCTGTAGTGGTTTGCCAGTCCATTTTACACATGAGGAAACTAAGACAAGGAGGGTTAAGTGGCTTAACCAGGGTCACTTGTCCAGGGTCTGAGGTCAGATTAGAACTCAGATCTTCCTGACTCCCAGTCTAGTGATCTAGCCAATGCACCACCTGGCTGCAGCCTAGCACAAACCAGGTGCTTAGAAAATGCACACGATCTTCCTTCCTTTGACAGACAGCTCTCTAAGACTGCAGACAGAAGAGGCTGACCTACATTGTAAGAGGGAGTTTACTCATCTGGAAGATTTCTATACTAATGAAATCATAGATTTATTTCCTATCCTTGTTCTTTTAACTAATTAATAACAAAAACAGGACTAGAGCGTAGATCCCCTGACTCCTATGTCATGTCTTTTCCACTATACCCCACTGCCCTATGAATTATCTCCTCCTTTTATTTATTTATGTGTATTTTGGACAGCTTTATATTAGATGGTAAATGAGTATATCATTTATTATTGATTACATCTTATGTTTGTAGTCCCTTTGAGAATAAGCTGGGTATCAGCCTCTCTGTGATAATGTCCTTTTTCCTAACCTTGACTGTATGAAAAATTTAGATTCCATTTTCAGCATTTTGATTTACAGAGTCCCATTCCCCACCCCCCTCACCCTGAGATACGACCACAACTTTAAGGACTGACTTCATGACAGTCACTGCAAAGGTATCATCCTTACAATGGAACAAGGATAATTTTCTACTCTCTAAGACCTAATACATACATGTACTCATAGACAAAATTCCATTTCCCAAGAATCATTTCTCTATGCTGGACACCAGAAACTGAAAAGCAGTCCCCACCCCACCCCCATTACAAATTAGTAAGTGGTTATTATGGTGAGGTCGATTAGCAAAGACCAGAGCTTTGTCACCCTGTGGGAGGTGAGTGATTATGGAGTTTCTAACTCACAAAGCTGATGGACAAAGATGACCAACCAATACCCAGGAAAGCTCAGCCTATCATCTTCTCTGCAATGAACTCAAACAGATATTGTACCTGATCAATTCTGGGTAAGGCTGACTCTACAAATTTTGCTATAGAATTGGTTGCCCCTCCATACCTTGTCTTTTCTTCTGTATTAAGAAAATGCAGAGTTAAATTCCAGGAAATTATTTGAAGTTGCTGAAATTTCTCTTCAGAGATACTCCATCCCAATTTCTGCCTCCTCTTCTTCTTTTGTAATAGCCACTCCTTTTGTTTCACCATTTGTCCAATTCCCAAATGCTACTTCCCTCATGATGGAGCCTCATCTTCCACTCCTTGACTTTTCCTTGGTTTCCAATGAAATGTAATTACTTCTCTTATCCTATTTCTCCAAGACCATGTTTCTAATTGGACTAACCTGATATTTAATTCAAACTAAGAACAATGTTGACTACATCACTCCTCCTAAATAGCATTTACAATTTAAAAGGAATCTTGGATGCCTTAAGCATCCAAGAACCTCAGAGATCTCAGTAGGGAGATATTTTTGGCAAGAGGTCTTTGTTGATGCTCTCTAAAACCATACTGTATAAGTATTGTGGCATACCACATTTTTAATATGTAGTATCAGAGTTTACCAACATTTTTTAATATGTATGGTATACCACATTTCTTAAAATAAAAGTTAATGTATGTACCCTTTGACCCAGCAATATCACTTCTAGGGCTGTATCCCAAAGAGATGATAAAAATGAGAAAAGGACCCACATGTACAAAAACATTTAAAAAAAACTCTTTTTGTGGTGGCAAAGAATTGGAAATTGAGGGGATGCCCATCAATTGAGGAATGGCTTGAACAAACTGTGGTATATTACTGTAATGGAATACTATTGTGCTATAAGAAATAATGAGCAGACTGCAGAAAAATCTGGAAAGACTTATATAAACTGATCCTGAGTGAAATGAGCAGAACCAGTAGCACATTGTACACAGCAACAGCCACAATATACCACGACTAATTTTCATAGACTTGGCTCTTCTCAGCAATACAAGTATCTAAGACAATCTCAAAAGATTCATGATGGAAAATGCTATCTACATCCAGAGAAAGAACTACGGAATCTAAATGCAGTTGAACCATACTATTTGCTCTCTTTTTGTTGTAGTTTTGTTTTGTTTCTTCTTTCTAGTGATTCCTCCCTTTGGTTCTAATTCTTCTTTACAGCATGAGTAATGTGAAAAAAAATTAAAAGAAATTAAAAAATAAAAATTGGGACACATGATCTGCAAAGTTTCAATAAAATCTCTTTTCTTGAAACTGGAATTTCCATGGAAATCTGGATATATTTATATATATCTTTCTACTTTATCTGACTTGGTATCAGAGCAATTAATAGCAAGAATGACAAAGGACTGAGGATATCACTTCCGAAAAGAATATAGGACTAGAAGAAATTTACAAGGACCTTCATAAAGCGCCCACATTTGTCTTTCTGTCATGGCCTAACAAATGTTATCTTTTAATTAAAATGCAAGCTTCCCCTAAAAGGGAAGATAAAAGGACTTGAAAAATACTTTTACACTCTCTCTAGGTTATTGGGGAGAATGAGATCAACCAAAAAGCATTTATTATGTACATATTCTGTTTCAGGAATCATTCTAGGTACTAGAGATGCAAAAACAAAGGAGGAGATGACCCCTACCTTCAAGTAGCTACATTCTACATTTACACTGGAGGAAGGGAAAGTATACACAAGATAAACAGGGGTAGGAGTGAGATACCCCTAGAGTCCCAATTCTAAAGGACAATGCAAGAGATCACAATATCCTGATGACATATGAAGCTCCTTTCTATATGTATCCTTTAATGAAAAAAACAAACAAAGACCTAAAGAGGCAAACAGGAATCTTGACCTGTGTCAAGAGGTTAAAAGGTAAAAAAAAAAAAAAGTAAAAAAAAAGTAAGAATCACTAAGCAATTTAGGACTAACTCATAGCTACAAGGCTCTTCAAAAATAAGATGAAGCTATACCACTCAAAAAGAAAAGAGTGGCTTGTTGGTCCACAGGTCCTATAAGATGAGAGGTTATCCAGTCAGCATTAGATTAATTGAGCAGTTGTGGTTGAGCTGCTGCTGAAGAGTATTGAGGCAGTTACTTAGCCGCTTGCTAGTAATAATGGAGATATCTGCTATCGTTTGGGGACACACATCCAGGATACAAGATGGATCCTCCTACAATTTGATGACTAGTCCCCCTTTTTGAAGGGGACACAAATGAAAATCCCAGACAGTATCTACTGTTTAAAAAAAACTACAATATTGCTAAGCATGGTGAAGTCTTAAGCAAAAAACTGAAAGTTTGCCGGAGGTATTTCCATCATAACCAAACAAAGGCAAGGGCTCCTTAAGAGAAAGGTGGGCTTAGGACATGAATGGATACTTGAAGAAAAAGTTTGAGTCAGTAAACAAGGGCTTGAAATATCAAAATGATGGACTCTTGACGAGGGACTACAATTATCCAGACATTCGATGATCCAATCTCTCTGTCACTGTAAAAATCAGGTCAAAAATATTTTATTGACTTGCTTTAATATTAACTTCATCCTTCAAAAAAGGGAATATTTGGACCTTAGTCTGACCAAAGAAGAACTGACTGTTGAAGTAGAGCTAATAGGACCCCTGGGAGGAAGGGACCGCCACATCTTGTTCAGTTATTTTTCAGTCATGTCTGATTCTTCATGATCCCATCTGGGATCATGGGGCTTTCCTGGCAAAGATACTGGAGTGGTTTGCTATTTCCTTCTCCAGCTCATTATACAGATAAAGAACTGAGGTAAACAGGGTTAAGTGATGTGCTCAGGATCAACAGCTAATAAGTGTCTAAGCCCAGATTTGAACTCAGAAAGATGAGTCTTCTTGACTTCAGGCCCAGTGCTCTATCCACTGCACCACCTAGCTGCTATATCTTAAAATTTGTGAAAAAAGAATTCTGCACACACTTTGGCATGCACCTTAGATTCAGGAAGAGCAGATTTCGAAGAGTTTAGGGAAGAGATAGGCAGGATTGCATGGAATGAAATTCTACAGGGGAAAGTCACCCAGCATGGATAAAACGTTCTCAAAAATGAAATTCTGATGAAACAAAGAGATGGTATTCTGACGAAGAAGAGAAGGGAAAGTTGTCTAAGGAGAGAGATACAAAAATGTTAATCAATGACCTTGGATTTTGAAAGACCTATCAGGAACTGTCTTTGCTTCTTTATTTTTTTCTTTTGGATGGCAGTTGGGGTTAAGTGACTTGCCCAATGTCACACGGCTAGTTTTTGTGTTAAGTGTCTGAGGCCGGATTTGAACTCAGATACTCCTGACTCCAGGGCTGGTGCTCTATTCACTGCTCCACCTAGCAGCCCCTGTCTTTGCTTCTTTAGAATAGAATAGTTGTTTACTCAATGTCCAACACTTCCATTAAATTAGTAAAAGATTAGAAACATTTAGGCAATTAATGTCCTACTTCAGTCAGAGTATCTTCCTTGTAGCATTCCTATTCTGTCACTTTGTACCATATATATTTCGTGGCCCCGCACAACTCTGATTAAGGATATTCTTTTTTAAAGATTTCATTTTGAAAAGCATATAATATATTGCTTTTTCAGTTCAAGGATTTATAAATAAAAATTCTTAAAAGATTTAACTATTTTATTAATTAAACTTAAAATTTAAGGATCAGACAAGAATATTATTTAACAACAGCAATAACAATAACTCCTATTTATAAAGCACTTTACATTTTTCTGGATTCTTCACCTGTCTCTATCTCTCCATCCATGTCTCTGCTTCCATTGTTCTTTCAATTTCTCTCTGCCTTTCTGGCCCTCTCTACATCACTCTTCCTCCTCTTCTCTTCCCTCTTTCCCTGGACTGCTTCCCCCTTCTTTGGTTCTATACAGGAGAAATGCTTCTGCCTTACTAGAGATGATCTCCAGAATATAGCAAAGCCTGGGCTCCCACCCTCAAGTGACCTGCATATGTAAGTCCTTGAAGTATGGAAAAGGGTCGGGTTGAGTCTGTGCCTGAGATAAAGCTATTATCTCCTCTTAACTGACACTGAGTCTAATACTGAGGAGACCAAGGCTTCCCTAAACCTCCTCTTAATTCAGGCTAACTTTATCACATGAAGCTATGTTCTTCCTATAGAAACTGTTAATCAAGATACCAGAGTGTGTGTAAGTGTGTGTGTGTGTGTGTGTTAACATTTTTGTTCATACATAGACAGATTTGCCTATCTGTAGTCAGCTATCTATCTATCTATTCAACTAGCTAGCTAGCTAGTGAGGCAGAGCCAAAATGGCAGAGTAAAAGCAGGGACTTCCTTGAGCTCTCCCCCAAACCTCTCCAAATACCTGTAAAAAAAATTACTCTAAACAAATCCTAGAGCATCAAAACCCACAAAATGACAGAGTGAAATAAATTTCCAGCCCAAGACAGCCTAGAAAGTTGACAGGAAAGGTCTGTTGCACCAGTCTAAGAGAAGAACACAGTTCAGAATGGGCCACGCTGGAGCAGACCTCAGGAGACTGAATCACTGGCAACTGTAGTGGTTTCCAGACTTCTCAATCACAAATGCCAAAGACAAGTTGGAAGGTCAGTAGGAAAGGTCTGTGGAATCTGGGTGAGAGAGAAGATTGGTCAGGCCCCAGGCCCAGGGCAGTGGAGGCAGCAATGGAGGCAGCAGCAGCTGCTTCTAGAGCTCTTAGCTCTGGATGGGGAGAGGGAGGGGTGTCAAGTGGCTGATTGCAGTGGGATTCCAGCAATCTCTTTGCTGGCAATGATGTGGGATTCTCTTGCTTTGGCCGTGCTTCAATTTGAGTCACAGTTCTGTGTGGTATTCGGGTAAGGAGGAGCACTGGCATGGCAGAGCTTGTGGTGGCAGTGGAGAAAGAATCCTCCTTACAGCTCCAAGGCAGAAAAGAGTGCTTATGGTCACTCACAGACCAGAGCACAGACTGGGAAAGGAGTAAACACCTCTCCTTTGATCATACCACCTTAGAAGAACTGAAAATTTACAGGTCCCTAGAAGTATCTCTGAAAACAGCTGCATAAAACCCCTGAAGCTTGGGACAGTACACACACACACACACACACACACACACACACACACACACACACACACACTGGAAGCAGAAAAAGTTAAGTCATTGTCTGGGAAAATGGCAAACAGCATAAAAAAAAGTCAGACTATAGAATCTTACTTTGGTGACAAAGAAGATCAAAATATATAACCAGAAGAAAATAAAGCCAAAGCCCCTACATCCAAAGCCTCCAAGAAAAATATTCATTGGTCTTAGGTCATGGAAGAGCTCAAAAAGGATTTAGAAAATCAAGAAAAGTAGAGGAAAAATTGAGGAAAAAAAATGAGAATGATGCAAGAAAAGCATGAAAAACAAGTCAACACCTTGCTAAAGGAAATCTTTAAAAATACTGAAGAAAATAACTCCTTAAAAAACAGACTAATCCAAATGGCAAAAGAAGTACAAAAAGCCATTGAGGAGAAGAATGTCTTAAAAAGTAAAACTGGCCAAATGGAAAAGAAGATCCAAAAACTCACTGAAGAAAATAATTCCTTAAAAATTAGAATGGAGCAAATAGAAGCTAATGACTCTATTAAAAAAATCAAGAAATTATAAAACAAAACTATCTATCTATCTGTGTGTATGTGTGAGGACAGATGAATATAGAGATAGAAATAGAGATAGAGATAGAGATATGCTGCCTCTAGAGTCTTAGTGCAAATTAAAGCTTTAATAACTTCAGAAGCTATAAACAATACTTTAAAGTTTATTTGTATTTTTCAATTTTAATGTTTCTTATTTAAAATTACAATAACCACTGTTTTAAGCTCTACATCCTCCATTCAATTTTCAAATTTCATAAACCTGTCATCAGTTGCTTTAAGATCATCCAAAGAACAAGATTTTGATGTGTAGATGACGGGTTTGACGTGACACCTCCTCCCTCCCAAGAAAAAGTCTAATGAACATAGATCAAGTGATTGAGGTGGCCAAACAAAAGAATGTCCTCAACCAATCCACTTCTCTTAGAAAGCATGATCTGAAAACTGTCACACAATGCATAATGACAAGCCACCTTGTCTTGTTAAAATTAAAATAGAAAATTTGTTATTCAAAATTCCAAAAACTAAGTAAAAAAAAATTGAAATAAACTTTCAAATCATGTTTTCTAAGTTCATAGAATTTATACTTACAAGTTAAAACTGTACTAACTTATGTGACTATACATAAAAATAAATTTAAACCTTTTGTTGGGTGACAATAATTCTTATATTATATACCCTTGATACTTACAGATCATCCGTCCTGAAAATTTTCAAAGCATTTTGGCATAAATCAGCTCTCAATTATCCAGAGTAGTTCATTGACTTTGTAGATTATCTCTAGTGATAATGTATATATATATATATATATCTTTTTTACTACTAATCAAATAGATCCTACCTCAACTGTATATAATAGAGCAAAATCTGGACATCAGAATAATGGGGGATGGGATTCATGCTGGACCCCTAAAAGGAAAAGATTATATCTTTGAGACCTGGACCATAAAGCCCCTAAACCCAGAATTCTGGCATTTGCCTAAAGCACCCAGCTCTACCCAATCCTTTTAACTATCCTTTCATTGTGCCCACCCACTCAGCCCAACCTTTCATTGTCTGTTACCTCTGGACCACTCCAGGCTACTTCCCACCCTTAATCCCCTCTAGACCCTTTCTCTATTACCTTCTGATCACCTCAGGCTATTGGCCACTCCTAGATCACATCCAGATCCTCCCATAGTCTTTCTGTATAAAAGTGTTCATCTTGTCCCCATTAAACTGCTCAGATTCTTCAAATCTGGCCCCCTTATATTGGCATCACAAATAGCGCAAATTCTTAAAATCCCTCCTGCTCCTACTAGCAACGTAATAAACCTTGTCCCTGACTGAAAGAAGGCTTGAATGGTCAGATTCTTTCAAGGCAGACCCATGCCCTTTTCCCTGTGATTTGGGAACTCTTAGCACCCCTAGACCAGAACAAGAATAGAAATATGGAAGAAAAGATGTAGCATATTGTGGTGGAACGAATGCTGGATTTGAAGCCTAAGGTACCAGGTTTGAATCCCAGCTCTACTTTTTCTTTTCCTGTGTGACATTAGGCAAGACTCTTGATCTATGGGTTTCAGCTGCCTCATCTATAAAAATGAGAAATTTGGATAAAGTGATCTCTAAGGTCCCTGCCAGCTCTGGACCTGTGATCTTATCATAGACCATGGAAGTAAGGGTAGATAATGGAAAAGAAATATAAAAGTGCTGGACAGTTCTATAAGAATAGTATCAGCAGTACAAGGGTCAGATTAAGACAAGGATGATAAGGAAAACAAAGGATAAGTTTTTGATTTGGGTTTTTTTAAACTACATTGGGAAAAAGAAGAGAATCAAATTAGGGAGAGAACCTCTATTTAGGGTGGGTAGAGTGGTAATAGGTGGAGAAAAAGCAGAACAATTCAGCTTCAATTTTTACTACTAGTTTCTCTGCCAATGAAAATTATCTTCAGACAAGGAAAAGGCAAAATAAAATAGGGTAATTCAGCAGCAAAACTAAAGATTAGTAAGGAAATTAGTAAGAAAGCACCTAGGAGCTCTTGATGGTTTCAAGACACCATGTTCAAACAAACTACCTCCCAGGTCATTGAAAGAATTGATGTATGGGATTGCTGCATGACTATCAGTGATCTTTGAAAAAAAAATGGGGAGCATGGGAGAGATGTCACAAGACTAGAGATGATTAGATTTTGTCCCAGTGTTCAAAAATTGGAATGCAAACTATCTGACAATAACCTTGACTTCAATTCTTGGCAAAATTCTCAAATATATAATTAAAGAGATAGTGAATACCTAGAAAAGGAAGCAGTGATCAGAAGGAATCAGTATGGCTTTAAGAAGAGGTTATGCCAAGCTAACTCCTTTTGATTTTCTGATGTGGTTAAATAATTGTAAAACAAAGGAGTACTGTCAGTTGAGTTTTCCTACATTTTAGTCAAGCATCTGACAAACTCTGGCATGCTATTCTTGTGAACCAGATGGAAAGATGTGGGCTAAGCCATAAAATAGATAAATCTGAAACTGATTATGTGACCAGATCAATATAGAACAGTCACTAATAATTCTGTCCACTTAGAAGGAACCCCTAAAATTTAGAGAGCCTAGAAGTCTGCCCTAAGTCCTGTGCTTTTTATTGTTTTAATCAAAGATCTGGATAAAAATATACGTACATGCTGATCAGATCTGCAGATGATACAGAACTAGGAGGGATAGCTAACACATTGTATGACAGACTCAGGATTCAAAAAGATCTCAGCAGGCTAGAACATTGGGCCGAATCTAATAAGATTAAATTTAACAGGGATAAATATAAAATTTTATACTTAGCTTCAAGATATTAATTTCACAAATACAAGAGAGAAAAGCACGGCTAGACAGTAGTTCGTCCAAAAAGCAATAAGATTTTTAAAATGTGACTTGTATGTAATAAAATCTAATGTGATCTTAGCTGAGGAACATCACATCCAAGACTAGGGGGGGAAGAGTCTAACTATACACTGCCCAAGTCAGACAACATCTAGAGAATTTTATTCATTTCTGAGAATCTCATAATAAGAAGGACATGGAAAATCTAAGGAGCACCCAGCAGAGGACAACTAGGTAATGAAATGTCTAAAGGTCATAGCACACAAGAATCTATTGAAGAAAGCAGGAATGTTTGGGGGGCAGCTAGATGGCAAAATGCTGTGTGACCCTGAACAAGTCACCTAACCTCTGCTTGCCTCAGTTTCCCCAACTGTACAATGAGTGCCTTGAAGAAAGAAATGTCCAAACCACGCCAGGATCTTTGCCAAGAAAACCCCATAAATGGGATCATGAAGAGTCAGACATGACTAAATGACTTAACAACAACAACAACGGATGTTTAGTCTGGAGAAAAGAAGTGAAGATTGGGTGGAATCATAGTTTCAAATATCTGAAGGGTTGTCACGTATAGGCAGGTAGGTGCTTCAGGGGGTAAGAGAATTAGATTTGAAGTCAGGAAGACCGAAATTCAAATATTGTCTCAGACATTTACAAAATGTAGAGCCCAGGCTTATGACTTAACCTTTCTCAAGTTCAGTTTCCTCAACTATAAAATAAAGATAATAAATATTAGCACCTACTTTACCAGGTTATTATGAGGATCAAATGAGTTAACATACGTATAGCACTCTGTAAAGAAAGCATAGATCGTTTTGCTTGTTCCCAAAAGGCGAAACTCAGCATAATAAATGGAAGGTCCCAAGAGACCTATTTATACTTAATTTAAGGGAAAAATGCATAACAACTAAATCTATACAAAAGTAAAATGGGCTGCCTACCTAGGGTGGTAGATTCCCTTCACTAGAGTTCTTAGACTTCTTCAAGAAATGCTGGACGACCATAGGGAGTTTGTTGTAGAGGGTATCCTTTTCAGGTAAGTTTGGAATAACAAGTTTTTAGGTTCCTTCTAACTCTCAGAATCTAAGACCTCAGTCTTCAGAAAAAGTATCTGTCTCCAAGAGAGTCGAATATCAGATTTTTCTCTTGAAAGTACCTATCAGTAAAGCAGAAGTTAATTGAATAAAGTTCGATAATCCCTCATTTGCGAGATGTTCTTGGTCCTGGGCATACTGAGATAAAAACAACATAATAATTGTCTTCAAGGAACTTACCATCTAATATGGATGACACCACAAGGTATATGCAAGGTTTAATATGATGATGATGATAAAAGAAAGATCCAGGGGGAAAAAAAAAACCTTCAAAAAACTGAAGAGAAAGATATTTCACCTTTTTGTTGAAGGAAAATTAGGATATCCTAGGCGATCTATATCTTGAAGGAAGTATTTAAGCAGATTGAAATGAAAGTGTATTCCAGGAATCAGTGGTTCTCAACCTGTGGGTCATGACCCCTCTGGGGGTTGAAGAACCCTTTCACAGGGGTCACTTAAGACCATCGAAAAACACATATTTCCAATGATCTTAAGAACAGAGACATTGCTCCTCTATCCATCTCCAGGCGGGTCCACCCACATGCAGATACGCCCACATATGAGTATTAAAGGGTCATGGCATTAGGAAGGTTGAGAACCACTGGTCTATATGAATACATAGAGAAGGAGAATGAAGGATGAGATGGTTGGATGGTAAGTAATCAAATGCAGAAAACAGGATATAGTAGAGTGAAATGATATGAGAAAAACAGATAAAAGACAGATTGTGGAGAATCTTAAATACCAGACTAAGAAGTTGATGTTTTATCTAATACATGGGGATAATTTTTGAGATGGATGATGAGATATCATTAGAAGAATTATTTTAGCAAATATTCATAGGATGAATAGGAAGAGCTAGGAAGGAGGGATATAACTTAAAAGATGAGGAGAGTTTTAACTCGAGTGGGAGCAGCCTGAGTGGAGATAAATGAAGAGATCAAGAGATACTGTAATAGTAGAATCAACAGATTGACAACAGATTGAATGTGGGAGATAAGGGAAAGGGAATAATCAAAGATGTCTCCAAGGTTTTAAAACATATAACTGGGAGGATGGGGCCATCTATAGAAATAGAAAAGCTGAGGAGAGATGCAGATTTAGGAGAGAAGATGGTAAGTTCAGTTTTTGAGATATCACTGAGATGTCTAGTAGATAGCTAGAGATGTTGGAACTGGATATTGAGTATGGACATATATATATATATATATATGAATATATATGTGTATGTGTATTTATATATACATACATATATGAATTGAGAGAATGAACATATGTGTACATACATACATGCGTGCATGAATACATATATACACACACATGAGATAGCTATAGATACATGGAGAAGGAAATGGCAGACCACTCTAGTATCTTTACCATGAAAGTCCTAAGTGGGGTCAGGAAGAGTTGGACATGGCTGAAACAACATGAATGGGAGAGATAACTTCTCAGACTATATCTTCAAATCTAGTAAGATTTCTTATGGGAACAGGCCTGAGTTTTGGTTTCACACTTCCCCTTCCGTTATTGCCTCATCAGCATTAAGTCCTTTAGGAATCTTTTAGGACCCTTGCCCCTCCCTTACTGTCATATCAGCACTAAGTTTGCCAAATAAGGATTTGTACACTTGGATTGGCTATACCTGTTTCCTTGTTCTTTTGTCTTTTTCATGCCTAGACAGTAAGGCTGCCTCCTAGCCAATGGGAAGGAGGGATAGGGATGGGCTATTTCTTTGTACCTTGTCTTTATAGAAGATTTTTGCACTTAGATTGTAAGCCCACCTCCCAGCCAATGGTGGTGAGGGATAGTGGTAGGAGGGGACTATATAATCTTGCTTTGTCTTCTGTAATGTGCCTTCTTCCTCCAGTCATTTCTGGTGGAGGTGACACCTTCTTCTCAGGAGAACTGAATAAAGGCTTCCCGTTCTTCCCTTGAGACATCTCTAAGTTTTTATAAACTTTGGGTAGGGGATTGTTGGGGTCCCCATGCCCCAAACAAACTGAACAACAAAATATGTGTACAGATATATACTGTGTGTGTATGCACATACACATAATGTATGCCCTAGATTTGGCACTTAAGAAGTCACTGGTATCCGTTGAGAGAGAAAACACAGTAGAGTGGTAATGAGAGACACCAGATTTCAAGGGCTTGAGAAGTAAGAATATAGTGAAGAAATGGTTCCAGAAAGTACGGACAGTTCCTTTTCTAAGCTGAGTAGTAAAACAAAGATGGGAATGGTACCCATTTAGGAAATTAAAAAAAAAAAACAATGCTGTTACCTACAAGGATATTTATTCACTGGTTTACTCATTGACAAAATATTCATCATCGTGGAGATGGACCCTTAAAGTAAAAAATAATTTCACTAGGATTTATTACTTTAGATAGTCACAAATTCATTATTCAGTTCCCAAAGCACCAATAAAAGGTAAGTTCATGTTACACAGATAAGTTGATTAAGGCAACATAATTTATTTTGTGTTACTGTCCATTTCAATTGGAAATGGTCCTCAGAATTCTTGCTTGGTAGTGTCAAGCACAGTCTTACTGCCAAGAAAATGACAGGGAAAGTTTAATGTAGGCAATTGAAGAAAAGCAATCTTTCAGGATCACACATCAATATGTGTATTCAGGGTGGGGGAGGGATAACTGTTCTAAAACACAAATAACAAAGCTCCATGTCAGAGAAGCATGCCAAAGTCATTCATTAGTTTTTGCTCAGGGCTGGGTCCAAGACCTTGGTGTATTTCTTAAGGTAAATAATACAACAGAAATTACTAGAAACTTCTAAGGCTGAAATTGGGTTTGCATGTAATTTTCTTCCCTTCTTTTCAGATCATTTTCTTAAGGTTAGGTTTTCTTCCAGATAGCAGATAAGAACCTAGAGTTAAGCACTGAATTACAGATTTTACAAGTGTATCTGTCTATGTTGAAGCATGGGCTTCTGTATGGAATGCATGTCATTGAATCTCTACCACATTTCCCTGATCAGTCTTTTTCCCAGAAGAACAAAAGATTCAGCAGTCTGATGTAATATCACATTACATTTTGTGACCAATAAAGAAAAATAAGCTGCCAAAGCAGATATGTTCATTCCCTCTTAGAATTTGTGTTGGAAAAGTGGGAAACTAAGATATCTGATGTGTAGCCTAGATTTGGAGAAGCAAGTTTTCAAAGAACTAAATGAAAGAATAGGTAATAAATATCATTTGTTCTAAAAATCTCTAATGTAAAACATTTTTGCTTTGTGCTTTCCAGTATGCATTGTTCTCCTTGGCAGAGAAAACAGAAGTAGAAGAGGAATTGAGTGGTTTAGCCTTCACTCTATATGTCCCATCCCCCAAAACAGGAATTCTGTTACTTTTTTTATTTTCTTGTTGAAGAATGATAAATATAATTATGTAAGTCTAGAACTGACTGAACAATTTAATTCAGATCAGTGCCAAATGGGTAAATGGCAAATTAGAGATTTAGAGATCATCAAATCACAGAATCTCAAAGTTGAAAGGGCGTAAGGTCAGATAGGTCAGCCCACCCAGGAAAGCCAATCCCATTCATCCATTCTCCTTCTGAATCACATAAATCTTTAATGGGATACTATAGGGCTTTATTCTTGGCAGTATTCTATAAAGCATTTTAATCAGTAGTTCACTTATACTAGCAGAAGACTTAAAGACGATATATGTTAGATGATAGAACGACTTTCCAAAAGTATCTTAAAAGGCTAGAATGATGAACCAAATCAAAATGGGCACAGTTTCTTGGGGATAAGTTGTTGTTTTTTTTTAATCCTACACAAGTTGTTATCAGGTTTTTTTTTAATCAATTGTGTGAAGCACTTGCAAATGTTGTCAGACTTGATTGATATGTTGGTTAGTAATGATGAACTGCTGTTATTTTTCTTCCTTTAAAAACTCTTTTTTTTAATTTATAAGGAATGATTCAATGAGGGGAGGAAACTGAATAAATTAGGAAATGAAATAATGTAAAAATGAGAGATCTATATTTTTTTAAGTTTCTTTTTAAATCAGTTGCAGAAGAGAGAATATATAACTAGACAACATTTCGTATAGAAAATCCTTCAGGGAACTGTAGCTCCAGTGTGTTACCAACGTGATATGACAATCAAGCAAAAAAGCTAGTTCTATGGACACATTATGTCCCAAATGAGGAAAGTTATAGCCCAATTGAATTTTGGCCTGGTCAGATCACATGTGGAATATTACAGTCACTTCTGGATGCCCTTTTCTAGGAAGGACTTTGACAAGTTGTAAACGGAAAAAAGTCTTGAATTTGGAGTCAGAGAATCTGGGGTTTAAATGCAACTTTGCTACTTATTACAATCTGTGTGGCCTTGGGTATGGTATTTAACTCTCTGGGCCTCAGATTCCCATATTCAAAATGAAAAAATTCAGCTAGATAGATCCAAACATCCTTTTCCAGTCCTGCATCTAAATTCTACAATCCTATGACGATGGGGACGGGGATAAAAACTATTCCATGCCATACACAAATCTGTGGAAAGAACTGGGGGTGTTAGTTAGGCCTAAGAAAATAAATGTAGAAGGGGCATGATAGCTGTCCTTAGCTCTAAATTTTTCAAAGGTTAACATTTGACTCACAGGATTCTAGGATGGAGCTGTATAATCCAGTTCTGATTGAATTATTCAAAAAACATTCATGGAGCATGGAAAATGTGTCACAGTGAATAGGGTGTTGGGCCTAGAGTTAGGGAGATCTGAGTTTCAAATCCAGTCTCAGATGCTTATTAGCTGTATGATCCTGGGCAAGTCATTTAACCTCTCTCAATCTCAGTTTAATGATCTGTAAAAAGGTTGGGGTAAATAATAGCACCTTTCTTACAGAGTTGTTTGGAAGATCCAATGAGACAGCATTTTTAAAGTGCTTTGCAACTGTTAAAATGTTATGTAAATGTTAATTATTATTAAATGTTATTTTGATTAACCCCAGAAATCTAGGACCAATAAGGAGAAGCTTCAGAGAGGCAGGTTTCCACTTGATACAAGAGTAAACTTCCTAACAATTAGAGTTATCCCAAAATGGAACATCTCATTAGTGAGTGATTCCTCATCTCAAAAGGTCTTCACACAAGGATGGGGTGACCATTTATTGGAAGAGTATAGAGGAATTTCAATTATAAATTGGACCTCTGAGGTCCTTCCCGATTCCTAGACTCTGATCCTACAAATAAGGGGGGAAAGGGGACAAATACGGGATTGATTTGAATAACAGATTTAAATAGCATTTGTTAAATCTCTTGTCCAGGTCTGAGCATTGATAAGTTCTAGCAAATGGCAAAGCATCGTCCAGAAAGGTTTCCAATCTCCCTGCAGACCAAGCAGTAGGCAGAAGGTTCCAGTACCACCAATCCACGCCCACCCAAAGCACAGCCTTCCCTAATTAACTGACATGAACACCCCAGCAGCTCAGAGCTGCTAAATGGTTTGCTGTGAAATCATTGCAAATAAGAGCTGCCTTCACAATCTGCTAAAGGGTACTTCACACTTTCTGATTTGACTCACAGGGCTTGGAGATGGGGCATGTATAATTAAATTCTGAATTGAATTATTCATGGAGTATTAAACTTTGGGGCTTATATGCAGTAGGTTATAAAATTCTTAAAGACCAAGATAGCTTTCAGTTTTGTCTTTATAACCCCAGATAATAGCATAGTGTCCCATACTTTAGTTGATAAGTAATAAATGCTTGTGGAGTCAAATTGAGAGTTCACCTGGACAAGGCACCAGACTTTTCAGAGAAGGAATAACTCACAATCCCTGTTCTCAAGGAGCTTATAATCTAGTACAGAGAAATAAAACAGATAAATAAATACAATCAAAAGCAAAATGTTCAAATGAGAGGTAGGAACAAGCATTTGTTTTTGTTTTCTATAAGATACCAGAAGAATGAAGATTGTCCATTTGTCTTTAAACAGTAGGATATTTAAATAACCTTTGGCCTGCCTGCTGCTACCTACTCTCTCCACTATGAAGAGAACTGAGATGTGCTCTTCAATAGACAATTGGTTATTAGAAATTTAAAACTATTATTTTATTTTAAGATTTTCACTTTTTCAAAATATTAAATGCTGTCCCAGAATTATCAAAAGACTAGCTCACCCACCCTTAATGCCCAGCTGAAGAACTGGATTTGTAATCAAAGGACCTGGGTTCAAGTTTTAGCCCTATTACTACCTGTATGCCCTTGGTCACGTGACTTCACCAGGCCTCAGTTTCCTCATCTGCAAAAAGAAGGGATTGAATTAGATGACCTCTAAGATTCCTTCTATATTCTAATTCTTCTATAGAACATAACTAATGTGAAAATAAGTTTAATAGGAATGTATATGTAAACCCCTGATTGCATGCCATCTTGGAGATGGGGAGGAAGGAAGGGGGAGAAAATTTAAAACTTATGGAAGTGAATATTGAAAACTAAAAATAAACTAATAAAAAAAGATTCCTTCTAGCTCTGAATCTAAGATTGTATCGGATTCAAGTCCCAGCTCTCATTCCCTATCAGTAGTTCTCAAGCTTCCTAATGCTGCTACCCTTTAATATAGTTCCTCATGTTGTGGTGACCCCCAACCATAAAATTATTTTCGTTGCTACTTCATAATGGTAATTTTGCTGCTGTTATGAATTTTAATGTAAATATCTGATATGCAGGATGTATTTTCATTGTTACAAACTGAACATAACCCACAGATTGACAATCGCTGCCCTATGTAAACTTGGAACGGTGATTACCTCCCTGGGTCTCAGATTCCTCAGTTATAAAATGAGAAGGTCATAATACCTGATCTCTAAAACTAGTTTCAACTCTGACCCTATGAATTCAGAAGATTCAAATAACTTAAGAAAAAGGGACCAATTCCTCCAATGTGCTATGGGGGAATATCTACCATATTCCTACATTGGAGACTCTTTATAATTCAGTCAATTTAAGCCTGGATGTCACAGTATCATATCTGTAGCCTGGAACTAATTCAAGACAGGTAGAGTTACCAGAAGTATTTAAAAGGATGCCTTGAAATTACTATTTCACCTTCAATGGCCCTAAAGTGCTGACTCTAAATAGCAGTGCAATAGTAAGGCTCTGATGATTTTCTGCTCCTGATGATACTTTGATAGTAAAGCTTCATATGTTTTTTCAAAGGGTTTTCTAATTTATCATTCAATTCTATCCTCCTAATAGCCTGACAGAGTAAGTAGAGTATGTGTTATTTATCCATTTTATAGGTGAGGAAACTGAGACCCTGCTAACATATTCACTGAAGGCTTGGTGAAGCCACCACAAGATAAAGTGGCAGTCTACACCATGGGGTTGCCATGTACTGGCAACCATTTATAGCTTCTGGGATATCTATCACCAATGATTTCTTCTTTAAAGCCATATTAAATCTACTCACATTTGTTCTCTTCTCCCACTACATAAATTACATAAAGTAACGTAGAAAAATCGAAGGCATTTTATATACAGAGATCTGTTCCTGGCTCCACTACTTATACAGTGCTTTGGAATAAATCATTTTGTCTTTCTCTGGCTTCATTTCTCCTTCAGTAAAAATGAACATAATTTTGTTTTCCACCTGCCTTCCTCGAAGAGATATTATCTTAGGGAGTTAATCTCTAGAAGGCACTTTCAGCTCTTCTAGGGAAATATGGAGTTTAAATAGAAAGTCAAGGTGGCACAATGGATTTGGAATCCAACAGCCTGGCTTCAGATCCTGGCTCTCACACTCTCTCTAAGATCTTGAGTAAGCCAATTAACCTCTCTAGACCAGAGTTTACTCATCTGCAAATGAGAATGTTGGATTAGAAGAGTGGTTCTGATATTTTTTGGCTTCAGGACCTCATTCTTAAAAGTTATTGAGGACCCCAAATAGCTTTTGTTTATGTGAGTTAAATCTATTGATATTGATAACATGTTAGAAATTAAAATATCTTAGTAGTATTATGAAAAATAGTTTTGACCTTGTGAATCCCCCTGAAAGGGTTTCAGGGATTCCCCAAGTCCCTAGACCATGCTTTGAGAACCAATGGACTAGAGGTTCTTAACCTTTGGTATGAAATAACTTTGACAGTCTGATAAAGTCTACAGATCCCTTCTCTTCTCAGAATAAAAATGTTAATGCATAAAATTTGAAAAGAACCTATTATATTTAAATAATTACTAAAATATTTTAAAAAACAAATTTATGAACCCCAGACCCTTGGGCTAGATGATACCTAAGGTTCCAGCTGATTTTGAGCTTTCTGAAATATCTTCTCCTAGCCTCCTCCTCTAGGGACCCCAAGTCAATAAACATCATTTTCTTAAGCATCCAAACTAGAAACCTCAGAAACATATTTAATCCTAAACTAGAAATGTTTCATCTAAAGTAAAAACAGTTTAAGGGGAAGCAGAGGAGGAAACAAAAGACAAAGAAAACAGTCTGAAGAAGGGCACTATCTTCCCAGGAAAGAGAGTAATCTGGCCATTGTCCAGATTGACTGGACCCTAGGGTGGTGGCTGCACCATAGAGCAGGCTGGCAACAAACCTAGAGATAAATGGCTCAGAATGTGGTTTGAAGGACAACAGAATGAAGAATGGCTGCTGTCCAGAGTATTAAATGCAGTTGGACAGACAATGCATAGAGGTGGTCTCTTAGAACATTACAAATTGACAATAATAATGTGTGCCCAGAAAAGGAGGAGAGCAAGCCAGAATGACTTTGAGAAATTGCGAAGAACTTTTAGTAGCCCCAGCTTACTCCTGGTACAAAGGCCTATTTTAACACCAATATTTTTTTTTTTGTGAAACAGTATGGTTCTAAATCAAGAATTTCTGAAGAATTAAAATTGTTAGTCACCAAAAGGACAATGAAGAGGAGAGTATGACTAAACAAGGAGGTAATCCAGTTAAGGATGTAAATAAACCAGTGGACAAACTACATGTCCCATTGCTGTCCATCCAATGTCAAGAGATCTGCAGAAAGGTCCACAGCATCTTCAATGAACCCCTATGGAATGTTTAGTCAGTCAGCTAATTAGTCAAGAAGTATTTATCAAGCACTTACTACATGGCAGGCATTTTAACTATTGGAGATACAAAAATGTGGTCTGCCTTCTAATGGAGGAGACGACATGCAAACAACAATGATAATAAATAACAATGATATATACATGAGAAATATAGGGTAAATGGGAGGTAATCTCAGAGAAAAGGCACTAGTAATGGTGGGGGAAGGGGAGGGGGAGAATGACTCTTGCAGTAGCGGGGATTTGATGGTGCAGTGGATAGAGTACAGGCCTGGAGTCAGGAAGACATCTTCATGAGTTCAAATCAAGCTTCAGACACTCACTAGCTGTGTGACCCTCAGCAAGTCACTTAACTCTGCCTCAGTTTCCTCATCTGTAAAATGAGTTGGAGAAGGAAATGGCAAACCACCCCAGTATCTTTGCCAAGAAAACTCCAAACAGGGTCATGAAGAGTTGGATATGACTAAAATAACAGAAAAACAATATATATTGTTAGATTCCATGATGTAGTGATCCTTTTGCTAATTTTTCCCTCTTTTCCTCTTCTTTTTCTCTGAAAAGAATACTTTTATTTGGGATGGGTCTCCAGGAGGGGGAAGAGAAAAAGATATAGGAGAAAATGTAGGTGACGTGAAAACAAAATATATCAATAAAAATTTATTTTGCAAAATAATGCTTGTTGACTGTTAACAACTTCTGATCCTAAAGAGGTTTCCAGATATTGAAAAATTGGAGGAGAAACAGGATCAAGAGCAAACAGAAGAAAAATTTACCCAGATGCCTAGCCCTTTCTACATGGAACTCATCAAACTGTAGTTAAATCATGCCTTATTTAACATCCTTAAAGCAGATAAAATCAAGAACAGAGACACTTGAACAGCTAAATTCCAGGTATCTGCAGTTTGTTAAAGAAAATGCCAAGTAGATGCAAAGACTGCACTCTAGACTTCTACTATGTCCTATACTGGATACCTCTGTGTTGTTCCCCAATTCCCCACTTTGCAGTTTCCTTTTATGTGTTATCTTCCTTCATGAGAAAGTAAGCTTCTTCAGCGCAGGACTATCTTTCTGCTGGTATTTGTATCCCTTACTCTTAGCACAGTGCCTGGGACATAAATGCTAGCTGACTTGTTGACTTCCATTACTTCCCCTCCCCACTCTCCCAAAGGATTGTCTTTAAAGGACATGCCAAAGGCACTAAGTATCAATTTACCCCCTTAAGCATAGGTATATACATTTATATGTGTTCGTATCCCTAAGCAGGCAACAGTTCATTTCTTTGTTGATGCATTTCTGTAATTCTAAATTGACGTGTAAATTGAATCCCTCTCCATTTGTGGATGCTAAACATTTGCTTATGCATATTTTAGGAGTTATTTAGAAGGGAGCAAACACTTTCTTTTAGGGAGAGGGACCTTAATTTTTTAATTTAGCATTTTATTTTCCCCCAATTAAGTGGAAAAACAATTTTTAACATTCACTTTTAAAATTTTGAGTTCTAAATTCTCTCCCTCCCTCTCTCCCCACCCCCCTCATTGAGAAGGCAGGCAATTTGATATAGGTTATGTGTGTGTGTGTGTGTGTGTGTGTGTAGTCATACAAAACATATTTCCATATTAGTCATTTTGTAAAAGAAAATAGTAAGTCCTTCAGAGCTGTCTTGGATCATTGTACTGCTGAGATTAGCAAAGTTATTCTCAGTTGACTATTGTACAATATTACTGTTACTGTATACAATGTTCTGGTTCTACTCATTTCTTTTTGCATCAGTTCATGTAAGTCTTTCCAGTATTTTTCTGAGAGCATCCTGCTCATTCTTTCTCATAGCACAATAGTATTCCATTACAATCATATACCACAACTTGTTCAGCCATTCAATTGATGGACATTCCCTCAATTTCTAATTCTTTGCCACTAGAAAAGAGCTATCATAAATATTTTTGTACATATAGGTCCTTTTCCTTTTTGGTTTTTTATGTCTTTTGGGATAGGGACCTAGTAGTGGTATTGTTGGGTCCAAGGATAGGAGCCAACCCTTTCTTTACCTACCAAAGGATTCATTTTTTACCTATTTCCTTATTACCAAGTGCTAGGAAGAGTTATGAGAGGTGAAGAGAAATTACGAAGATACCTTCCTTTAGGGTCAATTCCCCGGCCTTTCCCAGGTTGTTCTGCTAATTTCTTTCACTACCCTCTTATCCTATTATAGCATTTACCTCCTAGAATAGTAGACAGTTCTGTTTCTATGTCTTTTGTGGCCATAAGTCAATACTTCAGGAATCCATGATTTCATCAGTGTGAATTGTTCTTTCCAACAATATAGGTCACAACCCCATCCATGCTTTAAGAGATAATCTTGAAATTCTGTAGCCAAAAGAGATTCAATATATTGTACAATGTGAAAGAGTTTTCAGATCCTATACATGATTGTATGCCACCATGGGTTGGGGGGAGGAAGAGGAGAAAAAATCTGAAACTCAAGTGATTCTGGAACTGAATATTGTAAACTAAAAGTAAACAAAGTCAATAAAAAAAAAGATGACATACAAGATATATGAAAAAAAAAGATTCAATACCTCGTGACCTACTGACTCTGTGAATTTAACTAGGCTAAGCCTCAGATTACATATATTCCCAGCCTCAACCAAACCCAGAGTTTTTCTAGCTTAGTATGACCATGCTCCACTGACTTAGATGGAGTCCTAATGAGCCTTTTTTTTAAATGAAATTCTTCTTTGTACTTGAAAATGTTCCTTAACTGTGTTTTCACAAATGATATATGCCATGTCCCTTCTCAGAAATATGAACTGAAATAGGCATAGGTTTGAGATCAAAGGGTGTACATTATAATGACATTAATTATACACCATTGTTGAATATTGGTCTTCTCCCAGCATGACAACCTAAAAATTCCATGCAAGGAACAAACTGCATAATAAGGAACAATGTCATGCTTTTCTTCTAATTTCAAAAATTATTTTTAAAATGCAGACCTATTAATCTAAGGAATAATGGATGCTCACCATGTTAAATATCAGAGTTGAAATGAATACAGCATTCAAGAATTACAGATTAGTTGCAATGGGGTCTGTGTTCCTGGGTACAGGTTTTTTGGTAAAAGTACATGTCTGTCTAAACTAATAAGTTGGGATAAAAATGGCATTCATTAATGACCGTATCCTTTAGTAGCAAATAACTGTCATCAGTACACCCTGAAGATTGTTGTTTGTTTTACATAGTAAAATTTATTTACTGAATTTTCACTGTCATATAACAATACAGTTTGAAGGGCTGCCTTGCGAAGCAGAGAGACAACAGGGATTGGTAGTTGCCCCTTCCGTTCAACAACTCATTATGTTACTAACGTATTTTTGCCTGTTTTCATTCTATATATAATTCCTGCTAATTAAAGCAGAATGGCTTACAGAATGCCATCTTTGCTCTAGCTAACATCAGGGTCCCAAAGTATATGCTGCTGGATATCTGTGATTCTATCATTCCATACTAAATGACAGTGTGTTCCAGTAGCTCCCAATTGTGAGAGGCAAATGATGAAGGTCTGAGAAAAGTTTTCAGGGTTAGATGTGAACATGTAAGTAGCAAATTGGAAAAATGAAGAAAAGGGAAGAAGTAAGTAATTATCAAATATTGGAGTGTCTTTCTTCCCCTTTCACTAATCACATGAGGTCATCTATTATTTTTCTGACTGTTGGAGCTATTGTTGCTGCTTCCCAGTCTTCTGATAATAACAAATTACTGGGGTCAGTATTTGCCTTTATTCCCACATTCCCTACTCCAGCCAAGCAAATCCACATTACTTACAGTAAGAAATTTGTAGACAGGGTATAGTTCCTGCCCCCAGAAAGAGAGTGACATGTACAAAGCAGCAATGGTATGTAGAATACAATACAATCATTATTCATATGTAGTTTTGTAATTTATGAAGCGTTGTCCTCAAAATAATTCTGTGATGAAAGTAGTAAAAGTAATATTGTTTCCATTTTGCAAAACAGAAAACTGGAACAAAGACAATTTATATGAATGAATGAACGAACAAATGAATGAATGAATGAGTGAATGAGTGAATGAATAAATGAGGATTTATTAAGTACTTACTATGATCAAAGTGCTATTACATGATACACTACCAATTACACAATTTGTCCAATAGTCACATGCTAAGAAAGTAGCATGAGGCCATGTCTTGTCCTGAGTCTGTTGCTCTTCTCTGCATTCTTCTCCTTACCTTGCTATGAAAAAAGAATGGTGAATGAGAGAACATTTTGGAGACTACTGTAATAATTTCATTTTTTGTTTTTGTCAGCTAGATGGTGAAGTTCCTAGAGTGTGGAGCCTGAAGTCAGGAAGCCTTTGTCTTCCTGAGTTCAAATCTAGCCTCAGATACTAGCTGTGTGACACTGAGCAAGCCTGTTTGCATCAGTGTCCTCATCTGTAAAAGAGATGGAGGAGAAAATGGCAAACCACTCCAGTATCTTTCCCAAGAAAACCCTAAATTGGGGTCATGAGGAGTCTGACATAACTGAACAACAACAAGATAACCATTTTGGCATAAAGCAAAAAGGGTCTAAATTAAGGTGGTGGCAGTATGAAAAGACAGGGAGATGTTTAGGATATTATGAAATAAAAATCAGCTGATGGAATTTGGAAGAAGATGAGATTAGAATAAAAATGAGTCAAGAGCTTCCAAGTCTCTGTGAGTAGGAGAAATCATTCTATTTTCAGAGTCTGTCTGCAAGGAGAACTGATTTGGGGTGAGGGGTGGGGGAAATAATGAATTTAATTTTCAATATGTTGAGTTTGAATCATCAGCAAAACATCCAAACAAGCACCCAGTCAGCACTCAGATGTGGAATTGGGGTTCAAGAGGAAAATCCAGTCTGAAGATGTAGATTTTAAAATACTCTGTACTAAAAGACTAGATAAAAATGTAGAATGGTATATCTAAGAAGGATGCTTGAAGTGTACCCACATTTAGCTAAATGTACCCAGTTTTAACCAAAGGCATCCACTTACCTGCCACCAATAAACACTTGGCTGATTAAACCTGAAATTAGTTCTTATTCCAACAGAAACCATAAAGCTCCCCAGTTGAAAAAGAGGGCTATCTCAAAACCAGGGTCTGCTCTATTTGTTGACTAGATTCTCTGAACTCTTGATCTCAGGCTCCTGGACCTCTTCCTGATTTTTGACCATCTGCCCAGTTTGAGTTTGACAGCAGGACTCAGATGTATTTAAACCCTGACTCTGGGCAACTCACTCCCAACTCCATCTTAATTGCCTATTTACTCAAGTTCAGACTATTCCCATTCCTCACTTCCTTCCTTACTCTCCAAAGACTGATATAGTCCCCATACTCCCCTTAGTCCTGGAGCTAACTACTTCATGCCAGGATGAGAATGGATTGAAAGACAGCAGCATCGTTCATAGATTCAAAGCTACAAGGGACCTTAGAGGTCATTCAGTTCAACTTCCTTATTTTCCAGATGAAGAAACTGAGGCTTCATGAGTTTACATGATTTCTCCAAGCTCCCACAGATAGTAAGCGACAGCACCAAAATTTGAACCCCCCATTTTCTGGCTACAAATCCAATAAAACATTTTTTTCTCAGAACACCATGTTGTCTTTCCAACCAAAGTCCACCTTCCTTCTATTGCAGAGTTAGATACTGCTGGATAAAAGAAATCATTCTCTATAATATAGTGGTGGATTTGGAAGAGCACCTTTCAAAGCCTTCCCACTTTTCTCCCTTCCCCCATGGGACCACTTGCAAAGAGTTTAACCTAATGATCATAGGATTATAGACTGAAAGCAGGAAAAGGACTTCAAAGCAGCTGCCATGACCACTTAATAGACAGACGTGATTTTGACATTTATAGTTGAAATCTTCCTGAGTGTGAAGTGTGTGTGTGTGTGTGTGTGTGTGTGTGTGTGTGGTATTTTTTTTTTTACCTGCCTCATTTGAATCCATTTTATAAGTGCTGCTCAGATGGCTAGGAAAAGGCAATGCTTTTAGGGACCATTATGGAGCAACCTGAGCAGCTTCCTCTTCTCTGAAAGCTCATTCTTCTTCATCTAACTCATCACTAGAGATGATTTCCTTTATTGGTTTATTGAATCAATATATATTAAGGTTAGAAGTCAATCATCTTGATAGTGTCAAAAACCCCTGGAGTTCACAGATTTATTACATGCATTTCTTTTCCTAAGGTGTTTTTAGAAATTATCTGTATTAATGAAAAACGTTTTTCTTACACATTTCCTAAGATAGGCTATAAGGATCACTTTACCTCTCAGTATTTCATATCATCAAAACAGTGCTGTCCCTTCATCTTCTAATCTGTGGTGTGTCTGGTTCTGGGCACCCAAGCAAAAATCTGAGAAAAGGTACTAGTCTCTCTTTCCATTGCAAACTAAACCTACATGCATGCCACTCTCTATGCCTGTTTCCTCTTCTGTACTGAGGAGGATGGACTAAATGGCCTCTGCCACCTCTAGACTCAAGATCTCATGATACTTCCATAAGACATCTAATAATTCCATAATTATTCATGAGATCATAAATTTAAAGTTGAAAGAAACCTTAAAGGTGATCTAACCCAACCTTGATACTTTCCTAATGAGGAAACTGAGGCCCAGAAGGATTAGATAATTTTCTTAGTGTCTCAGAGTTAGCAAGTACCAGAGCTCAGATTTAAACCCAGGTCATCTGATTCTAATTCTGCACCTTAGACACCAGGGAGCTGCTGAGTGGTGCACCTGGACCTGAAGTCCAGAAGACCCAAGTTTAAATCTGGCCTCAGATGCTTACTAGCTGTGTGACTCTGGCTGAATCATTCAATCTCTGTTTGCCTCGGTGTCCTTAACTACAAAATGGATCCTCTCACAGTGCTTGAGACATATTTGTTTCCTCTCTTCCTCCCTTCCTTCCTTCTTTCCTTCAACATCCTTCCTCCTATTGCTGGAGCCACTGAAGCAGAATGTATCCCTTACATAAAATCCCTAAACAGATAAAGTCAATATTATTGGCCATTACAAGACATGATAGAAAAAGAAATCTGTTTCCTCATAAAGAATTTGGAACTTAAGTTAAGCCAAAAAATAATTTCACTTTTAGTAGACCAATTGTGACTGATGCTTTTAGTTGTTGGGTTGGTTTTTTTCTTAAACTTTCTGTTAAATGTTTTGATTTGATTCATTTAAAGTCTCCGTGGAAAATACATTGTGCCAGCCAAGTTCCTCTGCCAGGATTGCTTTTGCCTTAGTCATTCTAGCTTCACTATCCAGAAGAACACTCCTGTATCAAGTAACTGAAGGTCATATAGAAAGACACAAAAAAATAGGTACTATCAACTCTCGGATAGCAACAGGAGCAGAAATCCTTGAAAGATGAAACTCTGGCTAAACAAGTTGTGGTATATGATTGTCAAGAAATATTACTGTCCTGGGGCAGCTAGGTGGCGCAGTGAGTAGAGCACCGGCCCTGGAGTCAGGAGGACCTGAGTTCAAATCCGGCCTCAGACACTTGACACACTAACTAGCCATGTGACTTTGGGCAAGTCACTTAACCCCAACTGCCCTCCAAAAAAAAAAGAAATATTACTGTGCTATAAGAAATGATGAACAGGTTGGTTTTAGGAAAACATGTAAAGATTCACATGAAATAATGAAGAGTGAAATGAGCAGAATCAAATGAACATTATATACAGAACCCGATATTGTTCAAAGAATAAATGTAAATAACTAAGTTATTCTGAATATTATAAATAGTCACATCAACAACAAAGGATTTATTGAAGAAGAAGCTATTCACCTCCAGAGAAAGAACTGATAAATAAAAGTATTCAGAGTACGGCTTTACATGTGTTTGTGTGAAATTAATATGGGGTGGAGAGCGAGGAAGACAGTTCAGAACTAAAAATGCATCAAAAATTTAACTTAATTTTAAAAAATTAAAAATACAGCACAAAAAAATAATAACCTGCACCAAAAAAAGGAAAGATAGAATTCTTATTCAACTAATACAGGATCTGATCTGGAGATGGAGCTATGTGATATATGCAACAGAATAATTACATAGATGTGGAGTTAAATGAGTGACTGGACTCAAAGAGTTGTCATTGATAGGAAGAGGTCAGCTTGGAAGTATAATATGGAGTCCCCTAGAGATCTCTGTTTGGCTTTGTGCTATTTACCATTTTATCAATGATACTCATCACATTTGCATACGACACAAAGCTGGAAGCTATGTTAATACCCTGGATGACAGAGTCAGGATCCAAAAAGATCTTGACAATCTTGAACAACAAAATGGAGTTTAATAATGATAAAAGTCTTACACTTAAGTTCAAAAATAAATTCTTTAAGTACAAAATTGGGAAGGCACTACTAGTTAGTACTTCACATGAAAAAAACTAGAGGTTGTCTTGGACTATGAGTTCAATATGCATCAACATTATGACAGAGCATCTAAAAAAGCTAACACAATCTTAGTCAAGAATAAAGAGATGATAATCTCTCTCTACTCTTCCCTAGTCAGACTACATCCAAAATAATGTGTTTAGTTCTGGGTTCCCCATATTAGGAAGGACAGCCTTGAGCTGGAGAAAGCTCAGAGAAGGACAACAAGGTAAATGAAGAGCCTTTAGTCTGTGCCATATAAGTTCTGGTCAAAGGAACTGGGGATGTTTTGCCTGAAGAAGAGAATGGGAATGAGAGTTATTTTCAGGTATTTGAAGGGTTGGTTTATGGAAAAATAGAGAAATGTCTTTAATAAAAAAGTAAAATAAAATTATAAATATAATATTATATGAATAATATAAATATAATATAAATTATATAAAATAATAAAGAAATAAAGAAGACATTTCTCTTGCTTGGCCACTGGAAAGTAGAAACAGGAACAATGAGGTAGCAGCTTGGTATAGCAGAACAAGTACTTGGTTTGGAGTCAGAAAATCTGTATTTGAATCCTGATTTCTACTTACTACTTGTGTTCTCTAGGTAGTAGCTCTGGGAAATGATTTAGTAACAGAGAAAGGTTGGAACCATTAGTTGAATAATGATTTCACTTTTCACATTTACTACCACCCCATGCTATAGCATATACTTCCCATGGGAATTGATTTCATCTAAGTTTTTGTGCATTTCCATATGACCTTCAGTCACCTGACACCAGGTGTATGTTTCTCTGGATAACAAAGCTGAAACTAAGGCAAAAGTAGTCCTGGTGGAGGATATTGCCTGGCACCATGTATTTTCTGTGGTGATTTAAGGTTAATAAAATCGAAAGCCCACATTTCTACACAAGAATTGTAACCTTTTCCACTTGCCAAAATGTTTCAAATAAAATTGTATTGTGGCAATATTTATACTGGTTATTAATAATGGATAGCTTCATGTTTTATATTTACTTAAATTCACAAAGGACACAACTTCATTGGCATGGGTATTCCTTTGACCACTACAATCTTTAATTTCTCCACTGGGTTAAAATACTACCTCTGTTGATGTGTATGGTCTTAGGAAATAATGGGATTTGGGCTAGATGATACCTGAGGTCCCTTATAGCTCTACCCACTTTATCCTATAATCCTAAAAAAAATTATCAGATACTTTGCTAAAATCTAGATAAATTTTATCTATAACATCCCCAATCTACTAGTGCAAACCTAAAAAATAAAGAAGAAAATAAAGACAGCGCTCTCTCCTTTGATCTCCCCTTCCTTATCTAAATGTCTACTAATTGTTGGAGTTCATTTCTGAGACTAAGGAGCCTTCACATCAGAATTAGGTACTCTTCACATTAGAATTAAGCACTCTAAGTCAAACTCTCTCTCTCTCTCTCTCTCTCTCTCTCTCTCTCTCTCTCTCTCTCTCTCTCTCTCTCTCTCTCTCTCTCTCTGTTTCTCTCTCCTTTTATTTGGTGGTGGGTGGGGCATGTTTACAGGAAGACCACAGGACTTAAATGAAGATGTCCAAGCAAATACCAAGGGTGAAGCAGGGGCAAAAGTGTGTTATTTTGGCACCATTCAACTCTCAAACTGGAGCCATACCTAATACCTCCAAACTACAGGTAGGGCAGCCTACTGAGCACAGATATGAAAGTAAAACATTTAACAACCAGCTCTCTGCATTAACATTTTCTCCATTTTTTTTAAGTCTAGATAATAAACAAAACAATAAATCAAGTCTGGATTTTTAACACTTGTCAGTTTTCAAGGTATTAATGATTACACCGAAAATTTAACAGTGGTTCTCCAGAGCCACAGCACATTCTTGTCATTAACTTCCCAAGGGGGCCAACACTGATGCCACCATGGTACAGGGAAAGGTAGAGAAGGAACACAACCAGAGATCTTGCCAAAGAACTCCAAGCAAAATGGTCTTAAGGCAATTATAGGATCTTGCAAAAGGATTTAGAACATGGTTACACCACATGCTTACTGGACCTCCTGGGCCCAACCTCACCAGCACATCAGGGCCATTCATGGTCAAGAAAGAGGAAGACCAAGTATCTTATAGGGAAGGGCAGAATCCTATTCCAATACATGTCACTATTTTGCTGCCTTGTTATCAGAGGCAGAGTGATAACAACTAGTTGGGCAACTAAATGTTTCCAGCCTAGAAGTTTCCAGGAATAGAAGATTCTAGATATGGAAGGTTCCAAAAAAGGCACAGAAAATTTCCAGTAAAGATGTCAGGGTGGATGTCACAGCCAAGCCTAGCTCCCTTCACAAAGTGCCAGCAGTGATTGTAAAAGGACACCAGATCAATAAAACCAAGGAAAACCACCAGTAAGCTCTTCTATCCAGTCCAGTACTATGGAAGAAAATAGATAGAAGTCATTGAGTAAGCTAGCTGGGGCATGCCAAGGAAGCCTTTAGTCAACACAGTCTCTGGTAAATAGGACCCGAAGCCAGCAGGATCTCAGCCCTGGTTTATCTGAGTCAGAGCAAGGTACAAAAACAGATTCTGGAAAGTCCCTGCCAAAGGGAGAGACCCTTCTATGAGGACTGAAGTCATTTCAGTCACCTATATCCAGCCAAGGCCTTCAATGGCTATGGCTGAGAACAAAGTTGACTCCCATTAAGTAACTTCACAAAGAAAACTAGAGAGAGATCAGCACACACATTTGGTCATCAGAATACTGAGGCAAATGCTTTGGTATAAGGCAGATAGCACAACCTTTAAATCCAACCCCCTTCTCTAGGTCACAGGTGCAAAATTTTTGGGGGGGAGGGCTAGTTACCCCATCCAAAACTGCAGCAGTAGAATCCGTAACAGGTAGGGGTTGCCCGCTGTATTCAAGAGCATGGGAGAGACAGAGGCTGCACCTAGCACAAAGTCCAATCTAAAAACTGAGATTGGAAATATGAGTAAACAGAAGAAATATCTGAACATAATAAAAAAAAACACTATGAATAATGGAAAGCCCAACAGATTTTACCTAGAAGATGAGAGCAAATTCAATAAGTACAAGTGGACCCTCAGATAAAAAAAGAATGGCTTAGCCACAGAATTCTAAGATTAGATTAAAAAAAGAAGGAAGATTCTTTTAAAAGAGTTCTGAACAAAAGAAGAAGAAACAGTTTATAATAGAAGGTAGAAAACACAAACCAAGTAGTGGACTATCTAAAAAAAAGATATAGCAAAGAGAACTCAATACTTCAATGAAACAAGAAATATTAGAACAAAGTCAAAAGATTGAAATTTTTTAACATCAGCCAACAAGCATATAAGTGTCTATCATGCACTAGCCACTAGGCTAGGTGCTGGGAATACATATACCAAAAAAAAAAAAAAATCAAATGCTCTCTATTCTCAAGGAATTTCTATTCTCTCAGGGATGGGGATAGAGGTAGGACAATATGTACATCTATAAGTACATATTAAATAAATTTGAGGTCATTAGGAAGGGAGGGAACTAATAGCTGGGGAGATCCTAAAAGACTTCTTATGGAAAGCAGTGCTTGAGTTGGATCTGGAACAAAAAGAAGAATGTTGAGGGAGCAGAAAGTAGGGAGTATAATCCAGGCATGTGGGAAGATCAGAGCAAAACTATGGAGATGGAAAGAGAAGGAATGTATTTAGTAGACGGTCTTCAACAGTTGCTGAAGAACTGTGATATGTGAATATAATATTACTGTGAGATAAAGATGGCCTAATATAAAGAATTGAGATAAACATGGTAAAACATGTATGAAATGTTACAAAGCAAAGAAATCAGAGCCCCCCCGAAACCCAATATACAGAATTACTACAAGAATTTAAACAAAAACCTTATAGAAAGAAAACAAAATTTAGGTCAAATATGCTAGACCAAATTGTTAAAGTACATATCTGTCCTTTACATTAATAATCAGTAATCTACAAAAATAAAAAATGACTGGCATCACAAGTCTTAAGGTCTAAGTTATCCAGTCTTAACAGCTCTGGTAAAATTTTTGGAAAAAGTTGTTGGGAAAACTGGAAAGCAGCATGGGAGAAACTGGGTATGGACCAATATCTCACACCATTTACCAGGATAAGGTCAAAATGGATACTTAATCTACATATAAAGAGAGACATTACAAGAAAATTAGAATAACATGGAACATTTTACTCATCAGACTTATGAAGAGATGAACAATTTATGAATAAGCAAGATATAGAAAGTAAAATTAGGATTAAAATGGGTAATCTCAATTACATTCCATTTAAAAGGTTTTGTACAAATGAAATAAATATATCCAAAATGAGAAGGAAAGCAGAAAATTGAGGGGAAATTTTTATAGACAGTTTATCAGAATCTCATATCTAAAATATATAAAGAGGGGTGGCTACCTGATGCAATGAATAGAGCACCAGCCCTGGAGTCAGGAGCACCTGAGTTCAAATCCAGACTCAGACACTTAACACTTACTAGCCATGTGACCTTGGGCAACTCACTTAACCCCAATTGCCCAGCCCTTCTCCCTCCAAAAAATAAAAATAAAATAAAATATATGAAGAATTTTGGCAAATCTATAAGAATACAAGTCATTCCCCAAATGATAAATGGTTAAAGGATATGAATTGTCAGTTTTCCAATGAAAAAATTAGAACAATTTAGTCATATAAAAATGCTTTAAATCATTATTGATTTGAGAAATGCGATTAAAACAACCTTGAGATATCATTTTATGCCTACTAGACTGGCTAAACTGATAGAAGGGTAAAATGACAAATGTTGGAGAGGCTGCGGAAAAGTTGGGACATTAATTTATTGTTGGTGGAATTGTAAAATGATCCAACAATTTTGGAGAGCAATCTGGAATTACTCCCAAAGAGCTGTTAAACTACCCACACCCTTTGACCTAACCATACCACTACTTGGCCTATTTCTGAAAATGATTAGGAAAAAGGGAAAGAGCCTATATGTTCTAAAACATTTATAGCAGCTATCTTTGTGGTGGCAAAGAACTGGAAATTTTGGGGATGCCTATCAATCAAGGAATGGCTAAACAAGTTGTAGGATATGATTATGATGGAATATTACTGTGCTATAAGACGTGACAAGGTCAATGATCTTAGAAAAACATGGAAAGACTTGCATGAAATAATGAAGAGCAAAATGAGCAGAACCCAGAGAACATTGTATATAAAACAGCAATATTGTTTTAAGACTGACTTTGAGCAAGTAAGTCACTTTAACTATTATAAATACCTGAATTAAGTTTAAAGGACATAGGAAGAAAGATGCTATCTGCATCCAGAGAAAGAACTGATAAATAGAAGCATGTATAGAATAATTTTACATATATGTGTATATATACATATATAAATACATATTTATGTCTAATGGTAGCCTTCTCTAGGGAGGAGGGGGAGAGAAAAAAATTTACATGAAAATTTTGTTATATATTTGAAAGGAATAGTATGTAGTGCACAGTAGATTTGCAGTTTCATGGAGTCATCTTTTTATTGTACTATGTTATGGAAATACTTGTTTTATTCTATAAATTAAAAATAAAATGAAAAGAAACAGTTCTGGTATATCCTTTGTTGGGGCTGTGGGGGATTGGAGATGCTTGCTGGGAAACAAAATCTGTTGTGTTGAAACAAAATACAAGAAACAATACAACAAAATGTAGCCACTATTTTGCTACTAATGCCTTATTGTATCTTAAACACCCATGTGAAAAATTGTTAAGACCAAACAAGGCTAATCACCCAGTGGCCAGCCTAGAGGTGAATCCCTCTGAAACTAACTAGGCTGATTATCACTAAGTCCATACTCAAATCTTTCTAAGTTGAAGTTGGTAGACCCTACCTAACACATAAGGGTGATTCTATAGTATCTTAGAATCCTTCTGGACTCAGTCACATTTGCACTTGTATTTTTCAAGAATCATTCAGCAGGGATTTAAGTGCCACTATATGCTAGCCATTGTGATAGGTGCTAGAAATGCAAGGAGCTAGCATTCTATTGGAAGAGTTATATACACATATAAGTATATGCAAATTCATT
>CM053600.1:91296830-91318756 GCA_028646575.1 Pseudocheirus occidentalis
GGACGGGGGCAGGGAGCCCCTCCCTGCCCTACTAGAAAGCTAGAGGGATGTTGGAGGAGGGCATAAAAGGGAACAGATTATGGGAGGGGCCTTACAGTGGGATCAATGTTCTGGGCTGGGGGGTAGGGGCAAAAAGGGGAGAAAATTTGTAACTCAAAACCTTGTGGAAATGAATGATGTAACCAAGAAAATAAATTAAAATTTAAAAAAAAATCACTACTTTAGACCCAATATGCTCATTGTTAATATAGTACATTCTCAAGGGCTCCCAACGTCTAGCCACTCTGAGTCTCCAGAGGGCTGCTGCTACTTTCCCATGACAGATTGGTGTCTTTTCTTAATGCTCACAAACCCATAAGAGAGTGCTTCCCCCATGAGTATAAGTAGATCTCAATAAGTCATTCAAACTCATTTAGCTTTTAGGAAGTGGTATTTACTTAGGTGGTATGATGAGAATAGTTTATACAGAAAAATGAATAAATATAAAATCAAACAAGTACTTTATGCTAAAAGTCTGAGGAAAGGGGATTTAACTTTAGAAGGCACATGTGACAAAGGGTTAACTCAGAGTTCCTGGCTGCTGAAAGCCTTTTTTGCTGTCATTGGGTACTCATAAAGTTCCCCTTGGGCATGGCGTATATAGCTTCTCTGTTGGGATTATTGTATAGTCTTGAAATTAATGTTTCTCAGTACACAGGGCTTGTCCTCAGCTTCCAATTTGACACTGCTTCAACAATTCCTACTAGGATTTGAATGCTTATGGATGTCCTCAAATCTTCTGACCCTTCAAAATTCTTAAGATTATCCTGCAATCAAGATGGGAGGAGAATTAGGAGATCAAGGATTTCTTGTCTCTTCTTCTACCCTACTCTGCTTGTAAAGGAAATTCTTCCTCAGGAGCTTGGCTGGAATGGCTCCCAGGACACTACAGGAAGCCAGATAACCAAATATTTCTATTTCATACAATCTTACCAGTTTTACATAAGCCCTATAGGGTGTGGCCAAGTCTAAATCTCTTCAACCAATCCTGAAGACTTCTTATCACACCTATTTGAAATATCTTTGATTAACTGATTCCATGTAAATATTCTCACCTGATGATAATATCAGGGGTAAGTAGGATTGGGTAATTGGTTTAATTGATCCGAGCCTTTATTAGAAATATATCCTGAAAATTATATTGAAAAGAAGAAAAAATAACTCTCTATTCAAAGGTAAATGGAACAGTATTTACAATTTTCAAAAAAAAAAGTGGCGAGATCTAAATATCCAATAATGGGTGGAGAGCTGAATGAATAAATTGTGGGATAAGAATATAAAATAATAAAATAACAATTAAAATAGTATTGAATGGGAAAGGTGAAACTTCTCAGCCCATAAATTTTCTTGTTGGGAGTAAGCCAGATTTTCCCCTTCTTTCCCCTTTTTTACTACTGCCACATCAGCATTAGGCCCCTTCAGGAGTCTTGTGATCTCCATCCTTGTTTTGTCAGCATTAGGTTTTCAAACCTTCATAGGTTTTCAACCTCCATCCTTGCTTGTGACCTTTTTCTTTCCCTTGCTTTAGCTTATACCAAATAAGGATACCAAAAAACAATACCCTGGCTCCCTGTCCCATCTCCCAGCCAACAGGAGATAGTGGTGGGTTTCTTTGTTATCCACCATTGGGTTAGATTTCTCCTCAAGACTAAGAGCCCACCTCCCAGCCAATGGGAGAAGGCAGGGTGGGAATTGACTGCTTTAGGGTATAAATTCTTGTTCTGTCTTCTGTAACATGCCTCATTCTTCTGGTTCATACTGTTGGAAGGGATACCCTCTTCTCACAAGAATGAAATAAACTTCCTGTTCCTTTCTCAAGATATCTCTGACTTTTAATTTTTCTGGGTAGGGGATTTTTGGGGTCTCTGTACCCCACACAGCTTGTAGGAGAAATATGGAAAGACCTTTTAGAAGTAATGCAAAGCAAAAAAAAAATACCCACCAAGAAATGATATTGAAATAAATGGATAAGTCAAATTAGATGTTAAAACATATATCATGGCAATGAAACATGGCCACTGGCTCACTCGGGAAAGAAGACACCAGCAAGGGTAGCTGTCCTAGTTTAGGGATTAGATTTGAAGCCCTGCTCATTTTAGGAACTTACTACCCTAGGTAGAGTAAATAAATATTTAGCTTATCCAAAGAGCATTTAGGTTCCTGCTCCCAGCTTCTGCTTCTCCCTAATCCAGTGGTTCTCAACCTTCCTAATGCTGAGACCCATATGTGGACGTATCTGCAGTATGTGGGCATATCTGCATGTGGGCAGACCAGCTTGGAGACGGATAGAGGAGCAGTGTCTCGGTTCCTAAGACCGTTGGAAATATGTGTTTTCCAATGGTCTTAGGTAACCCCAGTGACCCCTGTGACCCCTGTGAAAGGGTTGCTCAACCCTCAAAGGGGTCGTGACCCACAGGTTGAGAACTGCTGCCCTCATCCATCACTGCTCCCAGGAGTGTGAGATTCTAATCAACTTTTTTCAGAGCCTGGATTTAGGGACCTCCTGGTCCCCATTCTCATTTTTGCTGTCATATGTGAAGGTACCACCTATTCTGCCCAGCTTTAATGACCCAAGAAAAATAACAATCCTCATTCCTCTTTCTTAAGTCTGAACAATCAACAAATCGATAATCAAGCCCCTATTGTAACATTTGCTGATTTCCAAGGTATAAATATACACACCCAAAATTTAACAACTATCTCTGGCAACTTCAAGCTGGCTACAGCATACCCTTGATTACAATCTACTATCAATACTGTAACGATTAGTTATATATTTCAAAATCCCTACCCTATCTTTAACGTACCAATACAAAAGTCCAAAATAACGTATATTGCAGTAGTCTCGTGAACAATTTATCTATGTTCTTTACAAGATAAAACAACAGTAGAAAGTAGTTGAGGCAAAACTAAAAAATAAGAGAGCTACATTTCATTTTTTTAAATGGACTTTCATTAAAAGTGTTCTCACACATCATTTCTTTTGATTATTTTCTCCTAACAACACTCTGATAAGGTAGGAATAGAAAGAGTATTATTTCCTTTTTACAGACAAGCAAATGCACCCAAGGAGGTTGGCTGACTCCCTTAAGATTTCCCAGTAAGTTACAGGGCTACAATTAAGATCAAATCACCTAAGTCCTAAGCCTTACTATGTTTCCACTACATCCCATTGCCATACTAGTCTCACTAATCCTAACCAATAACTAATGATGCTGTTCTTTAGCGGGCAGGCTGATATTTCCATTTCCAGGGGTCAGCTAAACCTCAGAAAATAGCAGCTACAAATGGAGGCTTCAAGAGACCTACAAAGGTGATCCAAACAGTAAGGAATAGGCTTTTTAAGAAAAGGTTAAACTGAAATTGTCCCTTACATAGAAGTCTGAAAAATTCATCAATAGTGGACAAGTATACAAGGTTTTATGATTAAAAGAAATTGTTTCAGTTGTTCTTTGCAAGAAATAATGTTTTCAGAATAGACTATATGGAAGGAATGAAACTCATTCCAACTCTAATTCATTTTCCCCAAACGACAACTCCTATACTACTTAATGACATGGATTCATCATCATCATCATGATCATCAATAGCTGACATTCCTATAGCACTTGAGAGTTTTGCAAAGCATTTTATGTACATTCTGTGATCTGGCAGAAAGAATGCTAGAGTTAATTTGGAGGTCTTTAGTTCAGATCCTGCTTTGTGACCTTGGGTAAGTTATTTTACTTCTCTTCATTTCAGTTTCCTCATTTGTAAAATGAAGGGTTGGACTAGATAACCTCTAAGGTTCCTCCCAGTTCTAAAGCTATGAACCTGTGATCCTCTTATCATAGTCATTTGGTTTGGGAATTCTGATCAATACAAGATGACTCGGAATGAAACATGTTGCTCACTCCTCGATACAAAGGTGATGGAATCCAAGTGCAGACTGAGACTTTTTTTGGATGTGACCAATGCATGAATTCATCTTGCTTGTCTATACATATTTGTAACAGGGTTTTGTGTTTATTGCTTTCTCAATAGGAGGAAGGAAGAAGAGGGAGGGAGAAAAGGCATATGTTTATTTTAAAATAAAATGAAATGTTCATCACTTGCTCTTTGAGGGTAGTGAAGTTAGAATATAAAGGAGAATAGAGAAAATGAACAATTGGCTAATAAATCTGAGGTCAAAGAACAGAATTTGGCTTCCTGGACCATGGTTTAAGAGACTTCCCAAAGTGATAGGCTTTTGGCCAGGCACTGAGCATATTTAATAAGGGCAGGGAAACATCTATGTTACTTGAGATTTTTGCTGATCTGGTCCAGGGAGATTTAAAAGGAAAAGCAAGCAAGGGGAAAAACTGCCTTGATACAACTGTTGAACTAGAGACTAAGGGGGCAAAACATATGACATACAAGGAATTGCAGTAGAAGGATATAGTAATTTACAGAAGAAAATAACAGGAAGGAGCAGCAGAAATGTTGTTCCTGGTGTCAAATGTTTATGTATCAATCTTCAAGTCTTTTTTTTTAATAGAGAAAGCTCAATACCTTACTGAAATAAGATAGGATGCTACACATGGTAAGAATGTAGAATAATAATAATTTTTTTTACTGGACCTGAGATTTCATATGTATAGTGAGTTTCCAGTATAGCTCTTATTCCACCACTAAATATATGCAACTTCTGTCCTTAGAGTGATATAGAGTTATATCCTTGGAATAAGTGATCATGGCAGGCACTCATGGTCATGTGGTTTATTACAAGGATGGACAAGTTCAGGAAAAAAAGATATCAACTTCATATTTATCTAGAGTCTCAGAATTCCTGACTTTGAATTAAGCATCAGTATCCAAGATAATCAAGGAATATTGATCAAAATAATACTGAAATGAGTTAATCACACTTCTCTGGAGCAGAATATTTTTATAAAAGTAGGTCCTAATGGAAAAATGGCTTGCCTGTTCCTGGTATCAGTTGTTACTCTCCCAGTATGATGTTTCCCCTCCAATCTGCTTCTGTAGCAGCAAGTACCCTAGCATACCCAGGACGGCTGCTAGCACAGGTTCTTTGATCTGTTTTTCTAAAGGAAAGCAACTCAAAACGGGTTAACAATCTTACTTTAATCAAACATACATCATTTACCTAGTTTAGGGGGAAAAGTCAGCACCCTGAACTTAAGAGAATACAAACAGAAGTTATAAGCAGACAAAAAATACAGATAGAGAAACAGATCAGTAAACAGGCTGCCAGCCATCTGACCGTCACATTCATACCTAGTCAGTTACCAGAGAGGGAAGCACCAACATCTAGGTTCTCAAAGCCAGGGGGCTCAATGGTTTCCGAGAGTCTCATCTGGCCAAATCACACAACTCTTCCCAAAGTGAGCCCCAAAGCAAAAGCTCACATAAGGGAATATAGCCTTCTCCTGGATCAGAGAATGTCACAGCCCTCTTGACCCACTGCTTAGTCACAAAGTAATCAGGTGTGGGCATTCCTGAAGAACAAGCCTCCAGCCACAGGCTCCATGTGACCACATTCAGCCTATTACGGGGCAGAGTATATTTTCAAATCAGGGAAGGTTCTCAGAGCCACTTAAGCCTATCAAAGGGCCTAGGGGCAGGAAAGATCTTCAGATTCCTATAAGAGCTTCACATGATGGTCTCCTACTCTATTATTACATTCTTCCATAGATTTATTTCCCCTAGGTTTTGTTGTTGTTATTCTATCAATGTTTTGGGGTTTTTTTGGTGGTAGTGGTGGTGGCAGGGGGAGAGGTATATATGATAGACATTTAAAGCAGGATAAAACACCCAAGATAGTCTGTATGCCTTATTGATATACTGATGACTGGGGCAGCTAGGTGATGCAGTCAATAGAATACTAGCCCTGGAGACAGGAGGACCTGAGTTCAAATTCGGTCTCAGACACTTAACACTTACTAGCTGTGTGACCTTGGGCAAGTCACTTAATCCCAGTTGCCCTGCTTTCCCTCCTCCATAAAACAAAAAACAAAAACATACTGATATCCTCCTCAGTCTACTCCTAAACAGAAAGAAATCTAGACAGATAAATAGATGTCATTATAGCCTAACAGACTGTCCTCTTGCACAACAGATAGAGGAGAAAGACCATTTCCTTGGTCTTTCTTGACACATCATTTAGTACCAAATGTTCCCTAGATGGTTGGTTATGTGATGGCTGCATGCATTCTAGAGAAGTGTAAAGACAGCCCAACCACAAACATATAATCCTAGCAAGATGGTCATCTAGCAACAAAACTAGAGCTAAGAACATGGCTATTATAGCCTCACTGGGGGGCTTCCAAATGAAAGATGTATTCTTCTCTGACTCTATAAAACATATTAAACTAACTGTCAGTGACCAAACAAGCACCAGTATCCATGGATTAGCTCCTGGAATGGGTCATCAACACTAGAAAAGAATTTAATTCCCCCCTTAAACAAATGTAATTGTTGCACAAGAAACACGATAGATATTTTTTAAATTAACTTTTGTTTATTTTTAGTTTACATAATTCATTTCCACATTTTTGAGTTATAAATTTTTTTAACATGACAGATATTAATAATCTAAAGATACTTCAAGTCATCATCATACATGAAATTGATCAAGAGAATCTTGGCTCAGGATACTCCCCTCATGAGATCTGTCCTGCCTAGGCTCTTATTGCTTCAGTGGTTCTGTTATGGTTCAATCATCCAGCTGTGTCCAACTCTTCATGAACCTATGTATCATAGCACTCCAATGTTAACCATGAGATTTTCTCTGCAAGATACTGGAGTGATTTGCTACTTCCTTCTCCAGCTTATTTTATAGATAAGAAAAGTAAGGCAAACAGAATTAAGTGACTGGCCCAGGGTCACACAGCTAGTAAGTGTTTGAGGCCAGATTTTAAATCAGGTCTTCTTAACTCCAGGCCCAGCACTCTAACCACTGAGCCATCTAGCTGCTTCTAGAGGTACATAATGTATGTCCAATGTTTATATGTTCTATGAGATACTTGTGTCTATGACAGACTCTCCATGTGTCTATCTATATGGAATATTATCACAGCACATCTCTTGCTTGCATAAAGTCCAAACAATATGAATATCCACCCCTTATTTGTGTCTCAGTTCATGCTAAAAAGGGAAAGAGTCTCCCATCTCTTTACAAAGGTTTAAAAAGAAACCTTCCCAAATCTCTACTCTGCCAGTATTAATCAAATACAGATAGAGGTAGCCATTATGGCTTTCATTTATCATAAAATAACCACACATGATAATGCAATGAAGACCCAATCAGAAGGGAAAAAAATGGAAATTAGCAGTAGCCACATTTTAGACCTCCTTTTCTCCTTCTTCTTTTTCTAGCTCACTGAGCAGTGAGCCAGAGAGGGCAAGTACTGAATGTCTAACAGATGCAAATGTTACTGTTTTGCAGCCACAGACTAGAGTCCTGGAAGAAGGCTGCAAAATGGTAGACAGGGAGCTGATGTCCAGAGATAGGACACACCCGTTTTACTCTGTCCACATCCCTCCATCCCATATAGCCCTTGAGATGGGGTCTCCAGCTGCCTCTCCTCCACACAAATCTCAAAAATCCAAGTTCGAAAACCATCACCAAACTGGTAAATTCTGGGACAGTTTATTTAGCCATTTCTACAGTCTAACATTTTTATAACAATGCTTTCAAAGTAGAAACCTTGGAGTCACTGAGTTGTATAAAGGAAACTGGGCCATCTCTGATATATACTGGTAGTGCCTTATCAACTTCCTTGCTTCAAAATCTATAAATTGTATTGTATGATCATATGATAATGTCCACCTATGTCAGGGTATCTGAATACTAGATCACTTGACTTTATCTTTTTCAAGGATTTGGTTTGGGGTCCATGAGATCTCCTTATCTTTACATTCTCAAGGCTGCATCCCAGGCTCCACAAGAATAGCTATTATCTACACAACTATAATTCTGTAGGATTGGAAGACTGAAAGTAACAAGTTTCATGGCTCAAAAAAGCAACGATAGCAAAGACAGAAATAAATATTATTTAGTATTAAGGGTCTTATAAACATGGTATTCTTACACTAGTTCTTTATTTCTCCTTGAAATCATCTCACACAAAGGGCATACAAGACTTTATTTACATGGTAACTTTGGGAGAATTCCTCTATTTATCTTAGGAATTTTTGAAAAACTGGTTTATCTAATCAAAGAGATTTGGGTTTTGTGCAAAGCTTCATATATCTTGAATTTGTGAAGCAGACCAAGTATCTATAACAGGAAATTACCTATTTTATCTTATGTATTAAAAAAGATAATTTCAACTATATGAAGTTGAAAGACTTTTTCCAGGAATAAAATTAATGCTACTAAGATAAGAAGATAAATTGTCATTTGGGGAGAAATTTTGTATCAGCTATCTCTGATAAAAAGTCTGATATTCAATATACATAGGCGACTAACAGAAATATATATGACCAAAAGCCATTGTTCAGTAGATAAGTGGTCAAAGGATATGAACCAACAGTTCTCAAAAGAAGAATTACAAACCAATAACAACTATATGAAAGAATGCTCCAAATTACTAATAAGAGATATACAAACCAAAATGACTCTCAGGTTCATCTCATACCCAGAGAACTGGAAAACATGACAAAAGATGAAAATGTTCATTGTTGGAAGAGTTATGGAAAGACAGACACATTAATGCATACTTGGTGGAGGTATGGATTGGTCCAATCATTCTGGAAAGCAACTAGCAAATAAAGTGTCTAAAATGTCCAATCCTTTCAGCCCCAAAATTTCACTGCTAGGAATATATCTCAAAGAGATCAATTTTAAAAAAAAGAATGACACTAAGATAACAAAATATTGCTAGCAGCCCCTTTTATAGTAGCAGGGAAATGGAATTAAAGTGGAATTAAAGTAGATGTTGCCCATTTGGGGAATTAATATAATGAAATTCTACCATGCTGTAAGAAACAATGAATATGAAGAATTCAGAGAAGTATATGAAGGCTTATATGAATTGATGCAAAGTGAAGAAAGCAAAACCAGGAAAACAATATACACAACAATTACAACAACGTAAATCGAAAGAACGGTAAAACAAATGAAAAACTGTGAAACTATGACGACCAATTTTGGCCCTAAGAATATGCATAAATGAATATGTAACCCCTTCCATTTTTTTTTTTTGCAGAAGAGGATCATGGGGGTGGAAAAACTAAAGCTAATATCAGAGTTTTTCAATGTGTTGGTTAGTTTTGCTTAACTGTTTCTGCTTTTTAAAAAAAAATTCTCTGTCATAAGATTTGGCTCTCTGGGGGATGGATATACCAAAAAAAAAATGTAGTTGATATGAAAGCAAATCAACATAGTTTTTATTTATTTATTAAATGCTATTGATTATTAAACTATTATAAATGTATTATAAAAATATTAAATCTTATTATTTATTTTGTAAAAACCATGACAGGAACCAGAAATGGCATCCACAAGCACATTTCCCCTTTATCCAATCTTACAGTCACTCCATCTTTCACCTTCCATTCACACTAAAAATGTAAGGAGAACATTTAATCATGAGGGCAGATGGTAGACAAAATATTCAATAAATGTCCCACTCTTTCCTAGTAGTTTCTGAACTTAGAAGAAGTTTGGGTATTTTTTTAAGACCAAAAAAATTAAAAATACAAGGGAAGGAGAGTTTCAATGCAAAGAACACATCTGGTTTCAGTCAACTGACAGTTGTAGGGCAGGAAGAGTAGAGGTTTTGCTAACTTTTCAGGGGCAGCAGGGAACCCTGCAAAAGACCCTGCAAAATAATCTGTAGGGTAACCTTCCAGCATCTCTGGCTTGATCTAGATGCTAACTTCAACAAGCCTAAGTAGGGTAGTATCTTTTAATCAGATGGGTACTGGATATGTAACATAGGAAAATTCATATAGGACTCTTTAAGTAGCTAAAGACTGCCTGGTTTAGCAGGTGTGGCATATAATTCTGCTCTCTAGGGGCAGAGAGTGGTTAGAGCTATAACTGGAACTGAAAGAGATCCTTTTTTCACCCTTTCTTCCCTTATATTCCACAAATTTCTTATCTGCTATAATCCACCACTGGAACAAAAGTGGCACTTAGAGGTTTCCAGTTCAGTTGGGAAGAAGAAGGAGGTGAGGGTGGGGAGGAAGGGAGAAGGGAAGGATATTTACATATGCAAAGCTGTACAAATAGTAAGAGTGACTTTTCATCAAATTGTAGACACAGTTAGGCTTTAGGCCCAGTTGGTGGTTTTGCAGAATGGTCTATGCAAAGCATCTCTTCAGGGATAGTCAGCATCTTTCCACCATTCCAGAGCTCTCCTGGATCTTATAAGGATAACCTGATGAGAGGGAAATATGTGGGAAAATCTTCTTCCTAGGGAAATACATCAGCATTCCCTTGACCCAGGTCCAGCCCAAATAAAATTCAGGGTGTTCTGAAGGGGTTGCTTCAAAGATTTCTCCAGACAATAAATGCAGAAGGTGGTATTTGATCTGAGTTTTGAAAAAAAGATGGGATTCTATGAATGGGAAGTTAGAATAGAGTGCTTTCTAGGCACAAGGGATGACCGGTGCTAAGGCACACAGATGGGACCGTGAGCATCATGTGTGAGGAACAGCCAGAAGGCTAGTTGGTTATATAAGCTAAGATGAAATTTAGTGAGCCTTTCTGATCCATTCCAAGGCTGACTTTTCCCTGGATTTGTTCTTTTTATTGAGAAAGAAAAGAGAGAAGTGTCTAAAGATACTAACATGACTGCACAGAAAGCTTATCAAAGAGCTCAGAATTTAAAAGGAAATATAGAAAGGATGGAGACAAGGGTATATCATTCAATAATAAAAAGACATAGTCCGAGAAGAATAGCATCTGCAAAGTAAAAATCAGAATGAACTAACCTTTAATATAAGGGTTAAAAATAGTCCCAAATGGCTTTTTGGAATTATTCTGTGGCAAAAGAAAGAATAAGAAAGAGACCAGAACAATCATGGTTGGATAAGACAACAAAAGATGATAGAAAAAAGAGGGCACACTGACTTATTTCCTATTTTATTTCAGTTTTTACAAGCTAGAAAAGTGATTTTCTATAAAGTAAGCATAGAACCAAAATAATACCACAAAATTTAAATTCAAGATAAGTGAAGAAATAGTTAAGAGAGAATCTGACTGCCCTCCATGATTTAAGTTACCTGACACCAACTACATCACAATGTACTGAAGGAAAAGGATGTTATAACTGAACACAGTAGGCATTTCTTAGGAAATTGCAGAGAAAACAGTAGAGATTCCCTAGGATCAGAAATGGATAAATTTATCTATTTTCAAAATAAGGAACATTACGGGCTAGTGAATTTGACTTTGATATGTGGAAAGAACTAGAATTGATGATTAAAATTATAGTTTGTGAATAGTTGGAAAGAAAAGCATTATCAAAATGAGCCAGCATGAGTTAAGTTTTTAAAAAATCATGCCCCTGTGTATTGTGGCACAAACCTGTAATCCCCTGCTACTAGGAGAGGAAGAGGCTGGTGTTTAACTCGAGTTCAGGCCTTCAGAGCTCCAGTACGGAAGGTTAAAGCCAACTGGATGCTGGTGCACCAAAACAGGAAGCCACCAGGATCAGTGACCACCAGGCTATCTATGGAGGAACTGCCAAGCCAACTCTGATCCAAAAGAGAGCAGGTCCAAGCTTTTAGGCTGGTGAGCAAGGGGCTTGGAGGAGGCTGAGGGGAGAGGGTCAGTGGTTGCTGCATTTCTAGCCTGGGTTTGATAGGGAGACCCGGTCTCAAAGCAAACAAATAAACAACGAATCATGCCAAACATTGTGAGACGTAAGAGACACTGGCACAGGACTGCCCAGTATGTCACGCCCTCATCAAAGAAGGCCTTGTATTCTATGAGTGAAGCAGAATTGCAGTAGCTCAAAAGAAAGATGAGATGCTGAAATTTAGAGACATCTCCACTCCAAATGTTCATATGGACCATTTGCATGAGACTTGTGGTAGAGCCTTTGGAATTCATATTGATCTGATCACCCACAGTGCACACAGTCTGTACTTTGATCACCACACAGTGACGTCGTGATGGTTTTCTTCCAGAACAAAGGACAGCAGGCCAAATCATCTTCATTATCTTTTATGCCCCCAAAGGTTTTTTTTTATATTGACCCCTGAATTCATCTACGTGGAGAGCTTCTAGTGAGGAATTTCCTATACCAATACAGATCTTCTTCTTTCTTTCTTTTTTTTTTTTTTTTTGCTTTTTGGAGGGCAGTTGGGGTTAAGTGACTTGCCCAAGGTCACACGGCTAGTTTTTTTGTGTGTGTTAAGTGTCTGAGGCCGGATTTGAAGTCAGGTACTCCTGACTCCAGGGCCGGTGCTCTATTCACTGCGCCACCTAGCCGCCCCTACAGATCTTCTTTACATCTTATATAGTCAGAGAATTCCCTGAGACACAAGGGTGTGCTCATAAATGTTTAACAATCCACTCTCCAAAAGAATGTAACAGGACACATTTTTTTTGATTTTCATCCTTAACATTTTCTCCATCAGTTTCATAAGTCTAGATCAGGGGTGGGGAACTTGTGACCTCAGAGTCACATGAGGCCTTCTCAGTCCTTTGGGGAAGCCTTTGACTGAGTCCAAGTTTTATAGAACAAATTTGTTTATTAAGGGGATTTGTTCTATGAAGTTTGGATTCAGGCAAAGGGCTGCACTTGAGGTCCTAGAGGGCTACATGTGGCCTCAAGGCCACAGATTCCCCACCCCTGGTCTAGACATTGAACAAAACAAAAAAACAAGGCCTGCTTTGTTGCAATCGCTGATTTCCTACATGTAAATGATCACACTGAAATTTAATGATGTTCTCAGACCCAGTTTGAGCTGTCTACAGCACAAACCACACTGAAAGGTTGTGACTTGCCCAGAATCACAAACCAATATTGTGTATAATGCAGGAGAAGGATATTGCACTAATCATATAATAGTATTAGAATCCATATGACATAATTAGTAAGGAGCCAGCTTGGAGTTAGCAAGACCCAGGTTCAAGTCCCATCTCTAACAAATGCTAGCTATTTGACCCAGAGCCAGTGAACCCTTCAGTGCCTTCAGCAACTCTTAAGTATTTAAGTTACAAAGATCTACACCTCTGACAAGAATTCCACACCAAAGAGCTGCCAACAAAGATGAAATTACGGGTCCTCAACAAATTGAAAAGAACAATAGATGGTCTCCTCAATATTTCTAACTATTCAAAAGAGACAGACCTAACAAATCATATAAGGAAAACTACATGAATGAAAAATGGCCATGGTCCAAAGGAGGATAAGCAACTGGATAGCCAGTTCATTGAGTGTGATACACATACGTGGGGTGGACACTTAAGCTGAACAATTAGTTGGACCTATAATTGAAGGGAGACAGTGGATTTGATTTGGGAAATTATGAATTACACTTAGTGTTTATAAGCTATAAAAACCTATCTTTTCAAACACAAATGCTACTCCAGTGATGCTATATGGTTTCAAATCTTGGAAACAATAATTTGGCTTTATTTATCAAGTATTTATTAGATGCCTTCTGTTTGCAAGACACTGTGATGGGAATACAAAGACAAAAACAATCATCCCCTGTTCCTTGAGAGCTTATATTCTAATTGAAGTTACATAAAGGCTTGTTGTGAGGATCAAATGACATAATATATGTAAGACATATATACAAATAACATGACATATGTAAGATACTTTAGAAATCTTAAAGTGCTATAAAATATTAGTTATTATTTATGCAGAGAAAAGAATATAATACAAATACAAGAATTTGAAGAGAGAAGCATCAGTAACTGAGGAGACCAGGAAAGAAGTTGAGTAAGGGTAGCACCCAAGTTGAGCTTTCAAAGAAGGATTCTAAGAGGCAGAAATGAGGAGGGAATGCATCCCACCCATGGAAAATAGCCTTTGCAAAGAAAAGGAGATGGGAGATGAAATAGCAAGTAGATAACAGCAAGTTACCCGATTTGGATGGAACAGAAAGTGTGTAAAAAGGAGAAATATGAAAGAAGATTAGAAAGGCAGATGAGAAATGTATTGTAGAAGGCTTAAAATACCAAGTAGAGGATTTTGCATTTTATGTTAGAGGTACTATGGAGCCTCTAAAAATTTCTACATAATAGAGTGTCTTAGGACCTGTGTCCTAGAAATATTAATTTGGCAGCTTTGCACAAGCAGAAGAACTAGCCTTTGTGTAAAAAAGGGCTACCTCTTGCATAAAAGAAAAGAGAGTTAACAGAAACAAGGAGATAAAATATGAGACAACTGAGATTGTCCAACAGTCCAGAGGAAAGACGGTATATGAACTAAGGTGGCAACCATGTGAATAGAGGGAAGGGGACTGATGCAAGAGGTAGAAGTACAGCGTGTCCCTAAAGTCTGGAAATCTCATATTGGACAATTGTGACAAGAACTGTAGTTAAATCAAGCTGTAGACAGGAGGACTTAGAAAAGATCATATGATTTAACCATTAAAAAGACTTTTAGTAGCCATTTGGTAGAAGAGTGATATCATTATCATATTAATTATCCCATAATATGCCAGATTATAAAGGATTTAGGAATGAGTAGAAGATACCAGAGAGTTCATATACTTAAAATGCAGAATGAGATATATTTTTGAACAAGGTCAGCGCGGGAATTTGGTATACATATTTGTTACAAGGTTTTTCTTTTTCTTTTTTTATTTTCAGTTGCAGGGGCAGGAGGATGGGAGTGAGAAAAGAAAATATATGCTTATAAAAATAAAAAGGGGAACTAGGCAAAAGAAAAAATGAGAGGTGAAAAAATGGACACAATAGAGTATTGACATTTTGTTTTCCAGGATTTTATGAGAGGGAAAAGTAATACAGAGTGATAGCTTACAGAGCTGACTGGGTCAAGTGAAGGTTTTCTAAGGATAGAGGACAGGTGGGTATGCTTATAAGAAGCAGGAGGGAGCCAGTAGATAAAGAGATTAGAGGTGAGAGAAAAAGAGTCATTGAAGGGTCAGGCTCCCATAGGAAACAAGAGAGGATGGGATCAAATGCACAAGCAGAAGAACTAGCCTTCAGGGCTACCTCTTATTCAGAGATTAGAGCAAAGAAGGGCAGAATGGGGGTGAAGTTCATGGAAGATGAGTTTCACATCCTAGGAAAATTGGCAAAAAGGGGATGGAAGGGGATAGAGTAAGGGTCTTGTAGATGTCTTGAGAAAGGAAAGGAAGGTTCGAAATAGTCAATGAAGGGAGTATGATTAAGAGTTAATGATGAAAGAATAAAGATTACCATGCAGCAATGGATTGTGAGTTACCCTTTTGCCCCATGTGTTCTAAAGCTTGTATCCATTTCCCCAGGGCTTCTGTATGCACTTGTATGAAAGTGGGTCAGACACTTTCAGTGGAATATTTTGCACCATCTTCTATCTGCCCCAAAGCAACCACTTCCATCTGTATCAACACAAGTCATCTTCAAACTTCTGCCGCCATCCCAATTTCCCAGCTAGGATGTGGAGAACCTCTAGTTTAAAGAAAAGCACTTTGCACTTCAGGCCTCCCATCTCTTGCTATAACTGTCTACTGAGGGTGGAGGACTGGTGCCCTCCACTCAATGAACGCTGAGTTCCCACCCAGTTATATCCTTCACATCCCAGTGACTTTGAACTCCTGCATATCATCATCCAAACCCTACTCCACACCCCCTACCAACTAGTTCCTCATTCCTACCCCAAAGTTTCTTCCTAACTCCACCTAGCCCTTCCATTGTGCCCTTTGGAATGCCTTGTCCACAAGCAACAAACTCCCCTACATCTTAAATCTATTTCTCTCCTACTCATTTCATCTACTAGTTCTTACTGGAACCTGGCTTCCCTCTGCTGATATAGCCTCCCTGGCTACTCCTTTCCAGTACTGACTTCACCTTCATTCATTCTCCTTGTCTCAGTGATCAAGGCAAGGGAGTTGGAATACTTCTTATTCCCCATGGCTACTTCCAGGTTCTCTTCCTTCTTCCTTCACTGAGTAACCCCTCTTCCTTTGAGGTCTATACTATCCATATCTACCATTCAATCAAAATCCTAGCAGCTAGTATCTACAACCTGTAGGTCACTCCCCATCCTTCCTCAAAGAGGTTAATACTTTGCTTACAATTTTTCCCTCCTTCCAAACTCCTGCTCTAATACTAAGAGACTTCAACATACATAGTGATTTTCTCTCAAATACCCCAACAACTGAGTTCTTCAACCTACTCACCTCCCATGAGCTACTTCTCCACCCCACCTCAGCCACACACAAAGATGGTCATACCTTAATCTTGCATCACCTACAAATGTACTACCTCCATATTCAAGAACTCTGAAACCCCCTTTGTTGTTCAGTCATTTCCAACTCTCCATGACCTCATTTGGGGTTTTCTTGGCAAAGATATTGGAACTGTTTGCCATTTCCTTCTCCAGCTCAGTTTACAAATGAGGAAACCAAGACAAACATGGTTAAGCTACTTGCCCAGGGTCATACAGCTAATGTCTGAGGCCAGATTTAAATTCACAAAGATGAGTCTTCCTGATTCCAGGTCCTGCATTCTATCCACTGTACCACCTAGTTGCCCCTTATCTGACCATGACAATCCCCTTACCTGACAACTAGCTATTGACTTTTTACTTCTCCTTCTGCCTTCCTTTACAAAACTCTTTTCTTCATCTTCACCAGGACCTCCAATCCCTTAGCCCCTTAAGTCTCTTCCAAGCTCTCTCTCCTGCACCAGCCATTCTCTCCACTTCTCACCCCAATGACTCCTTGGTGAACCAATTCAGCTTCTTATTGTTCTTCTCTCTTATATTCCTAACCCTGATTATGCCCAGCCAAACTTCAGCCTTGAATGACTTCCACTATTCATTGCCTTCATGCTCATATATGTATTGCTGAATGAAGGCGGAGAAAATCACATAACTGTTCTAGCTGGGTCCACTGCAAATTTTCTTAGATAACCTCAACTGAACCCTTGCTGTTGCTAGGCAATCCTACCATGCCTCCCTTATTAACTCACTCTCCATAGCATCTCTTCCAATCCTTTTCATTGCTCTTCAGAATTCCAATGGTTCCTCCTCCCCCAGTCTCTCAGATGAGAACCATGTCTCATATTTTACAGAAAGTTTGAAGCCATTTACCATGAACTTCCTCTCTTCTCATTTCCTCAGGTGCCTTCTGCCACCATCTCCTACTTCACCTCTGTCTCACATGACTAAGTGGCCTTACTCCTTAGCAAAGCAAACACCTCTACTTATTTAATCGATACCATTCCATACTATCTCCTCCATCAGAATGCTCCCTCTGTCATCCACTCTTTCCTTTATTTTCCATGACTCCTTTACTGGTTCATTTCCTACTGCTTACAAACATGCCCATGTCTGTCCCCTATTCTAAAAAAATCCCTCACCCGACCCTTCCATCCCTGCTAATTATTCTCTTCTGCCCTTTTCAGCTAAATTCCTTGAAAAGGCGGTCCAACTTTCCTTTCATACTCTTCTTAATCACTCACAATCTGGTTTCCAGTGTTATCATCCCACTGAAACTGCTCTCTCAAAAGTTGCTAGCAATAACTTAGCTGCCAAATCCAATGACCTTTTCTCAATCCTCATTCTCCTTGACCTCTCTGCAGCCTTTGACATTGTTAATCACTCTCTTCTCCTTGATGCTCTCTTCTCTCTAAGTTTTGGAGACACCACTCCCTCCTTATTTTCCTCCTACCTATCTGACCAGTCCTCTATCTGCTTTTTTGGAGCCTCTTTCAGACCATTCCCTCTAATCCTAGATGTCCCTCAGGGTTCTGTCCTGGGCCCTCTTCTCTTCTTCCTCTATACGATTTCATTTGTTGATCTTATCAGCTCCCATGCATCTAATTACCATCTCTAGGCTGATGATTCTCAGGTCTATCTATCTTGCCCCAATCTCTTTGCTGACCTCCAATCTTACATCTCCAACTTTCATGTCTTTCAGACATCTCAAACAGGATATCCAATGAACACCTTAAACTCAATGTATCCAAAAAGAAGAACTCATCTTTCCCCCCAAACCCTCTTTGCTTCCTTCCCTCCCCAATTACTATGGAGGGCATCCTTCCAGTCCCTCAGACTAGCAACCTAAGAGAATCCTGGATTCCTCACCATCTTTCACTCCTAGCCCCCCATATCCAGGATCCTGCCAAAGCTAGCTGATTTCACCTTTGCAGCATCCCTTGAGTCAGTCCCCCTCTCTTTTATAATACTGCCACCACTCTAATGCCTTATCACGTCATGCCTGTACTACTACTGCCATAACTGTTGGTGGCTCTGCCTGCCCCGTCTTTCCCCACTCCAACCCATTCTCTATTCATCCACTAAAGCAATTTTCATAAAATGTGGGTTGGAGATATGAGACTGGAGGTCAGCAGAGAGAGGGGGATAGGATCGGTAGATTTAAGAATCATCGGCCTAGAGATGGTAATTAAATGCATGGGAGCTGATGAGATCAACAAATGAAGTAGTATAGAGGAAGAAGAGAAGAAAGCCCAGGACAGAACCCTGAGGGACATCTAGGGATTAGAGGAATTGATCTGAAAGAGGATCTAGCAAAGGAGACAGAGAAGGAAGAGTCAGATAGGTAGGAGGAAAACTAGAAGAGAGTGATATCCCCAAAACCTAGAGAGAAGAATGGTGATGTCCTTGACATAACAAATGGTCTATGAGATCAGCTCAAGGTACTGTAAAAGTTTAGCCTTGGAGAAGAGAATGAGGGACATAATGAAGACATAACTTATGTCTTCAAACACTTGAACGGTTGCCACATAGAAGAGGTATCTGATTTTCTCTTTTTGGTCCCAGAGGGTCAAGTTACAGAAAGCTAGATTTTAACTCAAATTAAGAAACATTTCCTGACCACTGAAGCTGTACAAAAAACAATCTGCCTTGGTAATTCTTTAAGTGGTGAAGTATAAAGAGTGCCATGTCTGAAGTCAGGAAGACTCATCTTCACGAGTTTAAATCTGGTCTCAGACATGGACTAACTGTATGACCCTGGGCAGGTCACTTAACCCTGTTTGCCTCAGTTTTCTCATCTTTAAAATGAACTAGAGAAGGAAAGGGCAAAACACTCCAGTATCTTTGCCAGAAAACCCCAAATGGGGTCATGAAAAGTTGAACATGACTGACAACAACAAGATGGCTACTTGCCAAAGATGCTGCCAAGGTGGTTCACATTTTTAGTTGGAATCAAACTATATATCCTAGAAGTTCTCTTCCAACTCTATGATTCTATATGTCACCAAGAGTAAAAAAGGGTATGGATTTAAATTGGAGCATAAAAGGTCTAGTCTAAATATAGTGTTTCCTTAAAATCTAGGTATAGTTTTAAGTTATTCAAATTTAAAATTGAACTAGGTCTTTGGGGACACCCTATATAAGAAAGAATATCCTGATAGCAAGGACTGTTAAATGCTGGAAAAGGCAAGTTAAAAGAGTGAATCTGGGGGATTTGGAAGGGTTAGGAGATAAATGACTCACAGAAATGTTTAGTCATAGTTTTATCTAAAAGTTCTGGGTAGACTAAATTTCTAGTCCTATGAATTTATGATTTAGAATTGAAATATATGAAAAAGTCCTTACTGAAATGCTTCTCAAGATTGCCTTTACTAGGCCCAGAATGAAAACTAATAAGAATATAGAAGAGAGGGGGGTGGCTAGGTGGCACAGTGAATAGAGCACTGGAGTCAGGAGGACCTGAGTTCAAATCCGGCCTCAGACACTTAACACACAAAACTAGCCATGTGACCTTGGGCAAGTCACTTAACCCTAACTGCCCTCCAAAAAGCAAAAAAAAAAAAAAAAAAAGAAAATAGAAGAGAGGAGGAAAAAAAGAAGAGGGATGGAGGATGATGACAAATAAAACTGTACCATACTATCTCCATGTGAATACCATAGAGTAGGGGAAACACCTATAAATGAAACACCTCTCCTTTGTGATGGTGTCAATTGCTCTCATTAGGCTTAATTTGCTTCTGATCACATAGCTTCTCAAAAGTGCTTCTAGGCAGACATGGTAACTGGTTTACATGAAGTGGCCATGGGTATCTCAGAGCACCCAAAAACTGTATCAAAGTTGTATATAATTACAAACATTTTTTAAAACGAAAAGATGTTCTCATGTTCTCCTCACTCTGTACTTTTGTTGTTGGTGTAAAGCAAAAGCATTTACAAAAGTTTTCAGGCATTAAAAAAAATTGTAAGGTAGAATTTAACTATATGGTTATTGGTTAGATAATTCTGGGTTATAAACTGTACATATCTATGGTCTGTAAAAAACAATAAAAAAACCCCACACACTTAGACATATTCTTGGGGTCCAGGCTCAAAGGGTATGAGGCTCATCTGCCTTTCCTAGGGGACTGAAACCGAAAGTCTACACTGTGAAGGTAGATTGCAGATACACTGCAGCAGGTGCCTGTTTAGCTTAAAAGTTGTCTTTCTGTATATACAGTTAAATAGCATTCAGCTCACATTCTTAGGTGTCACAAGGAGGGGTGGGAGTCAATTGGCATGAGAAAAGTGTCTGGATTTGGGGTTTTCCTTTTAGTTGAAGTGCAATAGTTTTAAATTTAAATAGTAGAATTCTGCCTTGTATCAGTCAAACAGAAAGGGCAGTGATGCCCTTATCCTCCTCATCTTCAGGACTGCTTCCTGAAGTAATGAATATATGAGCAAACTGTGATGGATTACTAGAAAGAAGTGATGAATATATTTCAGAAAGGAACTCTTGGGCTCAAAGGCTACCAGAGGAAGTTCATTCTATGGAAAGGCACCCATTGGCAACATCGATCCTTTCCCACTGCTCTTGAAATTATAGGGCAAAAAACAATTCCTCCTTGTCTGAGATAATATATATGAAGTACCTTATAAATTGTAAAGCATGGGACTGTAGATCTGATGGTCAAAGATCATGCACTCTAACTCCCATAAAATCTTAAACACCATTATTCTTTTTTTTCTCTCTTCCCAATTTTTCCTCCACTTCTCTTATTTGGTTTTCAAAATCCTTCTTAGGCTGATCTATGGCTTTTATTTTTTTTAATAAATTTTTATTTGTTTTCTTGTTTACATCATTCATTTTCATGAGATTTTTGAATTACAAATTTTCTCCCTATCTTTCCCCTACCTCAACCCGAAAACAGCGACTGCATTGTAAAGCCCTTCCCCTGGTCTGCTCTCTAACTTTCTGGTAGGGCAGGGAGTGTCTCCCTATCCCACACCCTGTATATCTTAATTCCTACTTGCATGTATTGCAGAGCTGTAAATTCTAGATTATTTGGGTTCCTCCCTTGTCACTCACCCCCACTGGAAGGACAAGCAATTTAATACAGGCTGTTAATGTGTAATTATACAGGACATCTTCATAGTGGACACATTATGACAGTGATCATATGACCCTCCTTCCTATCCCTTCCCCCCTTGTTCTGTTCTCTAGACTGTGACTGTCCCTGTCCCTTTACTGAAGGGTGCGCTTCCAGCATCCCTCCCCCAGACCCTGCCCTCCCCTCCGTCATCCTGCCTCTCATCCCCATGCCTCCTACTCTCCTGTGTGGCATGATGCCCAGTATAGAATTAGTTCCATTTCTTCCCTAAGCCAAATTCAATGAGAGTAATTGAAAGTAAAGTTGTAACAGTTATGCCTTGTCTCTTCTATATGGGATGATTAACCCCATTTTGTCTCTCCCTGTCTCCTCTCATTCTAGTCCTCTCCCACCTCAGAATTTCACCTTTTAAAGTATCATCCCTTCGTATTCAATTCATCCTATGCCCTCTATATAC
>CM053600.1:91319256-91364802 GCA_028646575.1 Pseudocheirus occidentalis
GACTGAGTTGTCTTCCTCCCATTGATGCTTTGATCCTTTTTGTCCACAAAAAAGGATTCTAGAATTTTATTGTTGTTTTTATTTTGCTTCCTTTTCCTCATGTTGGCCAGTCAATTAATTGGTTGGGTTTTTTTTTTCAGCTTTGTGGAACTCTGCTTCCAAGGGGGAAAGCTCTGTTCCAAATAGCTGGGGTTTTCCCCGCTGCTGGAGCTATTAGGGGAATGTTGCAGCTCACCCCCCCAGTTTTGGCTTGCTGAGAGCACACCCCAGGACCACCACCCAAGACCACGATCCTGATCCAGGCCGCTCAAAGCAAGAGCACTTGGCCCTGATCAAGCGATTCAGCCCCTCTGTGGGGGCCACAGGCCAGGAGCTTTGAAGCAGCTCAGTGGGGGCAGTAGCCCATTACAGCATTTCCTGCCCTTCCCACACTGCTTCTTTGCCCCAGGGGCAGATTGGCCAAACTGCTTTTCTTCCCCCAAATTAAGTTTCAAAGTTTCACTTTCACTGACCTTCTGTAATTCTGGCTTGCTAGATGTGAAGATTCCTCTAGGTGCAATAGATCTTCTCTGAAGTAGACCCACGCTGCGGCTTGGGAGGTTCCTCTCCTCCCACCTGTCCTGGGGCCTGGCTGCGGTGGTTTTGGGGCTGGGCTGGTCTTGGCTCCTGGCCTGCCAGTGCCTGCTGCCTGCGGGATGAGCCCCTCTCTAATCCTTGTTTTTCACGCCTTACTAGATGTGGAGTAGCTGGAGGTGAGGTAGATCTTCTCTCTTGTAGACTGGCTGCAGCTCTGCTCTGCTCCTCCCGGCCGCCCTGGGGCCTGGCCCGGCCACATTTCCGTTTCAGGCTGGGCTGGCCTTGGCTCCCATCCTGCCGTGATGAGCCCCTGATGCCAAGCTGACTTCAGCGAGAGATGTGTTTTCTGTGTTTTTGTGAGTTTGAGATTCCTAGATTTTGTTTAGGGTCATGTTTTATAGGTATTTTGGGTGGCTGGGTGGGAGCTGCAGATCCTTGCTGCTTCTATGCCGCCATCTTGGCTCCGCCCCCCCCAATCATCGGAAGTATAATTTTTAAACTTTATTTTTCTTGCTTTTTTTCTACAACGTAGCTAATATGGAACTATGTTTTGCATGATTTCACCTGTATAATTGATATTACATTTCTTGTCTTCACAGTGGGTGGGGGAAGAGTGAGTGGGAGGGAGGGCAAGAAGTTGGAACTGAAAAAATTTTCTTAATGAACATTAAAGATAAATAATAAATTAAAAAATAAAATTGAGAACTGTTATTGAGAGCAGTATACTAGGATCAAAAAATAAGAAAAACTCATTAAATTTTTACCTCAGAAATCTTGATTATTTTGTTTATTGTTTCTACTTAAGAAAGTAATGGAGAAAATGTTAATAATACAGTTAAAACTCCTACACAGAGAGAGTTGGTTGTTAAATATTTACCAGCACAATCCTGGCTGTACCTAAGTTTTTTTCAAGCTTTAGTCATCCTAAGTTCCTTTAGCCTTTCCTCAAAATTAAATCACACTTTCCAAACCTTTATCCATCTTTGCAATTCTCCTTTTTGAGTCCTTTCCAAGTTTTCCACATCCCTATAAAGTCATCGAACCCAGAACTGGATGTCCAGCCAATGCAAAACTGTCAAAAGACAATGACTTCATCTTTTTTTTTTTAACTTGAATCTCTAGATCATATTTGCTTTTTGAAAACCCTGATTCGGGGTTAAACAAACTTCTCAAAATGTCATCCAGGGCCACCTGAAGTTCCTTCCTTACAGGCCACCATATTAAATTCCAAGCCCATAATCCTTCACTTAATGCAACAAAAAGACTGTTGATATTTCAGACTGAACATTGAGCCTGGATGTAAATAATGGTACAGCAGAAGCACACCATGTAATGCCTCTGTCAGATTGTGAAAATGGTGCCGAACTTGAAATCAGGTGATCTGGGTTCAAATTTTGCCTCTTATACTCATTGCAAGTGATTTAACCTCTCTGGTCCTCACCTGTAAAATGAAGGAGTTGGAGACAGCTGGTCTTTAAGGTCTAACTCTATGATTCTATGACATTTACTAGCCCTATGACCGTGGGCAGATTATTTTACTTGTCTAAATATCAGTTTCTTCATCTACAAAATAGTGATAACAAACAGTAACCCTACCTACCTCAGAGTTATGAAAGGGTAAGGAAAGAACTTTGTAAATGGCAAAGAGCTCTGTAAATACGAAGTATTTATTTGATATGTGTTTTTTGAAAATAACGTTCACTGAGTTTGTTTTCATTCTGCCCTACAGTGTTGCTATGCTTACCAATTAAGTTGGTAAGAGATCGTGGAAATGCTGTATAAGAAGTACAAGTACAGAGATCATGTAGGCAGAACATTTTAATTGGATTTTAAAGCCTATTTCATTTAGTAAAGTCTTCCAGAAGTGGAAATTAACTGGACGCCTGTTGTGCTCCCCAAACTTTCATAGATAGATCTGGGGTGGCTATACCATGGGCTTGAGAAACTGTCCCTGCCCTCCAGCTTGGCTTGTTCCTCAAATTAAAGATAAAGAAGCTTCCTCTCCTTCCTGTCCCCACCCCCAACTGAGGGAGTCCTTTCCTAAACTCCTTCATATTTATTTCTGTGTCTATTTATATGTGTAAGAAAACACTTACACATATAAATAGACACATGTTTTTCTCCTCCAGTAGAATGTAAACTCCCTGAGGGCAGAGACTTTCATTTTTGTCTTTTTATCTCTTATACCTAGCACAAGTGCCTAGGACATAGCAGGTACTTAATGAAAGCTTTTTTGGTTAATAGGTTGATCAGTGACCCCCTTGAAATTGATCAATGACTGTTTACATGTTTGTGAATGGAACTAGAGAAAGTCATACAATCATGCTCACTATAAATTTATGTTATTTAACATCAACTGGGCCTTCATAATAGCAAGATGATCCATTTATTCTTTTCTAATGTATTTTTCATCCTGTTTTCCACAGTGGCTGTTAGAAACCTTCTCTTCTCTCTATGAGTCTCTCACAATACACCCTTCCCCCATACTCTCATTTTAGGATCCTATTTCGTACTTTATTCAAAAACTCAAGGCCATTCCCTGTAAGCTTCCTCTTCTCTCTCTCATTTCCCAAACGCTTCACATCATATACCAATCCAGGCTCTGATGGAGAGTTGACCTTTGAACTCTCCAAGGCCAGTCCTTCTATACATACCCTCACAATCTTCCTGTCTTCTCCAGTATATTGCTTCCACTATTGTGACCACTCTGTCCAATATTCAATCTTCCACTAATACTAGCTCCTTCCTTGCTTCCTATGTACACAGCAAAGTTGACCCCCAACTCATTTTAGAGACGAGGGAACTAAGGGAGAGAGTGGTAAAGTGACTTGTTCCAGGTTCACACAATTAGCATGTGTCATAGGTGGGCTTTGAACCCACACCCTTTGACACCAGAGCCAATCTTCCCAACTCAGTGCTTATGGAACTCTTGGTTGATGGCTGACAATGCAGGTAAACACATTTGGATAGTAGAAAAATCACTGCTCCTCATTATTCCTTCAAGATCCCAACCAAATTCTGAGTCTTCCCTCATATCTGACCTGACTGTCCAAAGGGCAGTATCATCCCACTCCCTATGTATCAGAGATCTGACTCACTGCTGGTTCTCAGTAAATGTTTTTAAATGACTTTGAAACAGCCCTTCTAAAGAGGTTCCCAAAAGTATTTCTTTTCAATCACTGCAGAGTAACATTACAGGTCAGCAGTACACTCCCTTTTGCTTCTAATGCATGACTAACTAATCACCAAAATAAACTCCTCATCAGTAGCATGTGGCAGGTACAGGTGCAGAGACTTAGGCAGTGGACGCATGCACTCAAACACCATGGCAACCAGCAATACAGACTTGGTAAAATAACATATGCTTTCAGCATCACCTAACTCTCCAACCATTCATCCAGTTTAGCTGACAACCAAAACACTGTCTTTTGGCTGTGCAATTCATCCACATAATGTGATTTATCCTACGTCCTCAAGAGACATATAAATGGCTTATCAATACCTTCATATTTCAGTGGAGCCAGAAAAAAGATTGTCTGCCACAGGCAGTAATGGAAAGCATACAGACACATAGGTGAGGGGCAGAGGTTCAGGCTCTGGAGCAGTTGACCCCTAGGAATACTACTCCAGTGAGAGCTGTATTTCACCAAGGAACACACAACACTAAATCACTCAATTTTTGGCAAGTGCCATTTCATGGCAGAGTGAGGTGCATTCAGTTCTAGCACAAAGAAGAATTGAAGTCCCTAATACAATGAGCTAATATAGTTTTATTCAAGGGTTAGGAGACAAGAATATTCTGGGTTCCCTTTAGGCATGTTCTCTGTGGTTCTCTGAAAGAATCATTCAACCTGAGAGCATGCCCAGGAGTTTGGGGAAGGGGAGGGGATGGTCACTGGATTACCACTCTTGTTTGAGCTACAGATGCAAGCTCAAAGACACCAAATCAACGCAGTTACTCAGAGGTAAAACAAGTGGCCTCAAGCTGAATCACCAAGTACCCTCTGACTCAGTCGTGTGTTGTGTGTCTGAAGCTTCTTTTTTTTTCCTAAGGGTGGGTAGGCTCAGACTTTGTCTTCTAAAGCTATATTTCAGATAGATGCTTTCATTACCAATATTAGTCAAAGGAATCAGAAAAAAAGCACAAGATAGATAATAGTTTCTTCATGTCTCTTGGTATAGGGGAAAGGGTTATTTGTTTCCTCAAGGTGGCATACAGGATATAAGCCACAACTAGATTTAATATCCAGTTACATCTTATGACTAAGAGGCTCTTTACTGGAGCCCTATGTACTAGCCTTTGGCAAATAGTCAGGCATACTCAATAGGAACCATCTATTAAAGAGGTCGTATAACCAGGGTGGGTCCTAGGTTCACTTGAACTGCTTCTAGGGCTCGAAAACCCAGTTCTGACATTCCTACAACAGAACTTAGACAGGGAGTTACCCCCAGGATTCTGCCTTGAGGCAGTGGTCTGAAACTTTAGCCAGACAATGGAGTTCATAGAAATGCAGAATCTAAGAGTACAAGGGAACCTCTGAGGCTTTTCCAACCAATACTTGCCCAAGAATCTCTGAGATGTGGTCACAGCCTCTCCTTGAAGAAATAGTGAGGAACCCATTTAGCCTGAGAAGAGAAGACTTAGAAAGAACACTGTACTTGTCTTCATTTGTCTATCTAAAGGGCTAACATAAACAAGAGGGAAGAGAGTGATCCTTGGCTCTAGAGAGTAAACCTAGAAGGAATGAGTATAAGTTGCAGGGAGATTGATTTAGGTTGATGTCAGCAAAAAAAATCTAACAATTAGAGGCATCTAAACATGAAAGAGGATGTCTCTGAAGACCATGGTCTCTCTTTCACTGGAATTCTCCAGCAGGAATCCACAACTTGCTAAGAACATTGCAGAGTGAATATATTTTCAGATATGGGTTGAACTCCATGGCTTCTAAGACCCTGATTCTGTTCAGATACAGATTCAACTAAACAATCTTCCCATTATGAGTATCTGTCAACACTAGCCTCATCACAGTCATAGAGTAGAGACCAATAAAAGCAAAGTATTCTCAGGAATGTAGTATCCCTGGGCAATTTTTTTTATCATCTTCATGGGGATGAGCACCATTTAAATGTAGTACAGAAGAATAGACACTGAGTTACTTTAACTCGGAAGATCTGATTTTGAATCTAGCTCTGCTAGGATTTGGTGACCTTGGACAAGCCAATTCATTTCTTTGGGCCTCAGATTCTTCATCTTTAAAAGGAGACCTGGAGGGCAAATGATCTCTAAGGTTTCTTCCAATTTTATATTCTGGAGTAAATCCTTCTTCTAAGTGCAAACACTGGAGCCCTGGAACATCAAGCTGCAAAGACCAAATCACATTCACACAGTACCTCAGGGACATAACCTTCCTGACACTATTCCCAAAAGAAGCTCAAGCAAGAAGACCACATAAACGCTATAGTCAAAAAATATTCTCAGGGAGCACTGAATTCTTTGGAATCCACGCTTCCCAGCTACATTCACAACCTCCCCTAGTTCCTCCATCACTTTAACCTCACATACTCTGTCACCTCCAGGAATCACAGCCACTTCTCCAATGAGAAATGTTGCCATTCCCTTAAGCATCACAGCTCCAGAAGTCCTGGGAAGAAATGTCAAGGCAACCAGCCAGCATTTCAAAAGCTAATTCCATTAGCCAGGACACATGGGTGGCTTTTATGATGCAAGTATACTTAGCTCTCCTCCATTTCTATATCCTATTGTGCCTTTTTCCCTATTATAATAACACAGGTTGAGCACAGTACCAGCAGTAAGTCTTGCCTTGTTGCTAAGCCTTTAAATCACTGGCTTAAGGATCTCTATCTTTCTTTCACCAAGGCACAGGATCGGTCTTCAAAGTCTGGGGTGGACCTGGGCCAACATTTGGAAGGCCCATGACCTCAGCTAAGAAGGTTGGAAAGATAAAGAGGTAAGAAGTCAAGCAGATCATTGCAGAAGAAATAACAATGGAAAATTTTGCTTGTTCTAGTTTTTCTGAGGGTTGACCCTAGGTCTGCTCCTAGAGATTCAAGATGATTTACACAGGTAGCACATACATTGTCCTGTGACTTTCTGAACTTGCTGTCCCAGTACAGTTCCACAAATCACTCACTCTCCATATCAAATTAAAATTAGCCAAGAAAATAGCCTAGCACATCTTACTTCATTGGCTCTTCTTCAGGTTCAGGGACATTATAGTCAGAGGAAGTTCCAGGGCACTCTACATTCCATCCATGGCATGAGATTCCAAAGGAATTTTCCAATCCTTGCCATCCTTCAAATTCAGACACTTTTGCCTTTTGTCGCCCATATCTCTTCCTCAGTTTCTCTCTTTGATTCTGTCTCTAGATCTCTGTCTGTATCTCTCTCTCCCTCTCTCTTTCTTTCTCTCTCTTCCCCCATCCCCCTAACTTTCTCTCTGCAATTAGATAGCCACAGTCTTAGTCCAAGCAATCTCTCATCTAGACTATGTTAACCTCCTAATCCTTCTCAGTGCCCTACCACTAAGACTAATCTCCTAGTATTCTTTGATTTTATAATCAGGTAACTCATACCTTGGGGTTCCCCAAAGCGTGACAGAGGGAGAAATAAGGAGATACAGAATGATGTCATGGAAGGAACACTGGAGTTGGGAGTGATAAGATCTGAGTTCAAATCTTGACTCTGATAATAATATTATCTGTGTGACCTTGAACAAGTTATTTAATCTCTCTAGGGGCAGCTGGTGGCACAGTGAATGGAGCACTGGCCTTGGAGTCAGGAGGACCTGAATTCAAATCTGGCCTCAGACACTTAACACTTACTAGCTAAGTGACCTTGGGTAAGTCACTTAATCCCAATTGCCCCACCTTCCCCCTCCAAAAAGCCAAAAAAAAAAAATGAAGAAGAATGTCTCTAGGCTTCATTTTCCTCATCTGTAAAATTAAGGAGTTAGACTAAATATCCTCTCATTTGTATTTTCTTTTAACTTTATGATTTAATGATCTCTTGTAAGAATGAGTAGGAACCCTAGATTACTTGACACACCTCCATACGGACATCTTTTATCTGGAGTCCCCAATCTTCTGTAGACAACCATCTATACTGGATGGAGGAAACATTTATTGACCTGAAGCCACAAGTGTTCAGTTCACGTGGTTACTGGAGCTCCCTGAGTCTGATTCTTCTCAGGGGCAGGGTGGGGGTGGGGGCTCACAAGCTCATATTCCAGGCTTTCATTCAGAATGCAAGGCAATCTTTATTTACTCAAAGTAACCTTTACCATCTGTGTGATGGCTTCTCTTGGGCTGCACAACTGAGCGCCATTTTTAAAGCTTTAGGGTAGCAATTCTTTTCCTCTCCCCAGCATTACAGAGAAAGTTGATTCCGCCCCTAGTGGAGACTAATTGTCTCTTGACACTATTTTCCCCCAGTAGCACATTTTTCACTATTTTAGATCTCTTCTTTCCTTGTAATACATCAATATCAGCTTTGAACTAATTTTAAAGTTTTCTGCCTGGCACTGTTCCTCTGCTCTATATACTAATCACCTTATGGACATTTTGGAATTAAATCAGATTTTTAAACAGGCATTATTTAGAGAATTTATAAAAGGTTATTGTTGCTAAAGACAACTTTTTTTTATAATGAGAAGAGGGAACATTCACACAAGACAATAAACTAAATGTTTCTCCTGCTTCCCTCCTTCCCTCCCCCTTCCTCTCCAATCTTAGCATTTGGTCTCAACTGCAGTAAAAATGTGAAGATGTTTGGAGATTGTGCAGTAACCGTCTTTAGTTGGGTACCTCATTACTTGAATGATTTGTCTGCATACTGCAGTGCTGTCCTTATGCTTCAGCCTACACCTACCAACTTATCCAAAGGGTGCATTCTACATGCAACTTGGCAGGTCTGCTGAGATTTGGAGTTACTGTCAGTGTCTTCCTGCAAACATATACTTGGGGGCAACCTCCCAGGGCTGCCTGTCTGTGTATTCTGCTTTGCTATGAAATAGCAGCCATGCATAAACATACTCATCACATTCAAGGAGCCAGGCTGGATGAATGGGAGGAAACCTAGGTCCTGGTCCAGGGAAGATGAGGCAAAGGAATTGCCCTCAGGGGAGAAGGAAAACAAAATGGGAAAACCTTCCTCTTTTTCTGGAATCCCTTGCAGTGTTTTCCTTTTAGTTCTATTCTCCTTTGTAATTGCCTAAAGCAGTTTCTAACTAGAATGAAAAAAACACACTTAGATTTTGACCCTTGCTTCCCTACTTCCCCCTGTGCAGCAACAGGGAAAGCTGTCATGTGATCTGAAGGACTTTGCTCCCTGATCCTTCTGTCATAGCTTCTATATAATACAGGGGGAAAGAATGCAAAATCCCAGATCTGAGCCCTGGCTCTGCCACCAACTAGCAGGATGTTCCTTTATTTCTCTGACCCTCAGTGTGTGTATCTGTAAAAATAGACATAGCACTATCTGCCTCAAAGGATAATGGTGAGGATAGAATGAAGTAATGTATGTAAAGTGCATTAGAAACCATAAAACACCATTAAAATGGCAACTATCATTATTACATTGATGAATCTGGAGTCTCATTGGCATACATTGTGCCTTGACCATACTTTACGGCTGGTCTAGTTATCTTCAATGGAATCTAAGCTTGTGACTGTTCATTGTGGTCCTATAGCAAACAGGGGTGACTGTGATACCTGCTTCATAGAAGGGTGTGATGGCATGGGTAATTGTTATCTTAGGTGGGGGAAAGGAAGTGTAGTTTTAAAAACTCCTGTTCTGTAAAGACTAAGAAAATAGATGGTGAGACCATGGGAGGTGTTCCCTAATCAGATGTCTGGTTGGAGAGTTAGTTCCAGTAGTAACAGATTTGTGTCAAAGCAGTTTTATCTTTTCTGAAAACCTCATTAGCCATCAAAATTCTATAGAACTTGAGGTGAATATACATAGAGATATACTATGTCATTCTCTTGATAAAAACAAGAACTAATCTAAAAAGATGGCAAAGGAACCAGAAAGGAGAAGTGGGCTAGACCACAAGACCTCTGGAGTTCCCTTTCAACTATATCATTCTGCAAGCAATGGGGAAATCCCTTTAGAGTCTAATCTGGCACCATATTAGTAGTGAATGTGCTCCCCTCTCATTTATGCCTTATACCACTCCTAGCCTAGCTTACTTCAAATCACAACTCGAGTTCCACTTACTACAAGAAATCTTTCTTGTTCCCCTCCCACCTGTATGGGCCTTAGGACTGCTTTCTCCTTATCTTTGAAATAACTTTGTATGAGCTTATTAGTCAACGTGTAAGATTGTAGCACACCCTCCCTCTCTTGAATGAAAGCTTAAGGGTAAGCATTGTTCCATTTTAGTCTTTGTACACCCCCTGCACATAGTAGGTACTCAATAGATTGCTGCTGTTGTTGAACAGAGACTGCAACAAATGACCACTCGTGGTTTCAGTACGGCCTTTACAATTCTGACTGTAGCCGGCGGATCTCTTGCTCTCATTTGAACCCTACTATACGAGGATGAGAGCTAGGTATAAAGAGAGATGAGAAGTCACGTGGGACTCATTGCAGTGAGGAAGTGTAACTGGGGTGGTCTGAGCTGCCCCAGTGTTTTTCTTCCTGTTTGAGTTTCCTTCTAACTTACCAACTATTCTAGGGTGGTATCCAGAGGAATGTGAGCTTCCCTAACATTGTCTTGCAGGCTTGTGGCCACATTGTCCCACTGACGCATAATTTGTACGTAGCACTTTCTTCAAGGTTAGCACAAGCCAAAAAGAGCTATTCTCTGTTGAACCTGTACTTTTTGCAATGGGAACAATATTCTAAATATGCCCCTACCCTAGGCAAATCGGGGTAGTTTCTCCTTAAAAGATATTAACACTGTCCTTGAGATCTGATTGCATCTGGGAACTAAGGCACTGGTCATTCATTCATTGACAGCTTCATGGTCATCTGGATACAAAACATCTGATTTGTCCTTCATTCTCAAAGAGGACTAAAGTGGCATCACCGTGTTGGGGTCAGGGCACAGTGTGTCCAGCTGTGGCTGATCAGACTAATATGAGCTTGGAAAGGTCTACCACAGGTAGGTCTTAAATAGACCATATAATAGACCCTAAGGACTCTGATAGTAGACCAGAAACATGAACAGTACTAGGAAGCTATGTTCACCTGAATCAGTGCTTTATTCTGGAGTATCCCTTTGCTGCTCTGAAAAGGTAGACCTCTTACCCTTGCTATGGCTAAATAAAACTTCTTTTGCTATTAGATGGATTAGAAAAGTCAAATTCCATTCCAATTGCAGAAGTAAATTCCCAGGAGACCTGCCTGAGTCAAGTTCAGGCTCTGAGGTAGCATCATATCTGATAAATATCTCCTGAAACCACTTTTTTCTTCAAGGTATTCCTGGTGGAGGCTGAGGATACATAAGAGAAAATGGTACATAAAAAACAGCTAACTTTTGTTGAGTTGAAGGAATCAGGGAAGGTCCAGGACATAAAACAATTCAGCAACTAGGGCTTTAATGGGATGTGTGGGCATGGGAGAAGAGGCTGGGAAGAGGATTATGGGGATACTAGGTTCCCGTCCAAAATGAGAGACAAAGTGGATTAAAGCCTCTTTTCCCACTATTTCCTTCTCTTTTTTTCTTTTAAAAATTTTCAGCTAATAAGCATTTATTTTCGTTCCCTCTTACCTCCTTATCCCCAACCCACCCCCATCAGGAAAGAAAAAAAGAAAACCCTTGGAATGTTTTCATAGTCAAGCAAAACAAATTCCTATATTGGTGATGACCTAAAATACAGTCAACCCATTACCTCTGCTCCAGTCTTCTCTGTTCAACACACCCTCATTAAAATTATTCTGTTTTACTGGTGAAGAGTAACACTCGGTAACACCTTTGTGCTCATTAACATATCAGAAAGGGGATGCCATCAAGGAGAACAGGTACAAATGTGAGCAGACAGGTGAGAATGGAAAGTGATCAACAGGGAGGGGCTAGCTTTGTTATTCAATAATTCTGTCCCCTGATCCTCTGTTATCCTTCCAAAGGCACGCATGGGTGATCAAAAATTATTTAAATAGCATAGTTTTCAAAACCCATTTAGATGCGGATATGTTTGACATGTGAGAAATTGACATTTCAAATAAAAAGAAAAATGAAATGTCTTTCTCCCTTCCCCCTGCTCAGCTTGACCTGGTTCTTTCCCCCAGGCCTGCTCCGCTAGAAGTGAATAGTGCTTACTCACTCATTCTACAAATGTTTGTTGAGACCCTTCTATGTGTAAAGCAGCATAATAGACCTAGGCCAGGGAGAGAAAATGCAAAGATGTTTAATATATGGGAAGCCTTGTTCTCAAGGAGCTTAAAAATCAAAGGAATAGACAAACATGTTTACTAAAACACAAGACAGAGCGCAATGTCATGTAAAGGGTATAAGAGGACAGAATAAGAGGAATTGTTTTTGGATATCAGGAAAGGCAGAGTTGGTATTTGGTCTCAGCGTTCACAGATAGTTAAGATTCGGTCAGGTGGAGACGTGGGAGGGCAACTCAAACAGAAGAAATGGCATTACCAAAGGCACATTTTGGAAAGGGCAAGAAGTTCCATTAGAATGGGGTGTCAGGTTCATGTAAGGAGGGATGGGATTAGGAAGAAAAGTTGGCCAAATGGACAGCGGAGCAAGCCTGAGAACACTCAGACAGCTGGGAGCTCTTTCCTGTTGTGGTCTGCAATGAGATAGTGTGATTTCTCCTTGGTGTAGAAAAGGAAAACAAAGCCAACTTCCTCCTGTGGGTTGGAGTGTGTCCAAGGTCCAGTTTGGGAAATATTACAGAGGAAGGTGGGATCATTGGTATGAGAATGGAGGCTCAGCCAGTGACCTACTGGGGGAAAATCATGCAAGTGGTCTGACATGGATTATAAAAATATGAGAAAAGCAAGTCCAGAAGACAATTCAGTTGGAGTAGGGTTGGGAGAGAGGGACGGAGAAGTCAGGAGATGAAACAGTAAAGCAATAGTTAAGGTGAATGTTATGCTAGCCTATCAATAAGAAGAAGTTAAGGTTACATAAAATATTAATATACATATGTTTAGCTAAGATGTCTAGGGGAGAGTAAACTAGGTAGAAAGTCATGAGAATATCAAGAGAAGTTACTAGCATGTGATTTTTTGCCTTTATACTGAGGGTGTTGGAGAAGTGGGTGGGGAAAGTTGCTATTTTAAAATTTTTTAAATTTATTTTTAGTTTATGGAATAAAACAAGCAACTCCTTAACATCATAAAAATAATAATAAAATGATAAATATAAATATTTTAAATAAGTTAAAATAAATTTCAAATAAATAAAAAATAAAAATTAAAAGATGATTGCACATGAGATTGCAAATCTATTGTATTCAACTTCCTATTCCTTTTAAATATATAATGAAGTTATTGTGTACATTTCTTTTCCCCCTTTTTTCCTTCCTTCCCCCTCACCCTTAAAGACGGCTACCATTAGGCACAAAGAGGTATAGATTTATGTAAAATTATTTTTAAATTTTGCTATTTATAATCTCATTCCCCGGGCATTAGTTATTTGTGAAATATGATGCTCAAGTAAATTCTGTTATAGTATTTAAATCTAATAACTAATAAATAAGCATTTATTAAGTATCAACCATATGCCAGGCAATGTATGTTAGGTGCTGGAGATATAAAAATAGAAGCAGGAACGGTTATTGTCCTCAAGTAGCTTATTCTACATCAAGAGGAAATCTGAATTATATTTAGGGCTCATTCCTTCTCACAAGAGATATAAGGCTTGAAACAATAAACCTTTTTCCTCTGACTGCACCACATCTTAGGGGATTCCCTATTGGCATTGAAAGACAGCAACTAGATGAAAAGGCAGATTTCAGAAACCCCGGAAAGACTTATATGAACTGATGCTGAGTGAAATGAGCAGAACCAGGAGAACATTGTACACAGTAACAGTCACAGTATGTGATGAGTGACTTTGATAGACTTAGCTCTTCTCGGAAATGCAAGGACCTAAAACAATTCCAAAGTATTCATGATGGAAACTGCCATCCCCATCCAGAGAAAGAGCTATGGAGTCTGAATGTAGAGGAAAGCAGACTATTTTCTTCTTTTTGATTTTTTTTTCTTTCTCATGGTTCCTCCTGTTTGTTCTAATTCTTCTATACAACATGACTAATGTGAGAATATGTTTAATAAGAATGCATATGTAGAACCTATATCAGATTACACACCACCTTGGGGAAGGAGGAGAAGAGGGAGGAGAAGAAAATTTAAAACTTATGGAAGTGAATATTGAAAACTAGAAATAAATAAACTTAAAAAAAAGACAGCAAGTATCCACATGAAGAGGCAAGTATCCATAGAAATGAGGAGGGTGGGGGGGGGCATAATCCATAGCAACAAACTTCTTTCTGTGTCCTCAAGGCATGCACTTCTTGGTCTGTGACACTTAGTGAGAAAACTTTTGTGGGGAAATTTGGGTGGGAGATAATAGCTAACAGAAAGGCATATGTTCATGCATCCACTTGAGGAGCTGCAATGAAGAATTTTTGTTGTTATTTTTGGGAGCCAATCAAGGGTTAAGTGACTTCCCCAGCTAGTACAAGTTTGAGGCCAAATTTGAACTCAGGTCCTTCTGACTCCAGGGATAGTGTTCTATCCACTGTGCCACCTAGCTGTCCCATACTAAAGTTTTTTGTAACTTGGTAGGAGGGAGGTGTAAAGGCTCTCCAAAGGCTCCCAGTGGCCACTGGGAGATGCTGTGCACCCTAAGACACCAAGAGATTTTGCTGAAGTAGGAAAAAGTATGTCCTAGTCCAAGGCTATTTCCAGCATTGTGAGGGAGGGGCTGGACAGAGAAGAAGCATGCCTTAGGATTAGAACCTTGTGAGTTTCCTGTCCTGTAGTTCTTCTTCCAACTACGACTTACTGAAGTGGCATTCATTCTTTGAGGGAACCATATTCTTACTGGAAAGACCAGGTACCCTGAGGTAGTGGCTATTGCTGTCCTTATGAGGGAAATAAATACAGATTCCTAGATTGTGACTTACTGAGAGGTCTTTTCCTGGAAGATGTCACATAACTCTCAGCTAGGTAGGATTTTCCTTGAGGTATAAAAGCCCTTTACATTTTCTCTCAGATTTGGAAATGGGAACCTGGGGACTCTGGCCTATCTGTCTCATTAGTCTAAACAAAAAACCCAAGATCACCAATTGGTTATCTTGGCATCAGCAAAAGGACAATGTTTTGACATGGAAGGAAAAACTGAGGCTGAGGACCATACCTCATACTAGGGGGGAGAGGCAACCTGCAGCCTCGAGATCACATGTGACTCTCTAGGTCCTCAAGTATGGCCCTTTGACCGAATCCAAATTTCACAGAACAAATCTTTTTATTAACGGACTAAGTCCATCGCCCTCACAAATCCAAATCCGCCAAATTCTTAACATCTGGATGCACTGAATTAGGAAGAAGGCACTGGAATTTGGAAGTAAAGTAGAGAACCCTTTCCTTGTCCTTCTAATACCCTAAATCCAATAAACAATTATAGATAAATGAATAAAGCAGTGGTTCTCAACCTTCCTAATGCCATGACTCATTAATACTTGTGTGTGGGCATATCTGCTTGTGGGAAGACCTGCCTGGAGATGGATAGAGGAGCAGTGTCTCAGTTCCTAATACCACTGGAAATATGTGTTTTCTGATGGTCTTAGGCGACCCCTGTGATCCCTGTGAAAGGGTCATTTGACCCTCCAAAGTGATCGCAACACACAGGTTGGGAACCACTGAACTAAAAGGTTTGAAACTCAGAGCCCTTGGATTCTTGGACCTTGTTTAACCCGAAGGATGATACTGCAGTAGCATTTGGGCCAAATTATACCACTGTTCTTCATAGGAGATGAGTTAACCAGTTACCCAGGAGATTAAAAAAGAAACTGATTTGTGGTAAACATGTCTACCCTCTACATGCTGGAAATGTGGTGCCTAGAACATAGGAGGAGCTTTAATAATTGATTGGTGCCTGAAGCTGCTGTTACTGCTGCCTTGCAGCAAAGAATGTACTGGGAATAAACAGGCCATCTACTGGACTCTGTCTATTCTATGTGCTCATGACTAACTTTGAATACCTTGTCCTCATATTACCCTTTCTGTCTAAAGTCAAGTGGCTATTATTGGACACACAAAGATTTCCCAGAGTGTTTGCTATTGTAGTGACAACTGACTAGTAAGGGGCTAGATAAAGGGTTAGAATGACCACATACCCAAGACCAAACACATAAGAGAGATACCGTCAGCTACCAGTCAAATGGAAACAAGGCATATCAAGCCATTCAGGAGATGGAGTCCCCAAAGTATCACAGAAAGAGCTTAGAATGGAGTCAAAAGCCTTAGGGTCAAATCCCAGTTTTACTGCTCACTACCTGTGTGACCTTAGGCAGGTTCTAACCTCTTTGAGCCTCAAGTTCCTTAACTGTAAATCATAATAACAACAACTAACACTCATGCAGCACTTACCATGTAGCAGGCAATGTACTGAGCACTTTACAATGATCTTATTTGATCCTTGCAATAACCCTGAGAGGTAGAAGCCATTATTATCTTCATTTTACTGATGAGAAAACTGGGGCAACTTAAGTGACTTGTTCTGGGTCATGGAATTAATAAATGTATGAGGCCAGATTTGAACTCAGGGCTTCTGAAGTCCAGACCCAGGGTTCTATCTACTGCAACCCCTCCACTGCCATCAAATAATGTGGATGGAAGGGGGGATCTGTAAGGTCCCTAATCAGCTTTAGATTATGATTTCACTAATGGTATGACAGCTTGATTTTCTGGAAAATGTCTGTTTTGGGGGAGAGGAGTAGGAGAACTGGACTAGAGGTGGCTGGGTGGCACCATGGATAGAGCAATGGTCCGAAGGCAGGAAGACCTGAGCTAAACTCCAGCCTCGTACATTTACTAACTGTGTGACCCTGGGCAAGTCACTTAACCTTGTTTGCCTCAGTTTCCTCATGTATAAAATGAGCTGGAGAAGAAAATGAGAAACCACTCCAGTATCTTTGCCAAGAAAACCCCAAATGGGGTCACAAAGAGTCAGACATGACTGAAAAAATGACTCAACAACCACATGATAGTTTGCTTTTCTGGAAAAAGTGTGTTGTTTTGGGAGAGATGGGTAGAGAATTAATTGGACTAGATGCAGAATCTGGGACATCAGGTGGGAGAAAAAACAGCTTTATTTTCACTAATTACTAACTGAATTTTAGTATTTCTTGCAATTATTTGAAAACTTTATTTTTAGAGGGCATCCATAGGTTTCACCATACTGTCAAAGGTGGTCCATGACATAAAAAGGGTAAGAACCCCAGAATGAGCTCTAGGTCTCCTTTCATCCCTTAGCACCTTCATGACGCTATGACATCCATCACTGGAAGACACTGGACTGATTTCTAAAAAAAATAGATATGGAACCCTTTTTATATGACTCTAAAGTTAAAAAAATTTACAGTTTCTGGTACGAGAGTAAATATTTGATAAATGCTTAGTAACTTATGGCCTGACTGACAGTAGTTCCCATGTAGGTATTAATTAACTTCATTGGAAGCTCTTGGGAGTAAGGAACACACTGGCTCTTGATAGATACTAATGATTTGAAGAATGGTATGAAGAAGGTGGCAGGTGAAATAAGACAAAAATACCTCTATTAAGAGAAATTGTACTCAATATCCAAGAAATCTGGAGCAATGATGTGTTTAATTAGCAAAACCCAAGTTCTCTCTCTGACGGATTTACCGAAGTTTGACCAAACGCGAAGAATGAGCACCTCATCAGTACGTTTCAACGATGACAAGGGTCAAGCTGTGCTGGAAAATTATTGTTTGGCCTCTATTTGTCTTTCGCTCATTCAGAAGTGTGGATTTGAAATTGAGCTTTATGATTCAATTAACTAATTAAACAGAGGTAAACATTTCATAATTAAGTTTTATGGAGCAATGGATTCTGCATTAAGTGGTTACTATAAAAAGTTAGAAACATTGATTTAGGAGACACGGGGGCTTCAGTGATTAAATTTATAGCATGTTGGGGATATTTGGACCAATCATAGGTTTAAGAGCCCATTGTGGTGATATAATTTGACCAAATATACAGGCCTCCTGCTGATCACTATAAAATCACTCAGTCCCTTCATTATCCTCAATTTCCTAGAAGCTCTACCCACTGAGAGGCAACTGGCATAGTCATCTTTCTAGACCATAAATGAGATTTTAAATGAGTTTTATATCCACACAGAGATAGTCTGTGGAAATGCTTATTGCATCTTGTATGCTTAACACAAGGTGGGAGTTTAGAGGAGACAGATTTGTAAGCGTATGAGAACTTTCACATACAAATGTGTGCAATTCTTCAAAATAGTCTAGAAGGCAGCATGATGTAGCAGAAAGAATAATGGACTTGGACTTAGCAGACTTATGATAGAATTCTAGCTTAGCTACTTCCTAGATGTGCAACATTGGGCAAGTCACATCACCTTGCATTGGATCTGTTTTCCTCATCTGTAAATGAAGGGGTTAAACTCAATGATCTCTAAAGTCCATTACTAGCTCAGAATCCCATGAAACTATGTTCTTAGTTCACTGATGTGACGAAAACATTTTTGAAACACCGCTCCTGGAATCGCCTTCAAAGACCATTTTCCAACTATACATATGCTGAAAGGATCCCATTGTTTTAGAGACACATCTTGGTCTCCAAATACCTAGAAACCAGTTTGGTCATTCATCCTGTGCATTGGCTTGCTTCCAAAAAGCAAATTCACTCTAAAAAAAAAATGAAGTTTTGCTACCACTTAAAATACTGGCTTTGAAGACAATTCCAAAAGAGGAATTCTCATTTCTGTTGACAAATGGCAGGACTATTTGAATGAGGGGCATAGACCATCTAGGGAACCACTTTTCATTTTAAAGAGAATAACATACATTTGGCTTCCCAAGTTGTGCTATATTTAAAAATGAACTGTCACATTATTTTATAATTATATCACAAATTTTATATTTAAGTTAATACTCATTATAATTGTCAAGCATGTTTCTATTCCTAACCTTCTTTCCCATTAAAAAAAAATACCTTCCTTCTCTCATAGATGCTTCTTAAATTTCTTCTCAATATCCTTGAGAGTTGATAGAAGCAGATGTGATTGTTTCTATTTAGTATATGGGAAAACCAACCTACAGACAAGAAAGTGACCTATGCATAGTCACACATGGAGTCAATGTCAGTGCTTAAATTAAAGCTAACACCTCCCAACCTTTAGACCATTGTTCTTTCTTCTAATTCTATCCTAGCTCCTTATCTTCTCAAAACCTTGCCCTCACTTCCTCTGGTCCAGATCCAATTTCCTATACAATATACATGTTTACATGATTGACATGACACATCTCTGTACACATTAATATCCTGTTTTGTCTGAATATTTATAGATTAAAGATAATTTACATTGGTTTTTTTAACACTAGGGATAAAATTTCTTTCTCCACAGTAAAATAAAATTCACTGTCTTAAAAAAAAAGAGCATTAATATTCAATTACTTTCACATTTTAGATGAGAAGTTTGCTCACAATTGGCAGCTAGCTGGAGTCAAGAAGACTTGAGTTCAAATCTGTCCCCAGATACTTACTAACTATACGTTTAGGAACAAGTCACTTAGCCTCTGTCTGCCTCAGTTTCCATATCTTCAAATGGGGAAAATAATTGTACCTACCACAGCTCTACAAGTCTCATAATGGAAGGAGATATCTATACTCAGAGAAAGATCTAAAAAGACCAGAGTTTAAATGGAGACTGAAGCAACACATGCTATTGTTCTTTTCCATGTTTGGTTTTGTTTCTTTTATTTTTTTTCCCCATTGTTCACTCCATTGGTTACAACGCTTCTATACAACCAGACTATTGTACAATGTGAAAGTGTTTGCAGATCCTATATGTGATTGTACACCACCATGGGGTGGGAGGGGAAAAGGGAGGGGAGAAAATCTGAAACTCAAGTGATTTTGGAACTGAATCTTGTAAACTAAAAGTAAATAAACAAGTCAATAAATTTAAAAAAAATAATAATTGTACCTACCTCCATTGGTTGTTGAGAAGATAAACTGAGATACATTTGTAAAGTCCTTTTGTATACTTTAGAATGCTTTGCAAATGCCAGTTATTATTATAATCACAACACCATTTAGGGAAAAGAGTTTATAGGTGATACATTTCAAAGTAGCAGACTGACTTTTTTTCATAAGAAAGCCACCAACATTTCAATTTTTAGCAGTTTTAAATTTCTCGTGTGGGTTTTGCCAGATATTGAAGAGGCAACTGGTACAGGAAGTGACATGTAAGAAGAAAACTTTGATTGAAAATAAGGATACCCAGATCCAATGTAGAAAATGGATTTGTCTTGTTTTCTTTAGACCTGCAGTGAATATCTATCTAGGAGCAATAAATGGGCATTCAAAAGAGGTATATATTGTTTTAATACAAGGACAATATATTCCTAACAATAACAGATGCAGAAGCATTTGCTCATACATTTTAAACAATTAGGGAAAATGCAAAGAAAATTTAGATAGACTTCAGGCATGTGTTGAAATCATTATACTAAATAAAAATCAATTGGTCAACCAATTTTGTTGAACATTCACTGCAAACAAATTACTGTTACAAATTCCGCAGGTGTTGGGAAAAAAACAGACATGTTCCCTGTCCAAGCCAAAGTCTCACCTCATACAAGAAGCCTTTCCTGATCCCCTTTAATTCTGGTCCCTTCTCTCTGTTGATTGTCTCTAGTGTGTCTTGTACAAATCTTGTTTATATGCAATTGTTTTCATGCTGTCTCCCCCATTAGATTATGATGTCCTGGAGAGCAAGGACTCTTTTCTGATTTTCTTGGTATCTACAGAACTTAGCAATGTCTGACAAATAGTTGGCACCTAATAAATGTTTATTGATCAACTGAGGAAAGATAGAAATATACATATACAAATGCTACACTGTGTGTACATGTGTATATATGTATGTATATAAGTGTGTGTGTATGTGTGTGTGTGTGTGTATACCATCTAGGTGGCACAACGGTTAGAGAACCAGGCATGGAATCAGGAAGGCATTCTCATAGGTTCAAATCCCACTTTAAACATTTATTATCTATGTGATCCAGGACAAGTCACTTTACCCTATTTGCCTCAGTTCTTCATCTGTAAAATGAGCAGGAGGAAGAAATAGCAAACCACCCTAGTATCTCTGCCAAGAAAATTCTAAATGGAGTCATGGAGAGCCAGATAGAGCTGAAATAACTGAACAAAATTATCTACACAGCAAGTTGAACACGACTGAAACAACTGTACAACACACACACACACAAACTGATTAGAAAATCAACACAACCAACAAACCTGTGCCAACTTGTGCACACGGTGCAACAGTGCACACTACGAAACTGCCTCTATCAAGGTAATTTCACAGTAATGGATCAACAATAGCTTGGGAGTTGGTATCCAACAGTAGGAGAGCTCTGTCCTTGATCCTGTTCTTGTCAACATTTTTTATCCACAGCTGAGGCAGGCTTTTCAAATGTGCAGATGATAAGCAGCTAGGAATGATAGTTAAACCATTGTGTTGTTAAAAGAACCAAGACCCAAAAAGATTTCAACAGCCTAGAACAACAGCCAAAACCAATAAGATAAGATTTGATAGGGATAAACAAAGTCATCTACTTGGGTTAAAAAAAAATCTACTGCATAAAATAAAAATAGGGGAAACATGGTTAATTTATGTGTAAAATAAGCTCTGGAGGTTTTTATTGACTTCATGCTCTATACAAGTTGACAATTTGACATGGTATTCCAAAGAGATAGCAATCTTACATTGCACCAATAGAAGCAATGTGTTCATAATGAGGGAAGGACATGGTTATATGCCCTAGCCAGATCCTAGCAGAGGTATTATGTTCAATTCTTAGTGTCATATTTTAGGAAGGATATTGAGAAACTGAAACACATTAAGGGGAAGTAATCAGAATGGAGAAGAAGTAAAAACCAAGATATGTAAGGATTAATTGAAGACATTTGAGAAGTTCAACTTGGCCTTGAGGGTGGGAGTATCTTCAAGTATTTTAAGGACCATAATGCGCAAATTGAATAAAATTTATTTTGCTTGGACCTATAGAAAATAACTAGGAATAATGAATGGAAGATTAAAAGAAATAGAGTTTGGCTCATTCTAAGGAAAATATTCCTAACAGCTATAGTTGTCCAAATGCAAACTGGACTACATAAGGTTATTGCTGGAGGTCTTGTTTTTTAAATAAAATTTTCTTTTTAATCATCAACAAACAGAAGCATTTCAATATACAATGAACAAGAGACTTACATAAGAAACTGAATTTCTGTGTAGAGTTTGACTCTTAAAGAATAATACATATGTTTACATATGTACATACATACATATATAATTTAACAGAGCAGTAATGAAATTGCTCTATTCAGTTCCTCTTCAATGCTTTTAAAAAATTTTATTCTGTGCATTTTAAAATGTATTGATACTTTTTTGTGTATATGACTTCTCTTCCCCAAGAAGAAGCTCTCCCTCATAATAAATGTGTATTTATGCAAGACGTATCAACACATTGGCAGTATCTGAGAATGCATACCTCATTCTGTACCAATAGCTCATTACCCATCTGTCAAGACGTGGGAGGTATGTTTATGATCAGTTTTTTGAAGTCACCATTCTTTGTGGTTAAAGGTCTGAGATTTCAAAGTTGTTTTTCATTCACTGATTTCCAATTATTTATAGTACTATTGTTGTCATCCCACAATTTCCCTCCTGGTGCTGTGAATTTTACCTGGCCCATTTTTACAAGTCTTTCAACGTGAAATATAGACATGCAGCATCAAATAATCAATCTCCACCAACGAGGAGCGTTTTATGCAAACAGACTTGTGACCCAGATTGCAAGTATTCAAGGGGAAGCTGGATAATTATTCATCAGGGAAGTGGTAGAGAGGTTCCTTTTCAGGTATGGGTTGGTCTCAATGATCTTCCATATCCTATGGTCAGTGATTCCCAAGGTGAGGAGGGAGGGAAAAGAAGAAGCACAGTATACCCTACAGTATACCCAACACCACACTAAGAGCTTTGAAAATACTTTTTCATTTGACTCTCACGACAGTCTGGAAGGTAGGAGCTATTGATGTCATTTCCATTCTACAGCTGAGGAAACTAAAGCAGACAAAGGTTAAGTGACTTGCTCAGAGTCAGGCTAAAGCTACTAAGTGCCTGAGACCAGATTTGAACTCAGGTCTTCCTGACTCTATCCACAGCTACCATGACATCTTGCAACCACAAGAGGCAAGAACAGTCTAGGGACCAGGCTAAAGGGGCTTCTCCACCATGTCATATTTCCAAATCTCAACATATCTGTGAATTAATCCAGGAATATTCAGCAACACAGGCTATAGGGGTGGCTGGGTGGCACAGTGAATAGAGCACTGGCCCTGGATTCAGGAGGACCTGAGTTCAAATCTGACCTCAGACACTTAACGTTTAATAGCTGTGTGACCTTGGGCAAGTCACTTAACCCCAACTGCCCTCAAAAATAAAAATAAAAAAGCAAAAAAAAAGTTATTAAAAAAAAAAGGCAACCCCCCCCCAAACCCACAGGCTATAATGCCTTCTGATCCTGTGTAATTCTTGTCCACGCTGTCCTATAAATCCTCCACAGGAAATCCATCTAACGTGCTAGGTGATCTTTCCTCTAGGCTTGTGTTTTTGTTTTTGTTTTTAACATTACACGGCTGACACTGCAACATGTGGACAGCTAGGTGGCCCAGAAGATACAATGTTGAACTTCAAGTCAGAAAGAGCTGAGTTCGAAACCTGTCTCATAGGGTTACCAGCTATTTGACCCTGGACAAGTCACTTCACTTCTCTGTGTTTTCTCTTCTATGAAACAGGAACAATAATAGCACCTGCTTCCTAGAGTGAGCATCAAATGAAATGATGCACAAAATCCTACGAGATTTATAGAAGGTATTTAAAGCACTCTATAAATGCTACCATTGTTGTTACTGTTGTTCTTGCTGTCCTTCATTCTGTCAGCACAACCACTCCACCCCTTTTCTTGTTTCTATGTGTTTTTTATATCTTTTAGATTGTGAAGTTCAAATAATTTACCTCTAATACTGGGCTGTAATGATTTTCCACCAGCACAGAAGATGTTTTCTACATATCTCTCTATTGCCCTTTGGCCAGTATATCCAATATAGTAGATATTCTATTATATATCTTTCCATTGCCCTGTGGGTAATATTTCTAATACAGCAGATATTCTACTATATATCCCCCTATTGTCCTTTGGGTAGTATATCCAATATAGTAGATATTCTACTATATATCTCTCTATTGCCCTTTGGGTAGTATATCCAATATAGTAAATATTCTACTATATATCCCCCTATTGTCCTTTGGGTGACCCACAATTTTGTTTCTTCATAGGTTATAGTATTTATTCTACAATCAGAACCCTAAACCATCACTGGAAGAATATCAGTATTTACAAGATGAGGCTTTGTTTCAGACAGAAGCTAATAGAAGCTCAGGAAATCTAGCCAACAAGAGAGCCATGCCCTGTTCAAAGTATTGCCCCTGTAAAGGACTTTTGGGATTTCCGCAAGGTTTTAAGACTTCTTTACTGTAAAAACAGATGAGATAGCTCAAGCAGTCTTGCTTTATCTCAGAACTGGCCTAGACTTCTGGGAATGCTTTTGGTCAGCGTAGCACCAACACAATATTCACAGCGCTGAGGGCCACTGTAAATATGCTAGTATAATTCTCAATCACAAAACATAAAAGACTCTCCATATAGAAAACAGAAGCAAAACATTTATTCAGACACCAGAAACCCAAGTCCCCAAGCCAGGAAACCAAATCCATCATAGCAACATAGAAGTTAATATACCACAACACAGCAGAGAGTCACACCATCCTTTAGCCTTCCCACAAACCAAGACTCACAAGTCTAGCTGTCTCCCTGAATATATCCTCTCTCTCCCACCATCTAGCTCCTCTGACTCCCCGCTTCCTCTGGGCTCTGCTCAGGGAACATCTTAAAATTCATTTAGGTCTGTTAAGAGATAGGAAAAATCTTCAAATTACCATTAGCATTATAGTTAGGAATGATAAGAACCACATGAAGCCTTCTACAATCACTCCAAACTAACATAGATCTATCCTACATCTGTTTCACTAAGGAATGCCTGGAGTCTCTCCTAGCATCAAACTGGTCTCTGTCTTGGGGGGACAATTTTGCAATGTCCATTAGAGGCAATAGATGGGGCAAGGGTCAATTCCATTTGCCAACATGCATAATCTCCATGTAAACTTGTTAAACAATCATCTGGCTCACGGGTATAGAATTAGTATGAAAACCTTAACCTCCTGCATATAAGTTGAGGCCCCTCTCTGCTAGGTCACATTGCCTCCCCCTAATGTCCATTTCAGCATTACAGAAAACTAAATAAATGATAGATGACTAGATAGACAGATAGACAACTGTATTGATTAGTCCCAAAGGTATAAATAATGTATTGTGATTACCAAACCACACAATGGACAATTAAATAAACTCATCTCAAATTTGCTGCAGTGCAGTGCCACAGTTCTCTAGCCTGTGTATACTTAAGGAAAAAGCCCCCATCCAGGTCAAAGGAAACACTGATTGCTGTGCCAAGCCCTTAATGATAAATCTGAGTCTAAGTGGCTAGGTGGCACAGTGGATAGAGCACTAGTCCTGGAGTCAGGAGGACCTGAATTCAGATCTGGCCTCAGACACTTAACACAAAAACTAGCCATGTGACCTCGGTAAGTCACTTAACCCCACCTGCCCTGCCTTCCCCCCTCCAAAAAAAAAGCCAAAAAATGATAATAAGTTTGAGTTTGATAGATGCTACCAGCAGAAACTCCCAAGGTAGCTGGATGTTGATGTGAGTTAGGAAGACCATGACTTGTCACATGTCACTGAGACGGCAGAATGGGCAGCAACCATTCCCAAAGGATGCTGAATCGGTGGTTGGGAGCCCAGTCCTACCTTGAGGTAGGCCTGTTGGTGTGTCATTTACCACCTTCTGTACAGGTGAATACTATGGGCTCATTTCTGTTCTGAAACTACTCACTAGTCATTTAATACCATGCAAATGGTGAAAAAAAATCATAGCCCAGCTGTGCTCAGGCAAAAAGTAAGCTTCAAACTAGCAATCACCTCCTGGCCAGGAGTCTTCCCATGGATTTATAGGCCTCTCTCAGCAGATATAGAAGCAGGCTATCAACCATTAGAAGCCACTGCTAAGTACTGAACTGGCTTCTGAAAACAATGTTGAAATTGCAAAATTCCTCATTATATTTAAAGTACAGACCTGGGAAAGAGCCAAGAATCTCCAAGGGCACCTATCACTGGTAAACATAGGAAGAGGCATTTGTAGCGAGGATAACTCATCACTGAGTGGAGCGAAATCTCATGAGGAAACACACAAAATGACTCAGCCTTTAACTAGTGTGTATATTCTGGTTCAGAAGGAATTCTGGGAGCTAGATTTCATGCTCATGAAAAAAACAAAAACCGCCCCAATTAAATATGCTTGTGCCTTTTCCTTAAAGGAGAAGGGGGCAGGGTACGACCGTCTATTCTTTGTTTGTCTTGTATGTTCCACTTTATGTAGAGGTTACCTTCCCTATTAAAATGTAAGTCCCTTGAGTGCAGGGACTAATTTTGCTTCGATGGATCTCTTGCACTTAGCTCAGTGCCTGGGACTGAATAAAGTGCTTAATAAATGCTTTTTCATACACAAACTGATTGATTTCACTCTTAAGTACAAAGACTATCCCAGTAACCTGGGAAATGACCTCAAATTCAAAATCAAGAAATTCACACCTGATTTCCTGCTCCTACTCAGTGAACAGCCTATGAGCACAGATGTTAAATCAAGTTCTTAGCATGTAAGAATTGGAAAAGACCTTGAGGAATATTATGTTCGGTTCTGTCATTTGAGGAAGCTACTGAGAGCTTAATGACCTCTACATCTTACCTCATTCCACTGAAATATGATGCTAGCATAAGTACTCTGAACGGATCCCCCATCCTGCTGACTAGAAAATACCCCATCCTCCACATGACACTCCTACCTTGGGAATCCCCATTTCACTTTGAAAGAACACAAAGGACATTTTGGTTCTGTGTCCTCCACAAGTCCCCTCGGCATGGAAGATGTAGCCTACCTTTGAGTGTAGATGCGTGGACAGCGGAGTATAACAAAATGGACAATTGTGCAGGAGACATATAACATAAGGAAGGAGAAAGGGGAGATGGGGGAGAATGACTAAAGCCAAGGATGACAGAGGCATAAATTTACAGAGCAAGTATTTTGAAGAAGGGGAATGGGGACTGGTCCTGTATCTTCATTGATACAGAGAACTCACAGATGAGAAAACTCCCTTTACCAATGGGCATCAGTACCTACTCTGCAGCTTATAGTTTTATACTGCCTATGTGACCCTAGGCAAGTCACTTAACTGATACATGTCAGAGGCAGGTGATAAATTCAGATTTTCCTAGCTGTGAGGCAGGCTGCCTGTTCACCCTACCATGATTGCCTCTGTTATGAAGAAATGACACCCTAATTTAATTCCCCTCTCACCCCCAGACTCTATTTCTGTTCTGGAGTGGTGTCAAGACAGATGGTAACCCCAGGCATTACTCATCACTTCTAGATAGTGTTGCTATAAATGATAGTTGAAATAGATATTAGTAGAATACCCTTTATATATATTGGGTTCGATGATTTCTTTCTTACAGGAAAATACATACTACCTAAGGGACACTAGGTAGAACAGCAGATAGAGTGCTGGGGTTGGAGTCAGAAGGACCTGAGTTCAAATCCAGCCTCTGACACTTACAGTGTGACCTTAGGCAAGTTACTTAAACCGGTTTGCCTCAGGTTACTTATCTGTAAAATGAGCTGGAAAAGGAAATGGCAAACCACTCCAATATCTTTGCCAAGAAAACCCCAAACAGGGTCACAGAGAGTCGGATACCAGTGAAACAATAAATGACAACAAAAAGCAGCCCTAGAGAACAGATAAGATGTCCTGACATTCATATAATGTAGTCTCTCAATAACAACAATGTGCTACATTCATAAAAAAACACTAGCAATGTCCTACAATGTCCTACTTTTTCCATGTTCAGGACATATGTCTTTACCTTCCATATCAAACTTAGATCTTATAGTTGTCGGCCTGACAACAAACAGCGCTTTGCCCTTTTCCTATTCTCCACATTTCCTCCTCTCATACCAAAATCTGTCTCCTGAAAGACATTCATTTCTGTCTGTTGCAATTATTCTTAAGGGTCTTTCAGATCTCTCCATATTATCCAAGGCATCTCTTCTCCCCATGATCTTGCATATTTCTGAGATATCCATGTTCAGGGTTCACAGTAAAAAGTACAACAAATTGTGTTTTCTCATGAGCCAATGTCCAATGACACAGCAACAAAATGTAAGGAAGAAAACTGGGTCCAAAAGCCCCTGTATCCTTCAAGAAACCAGGTGTGGCTGTGGTAGCAATGCATCATCACCTTCCATACTGAACTAGGGATAAAGCAAAGGTTTTAGAACAGTAGTCGTATTGACCCTTCTCAACAGCCCTGAGACTTGGATATCCATCAACTCAACCACCTAGAAGTTAGATACCTTGGGACATCAACAAGGCCAGACAGCTTGCTGTAGAGAGAGGCAGTGTGACATAGTACTAGGTTTGGAATAAACAGACCTGGCTTTAAATCCCAGATCCACCTTCAGCAGCGAGATGGCAAGTGGGTAGAGTGCCAGAGTTAGAATCAGGAAGACTTATCTTCCCAAGTTCAAAACTGACTGCAGACACTTATTAGCTATGGGTAAGTCACTTAACACTATTTTCCTCACCTTCCTCATCTATAAGCTGGAGAAAAAAATGGCTAAAACCACTGCAGTACCTTTGTCAAGAAAACCTTAAGCAGTGTCATAAAGAGGTGGACATGACTGAAACAAATGAACTACAACAAAGACACAAACAAAACAGAAGGAAAGTAAAGTATGCAACAAACAAGCTTCTAGGATCTTAGGCACTTAGTCCTTCAGGATTTCAAGGCAAAAGTAGCTAGACCTACAATACTGTAAGTTGAAGCAACTGCTATCAGGTCTGTTAAGACAAATCAAGCCAGTTACTAAAAGGTTTGCATGCTCTGGGCAGAAATTCTACTCTAGCACAAGATTAAGACCCTCCAGTGGATGCACTCTGGCCTGGGAACTCTTGTAGGGAAACCTACCCAGATTGAGCTGGGAAATCCCTGACTGCACAGGCCTATTAATAAAAACAAGGCAATAGAAGCTAGCAGACAATAGGGAGATGTTAGAGTTACTGACGGGAGCATAAATTCTACCTGAGTTATCACTGCAGTACCCAGAATGTGCTGGGAAAGCTGGGGGAAAAATGCCCAGAGGAACAGAGCCAGAAAGAGCTGTAGGACAGCATTTCCCAAATTAATTTGGCCACAGTCACACTTTGGGGCTTAGCATAAACTGGCAGATACACTAGGATCCTAACGCTTCAAGCTGGAAGAAAAATTAGGAAGTCATCTAGTCCAAATCTCTCATTTTACAGATAAGGAAACTGAGGTCCAAAGAGGTTAAGCCACTTGCCCAAGGTCACACAGAGCATATCCAGTACTCTTTCCATGACCCAGATTGTTATCCACATCGGAAGACTGAGAATATGGAATGATCCCTGGATAAAGCAGGAATCAGGCAAAATTTGGAGTTAAAATAAAGGAAACAAACACAATTTCTTTCTAAGAAAAGCTCACATAAATAGTGCTGAGTGTTTTTGCTACATACATAACTTTTTATTTCATATTTTAGAATGAAAAGGATCCCTAGCATTCAAATTTGCATCAGAACTCTAATTCACACCCCTTTGAACCCTAGGACTCCATGGACCATTTTAGGAAATGCTGTCCTAGAACATGCAGGATGCTTCCTCTGGTTCAAAGCCAGGGCACAGACAGAGGGACATGGTGATCCAGTGAAGGACTCAAATGAGCCCTGTATAGGATGGAGGCAAGGCTAAGGAACAGTAGCAGAAGAAATCCCGCTGAGCGAGGGAGCAGGGGGTGTAGACCTTGTAAACAGCCAGGTCTACTTACTGTACCCACACAAAGCTGGCATGTTCTCCCATCTGTGAAGAGAAACATGTTGTTCTCTCATCTAAATTGCCCTCCTGCCTCTTATCCTCCCCCTCATTCATACCCGTCTTCCAAGGTCCTGCTCTATTCTAATCTTTTATTCTCTAAGATACATTCTTCCCTAATAATCTCACTCACAATCATCTTTCCCACCCCTGAATTCCAGCAGGCTCAGGTTGGATTACTTGGCTGCAGTATAAAATCTTAGAAGGGGGCTTTAAATGACATGTAGTCTAATTCTATACCTAATTCAGGAATTCCCTCTTCAGCCTCTTAAACAGATAGTCTGCTTTTTCCCCCCAGCTTCTCTTTCCTTTTTTCTTTCTTCCTTCTTTTCTCCCTTTTTCTTCCTTCCTCCCTCCCTTCCTTTTTTTCTCTCTCTATCCCTTTCTTCTTGCCATAAACATCACATCAAAATCAGTCTGTAAACATTTGTTAAACACTTGCTATGTTTCAGGGCACTATACAGGAAAGACAAAATACCTGTTATACGCAACTCTGTGCTCTCAGTCCTGGGAATGTACATTCATCTTTTGCTTGAACAGACCCCAAAATGGTTCAAAACACCACCAAAGAACCCCCTCCATTGTTGGACAACTCTACTGTCAGAACTGTTGAGTCAAAAGTCTTTGCAGCATTGGCAACCCTTTGGTTCCTGTTCTGTTCTCTGGATTCACACAGAAAAAAAATCTATGTTTATAAATTATATATTCCAACTTGTCAAAGTTTCTTTTAAAATATGACACCCAAGTCTGAAGACAACATTCCAAATGACCTCTGTAAGATGGAGATTATGACCACAGTCATTCAATCTTACTGCTTCCCCATCTCTGCAATGGGGAGAATCCTATCCTAATCCCTGAGGGTGGTGAGATAAGGTGACTTAACAAAAGACATGGGATTTAATTTGGACCCTAAAGGATGAGTAGGATAGGGACCAACACTTAGAAAGCTGTAGGATTGGCTATGAAGGAGCAAATGAAATCAAATACATGAAATACATCAAGAATGTATTCTGAGAAATTTAGAAGCTCAACACACATTGAAACATGTCCTTATGGCTGATTCACTCACAGTGCAAAATCCAAATACATTTTCTAACTTGTAACAGTCTCCACATAGCCAAGGAAGCTACCAGTTCTTCCAAAAAGAAACCCTGGAAAACATCCTGAAACTGAAAAAGGACATTGACTGAAAGGCATGGTTTAATGGAAAGATTATAGGATCTGGAGTCCTGGCTCTATCCACTTGGGCCACAGATTATTTGTTTTAGATGTAAGATGAAGTAGGTGTACTAATGCAGATCCCCTTCAAGACCAATATTCTACAACCCTGTAATGGTAATGGGAATTTGAAGATCTTCCCTGCCCCTTAACAGGCCTAAGAGAATTTGAAGACCTTTCCTGCTTTCAATATCTTCCCTGCCCTTTAATAGTCTGAATGTAATTACATGGAGTTTGTAGTGGGGAAGAGTTTGCTGAGGGTAGAGTAGAGCCTGGAGGAAGCTGGGACTCAGAGCAGTTAGAAAGGAGGGAGGAGAAGATGCAGGCAAGGAGACAGTTTGGTATGGTGTTGCTCTCTGCAGTAACAAGGTGTATTAACTTCTCTGTTGCTATGATGGATTTGGCTTTCTGATGTCTGAATAAATGGTTTGCTTCTGTCTTCTGTTCTATATGGAGAGTCTGTTATATTTTGTGATGCAGAACTATGCTGGCATATTCATAGACACCATCAGTGCTGTGAATATCGTGTTGGTGCTATAGACCTTACATGACCTAACAAGTGCTGTGATTAGTAGAACTATTATCACATGCACACTAAGCAAAGACACAAAGAATCCATGATTTCATCAGTATAAGGAACTCATAATATGAGAATTCCCTTCATTAATGCAGATCACCACATGCCTATGAGTTAGTAGATAAGTTTTAGAGAGATGCTTCAAGTGAAGCAAATTCACAAAAGTCAGGTTAGGATTTGAATCTAGCCCTTTACAACTTCACCTCCACATGCTTCCTATACACTTTCCTTCCATTAATACAATCTAACATTTCATTAGCAATTTTTCTTTTTAGCAAACATCAATCACATAATCCTGGAAAGTCACCCACTCTGTACTTATGCAATTGATTTATGAACCTAAATGAAGAATTTGATCCCTATGAAACTGAACGTTCCATTATTCCAATCTGCCAAGTTGAATCCTGAGTCTGTTTTCCAAAGTATTAGCAGTCCCACTCAGCTCTGTACCATCTGCAGATTGGATTATCATCGTCATCTATGGCTTTATTATTAATTTGGCATTTGTGAAAAAAGACAGTATTGTATGGTAAAGAGTACATCCCAAGACTTGAATTCTAATCCTGCCTGGGTTATTCACAAGCTGTGTAAACTGGAAGAAGTTTCTTAAGCAAACTGAGCTACAAATATGCTCATTCCCCAACCTACATAATTCAAATTATTGTTGAGAGTCATGTAAGATTATGTATATGAAAACACATTGGAAACTTTAAAATGCTATATTTATATAACGTAAAGTATTAATATTGTACGTGACCATGTATTGTAAATTTTTGTATGTGTGTAGTTTTGTGTGGATACCACCTCCCTCTTCCCAATTTGTGTAGAGGCTACCAGAGACTAGGCCATCCCAGATTTAAGATATATTTTGTTGATTTGCCTCCACTCAAAGTAATAACTCAGTTGTATCCTCCAGTTCCCCCACCATTGTGTTTATCCGTTCTAGTCAATCAGAGAAAAAGATTAGTTCAAAGTGAAGGTATTTAATGAAATCACAGAGTAAGGAAAGTATTGATAAGCATGTCCTCCCATAAAGCTGGGACACGTTCCTTTACCCATACTCACAGTGTCAGAGGAGTAGATACATATAGGGAATAGGCATAAAGAGATACACATGTCAGAGACAGTTGAGAGAGAACACATGTGAAGGGACACAGGCAGGTAGATGACATCACAGTGGATAGGGCACTGGGCCTGGAGTCAGGAAGACCAGAGTTCAAATCCAGTCTCAGACACTTACCAGATATGTGATCCTGGACAAGTCACTCAACTTCTATCTACCTCAAATTATAAAATAGTAATAAATAGCTCCTATTTTGTAAGGTTTCATGAGAACTGAATGAAATAATTGTAAAGCATTTAGGACAGTGGATGGCATATAGTAGGTACTATTTTAATGCTTATTCTCTTCCCTTTCTTTCTCCTCATCTGTAAAATGGGCAGAATGATAGGACCTACCCACAAGGTTACTGTGAGGACCAAATGAGGTAATAAGTGTAAAGTGCTTTGCAAACCTAAGAGTACTAATTAAATGTTCTCTTAGTAATAGAAGCATGTAAGGAACACGACAGCCAACAGGCTTTGACCTCAGGTCTTCCTGACTCCACATATGCTCTAACCATTGCACTACCTACCTACCACATGGCAGTTGATTAGTATGTATTCTCCAGATTAAATTGGATGCCAAAATCTTCCAAAACAATTTATCCTCAAGTTATGATTTGGTTTATAGGGATAATCTTCTCAAGTCTTCTCGTAGATTTTAGGAAGGCTGACTTCAGTCCCAGAGATAGTTACCATAAATTTCATATCAATTCAGTCTTAAATGAGTGAAGTTCTACCATAATCACAGAATATCTTAACATCCACAATTTACTGCTGAAGACAGTTTAGCCATCAGATGCAGGAAGGCAGGAGTTTCTGCAGTGTCTGAGGCAAAGCCCATTTTCTGGCAATGTATTTATCTGCATCACTCTAAAGTAAGCAAAGAGCACAGAAGGAAGGTGATACGCAGCCAATTCTAATTTAAGAGAGGAGAAGATGCTCTGGGGAGCATCTTGGGCCAGTTCCAATTGTAACCTGGGTTACAACTGTGCTCACTAGGCACAATAAACAGACTACGCAGAATTCAAAAATCAAGCAAGTTGAAGAGAAGCATACATTGCACCCATCCATTTGAACTTCAAACAAGTTTTATGAACAAATTAAATGCAGCTTAAAAGTTGAGTCAGTCAGGGTGTAAGGAAGGTAAAGTAACTGGAGTCAATAAATCTCAGGATTTGTGAACGTACTTTTTGGAAGTACAATGACCATGACTATCACCTGGGATTAGTCAATGGGAAGTCAAATAAAGAAAATCTTCCTTATCAGATTTCAATCATTCATTCAATCCATGGATCTCAGAAAGCAAGCATGGATTTCTGGAAAATATCTAGTAGAAGCAAGGTGCTGAAAACAGCTGTTCTCTTGGTTTCCCCAACAGAATCTCTCCTGGTCTTGGGGATCACTGTGCAAGCAAAGAAAGACTGTCATTTACAAATTCATGGCAAGGGGATATGGAGATATTGCAAAAGCATTCTCAATACCTGACCCCCAACAATAAGTATACATTAGAAGAAAAATAGATTTTGTCATGTAACCTTGAGAAAGACACCCAAAAGCTCATGCCCTTCCTCACCTATTAAAAAAAAAAGAGCATCATTTAAAAAAGATTATATTTATTCTGCTTGATCTCAGTGGAACTAGGGCCAATGAATGGAAGATAGTGGGAGACAGATTTTAGCCTAAAATAAGCTCCTCACCACCAAAAGAAAAAAAAAGTCTAACAATAAGAGGTATCCAAAAATGGAATGGGTTTTCCTCAAAGGTAGTGAATTGCTTATTACCAGGAATCTTCAAGGGAAGGCTTAAATAATCACTTGTCAGGGATTTTGTAGAAGGGTCTAAATGACCTTTGATTCCTTACCAATTCTGACATGTGATTCTACGACCAGAATATGTCTAAAGCTCCTTCCAGCTAATTTTATTTTTTTTTAGTGCATCTTATAGAATGTAGCAATGTAGAAAGAGAAAAGTTGGTCATTAATCATAAGCAAATATCAAGCATTCCTCATTCTTACTCATTTTCAAGGGAACTAAAGACATTAAATGCAAAAAAAAAAAAAAAAACCAAACCCAAATAAGAACACTGAGAGGAACCTAAGAGCAACTAAATATCAAACAAAGTAAAATCCTTGGACATCTTAGGATCTTCCTCAAAAATAATCCTCTTGGGTCTGTCTCTACAACATTTACCAAGTTTTATTTCACTTTATTTGGAAACTGATCTTATAACAAGCCACATTTGTATAGAACTGGGTTTGTGCCTATACAATGTAAGATGACTTAACTAGCCTTACTTTTATCATTTCTGATGGATGGGAGTAAGTGTGAAAGCAGATGACAGAGCAATAACCAATTGTCCCAAATAACCAAAGCAGAGCCAACTCAGCAGAGCAGAGAGACCCCACCCCCTAACCTTCACACCCTCCTCCTCCCACCTCACCACCACCCTCCCCTCTGTCCCCCCAGCAAAGGGACACTCTCCATTTGAATTTAGCATTTGTCTGCTACTCTGAGGGCTTCCATAGTTTGCATTTTCATTAAATCACCTGAACAAAATTTACTTTATGTATAATTTGGTTAATTTAATCGGATTGCTGCTTTGAAACTTTTTTTGGTAGCATATTCATAATTGTATTCTCTTTGAAAGGAAAATAGATAATAATGCAAATTGAGCTGTCAGAGATGAATTAATCAATATGTTTTCAGGTTTTCATAAATTTTCCACCCATAATTCTTTCTTCATAACAGGCTTTTTTTTTAAAATTGGAAAACTAAGCTACATATATTATACAGGAGATTCCATCTACCTCTAGGCATGCAGAATAGGAATTTCTTTAATTATGCTGCTTTTAGCTCCATCATCATGAGAATGATGATGATGATGATATGACACATATAACATTTTCAGGTTTGACACTTAGACCATATATAGCTTCTTGTGAATGAATCAATCATATCTTAGACTATTAGAGGTGGAAGGAGTTTTGGAGATCATCCAATACACTATATTTTATTAGAGGTAAAAGTGGTGCTGGGGGAAACACTTGACTGAGATTGTGACTCCAGTACCGGTTTCATCACTAACAAGCTCTATGACCTGGACCAAACAATTTAATATCTGAGGGGTCCATTTTCCTGAAAACAAATCAGAGGTGATTATCTCTAAGATCCTTCCTAATAACTCAAGTCAATAAAAATTATAAGTGTCTTCTATGTGCCAGACACTGTGCTAAGCTGATGTTGTATTTAATAGTTAACATATTAAATATCATAAAACCATGTTCACTGTATTTATTCAATAAACATTTTTGAGTACCTACTGTACTCTGTACAAGGAGCTGAGCTATACTTCCTTGTTTCTCTCTCCCATTCTTCTGAACTCTTTTAGTACTTTATAATTCTCCTATGAGTTTATACATTATTCTTTGCATTATGAATTGTTTGTGTATGTGTTCTGTTCTTTCCAGATCGTAACTCTCCTTGAGAGATAGGATACTTTCTTATTGATTTCTGAATCCCTTGTATCACCTAGCACTGTGCCTTGAATGTTACAGGTGTTCAATAAATATTCCTATCTACTGAGATTAATAATAACAGTGAGACAACATATCAGAATTTATGGAATGCAGAAAAAGCAATCCTTGGAAGAAATATACATATCACTTATATTAGCAAAAAAGACTAATGAATTAAGTTTATAAGTTTAAAAAAAAACACTGGAAAGGAAATAAATTAATAATTTTTAAAAGCCCACAAATGAAGAAGTTTTGAAAATAAGACATAAAAATAGAAAAGAATGTCAAATATTAAATTTTTTAAAGATTTATTTTATTTAATATTTATTGGAATCTCTTTTTAATAGAATGAATGTCATCAGAGAAACGTATGAGTGGGAAAAAAAGATCAGTCACGTAATAAGAATAAGGGACAACCCTTTCCACCATCACTTCAATTACTACAGTCACTGCCCTCAATGGAACTACTTCCACTTCCCAGTTTCAAGAGAATAATAAAAAGTAAATTCTTGTTCTGTGAATATATACCAAAGATTTTCCTCTTCTCTTGTGCTTTAACACTTCCCTTAACACTAAAGGTAGACATTTGAAATACTTAAGAACTGAAATCAGGGCATTTAACCAAACAATTTCAGAGGGCTCTTGATGAAACAGGATACCCACTTCCTGTGACAGAAAAGTGATAAATTCCAAGAGCAAATTGATGACTTTTTAAAAAAACATGACCATTGTGGATGTTTATTTTAATTAACTGCACATATTTACAAGGACATCGTTTTTCTTTTATTTTCTATGGGAGGTGATAAGAGGCTAGAAGGTAGAGAAAGTAGATTTTGCTTCATTGAAAAAAAAATTAATTTTAAAAAAGATAGGGGCAGTGTGACCTTTCTGCCCACTACCAGTTTCTACAGCTCTACCCAAGCCATAGTTATCCTCAGAAATGTCAAGGAGGCATTTCTGTTCCCTTAAACAGAGACTAAGCAAACAACAACAAATTTCTTTAGCATTTTGAGTTTTCCAAAGGTCTTTTGTGGGGCAGGTAGTACAAGCATTATTATCTCCACTTTACAAATATGAAAACTAAAGTTAAATGACTAGACCATTGTCAACAGTTAGTAAAAATCAGAGATAGGAGGTGGCTAGGTGGTGCAGTAAATGGAGCACCTGCCCTAGAGTCAGGAAGACCTGAGTTCAAATCCAGCCTCAGACACTTAACACATACTATCTATGTGACCTTGGGCAAATCACTTGACCCCAATTGCCCTGCCTTCCCCGCTTCAAAAAAGAAAGCAAAAAAAAAAGTTTGGAGCTAATGTTCAAATCCAAGTCTCTTGACTGTAAGACCAGCAGTCTTTTCTACTACCCTGTATGGCCTTTGGAACATATTAATACAGTTCTACTGCTTGGATAGACTTGAGGTTTCATCAATAGGTATATATTTCCTTATAGCTCTCAAGTTTCTCCCTCACTCCCACACAACTTGTCCTGTACAATTTCTGGTCTTTTCACACAAATTCTCCATAGTAGATCTAGTCAACATGCTGGACGTCTTACTCTGGTTCTTCTGATACGTTAGCAATGCCAAGAGCTTGGCAGTAGTGGACCACATTAATTTGATGTTTGACTTAAATGTGAGAACAAAGTGGAGCCCAAACTACAGTAGATTTAAGCGTGGGATGAATTAGTACCATTGCCTAAAAATATGAAAGTCTCTCCTGTCCTTTTCTCTCCTACACTAAGCAGCAAATTCCCCTCTGAATCGGTGGTTTGGTGGTAAATTAGCATCTGCAGCAGGAAAGAACAGGGACTGACATAGGTTAGGATTTAGAGGTGTACTTGAAAAGGCCTGAGCGAGCTTCAGTTCAGACTCTATGAATCTCCTTAACTCTGGTGGTTTGACTCTTTCATGGACAGTATCCACTGAGAAGCAATGCTAGAAAGAGAGACACCTTGGGAAGCCATGTGACCCTGATGAGAAATGAGCTTAGTCCTTGGCTTTTGGTTTGTTTGTTTGTTTGTTTCATTCTGGTTGAAGAGAGTAGAGCCTCAAATCTTATGAGTTTCTAAAGGTTAAGATAACGCCCACAACATCTTAGCTTTCTAGAGTCTGGGTTTATAGTCAGTACAATATCAGTCGCCCAAGGATCAAGATGTCACCTTTGGGACAGGTAGGTAGAGCAGTGAATAGAGCACCGTCCCTGGGGTCAGGAGGACCTGAGCTCAAATTCTGCCTCAGAGTTAACACTTACTAGCCATGTGACCTTGGGCAAGATGCTTAACTGCAATTGCCCTGCCCTTCCCCCTCCAAAAAACAAACAAAATGTCACCTTTGAGGGTGAACTTTGGGACCTACCCTGGTGACAAGTGGGTCAAAGACTCATATGGTAGTGACGTCACCATTGACTATGAACTTTGTGGGATAATATTATATAGAAACTTAACTAAGTTTAAATCAACTGTCCTCACCCCCAGCCAGAAGAGTGAAGTGGTATAGGAGAGAAGATGTACCTGAGCTATTAGGAGAAAGAAATATTTGTTCTTTCTTTATCTTTTAAGAAAATACTATTTTGTATGAACTAATTGATGTTAAATGGTCAGATGGAACTGTAGGCTAGTGACTGGTGCCTAACAGTAGGGAGAACTTGAGCGGATTGCAGTAGGGATACCACCAAACCTTCAGAGTCCCCTAGATCCCTGAATGCCTCCCTGTGGAAAAGCGGACCAGAGCACACTTACAATAAAAGGATAAAGAAAAGTCCTGAACATAGCTTACACATTCAAACAAGATCTAATGAAGGATATTCTTTGCAGCCAACTCAGGAAGGCTATACATGGGGATGAAGCAGACCCTCAGGTGAAGCAATAATGAAAATGGTTTCCCAGATTCTATACAGGAAAGGTGTGTAATTTATGTTTTACTAGTTTTTCTCATTTTCCATGGCATCTAGGGCAATGACAAATGGGAAAGAAAAGGTGCTATCTATGACTTCTGGGATTTTTCAGCCCTCTAATAGGATGAGGTAGTGAGAAAAAGAAAAAAGGGAAGAGACAATATGAATCACCCCAAGACAGATTTGTTGGGCTTATTCTTATAAAGACAGGTTCCTGCTCTTAAAACCTTGTCTGGACTTCATAACATTTATCTATAAGTTTCCCAGAGCCCCTGGGGCTCATCCTTCACATCAGGGGCCACAGGCTCATAAGGTGTTGAATGCAAAAAGAACAAAGGTGAAATTGAATTTGTTTATGCCCAGAAATGGTGGTGACAGATCTGTTCCCCAGAGAGATGCAAGGATGAAAGGGAACTAAATGTACAAAAAAATTTGTAGCAGCTCTTTTTGTGGTGGCAGAGAGCTGGAGTCCAGGGGAGGGCCCATCAATTGGGGAATGGCTGAACCAACTGTGGTATGTGAATGTAATGGAACATTATTGTACTGTAGGAAAGGATGAAAAGGACAGTTTCAGAGAAACCTAGGAAGACTTGTATGAACTGACACAGAGTAAAATGAGCAGAACTAAGAGAACTATTTATACAATAATGACAACATAGCAAAGACAGATATCTTTGAAAGACTTGGGAATTCTGAAGAGTGCAATGACTAAATACAAATTCTTGAATTCATGATGAAACATTGTGCCCACCTCCAGGTGATAGAATGAAGGTACAGATTAAGCCATATTTTTGTCATCTGTACCTTGATTGTATCACCTAGAAATGGGTAGCATGGATTCTACTCTGGATTCTATCACCTGCATTTTAGCCAATACAGGAATTTGTTTTCCTTGATTAGGCGTATTTGTTGCAAGAGTTTTCTTTTTCTTTTTCAGTGGAGGCAAGGAATAGAAGAAAGAAAGGATAGATTTTTGTGCAATTAAGATAAAAAAAGATTTGATTAAAAAATTCATTCATGTTCTGAATATATGATTGAAGTCACTTTCCTAAGCTAGTCTCTAGCTTTTAGAACATTAAACAGGTTTAGTACTTAATATATTGTGGGGTCTTGCAGCTATGAACGTGCCAGCAGGTAATTACAAATGTGTGTGCACACACATACATTTTTCTACAAAGCAATTTCTTTTTTTTTTGCTTTTTTTTGGAGGGCAGTTGGGGTTAAGTGACTTGCCCAAGGTCACACGGCTAGTTTTTGTGTTAAGTGTCTGAGGCCGGATTTGAACTCAGGTCCTCCTGACTCCAGGGCTGGTGCTCTATTCACTGCACCATCTAGCCGCCCCTCTACAAAGCAATTTCAATTGTTTACATTCAGAAAAGAAGGACAGCATTTGCCATTGCAAAAAAAAAAATCCTTAATTGTAAACATATCTGTATATATGTTACCAGAAGGATAATGGCAGCCAGAAACCCAACCTTATCAAATAAATGGTGGCAATCATATCTTTGCTGGCCCTGCCACAATGGACAGTGAACAACATTAATCATGCAAAAGAATACAGAATAAAAGAATCTGTGCAGGTACAAAAAACAGTAAAATTCAAGATGCTGATACTACTTTATTATCTACACAGCAAGGTTCTCACGGTGGATTCCAAACCCTTCACTGAAGCTTAGAAATAGTAATTTGATCTAGCTGACGGCTAAAACTAATCCTCACACCCCTTTTCAAAGCAATTACATACTTACCATTCAGAAGTCTGAAACAGAGCAGCTGGACCCAGAAGAAAAATTTGACCTCTCCATCACAGCAGAAGAATTATTTGAAGGACAGAAGCAAGTGCAGAAGAAGGAAGAGGTCTCCAAGCCAGTCACTTTTTGATTTCATTCCTAAGATCTCACCCAAACCAAGAGAAATAAAATGTCAATGAACTTTAATAATAAACGGTGGCATTTCTATAGCACTTTTTAAAAAGTTAGCAAAGAAATATACACGGACTATTGCATCAGATGCTCACAACCCCTGGTGGCATAAGCTCTTCACATATTATTAAACCCATTTTACAGAAATAGAGGCAAAAAAAAAAACTGTTCAAGGCTGAGCAAAAAGTTGACTGATTTACAAGGAGGTAGGAGAAAAGCTGAGAAAATTTTCAGGATCTTCTAGTGACCTGCAGGCATGGCAAAGAAAATGCAATTAGTGCAGATTAATGACTAAGGGCTACATGGGGAGAATACTCAAGACTGCTGCTTTTTTGCCTTGTTTTCCCCAGTTTTAAATGTGAAGCTACAGTGGGAAATTTCATTCTGGGGAAGATAAAGTGGAAAGGTGTTCATATGAGAAATGGGTGCTGAGAATATCTCTATTACTTTGTGTTACCTGTTCTAATTAAATGGTTGTGCTTTTTTTCTTTTAACTAGTTCTAGACAGTTGTTGGTCTGGGGTTTTGTTAGCATAGTAACAAACTGAATCTAGCCTTGAATTTTATTTTGGAAATTTCCGATTTCTTTCTGGGATGGAGACATAAAGAAAAGAGACCTATACTATTACCACCACCACCACCACCACCACCACCACCACCACCACCACCACCATCACCATCACCATCACCCAAAAAATGTGAACCGAAGCCCATGAGAGATTAATTTGTGTTATCACATTAGTGACATTGATATTTTAGAATTTTAGCCTTGGACTCCCAAAAGCAGATAATTGCACCCCATATCCAATATCCTTCCCTTTCTACTTCCCCAGAATTCCATCCATGGGCATCAGTATCATCCATCATTAGTGATCAATATTTATTAGACACCCATAGAGTGCTTAGTGCATTAGGTTATCAGTAGAGAATTCCAGCTGATCTCAACTCTTTTGAGGTTCAGTGGAAAACTTTCCTTTCTATTAATATTCCCTCTCTTCCTCAATCATAAAATTCAACTATATATACAACCTTATTTGTCTTCCTGTCCTAGACTTCACTGTAAAGTGAGCACTCTTAAGCATGCCCCAGGTTAGCTGATGATGGAGGGATGCAGCTGAACCTCATGGAAAAGGTCTGGAAATAAGGAAATTCATAAATTGTGTGACTTTGGCTAATTTTTCTGGATATCTTTTTCTCCCAATTGTAAAAATGAGGCTAGCAAGTTTCTCCCAACCAAGATCGGCTCTGCTTCCAGGGATCAGCCTGGGCAACTTTCCAGAATACCAGATCACCAAGTCTGACCTCCAGAAACAACCAGCTACTATTGCTGCCCCCCTGCCATGCTACGGAAAGTATGGATGCCTCTAATTATCCCACAGGCTCTTGAGCTGATTGATGCCTGATTGCCATCTAGAATTGTCTAGCCCTGTCTCTTCCCTTTCTCTCCAGAATCCTGAAGGGATCATTGCACTAATGGGCATGAACTCCTTTGAAGTCAAGTGGGGAAAAAACATAAAAATGCATGCCTGGTATTATGATTTTGTAGTAGATAAGAGTGATCCCAGTATTTGATCATTCGTCACAGTGAAAGGCTAGAATTCTGAGATACCAATATCATGACTACTTCTCCTTATGTAGTATACTTTTCCATGTTGGAAGCCGTGTCACTGGTTGAAACAATCATGCAATTACAAACAGTATGACCTGTTGCCTCACAATGGACACCAACTAACACAATAGCACATAACCCAAGGCTACTGACAGTGCATCTGTTAATTACTTCCCATGCTCAGATGAATCTTGCATTTGTGGAGAAAAACAGGCCAAGATAGCAATAACTCAAGCCCGTACAAGCTGTTATAACTAATTTTCCCTGGAAAATTTATGTCCCTGTGCATAGAAATGGAACCATAATTGATGAGTTGCACCTCCAGTTTTGGTTCTCAGGTTCACATTTCCTTTCCAGGAACTGAGTTAACGCCAAGCCCTCTTTCAGAGATAACTAGTCCATTAAGTAGCACAAACAGCAACAGCAATATTCTCCTTCCTATATTCCATAGGATTGGACTGGCTTTACAGTCTGTTCACCAACAACCACATTTTGTGGACAACTCTTTTCAGTCATGTAAAATTGACATGTCCAAGAAACATCTATCTAATTCGCCATTCATTTCCAATATTTGTATTGACTGGTAATTTCTTATTTTAGGAGTAAGGACTGGGTTCTTCTTGCATATTCTTTGCCTGTTTGATCTACTTCTTTTTTCATCTATGCATCTCTCACTTGTTCTAAAAGCATTTGCTGGTGTTCAGTTGTTTCAGTCCTGCCTAAGTCTTCATGACCCCATATGGGGTTTTCTTGGTGAAGATGCTGGAGAGGTTTGCCATTTCCTTCTCCAGCTCATTTTACAGATGAGCAAACTGAGGTAAACAAGGTTAAGTGACTTGTCCAGAGTCACACAGGTAGTAAGTATTAGAAGCTGGATATGAACTCAGGTTTTCTTGTCTCCAGGCTCTGCTTTCTATCCATTGTACTACCTAGCTTTTGTTTGTACTGGGGAGTGAGGGACCTGATGTGAAGGGTCACCATGGTAAGTAAGAGAATATACTTAGGACACAAGCCAGAAGTCAAGAAGTCCACCAGTAAACTGAGTCAACAATATGAGGCCATATAAGGAGTTGCCATGCCTTCTATACCTAAGTTCAACAACCTGCCATTGCTCTTTTCCCAAAGAGCACAGCTTTTGGTATAATCTAACCTGGGCTTGACGTCAGCTGGGTTGCTTTATGGTGATTGTAACACTTCATCCTCCATTGGCTCATTGGTAACATGAAAATGTTTGACTAGATAACTGATTACTTGAAAATACCTTTCTAAGGCTCTAGAAAGTTTGTATTCAGTTTTACTTTTCTTCTTGGAAAGTGTTCAAGTTTACCATGGTGTTATTTATTAAAATTTTTAAAAGATCTCCTAGCAAATTATCAGCATAAACAAGAGAGAAGTGGTATGTGTATGTGTGTGTGTGTGTGTGTGTGTGTGTGTGTGAGTATATACACACACATGGTATGGACCCTACCTTGTACTTTGTAATGGCACAAGACGCTCATCATTGTATACATACATATAGACATATGTGTGTATAATTATGTATAGCTTTGAATGTACTCAGTGCTGCTAATTATAATGTTAGGTTATTCATTCACTCTAGTTTTCACGGTGTTGGCCATTGCTACTCCTGAAGAGCAGGAGTCTTCATAGGGATTTGGTCCATAGAGCTGTTGCTGAAAGAGAATAGGCTAAGGAATTCACCAGTTCCATACTGTGGGTCAGTGGCTAATGGAATCTACCCAAGGAAGAGGGGAAGGATGTAGGAAGTCATCAATGATAATACTAATGTGACGAAAGATGACTCTAGGATCATAGAGATTCTATCTACAAGGGAACTTAGATATCATCCAGCCCAATTCCCTTATTTTTACAGGTGATGAAAAGTGAAGTTGAGTCACTTTTGGGGGAGGCAACTGGAGTTAAGTGACTTGCCCAAGGTCACACTGCTAGTACATATCTGAGCTGGAATTTGAACTCAGGTCCTCCTGCCTCCAGGGTCAGAACTCCATCCACGGTGAGATCCAGCTGTCCCTCAATGCCTCTCTTTAACTGAAGGGAGGAAAAAAGTTCATCTCATGACTATGTTATGAAGGAAAGGAGTTGGGCTCATGGTTTTCATAACTTTCATAACAGTCTCAATATTTTCATAACTTTGAAGCATTTAATATTAAGGATAAGGTGATTCTAATCCTCCTAGCTGAGGAAGAATATAACTCTCTCTTTTCAGCAAGTCACTTCAAGAGTACTTCCAAGGTCAAGGATAAATAAAACATTTATGGCTAGCATTTTATAGAACCTTAAGGTTTGCAAAATACTTTATATGTCATCTCATCTTTATATGTCATCTCATAACAACTTGGGTGAGATAACTCCCCCAAGTCTCAGTTTCCGCATCTGTAAAATGGGGAGGATGGATGACATGACTTCTGGTGTCAGATAAGAAAACCGAGGCCAACAGATCATGTGACTTGTCCGGGATCATCTAGATACCAAATTTCTAAGGGAAGATTCGAACTGAGGTCTTTCTGACTTTTAGGTCTAGTACTCTATTCACTGAACCACCTATGTGTCTCTAAATGAAGGGGACCAAGAAGCCATAAAATAAACTGTGTAATCTTGCTATGCTTATAGGACCCTATAAGATGACAGCCAGCCTTTTGAAGTTTGTTCTATTTAAAAAATGACAGGCAAACGAATATTAGCTTGCATAGACCACCTTACCCTTCTAAAAAGCACCAACACAGG
>CM053600.1:91365302-91379141 GCA_028646575.1 Pseudocheirus occidentalis
CACCCTGTTTGTGCCTCTGGACATGGTCCTAGGATAAAGAGCTTAATGAGTGATTGGCTTTGGGCTGTGGTAGAGAAAGATCCAGACCAAGGGTGGTTCCTTGCATTCTGCTAAGGGTATATAAACCTTGTATCTTCCATGTATCTTTGGCTCTGTATGAAATGGTTCTGCAGTAAACAGACTATGGAATACATCACCGTCTCTCTCCCTCTTTCTTATTCAGCTAGAAGCTCTCTCTCTACTTTTATGTCGCTCAGCTGATAGCTAGGCTCAGACTTGCTAGCTGCAGCAATTATATTTTTCCACAAATGCTATGATCCAGAAAAATCAGGCTACTTCTGTCTCTGGTACATGATTTAACCTCTCTGATGCACTCACTTGTGCCTTTACTCAAGTCTCCTCCCTGGGCAAATTCTGTTCCCTTTCCAAACCACTTTGTCTATTGAATTAAATCCTAACTCAAGTGCCTTGTGCTCCATGAAGCCTTCTTTGAGCCATTACCCCCTTTCTTCCCTCATATAACATTTTATTTTGCACTTACCACACAATTGTATTATATTATATCATAGTAATATTATAGTTACAGTCTGTGTTTGTGTCTCCTACCCTACTAGAGAACCTGCTCTATGAGGGTAACAAATCCTTCTATGTATGCCCACACCCCATCACAGTCCTGTTTGTGGGCAGGACATTAAGCACATTATAAATGTTGTTGAATCATTGAATTGAACTGAATTGCCTATAAATATACAGATATTTAACATACACGCATTGAATCTTCTACTCAGAACCAAACTTCTCCAGGGGAGGTGACCCTGGGCTTTCAATGGCTTTGCCATCAAGGTACACAATCTGTCAGATTCTACCATTCTAGAATAGCTATGAATATCATCCTGGCAATATATTGTCTAATTTCTATGGACTGGTATAGCTAAGTGTAAAGAGATTCCTCACTATTAGGATGGCCAGTGCAATATGAATGTTTTGTCCATGGTGACTCATGAAAAGAAAAATAAAAAAAGATGCCTCAGTCTTATGTGACAACCTTCTGATTCTGCAGTGATAGCGGCAGAGTGGTGAAAAAGGGAAGGGGAAGAAGCATGGTTAGAGAGTTTACTTAGCATGCAAATCATCTATGGAGCATTAATGTTCCAAGTGTGCTATCTAATTATCAGTTATATACTACTTGAGGGAATGAATGATATAAAATTTGGCATTCTCAACATGCATAGAACTAAATGACTAGAACAAGCCATACCTACATGGATATATGGCTCACTGATTCTCCCTGAATAGGTAAATAAAGGAGTTGGCACCATTAGCTTTATACTGTATCCAAAGTCAAGAAATATCTTTTCTCAGGACATTTGGCTATCTTGTCTCTTGATGAGTTTTTATAAAAATATCACCATGGATGTAACTTCACTTTATACAATATCAACAATGGTTGCAGGAGATAAGAAAGTAGAGAAATTCTGACCCGTTAAATTAACCTGACATATTTCTTAATGCTTAGTGACTTCAGTGCAAAAGAGGGTGATAAATATGTTAGAAAAATTTTTCTCAGGATGAAGAAATCATAGATGCTAAAGACTTTTAAGCTTCTCAAACACCTTGTGCCCATGTATCCTGAATACTATCTCCAAGAAGTGAGTCAATAAACATTGGGTGCATCAATCAATCAATTGATCTGTCAGCCAATAGACATTTATTGTGTGTATGTGTTCAGTCATTTCACTTGTGAAATTGAGCTGAAGTGGCTCCAAGGATAGATTGCTGGCCTGGAGTCGAGAAGACTTGAGTTTAAACCTGCCCTTGGATATTTCCTACATGTATGACCCTGGGAAAATCACTTTATCCTGTTTGCCCCAGTTCCCTCATCTGTAAAATGGATTGGAAAAGGAAATGGCAAACTATTCCAATATCTTTGCCAAGAAAACCCAAAATGGGATCACAAAGAGTTGGACATGACACCACCACCACAACAACTTTAGGCCAGCTAGGCTGATAGAGTGTCAGGCTTAGATTCAGGAAGACCTGAGTTCAAATCTCATCTTAGACACTTACTAGCTATGTGACCCTGTACAAGTCACTTAACCCTATTTGCCTCAGTTTCCTCCTCTGTAAAATGATCTGGAGAAAGAAATGGCAAACCACTCCAGTGTCTGCATAAAGAGGAGGAAGGCTGGCTTTGGAGAAGGAGGAGCAAGGTTCAGATCTTGGCAACTATTGCTCTCCACTCATCCTTAGCAAGTGTTGCTTCTTGGCTACTCATCTGTGCTCCACTGGCTATCAAATCTTGTTCCAGCTGGTCTTCGGCTCTCCAGCTACTCTGGGCTCACCTAATCTAGCATCCACTAGGGGTGCTGTGGTCTGTAACCCTCTACCCTCAAGAGGAGGGTTATAGCTTTTTTTTTTTTTTTTTTTTTTTGCTTTTTGGAGGGGGTAATTGGGGTTAAGTGATTTGCCCAAGGTCACATGGCTAGTTTTGTGTTTAGTGTCTGAGGTTGGATTTGAACTCAGGTTCTCCTGACTCCAGGGCTGGTACCACCTAGCCTTCCTAGGTTATAGCTTTTTCAGTTGGCTTTTTCATCCTGTCTTTTGAACCATCTATTCTGTCTTAGCTGTAGTTCTCAGCAGAGGTGTTCCATTCAGCAGAGGTGCATTGCCCCTTTCTGTTCTCCATATTCTAGTGATGTTCTGAATAATAGACTCTCCCATGAAGAGAACTACAGATCTCCTCAGTCAGTGCTCTCAGTCAAATGATTATAAAACTTTCTTCAGGTCTCCTTAATCAGACTTTACCAGAAGGTAACAAAAGCTCAGAATTACTTTTTGTACTATTTTTTCCTTTTTTTCTTTTACTCTTTTGTTTAATATTTTCTCTTCTACATATCTCAATTCAACTATCATCTAACTTATGGTCAGAAGTTACCCATTTTAATTCTTAGTACTTACCATCCCTAAACTCCAATTCTCCTTTCCCTCACAGGCAAATCTCCCTAAGTCTCTACTTTCTCAAATAAAAATAGGAATTTCCTTGTGAGATAAATGTGTCCTTTGTCAGGCCAGTAAAGTAAATACAGGGTCTCCATGCATTTGTCCTATGGAGGTCCACTATTTTCCACAGAGAATGTCTATTTGTGGAAGAGCATTCTCCAACTTTATAGAAAGAATGTTCTATCGTTATTTTATTACCTTGCTATTTCATTAAATGTCTTTGTTGGCATTTATACTATGCTATTTCATGTAATGCCTTTCATTAAATGCCTAAATGTATCCTCTGGCTGACTAATAAAAGTAAACACAATTGTGGGACCTTGTGAGTGATGGTTTGGAGAGGGAACCAGGCAGAGGAAATTGCTTATCACTTCCCCTCATCATACTCTACTGTTCTATGCAAATAGCAATGATTGGGCTGGCTAGAGAAGGCAAAGAAGCCTGGGGACCTTTGTCCTACTTTCCCCTAGGTGTACATCACAGCCCGTTTTTTCAACACTAAAATTACACCAGATTCTTTGAAGGAGGTAACAATACAGGTAACTTTGCTCAATGAGCCTCTGATTATTCAAATCAAGTGAGACATAAAACATGATTCGTGGAATATTGGCATTCAAAGAATTAAAATTGTTGGCCACTCAGAGTCAGGAGAGGGTATGTGGTGGGGTATGAATAGGCTGCAGCTTATTCACAACAAAGAATTACACAATAAAGGTGGCATAAATGAGCTAAAAAAGATGCCTGAAGAGAAAAGGAGGCAAGCCAGTTATGTAGCAGGCAAAGAATCAACAGATATACCATGTGTTTACTTGTGATCCAGGTAATATCTCATCATATTAGAGAGAATCTCCCTCTCTGGGATTTTCAAGAGAACACGAGGACAGTTTCAGTCTGGATGGGTTGTGATCAATACTCCTGGAGAGAGTTTCTCTTATGACTGAACTCAGATCAATGAGTACAACAAAGTATTTTAAATCTACATTACATACAGAATATTCTGTTATTTCTCTCTTTTTTGCTGATTTTTCTGAGCTATTAGAATCCTTAGTTAGGCCTTTCCCTGTCTGAAAGCACTGTGGTCAGTAAATACTTTATGAAAATAGGTAATTGCTACTTTATGCCTCTTTGCAGGCCGGTGGGCTACCCAGGGTGGTTTGAGAATAAGACTATAAAAAAATAATCATTTCAGTTTCCTCGTCCCTTGTAGGTGTTACCTAGAAGAAAATTAGTGAGACTTTACAATGTATACTTAGGTCTTCAGTCCCCTTCAACCTCTAATCATTAGCCCCTAAAAGAGGACCATAATGTCTTGGTAAAAAATAATCTACAATTTATAAGTTGATAAGTCAATAAAAGTTTGATTTATATTATAGACCATTGGCAGGGAGATATCAGTTAAATTGCAGATAAGGCTATTAGTTAAATGAGGTTGAATTATCATGTGTAGACATATGTATGTGCATATGTATGTATGTATACATGTAAGTACATATATAGGTATATATGTAAACAGGAAGATCAGCCATGACAAGGTAACATTATTCACAGGGAATGATAAAGTATGCAGTTTTCGGATGGTTTTGAGATGTTACAACCTTGTTCATTACAGTGAAAAGAAAGGTATTGGTAATGAGAAGAATATATTACAAAAGTCTTAGGTAAGGGACCTAAATGCAGAGAAGTTCATGTCCATGCTCAATTTATGCCAAAATGGAGGCAAGCTCTAAAATCAAGTGACTCCCATCAAACATCTGGTAACTATTTTGAACCAACATTCCTTCTTGTAAGTCAGTTCTGCCTCCCACATCTTGCGGGGAGGAAGCAAGAGGGGCAGATCGTTTTATGTAGAAATCTAAAGTCTAGATCAGGGAAGGGGCACCTGTGACCTCAAGGCCACATGCGACTCTTTAGGTCCTCAAGTGTGGCCCTCTGAATTCAAACTTAACTGAACAAACTTAACTGAACAAATCCCCTTCATAAAAGGATTTGTTCTGTAGAACTTGGACTCAGTCAAAGGGCCACACTCAAGGACCTAGAAGACCACATGTGACCTTGAGACCAAAGGCTCCCCACCCCTTGCCTAGATCTTGACCACTTTTGCTCTTCAAAGACCCTATGGAACCTTTTGTTATGCCTAGTGTCCCGGTCAATTTCAGATTTGGAGAATTTCCTCTGTTTCTACCTCTGTCCTCTCTTATTTACTTCTATGGTTGCAACTTGTTTATCTTTTCTTGGGACAAATTAAGCTTGGGCTTTATGCCCAGGGCCTCCAAGATTTGGCCTCCTAGCCAAGACTCAGAATTAAGAAGAAATTAATCTTCTCCAGCCTCTGTACTGGTGACTGTACACAGGAAATAATGCTGTATTCATGCAGGTCATTACCTTGAGGTCTTGGATCATTCATTCTCAGGCCTGAGAGTGTAACCTTTTCCAATAAAACTCCTACTTACAAGAATAGAAACATGTGATCAAGTTCAAAATGGAACACTGTGTCAAGGTCACAAATTTCCCCCAGTATTTCTCATTGGTCTTTGGAAGCCTTAAAGCATTCATTCACAGTTCTGAGAGGATTGTCCACTAGATACCGACTGGGTGATGCTGTGAAATGTTCCTATTTTTTAAAGGTAAATAAAGTTAAGTGACTTGCCCAGGGTCATGCAGTTAGTGTTTTAGGCCACATTTGAACTCGGGTCTTCCTGACTCCAGGGCCCATGTTCTATCCATCAAATATTCCTTTTGTAGGACTTCTGTCATAACTGTAAAAATAGGGATGGGCCCAAAATCTTGTGAAAATCAGGTTGTGAACCTTAAGTAAAAGTAGATAGTGGGCTAGAAAGAAATTTAGTGCATTCTGTTTCTCCCATTCCTTCCTGGTTTATTTTTATGAGAGTGCATGTGTGCGAGGAACCATTGAATGTATTTGCTAAAAGCTTACACTGTGTTCAGAGATGTGGGAGGTGGAGGGCATGTGCTGGAAATCAGTCAGTCAATCAGCAAGCATTGATTAAATTCCTACTGTGTACCAAGCACTGTGCTAAGCACTGAGCTAAGCACTGAGGGTACAAAGAAAGAAAACAAACAAATATGTTTCTACTTTCTATCGTGGGGGAAGCAACACGGCAAGTAATTATATGAAAAAAAATATACCTGCAGGATAAATGAGAGATAATCAGCAAATGGAAGGTACTAGAATTAAGGAGAACTTCAGAAAGTCCTTTTGTAGAAGGTAAGATTTTAGCTGGGACTTGAAAAAGAGCCATGGTGGGGAGTGGCCAGGTGGCACAGTGAATAGAGCACTGGCCCTGGAGTTAGGAGGACCTGAGTTCAAATCTAGCCTCAGACACTTGGCACACTTACTAGCCATGTTACTCTGGGCAAGTCATTTAACCCCAATTGCCCTCCAAAAAAAAGAAAAAAAAAAAAGCCATGGAAGGGAGGAGACAGAGATAAAAAGGGAGAGATTCCCAGGCTTGGGGGACAGTCAATGAAAATGCCTGAAGTTGGGAGGAGTGTCTTGTGGGAAGATCAGCAAGGAGGCCTCTGTCCCTGATTCCCAGATCATGTGGAAATAAGAACGATGTAAGAAAACTGGAAAGGCAGGCAGGGATCATATTATGAAAAGCTTCCAATGCCAAATAGTAAATTTTGTATTTGCTAGATCCTGGAGGTGATAGGCAGTCACCAGAGTTTAACTGAATAGGAGGAGTGGGGAGCTGATCAAAGTAATCATGGACTATTGCAGACTTTGTGGCTTCAATTTCATTTTTGTCGGATTGATGATTTTCTTAAATACTTTGCAAGACTTTTCTGTCGCTGCGGTTGCTGTCTTGTTATTACATATTTGGTAAGACCATAAATAATAAGAGTGAATCTGCAAACAGCAGCTGGGCATCAGCATGGCCGAGTGGATCTAATGATGGCTTTGTAATCAGGAAAGAATAGGGACAGGGATCAGGACTTGACCTGTGATTGCGCTTGTAAGATACTCAGAAAGTTTCTCTCTCGGTGCACATCAACACCTGTTCTATAGCTTAAATTGGCCAAAGAAGTTAGGTGGCTTAGCTCAGTTACATAGGGATGTTGATCAGAGGCAGAAAGATCTGGGGCCAAATAACATCGTCTGACCCTTAGTAGCTATTTAACTAAAAGCAAATCATAGAACCTTTCTGAGGCTAGCGGGATTTTTGCTTTTTGGAGGGGGGAGGGCAGGGCAATTGGGATTAACTGACTTGCCCAAGGTCACACAGGTAGTAAGTGTTAAGTGTCTGAGGCCAAATTTGAACTCAGGTACTCCTGACTCTATTCACTGCAACACCTAGACACCCTCAGTGGATTTTTAAGATTTAATGAGAGTCAGTATGGAAATGATGCTGAATTTGGAGTCACAGGATCCGAGTTCAGATTTGCCTTAGCTACTTTCTACCAGTATGACCTTGGGCGAGTCATCTAATCTTTAACATTTTGAGGTCTCAGTTTCCTCATCTCTAAAATGAGGGACACTTACTAGCTATGTGACCCTGGCAAGTCACTTATCCTTGTTGATCCTCAGACTGCATATGGATCATGACTTGGTTTTAGAATTGAACTGGAGATGGAAAGCAGTTTGGATGTTTTTTTGGGAAAGCATACGGTTCTTTTACTGAACCCAAGCTTCTCCCTAAATCAAAGGCCCATGTTTTAATAACAGAAAGGTCCCCAGAACATTTGGTGCCTCCTAGGTGGTGACTTTTTGAGAGGACGCGCATGAGAGAAACACTGGATGAGCAGCCATGAATGAGCTATATTGGAGGAGGGCTTGTCCACATGGATGAGCTCACAAATACATTGAGTTTTGGCATGCAATTGTACTTATGTTCTTTCAGCTCTTCTTTTTTTAAGTTCTACAAACCCTCCTGTCAAGGACCTAATAATATGTAAAGAAAGGCTTTAAATGCTCAGGGGAATTTAATGTTTTTTATTTAAGTTGATTTATTTTTATTTAAATTATTCAATTTAATATCAATATTAAAATTATTAGATTTAAATATTTAAATTCATTTTAATGATCCAATTAATATTGAAATTAATAGACGGTTACTGTGAGCATGTGAAGTCTTCAAGGGTTGATTAGGTCTTGGCAGGGAAGGAAGGTCCAAAGACAGTGGTGATGCTGCAAGAGAAGTCAGAGGTCAACTGAAATAGGTCTGTCCCTTCACATTTAGATGAAGGGGAATTATTGCTGATCCTTGATGTCCTCAGCCTTTTATACTTCAAGATTAAATAAGCTATCACTGTCTTTGGTCCCTCTCTGTTACCACCTGTCTCCCATCTCTGGTGTTGCTCTGGTTACTGCACCAGCCTGTGGCTCTGGGATGTTTGTGCTGCTATTCATGCCCTGTTTCTCTTTCCCTTCCTATTTATCCAATGCCAGAAATTTCCTCCCACAATCTCTCTGCCCATCAGACGGAGATCTCACTGCAGATTTGCATAGATTAGATTTTTTTTAAGAAGGGCACATATATATATTTTAATTTAATTTAATTTAATTTATTCTCTTTCTTAGGGCTCAGTGTCAGGATTATATCTCAGCAAAATTCAAAAAAAGATGAGATTTGTCTTTAGGGTCATGAGATTTTCCAGTCTCCTTTCCAATTCTTTCTTGGCTTCCTTAATTTCAGATACTGAGATCTCCCTTTTCTTGTTTTGAGAATTTCAATTAAAGAGCTACAGGAATCATAGAATTTTATTTTATTTTATTTCCACTTAAAAGCATTTTATTTTTTTCCAATTACATATAAAGATTGTTTTCAACATTTACTTTTCTAAGATTTTGAGTTCCAAATTTTTTTTCTCCCTTGCTCCCTTTACTCTTTCCTCTCCAAGAGGGCAAGCAGTCTGATATAGGCTAAACATTAGTCATGTTGTGAAATAAAAATCTGAACAAAAGGGAAAAACCATGAAAAAGAAAAAAAAGGGAGAAAAAAATAGTATGCTTTGCTCTGCATTCAGACTCTGTAATTTTTTTCTCTGGATGTGGATAGCATTTTCCATTGTGAGCCTTTTGGAATTGTCTTAAATCATTGTATTGCTGAGAAGAGCTAAGTCTATTAAAGTTGATCTTTACATAGTGTTACTGTGTACAACGTTCTGGTTCTACTTGCTTCACTTAGCATCAGTTCACATCAATCTTTCCAGGTTTTTCTGAAATCTACCTGCACATTATTTCTTATAGGAGAATAATATTCCATTACATCATATACCACAACTTGTTTAGCCATTCCTCAATTGATGGGCATCCTCTCAATGTTCAATTCTTTGCTACCCCAAAAAGAACTGTTATACTTTTGTACATGTGAGTCCTTTTCTTTTTTTTATGATCTCTTTGGGATACAGACCTAAGTAGTGGTATTGCTGGGTTTGCACAGTTTTAAAGCCCTTTGAGCATAATTCCAAATTACTCTTCAGAATGGTTGTATCAGTTCACAACTCCACCAACAACAAATTAGTAGAACCATAAAATTTTAGAATTGTAAAGAATCTACAGTTCATCTAATCAACTCTCTAATTTTACAGATGAGGAAACTGAGGCTCAGAGAAATTAAGTCTTTTCATTAAGGTAGCACAGATAACTTGAAATTCCATTCCATTCAACAAATTTTATTAAGTGCGTACTATATGCAAGTTCATGTGCGCAGCATTATTAGTCACTCACATTAGGGATATTTACTTAGTATCTGCTATTGAGAGGTTGTGTGATATAGTAGCTTGAGTACTAACCATTGAGCTAAGAAGCTCTTGGTTCAAATACCATTTCTAGCCACTTACTACCTGTGTGACCCTGAGCCTCAGTTGTAAGTTGAGGTTGATGACCTATGTCCCCAGGTCATTGTGAAGATTCAATCAGAATATTTTTGGGGAAGGGATACAGAGATCTAAGACAGTTCCAAAAGACTCATGATGGAAAATGTTATCCCCATCCAGAGAAAGAACTATGGAGCCTGAATGTAGATCAAAGCATATTGTTTTCTCTTTTAAAATTTTTTTTCTTTCTTATGGCTTTTCCCTTTTATTCTGATTCTTCTTTCACAACATGACCAATGCAGAAATGTGTTTAATATGACTGTACATGTATAGCCTATATCAGATTGCTTCCCTTTTTGGGAAAAGGTGGGGATAAGGGAGAAAAAAATAGAATTCAAAATCTTATAAAAATGAATGTTGAAAACTATCTTTACATGTAATTAGGGAAAAAATTAAAAATAGTAATTGGAGGATTTTTTTTTTGCTTTGCAAACTTTACAGTATGATGTAATTATTCCTTTCTCACCTTGATTTCATAATGAAATATAAGTTTCCCAAATGCTGAGACAGTTTAATGTTTGTCTTTGTATCTTCAATTCCTGGAATAATGCCTGGCACACAGTAGGTGCTTAATAAATGCTTGTTGATTGAATCTTTGTAGTTCACTGTGGGAAATGTTACTCAGAGAATTTCCTGACACATAGATAGGTCCTGATAGGCCTCAGTGATTATTGTATTAAAAGGTTTTTGATTTGTTTATTTTTTTTTAAGATAAAGACAAGCTGAAGAGTTATAGACTGTGGTTAATCAGCTAAGTGGAATTTCACATGGCAGTGATAAATGGTGATAATGAAACCACAGCCCAAGAGTAAGAAGAAATTTATTCTTTGAAATGTGCTGAGCCTCCCTCATTGTAACTTTTTCCTGAGCTCTCAGATCCCTTTTTCTTTTCTCTCCAATGCTTGTCTGTCTTTTCTCTTTGCCTTCACTCTTTTCTCGTTACCTTCTCCATCTGCCATACTCTTACTACAGGTTTCTTCCTTCCCTCCCCTCCCCTTCCACATTCACCTCTATTGCTCAAAATAAAGACCCTAAATTATATCTGCAAAGTGAATTAAAAGCATAGTCACTAATATCTGGATAATAATATCCAACTGAGAGTTGGAAACATCCTCCATATAGGTCATCTTGTCTAGTCCTTTGATTTATGTAAGAGGTGGGGTCCTCATACATAATGGAAATACTATGATTATGTGGGCTGCTAAGTGGAGCGGTATATAGAGTGCTTGCCCTAGAGTCAAGAGGACCTGAGTTCAAATTGAGCCTCAGACACTTAGTAGCTGTGTGACCCTGGGCAAGTCACTTAACCCTGTTTGCCTCAGTTTTCTTTGTAAAGTGAGCTATAGAAGGAAATGGCCAACCACTTCAGTTTCTTTGCCAAGAAATGGAGTCATGAAGAGTCAAACACAACTGAAAGCACTCAACAAATGGGTATATATAAGATATGTAGTTCTAGGAGTCTTTTAATTTAAGGGAATGCTAGGTAAAAGCAACAGTACCAAAATGTCAAATAGTACCAAGTCCAATACTTCTCAGCTTATTGGCTTGGTTCCTTGTTAAGTCTCTTTCAAAGTTCAAGAAAGTAGTCTAGATTATACTCTGGAATATTATACTTCTAAAATTTCAGAAATTCTCCTCTCCTCTCTCACCCCTCTACTCTTTTCTCTTCTCCCTTCCCCTCCTCTCTCCCCCACCTCTCCCTCCCTCTGTCCCTCCCTCTCTCCCTGCCCCCCAATCCCCCCTGTCTCTCTCTCTCTCATCAAATAACTCCTATCCTATCGTGAACTGAGGAAACTCTTTTCTCTTTGAGTTAGCATCTTCTTTCTCAATCTAAAACCATATACTTAGAGGTTTGCAAATGATCATATATTTTATAAAATTATGAAACTGCATAAAAAGGTATAGATAGTAAATCATGGCAGGATTGGTACATCCACACTTGTTCTGTCCTTACCCCTTCTTCCAGTCAGGAGCAGAGGGAAATGAGAAGGAAAATGGTTAGACAGAAACTTTACAGGGCAGCATTGCAGGGGAGCAAGGCAAGGGGAGAAATGAACTGTGCACTGAAGTTTATACTCACCAATCACGGCAGGTCAGCTTCCTACTCCTTGGGCTCATAGTTTCTCTTCTTTTTCAAAATTGAGAACTTATATGTGAATTAAAAGCATAGATCATGACTTTAGTTTTACATTAAAGCCTTTGTATAGTTCATCTAGTCCAATTCTTTGGTTTATGTAAAAAAGTAGGGTTCCTTCATATAAAGGAGATGCTGTAGGTATATATAAGGTACATAGTTCTAGGAATCTTTTAACTTCAGGGAAGGCTAGTATAAGCAGTAATAGCAAAGGGAAACTTGGATCAATTAGCACCAAGTCCATCACCTCTTAAAGCATTGGCTTGGTTCTCTGTTTCAACTGTAGGAGGGGTAGCACACCTATCCACCTGAGCACCAGCATACCAAGTTCCCTGCTAAGTATAAACCCTGGTATAGTCAATAAACATTTATTAAGTGTCTACTATGGACCAGGTACTGTGCTACATAGGGGGGATACAATACAAAAAAAAAGGTCCTGCCCTCAAAGAGCTTACAATCTAATGGGGGAAGACAAGTAAGTTATTTGTCTATTATAAATAACCAAATTAACTATAAAGGACATATGAAGAAAGATGCCATCTGCATTGAGAGAAAGAACTGATAAATAGAATTATGTATAGAAGATATGTAATCTATTCTATATTTGTGTATACATCTATAGATTATCTATATACCTATTTGTGTCTAATGGGAGCCATCTCTAGATGGAGGGGAGAAGAATGTACATGCTAATTTTATTGTATATTTGAAAGGAACAGCAAGCTGTGCATAGATTTGCAGTTTCCCGTGCAATCATCTTTTTTATTGTACTATTTTATGGAAATGCTTGTTTTAGATCATAAATTAAAAAGAAAAAGAAAGAAAAAAAGAGAAACTGAAGTAGGTGGAGACGGTGGACAGGAAAGGCATGGTTGAGAAGTCAGTCAAAGAAGTCCCGAAGTAGGGCAGCCTGGAGACAAATGAAGAGATGTCCAAGCTGAGCTTTCTCTTTAATTGGCGGTTTGGAGTTCATGGCCCCACTCTCCAAACAGAGAGGCAGAGAATAGTGAAGAGGTGGAGTACCAAGGCAGGGGAGGTCTTAGAAGATGATGAGGTTAGCCCAATAATGGTGGGAATGGTGGAGAAGTCAGTCTTCACCAAGAGAAGCCTCGAAGTAGTTCAGCCTGGTGAGAAATGAGATGGCATGGTCACCCTTCTTCCTTCTCAGAACCTCTGCCTGGCTTTTCCCTGGAAGGAAGCTCCTTCAAAGTACAACAAAACAAAACAAAACAACAAAACAAACAAACAAAAATAAAACAAAAACAACAAAGCAAACAACAATTTAAAAAAAAACCTGGATACTTAGAGATCATATGGTAGGAGAGAAAGAGCATTGGACTTGGAATCTGGAGAGACTTGGATTCAAATTCTGTTTCATACTAGCTGTTGTTCTATGAGCAAGTTACTAATCTAGTTTAGGGATCACATGACACTGAAATGTGCCCTAGCTTTTGAGTCAAAGGACAGGGTAAGGACATTTCTCTGTGACCTGAGCAAGTCAAGATTTCTCTCTATTTCCTCTGTAATAAAGGGGCTTGGACTAGATATTCTCTAAAGTTTCTTCCAGCTTTAAATAATTTAAATAATTCTCTGTAACGTTCGTGCTTCCATGAAAGCACTTCTGCTTCACCAAATGACTGTGGTAACATACCCTATGGAAGGGGAGATAGGAGCCAAGCTATATTCAAACCAAGGTCCAGAAAAATCCAGTGTTTCTCCCAGTTCTCTGCTTGAAAATGACCAATTTAGGATTCAAATTCAAGTCCTACTCATGGGATACAGGCTCCAGGGAAACCCCTTGAACTCTGATTGAATCTTCCCACTTGGTGAAGCATTTGCCTGAGGCCATAAGCCTTTCATTATCC
>CM053600.1:91379241-91390029 GCA_028646575.1 Pseudocheirus occidentalis
CAGCTACTTCTGTAGTGGCCAGGAAATAGTTAAGCTATGGACTCAAGAAATTAGCCAGGAAACAGTTAAGAAATACTTTGTGAAATAAGAAATGAGTTCAGAGTACCCAAACTGAAACTGTATCCAAAGCAGAACTTAGTAAACTCAGAAGCCAAATCAATCACTAGAAGGGGCTATGTGACAAAGCCTGCACCCCCATGCCCAACCCCATATTCACTCTCCTGGCTTCTGTACCTAACAATATTGAGGTCATCACGTTCTCCTGGTCCCTACTTCACGGTTCCCTGAAGATAAAGAATAGATCCCTGTACCTGGATGTCAATTAATAATTATAGAAAAGTAACTGCTTATACCTGGATACCAGTTAGTTTTGGTTACAGATTGTTTCTGGATACCAATTTAGTTGTAGTTAGTTACAGATTATACTTCGATACCAACTTAGTTATTGATTATGTTGTTAGCAACCCAAATTGGTATAAGAAGAGACCCTGGACTTCTACATTGCCCTGCTGTTCCCTTAATTGGCATGTGGGGGACAGTCCCCAGCTAGCTAAATAAATTTCTATTAAAGCTCCTTAAAACTTTTGATTGTTCTCTGTGGTCACTCTGTTAATACTTGCTATTTCACCTGGCTATAACACTTCCCACTCTGGATCCTATCAAAATATCTATACCCAAATCTGTTACCCTTAGACTAGCCTTGCCCTCCATTGTCATCTCCAGGTAGCCTTCAGTTATTTCCCTCAGTCCCCTCAAGATCCTCCTTAGACTCCTCCTCAAAACCCTCTCCAAAGCCCTACTCTAGACCATCCCTAGATCCCTCCCACAGTCTTTCTGAATATAAACTCCATCTTGCCTCCATGAAGGGGATGAGAATTCAATCTAGCACAGGTTTACTCTGTCAGATTGTTCTAGCCCATTTATCCAATACAAGCATCACAGATACTTGGGCTCCTTAAAAGTCTACCCATTATGGTGAATCTCTAATAAACTTTGTTTTACTTTGTCTGAGAGAAGGTTTGAGTTGAATTCATTTGGCAGGACCTTTTGAGTTGGTATTTTGGGGTCTTGAGCACCCCTAAACCTTAAACCTCAACAGTCCAAAACCAAATGCAGTGCTTTTTATTGTAGCACACTGTCAAATTGATTTGGTTTATATAGACTTAAGGTGTTGGTTTGAGAAACTAAGGCTGTATAAGAGTTATAAAGAAAAGGAAAGAGGAAGGATAGAAATAGGAATCAGAAACTTCATGTTCTTCCCTCATCTCCTAACTTGTATGAGTTAAATGACCCTCTGATGGGTTACTGAATATTGTGAGGCAAACTATAGGTCTTCGTTAATTTATCTTTTATGTGGGGATTTACATAAAAATTCAGTTTCATATTAGTTGCTTAATTACTATATAAATTTTTCTATAACATCAGATATTATCTAGGGATGGTCTGGGGTGATTTGTTTTCCTTTCCTTAAATTAACAGTGAACTATGTAATCCATATCAAATTGCTTGCTGCTTTGGGGAGGAGGAGAGGGGAAGGAGGGAGGAAAAAATTTTGGAACTCAAAATCTTAAAAAAAAAATGAATGTTGAGAATTGTCTTTATATGTAACTGGAAAAAAACATACTATTAAATTTTTTAAAATTTAGAAGTAAACTTGTGAGTTCACATTTATTGGAGAAGGAAAATGGAAGAATCAATACACAAAAGCACTTAATTTTCATCGCTCTTGCCAAGGACAAGGAAACACACAAGTTTGACAGTCTGTCCTTGTTCAGGTCTGCATGCTGAGATCATACCGTGGACATTCTCCCAGCTATGTGACTATGGAGAAAAGGATCAATATGTTTCACAGACAATAAAGGAAAGGAAGTTAATTTAATACAACAGGCTGCTCATGTCAGTGCCAATCAAAGGCAAGCAGAGTAGTCAAAGATATTGATTTACAGTGTTGTCAACATCTGTTAATATACAATTATAAACATGTCAGACTCTATCCTCTTCCCTGAGAGATGTGAAAATATAGGAGGTGCCAGAGTTTTGAATGTAGCCCTGTTATAAATAGAATTTTTTTTTTATCGTGAATAGAAATGTCATTCTAAGAAAGCACTGAGGCTTGGACAGTATCCTAAGTCCCTGGCTATTGGTCATTTCCCATCTATCATGTCATCATTTAGGCCCTTAAGTACTCTGTTTCAATTTAATTCCTCTCAAACATCAACAAGGCAGCACATGACTGAAGGTGCTGTACCTTGGACCTTTCCTTGAATGGAAGGGTTTCAGGTGCTGGCTGCTTGCTATAGGGTGATATGCTCATTCCAGTCCTTGAAGCCACCTTGCTCCTCATCTCATAAGTTCTACAGTACTATTTGTTATAGCAGTGAACCAAATTGTTACATTTTAAGGCCCTTTTGGACTTACACTGAACTGCTTACCTTCATTGCCTGGCTAGTTTCATTTAAATCATTACTCACTTGCTGTTACTCTGGTTATAAATGCGGTCCCTTGGGTTTTAGTTAACTGAAAGGCTCTGGGTGAGAGGAGGGTTTTATAAACAACACTTACTTTAATAAGTCTTTTTCTTATTTGTGCTTCCAAGTGTCTTTGTAAGTGCCCAATAATGAGAGTATCTATTGTCCTGGAGAGTGCAGACTATCACAATATGGCCCAATTTTCTTATTATTTTGAAGGTGTATGAGGTTATCTGAGAGATTGTCTGAGAATTATTGCTAGGTGTTCCCAACAAAAACTTCAGGAAGCTTAAAGGTTTCTGGAGAGCATATGTGAAATGAAATGGTAGGAGGGGGGAGATAAACACTTTTATTTCTACCTTTTGGGAGAATCCCAAATGCCAATAGGGCAGCTAACTTCGCTGACTGAGCTCCATCCCTCATTCTGTATATTCTTTATACTGTGATGTTTAAAAAGTTCAAGAGACATAATTTCTGGGTAATTAATCATTTTATTAATAATGCTCACATATTATTAATAAAAGGAATGATCATTTGGCCATCTCTCTTAGACTGAAGACAAATCACGGTGGTGGGCTCACAGTTTATATTCCCTAGCAACAATGAATGAACCTAAGGGTGGCAATTAGTTCTGACTGGTAAACAATTAATGAGAAAAAGAATATTATAATGAGAGATGAGACCCATTCTAATGAAGGGTTAAGGGCTAAGACTTGATCAGGTCATTTACTTCCAAATGGGGGATCTATAGTTCCCACCCAGTCTAAGTAAAATAGCAGTGGGCTGGAGTTTCACCTTAGATTAAATTCCTGGTAAAGCTGGGTGGGGTAGCTATACCTAGATTGTGGAGATTGTTAATCCTGTCTGCTATGTCAGTCCTGTCCTTCAGAGTCTGAGCCATGAAAAGAGGACTTTAGAAAAAGGGTAAATTTTTGGATTTCCCCAGATCATTGGTTACACACACTGAGAGAACTGAAAGAATCTGGCTTATACTTCCAGATGTGGTGTCTGTCCTTGTCCTCCATTCTTCAGAAGATGGGCATGTGTCCCTTTTCTCCAACATAACCAAATAGGACCGAGAACCTGAGGTCAAGCTGAGTACCTAGCTGTCTGACCTAATGGGACCTGAGAAGTCAGGCCCACAAAAACAAGACAAAACACACACACACACAAACCAAAACCCACACACCTCCAAGGTACTTGGAGAACAAGAAAGCAATGCAATAGGGAAAGAGAGAGGCTTACATACCTGCCAGTCCCGGCTGCAGAAGAGCTTGAGATTAGCAGTGTTTCCCGGTCAGGGAACCATAAAAATAAAGAGGTTACCCAAAGAGGGTTAGGGTTGCCTGAGACCCCAACATACCAACACGCTGGGTCCTGCTGAAAGACTCGTCTTCTCAGCCAAAGAAAAGTAAAGTTTATTGAAAGTTCATTAAAAATTCACCATATGGAGTAGTCTCTTAAGGAGCCAGTCTATACTAGGTCATTCTATGGCACTCTCACAGAGAAAGTCTGTGCTAGGGCATTCTGTGGTGCTTTCACACCACATGGAAGGAAGATGGGATTCTTATATACAGAGGAATCTAGGGGTGGACTAGAGGAGGAGTTTGGGGAGGGTCTTCAGGAGGTGGCAATGAGATGAATGCAAGAGTGGGTTGACATTTTGATAGGCTTCAGGGTGGGAAGCAGATGGACAATGGAGGGCCAAGCTAGTAACAGAGGTTTGGGCCCAGCCACAATGAAATACTTATTGTGTCTGCAAATGCCTCATCAAGTGGAAAGATTCAATCAGACTTCAAGGGGTTTCCCAGAGCCTGTACCTCAACAATTCAAGGAGAGCTCAAGGGGGGGGTCCCAGAGCCTGTACCTCAACGATTCAAGGAGAGCTCAAGGGGGGGCTCCCCAGAGCCTGTACTTCAAAGATTCAAGGAGAGCTCAAGGGGGTTTCCAAAGCCTACACCCCATCACAGAGACCAGGAAGCAAGCTCTGGGGCAGTCCCAGCACTCCTGGCTTCAGCTGAATACTTTCCAATCCCGGCCAAGCCTAAACCTTTCCTGAGGCCATGGCTGCAGGAGAGCAACTTTGGGGACATTCTGCATGGCTCATTGTGGTACTGATGAGGTGTAGGCTCTGGGACGGCTCCCCCCCCCCTTTGAGCTTTCCTTGAGTCTTTGAGGTACATACTCTGGGAAACCTCTTTGAGTCTGATTGTCATTAACTCCACCTGAAGTCCCTCCCCAAACTCATTACTGGAGTCAGACCTCATTGGCTCCTCCTGAATACCCTTCCCCGGCTTCTTCTCTGAACCACCTCTAGACTCCTCTGTTTATATGATCCCATCTTCCCTACATCTGTGTGAGAACACCGTGGAATGGCTTGGCAGAGACTTCCCATGAGAGAGAGCCACAGAATGCCCTAGCAGAGACTTGGTCTACGTGAGAGTGCCTTAGGATAGCTTAGCAGAGACTTGCTCTGTAAGAGTCTATCCCTTATCTTTAAATAAACTTTACTTTTTCTTTGGCTAAGAAGACTTGAGTGGAATTCTTTCAGCAGGACCCAGCGTGTTGGTATTTTGGGGTCTCAGGCAAACCCTAACCCTCTTTGGGCACCTCTTCAGTACTACCTGCTGACAGAGAGCTGACTCAGGTTACTCCAGGTAGGATCTAATAGAGGAGCTCAAGATAAACTTCAAGAGAAAAACCTTAGGCAAAATCCAGCCTGAGCAGTCCCTGAAGCCTGTGGCAGGAACTCATCATGGGAGTAAGCTCTGAGCTCAGCAGCAGGAAGAAAGACCCTAGTGGAGCCTACAGTAGCAAGAGGTCTTCTAGTCCAAGGACAAGGAGGAACCTCCAAAGACTAGAAACAGAGCAGACTCAGAGTCTGTGAAAAGGGAGGTGTGGTTTGGACCACAGAACTCTAAACCACCAGGAAGGCCCTGCCCATGACATTCATTTGGGGAGATTAACCCAAGTGAACCCTGCCTCCCTCCTTCCATCGCTCCTCCCATAAGTAGACCAAAGGAAACTATAAGGACTATGAGAAAATACTATGGTATTTTAGTGATCTCAAAAGTCTAGATAAAGCTTCAGAGGAAAAAAAATGCTCTGGCCACTGTGACTACAAGAATAGCCAGAGTAAATGAAATAAGATACAGAAATAAAAAGGTAGGGTGGGAAGATTAGCAAGGAAAATTGGCATCTTAGAACAGATGAAGGAAAACCTCATTCAACCACTGAATACCCTGAAAATTAAAATTGACCAGACAGAAAATAATGACAACAATAAAATAAGATATATCAGAACACATTTTTTTAAAAACAAAAAAGGGAAGCAAATCTAATAAACTTTATTTTTTAAATGACTTGGGAAACACATCATGAAGAAATGATCTAAGAATTATTGGACTATAGGAAAAGTTGTGATCAGAAAAAATCTTTTAGGAAATGACAAATGAAATCTCAGAAAGCTTAGGATGAAAAGGTAAAGTAAAAATAGAAAAAGTCTACTGGTCACCTCCAGAAAGAACCTTCAAAATGAAAATTCTTGGGAATATCATAGCCAAAATCCAGGGTGTGTAACTATACGTACACACATACATAGACACATATGTACTTATACAATACACACACATACAGATGTATATGTATATGTGTGTGTGTATATGTATATATACATGTATGCTTTAAGCAGTGGGCCTATAATAAGGTTTTCATTAGATTAAGCACCTGCCAACACTAAGGAGAGGAGAGCTTAGAATAGGCTATTCCAAAAAGTAAAAGATAAAGGTTTACAACTACAGATAACCTGACAAAACCAAGTATAAAAATGAAACTTTAAAAAAGAGGATATTGAACCATTCCTGATGAAAAGATAATAATCCTATAGACATTTGGAAATGGAAATGCAAGAGCCAAGATGAACATTGAAAGGTAAACATATCTATCTAACTGAAAGAGAATATGTGGGATGAATTATTTATATGTTAATAGGTGAATGAAAAACAAGTCTTCTCATAATCCTAGTATCTTTAATGGTCATAGAAAAAAGTTATGACAGAGAATCTATGGATGATTTTGTTCTGTTTTAATAGTTTTAGGAGATAACAAAAATAGAACAAGAGAGTATATTGGCTAAGAAAGGAGAAAGAAAGGGAGGAGAATCATTATTACATAATTAAGTTATATAAGGCTAGTATATAGCCATGGAAGAAGGTATGAGAGGCATAGGAATTTCATGAACCTCAATATCACCTGCATTAAACAAAGGAAGTTAGAATACAATTACCTATCTCATTCATAACACACACACACACACACACACACACACACACACACATACACACATACACACCAGTATAGGAATACATTAAATCCCAAGGGAAATTGGAGGGGTCAGTGATGAGGGAGGGGAATAAAAGGTCTAAGAGGGAGGCCAGAATCAGTAGGGGGAAAGTCATATGCAAACAATCTCAAATGTTTGAGGGAGGAATCTAAAGGGAGAATAAAAAGGAAAGAAATAAAGAATAGAAGGCTGGAATCAAGGGTAAAGAGAATGAAAGAGAAAACAGGCTGCTTCACCGATGAGGTCACAAGTGTCAGACAAATTCCCTCTCTACTTGTAACGAAAGATGTGGGAATAATGAGAGGAAAAACTACAGGAAGACAGAATGGAGAGAAATCCATGAGTGGGATGGAATGAACTCATCCAGAAAATGGAAAAAAAAAAGATAGCAGAATGGATCAGAACATAGAATCTGGCAATATGTTGCTTACAAGAAACATATTTGAAGAACAAAAATTCACATAGAGATAAAATAAGGGGCTGGAGCAAAATTATTACACTTCATTTGAATTCAAAAAAGGGTATCAATCACAATTTCAGATAAGATTACTGTAAATTAAACAAGTTAAAAAGATAAGCAGGGAAATTACATTATTCTCAAAGACACCATGGATAACACTTTGATACCCAGTCTTGAGATACATTTAATAACATAGTAAGTATTTAAAGGAAAAGTTAATCAAATTGGAGGGAAAAAATATATAATAAAACTATCATAGTGGAAGACTTTAATGTACACCTTTGAAACTAAGACAAATTTAATCAAAAGATTGAACAAGAAAGAAAGACCTGAAGAAAATTTCAGAAAAATTTGAGATACTAGATCTTTGATGTTTACTAAGTGGGAATAGAAAGAAATTGATATATATCTCAGCTGTATATTGTGCCTTTTCCTAAAAACTGACCACATATTAGGGCATAAAAGCCTCACCATAAATGAAGACAAAAATACTGAAAATATAATTTCATAATGCAATAAAATTATACTCAATAAAGGACCCTTAAGAATTTTAAAGTAATTAGAACCTAAAGAACACGATCACAAACAATTGGTGGGTCAAAATACAAATTATAGAAATAATAGAAAATTTCATCAAAGAATATGAAGTAATGAGACAACATAGCAAACCTTATAGGGTGCAGCAAAATCAGTTTTGAAGGAGAATTGTATTTTTTCTGGACGCTTTCATGAACAGAAAAGGAAGAACAAATAAATGAATTAAATATTCATATTTTAAAAACTTGAGCAAATTGAAAATCCTCAACTAAATAACAAAATAAAAATTCAGAAAAAATAGAGAAGAAATTAATACAGTTTTAAGCAAAAAGACAATTGAACTGATAAATAAAATGAAGAGCAGCTTTTTGGGGGAAAATTAATAAAGAAGCTAAACTAATTTTCAAAAAAGAGGAAAATCAGTTGTTCATATAAAAAATGGAAAAGAGAATTCATAACAATTTAAAAAAGAAATAAAGGAAATCATTAGAAAATACTTTGCTAAATTATATGGCAATAAACAGATAAAAACTACACAACCAAAATGAATACTTCAAAAAATGTAAAGTTTTTTTGGATTAACAAAAGGATTTTTTTAGTAACAAACGAAGAAATAGTTTATTTGAAATAACTCAATATCTGAAAAAGAAATTGTACAAGCAAAAATGAAATCCCAAAGAAAAAATCTCTAGAAGTAAATGGATTCACAAGTGAATTCAGTCAAACATCCAAAGTTAAATTTCAATATTCCACTATAATAATAAGAAAAGAAGGCAGCTTTTCAATCTCTTTTTGTGATACAAATATGGACTTTAAAAAGCAAAGCCAGGAAGAGACAAATAAGAGGAAAAATTTAGACCAATATCCATAATGAATATAAATACAAAATTTTAAATAAAAATTAGCGAGAATTCTGGAACAAAATATTAGAAAGGTTATACACTATAAAGAGTTTGGATTTATACCAAGTAGATAGAGTTGGTTCAACATAAGACTACAAATATAGCCATGTTAATAATATAAAGTGTAAAAACCATATGATTCTATCAGATGTTCAACAAACTTTTGATAAATCCCAATACTTATTTATGTTCAAAATTTGAAATCATAGGGATAAATAGATCTTTACCTGACATAGTAAATAGTGTAATATCTACTCCAATCCCAGGAGTAGATATTACATGTAGTGGAAAAAAAGTTAGAGATCTTCCCAATAAGATCAGGAGTAAAACACATTATCACCACTACTATTTTGCGTGCTGCTAGATACTATGTACAATAAGAAGAAAAGAAAAGGAAATTGAGAAAACAAGTGTAGTAAATGAAATGATAACTTTTCACAGACAATTCAGTGGTGTTCTTAGACAACCAAGAAAAGTTAACTAAAATTAATTTAAATAAATAATGATTTCATTAAATTTTAAGGATTTAAAATAAATGCACATAAATCATCAAATGAAACAAGCAAAGAACTCGGAAAGAAAAGCTAGAAAGAGAAATTCCATTTAAAATAACTCCAGAAGCTAAAATACTTGGGAGAATATCTTCCAAGATTTACTCAGGGACTGTGTAAATCTAACCATAAATCACCCTTTGCAGAAATAAAGAGAGATTTAAATAATATTTGAGAAATATTAACTGCTCATGGAGAGATCCAACAACATAATAAAAATGACAATACTACTCTAATTATTCAGTGTTGTACCAAATATTTTATAGTTAGAAGAAATAATAATAAAATGCATATGGAAGAACAAAAAGTCAAGAACCACAAGGACAATAATGAAAATATAGGAATGAAAGTGATCTATCCATATCAGATATCAAACTGTACTACAAAGTAGGAATTATTAAAATCCTTTGGTACTGATTTTTTTAAAAAAGAGATCAATCAGTTGAACAGATTAGGCATACAATGTACTGAACTAAACAAACATAATATCATAGTGTTTGATAAACCTAAAGACTCCAGCTACTTTGCTATTTGACAAAAATTGCTGGGAAAAAATTTCAAATACCAATTGGTAGAAATTAAGTTTAGATCAATACTTTACATTATATATAAGTTCCAGATGGATGAATCACCTAGCAATAAAAGGTAACATCACAGTCACATTAAAGTAGCAAGGAAGGAATTGCCTTTGGGATCTCTGAACTGGAGAAGAGTTCATGACTGAACAAGTAATAGAATGATAAAATATAAAATGGACAATTTTTATTACATAGAATTTAAAAAAAATATTGCACAAACTTAATTTAGTAAAAATTATAAAGGAAATGAATAACTGGGGAAAAATATAACACATTTCTCTGATAAAGAACTCACTTCTAAGATACATAAGGAATTGATTCATATTTATAACACTGAGTCATTTCCCAATAGATAAATAGTCAAAGGACATGAACAGTCAATTTTCAAAAGAAGAAATCCAAGCTGTCAGTAATCATATGAAAAATACTTGAAATCACTAATCACTAGAAAAATGCAAATTAAGATAACTTTCAGGTTTTCCTTCCCCCCGTCAGACTGGTAAAGCTGACAAAAGAGAAGAATGACAAATTTTGGAGGGGCAGTGGAGATATGAATTTGATCTGGTCGTTCTGGAAAGCAATTTAGAATTATTCCCAGAGAGATACCAAATTGTGCATATTCTTTGACCCAGCTATACATACTACCATTAGGCCTATACCCCAAAGAGATCAAGGAAGGAAGATTGAGATATACATGTTTTATTTATTTATTGCAGTTCTTTTTATGGTAGTCAGAAATAGAGAATACCTAGACAAATCATGTTATGCAACATAATGGGATATTATTGTGCTGTGAGAAATGGTAAAATAGATAATTTAGAAGAAACTGGGAAGACTTCTATGAACTGATACAGAGGGCTATGAACCAAACAAGGAGTATAACTTATACTATAATATTACACAATATATAATTGTAATTATGATATCTAATAATAGCTAACATATCATTT
>CM053600.1:91390129-91417448 GCA_028646575.1 Pseudocheirus occidentalis
GAAGTAAGGAATTTAGATTGCATAAAGAAGCATACATGTTTTTTTTGGATATGACTGGTATGGGAATTTGGGGGGGGTTGGAAAATGTAGATAAATACTGAAAAAATTTATTTTTCAGGTTGCTTTTAAAAATATTTACTTAGGAGTAGTAGCTTAATTTAAAAAAATCTGTCACTTGGAAAAAATATAAATAGCAACAAACTGGACTCTTCTCAGCAACACAGTTAAAAGACAACTCTACAAGTCTCAGGATGGAAGGAGATATCTACATTCAGAGAAAGCTCTAGAAAGAACAGAGTTTAAATGGAGACTGAAGCAATCTACATGCTACCATTCTTTTCCATGTTTGGTTTTGTTTCTTCTTTTCCATTGTTCACTCCACTGGTTACAACCCTTCTGTTCAACTAGACTAATATCCAATGTGAAAGTATTTGCAGATCCTATACTTGATTGTATGCCGCAATGGGGGAAAGGGGAATAGAGAGAGAGGGGAGAAAATTTGAAACTCAAGGGATTGTGGAACTGAATCTTGTAAACTAAAAGTAAATAAACAAGTAAATTTAAAAAAATAGTAATGCAGTTAGAAATCTGATCCTTCACTTTTTTTCTGTTTAATATAAAGTAGTATGACACAACAGAAAGAGCATTAGACTGTTAGGAGGCCTAGGTTTTTGTCCCATCTTCTCCATTTGCTTTCTAACCCTGGACCAATTACTTCACTCCTCTGAATTTCACTCTCCTTATCTGCAAAATGAGCATTATGCTACTTGCCATACTTGCCTCACCCACAAAGTGCTATTTAAACAAAAGCTACTATTATACATTCTCATATGGTTGTTTTTGACAACAACAAAAATAGTAGCATTAGTTTTTAATCATGCCTTACAGCTTTTGATTATAAACCCAAGACTTGATCAGTGCTAGATTCCCATATGGAAATACTTATCATTGTTAGTTAACTAATAATCAGCAAACACTTGTTAATTATTTACTATGTGACAGACACTGTGCTGGATACCTGGGATACAAATACAAAATGAACCAGGGGCTGCTAGATGGCATAGTGAATAGAGCACCAGCCCTGAAGTCAGGAGGACCTGAGTTCAAATTTGACCTCAGACACTTGACACTTTAGCTGTGACGGACAAATCACTTAAAGCCAATTGCTTTGCCTTCCCTCCTCCAACAAAAAAAGAAAAAAGAAAAAAGAAAAAAAGTGAGCTGGTTCTTGCTTTTATTCTTCTAGGGGCTAGTTATCATATTCACGGATGAGTAAATAGTGGATATTTGTACATGAGGAAAATTTCACTAAAGTCCTTGTCATGAGCAAAGGTGAACCTAAATCCTCAAAGGCCATACTAATGGATGTTAGATTTTGATGAGTTTTACTCAAGTGACAAGTCTTTGAGTGATATCTTTTTTTAAGAACACACACATTCACACATATACATACATATATGTGTGTGTCTACAGAGACATATATGTATGTGTGTGTGTGTATGTGTGTGTATTTTGTTTAACAACTAGCCCAGCTAAGTCTGGAGAGACTCATTACTAGAAGGTCCACTATCGATGGCCTTAGAAATCTTTTCCAACTCTCGGTGTATGACCCTATTACTTTGATGAAATCATGGATCCTTGGAGTATATTATGAGAGATCTTTTTTATAAAAAAAAATTTAGGTAATGATTTTAATATATTTCCATGTCATTATCCCATTCAGTTCCATATAGCTGAAATTGCCTTTCATATTATATGATAACTAACTAATGCTTAGGATGTTTTCTTAGACCTTAACATTTTCCAGAAGAACTCTTTTCTACTCAAATTTCTTTTACCATTTTCAGTTCAGTGTCATTGAAACTTCGGCTGCATTCTCATGATATAATCTGTGCCCACAGAGCTACCACTAAGATTTGTTTTTTTAAAGAGGTATGTACAGGGGAGTGTAAAAGGGAGGGGAATCAATTAGATTTTTTTATTGCTTCCTCAAAACTCATCCACATCTCCAAAACACATTTAGCAGAAGTCAAAAATAGGGAAGAACAGTGATGAAGCAGATCATTTTATATGTATATATGTGTGTGTGTGTGTGTATACATATTATATATATATTTATCTATCTATTTATTTATTTACAACCTTGATAAATAAGTTAGGTCTACATCAGATTGAATGACCTTAGACCATTTGACTGCTCTGTGCCTCAGTTTCCCTTTCTGAAAACTAGAAATGGTAATATATTTGTACTTTCTCCTGCAAAAGGCTCTTGTAAAAAAAAACCTGCTTTAAATCTGAAAGGGCTGGATAGATGTAAATTATTATGCGAGTTCCACAGGAAGGAGTAAGCAATCATAGGAGCAAATCAAAAAATCCTGAATTCACAGTCTAAATTCATTTTCTAAAATTTGTTGGTGTGGGGAAGTACAAGTTTTAAACTGTGAAGCCATACTTTTTTTTTGGTACCTTCACCAGTTTAAAGGTTCAGAGTTAGCAGCCTCTCTTGCTTGACAAATAATTCTTCCTTTTGTGGACAAATGGGGGATTACTTATTTTCTCTTCTCATCTTTGGTCCAGATAGAAGGCAGCATGATCAAAGTGAAAATCTCTTTTAAAAATAAAATAAAATACAAAGTGAAATCTATTTGAAAATTGTGCCCACTGCATTTTGTTCTGTGTGCCATTGAACTTATTTTTAGAGAATTTCTTCAATCTGGTCATTTTCACAGATATTTTTGTCAGTGCATCCTGTTCTCTGTCACCTACCAATTTGGTTGCCATGGTATGACAATGAAGTTTTTTTCAAATAAAAATAAGCCTTCAACAACAATGTACTGCCATTAAAAATGCCACACAGATATGCATACTCACTTACATTATCTTCTATTAAATATGAACTGACCACATCTTAGAGGCCAGCTCTTTTTATCTTTAGAGCTATTAGAATTGGACATGTCCTTGGGAAGGTCAAAATTTTTAATGGAAAAGAGCTCCTGGAGAACCGATGAGGCAATTGTATGTCATGGCAGCTTACAGTTTTTAATTCATATTAAAAGAATATTTAACATGCAATAACAAACCTCTTGTTTTTCCAAGCATTACCAGAATGTTTGAAGATCCAAGCTGATAAGTGCTGATCCCATTTTAGAGATAGGTAAAAGAGGCGGGGGGGAGGGGGGGAAAGAATCCAAGTTATTAATCCAGGGGCCCACAAGAGCTCACTGGCAGAATCTTGATGCAGTGTATGATTAATTTTTTTCCTCTATTAGTCTTTCTATGTCTTTCTCTAGAATTACAGGACTAGGAAAGACCTTCAGAAGGGCTGGGAATGAAATCCATCAACTTACACACAAACTGTCACCTGACAGCAAAAAGTGATGCAAAGAATACAAAGATGGATTCAGGGTTGGACACCCTCTGTAAAGAAGTGAAGACAAATCCCTATGATTGTGGCTCCACAAATGGAAAGGACCTTGGAGACCACTCCCTGAACTTTACAGATGTGAGGACTAAGATCAGAGTGGGAGAAAGTGCTAGCTTAGGAATCAGTGTCAGCCCTGCTAATTACTATCTGTGTGACCTGGAATGAGTTTTTGGTCTCAGTTTTTCCATATGTAAAATGAAGGATTTGGGTTAGTCCTTCAGTTTATGAATCTATGGTTCTAAATGGTTGAACTAGGCAGGGAAGGGGAGGTATGGAAATTCATTCCATCTCTCTCTGTTCTCTAGATTTCTATGACACTTGGAGTCAGGATTACTTAATTTAGCATTTAATTACTCTCTTATTGTTTAATGTGTGTTACTAATTAGCAGGGAAGGCAAGATCAAGCTTCTCAAGGAAAAAAAAATCTTTATCTTTATTCTTCTGATTTCCCTCCTCCACCCCCCCCCACACACACCCCAAGTGCCTTGTGCCCCATGAGGAACAGACTTCAATAAATACTTGTTGATTGACTAATTAGTTTAGTCTACAGTTTCTTAATCTGGGGTCCATGAACCAGTTTTTGTTTTGATTTTTTGATAACAGTATTTCAATATAATTGGTTTCCTTTGAATACTAGCATTTAAAAACATTACTCTAAGTTTCAACAGAAGATCCAAGGGAGTTTATCACACCCTTCTACACACACATAAGTGAACACACTTTTACACATGGCTAAGAATCCTGACCAAGCCTATGTCCAGAATATATTTAGAGGAATGGGTTAGATGTATAAATGCTTCCTCCTTCCATATGTAAAATGAGTATTTGTATGTGTGTATACACATACATACATATATACATATTTGTATATAATGTGTATATATGTATATAATACTATGGAAATGGGATCTATTATATAATAGTTCTGGTTCTGACTCTATATTATTTGTAGGCACATAATTTCACCTCAGTTTCTTAATCTGTGAAATGGAGATAGCAATGGTTACTATCAGTTTCATAGGTCTGTGCTTCAATATATAAAAAAGTCTCATTTCTACCTGTGATTATCTATTATGTAATAGATCCCATTTCTATTTTACACATATATATTAATATATAATAGGAATGTATACACACATATCTAGTTATATATGTATGTATGTGAGAGTTCCCATTTCTATGTTTTTTTATAGATTGTGCTTTAGAATATAGAATATAGAATTTAGAATATAGGATATGCTTTTCTCCTAACAGTCCTGTGAGACAGGTAGTACAAATATTTCTATTGGTTATTTCATACCTGAAGTCAGAAGCAGAACTCAAACTCAGTAGCTTTGGCATTCCAATGAAATGTAAAGTCCTTGAAGGTAGCAGTTGCCTGGCTTTTTATATTTGTATATCTAGCACATAGCACAATGCCTGACACAATGTAGGTCATCAGTAAATGCTGGCTTATTGTTTGATTGATCATTTCCAGCCTAATATTTCCCCCCAGCCCCCCCCCTTGTGTGGTATGCAGTTTTTCCATCAGAAAACGATAAAATGGTGGGGTTTTTTTGTCTTTTTGGAGGGGAAAAGCAGGGTAATTGGGGTTAAGTGACTTCTCCAAGGTCACACAGTTAATAAGTATTAAGTGTCTGAGGTCCTCCTGACTCCAGTGCCCTATTCACTGCAGCACCTAGATGCCCCTAAAAATGGCAAAATGTTTTGCCAGTGAGGTGGATCAATACACTGTTTTTTCTCATTCCTTAATAGTCTCCCTCTCCCTCTCCCTCTCCCTCTCCCTCTCCCTCTCCCTCTCCGCTTTTTGGAGAGCAATTGGGGTTAAATGACCTGCCCAAAGTCACACACCTAGTTTTTGTGTCAAGTGTCTGAGGTTGGATTTGAACTCAGGTCCTCCTCACTCCAGGGCTGGTGCTCTACTCACTGGGCCACCTAGTTACCCTGAAATAGTCTCTTAATGTTATCTGACTTCATTTTAGAGACCTCTCAATTACAGGATGAAGTAGATGCGGAGAAAGTTCCTTCCTGCTCTTTCCTTATCTAAGCAGAGGTGCTGCATTGCATTTGCTCTCAGCTGTTGGATATTATGTAGGGGGTGGATGTGGTTGTCAGGGGTGACAGCCCTGAAACTTTGCAGGCATGTATAGAATCAAAGGGAAGATCCTTCAGAGATTCCTAGAAACTAGGGAGTCTGTACATAGTATGCTGTGATCTGCAGGTGTCCGATCTCAAGAGTGAAGACAACTGAGGCTCCTGGGAAAGAGAAATACCTTGTATAGTTAGTCACAGATGGAAAAGGATAAACTCTTTGGGTGGCCCAGGGTCCAGAAAGAGGCAAGCTTTTTGTATAAAATGTTGCAACAAAGAGAGAGAGAGAGAAACCTAAGTCAAAGGAGGCTGGAGAGAATTCTCTATCTTTCTGATCTTTAATTTTATTTTGCATTTTAAGATAGATATCCAATATGATACAGATATCCAATATAATACAGTAAACATTTATTAAGCTCCTATTATGTGGCAGTCACTGTATTAAGTGCTAGGAATATAATTAATAAAAAGAAAGATAGACCCTGTTCTCAAGGAGCTTACAATCTAAAGGGGGAGGCAATATTAAAAAAAAAAAGACAGGAAGGGAGGTGGGATGGGGATGGGGTGAAACCACCAGGGGATACTTGGATGGGGGCATCTTGTTCCATGGAGTTGAAACCAAGCAAAATAGCAGGTGCAAAGTAGAAGAAACTGAAAGGTTAGTTTGTGTCCTCTATAAAGGAAGGCATTGGGAGGAGTTTGGTGCTTTGCCCTCTAATCAGAGGAGGGAAGGGGGCTGGAGGGAGGTGGTGTCAAGCAAGGCTTGAGAGGGGTATCTCATTCCAATAGGGTTGAAACCAGGCAGGGAAGCAGATGCAAATGAACAGATTGAAAGAGAGCTCATAAATGAGTAAACTGATGATGCCCATGGAAGTTAAGCAATTTGCCAAGGCCACACAGGTAGTGTTAGAAGTGAGGTTTGAAGACAGGATCACCCACATCTACCTTCAGAGGCAATACATATGCTCTCTTTACTGTACAATACTGATTCCTACAATGTTCTTGTCTGAAAACTTGCTATTATGTTATTAATTCTTCTTGCCCCAAGGATTTCCATTCTTATTACTGAGATTAGTATTAACTTTGTTACCTCTTCTAGGTGCTCCCCTCAAATTTTCCAGTATTATATAATTTGTGACTATATGTATTTGGGTGTTAAGGTTCTTCGTGGAGGCATAGGGACCTCTTCTCTGTTGCTGCCTTTGTGGGTGACTTCAGCAATCAGGGAAAAACTGAGGAAATAAGGAGAGAGAGGGGGAGAGAGAGAAAGGGAGGAAAGGGGGGAGAGGGGGGAAGGGAGGGAGGGGGAGAGAGAGAGAGGAGGAGGAGGAAGAGTCAGAGATAAAAGGAGAAACAGAAAGAGGAAAGGGGGGAGAGGGAGAGCATGTACATATATTGAGAACTTGGGCAGAATTATGAATAAAAGAGCCTGTGGATCCCACATCTTCTCCCAAATGATAGCTTAATAGTATTTCACCATCTCAGGACTCAGCCACTCATTTATTCTATTAATTGCTAAATGCTGTTTAGTCTTCCTTTGAAGTGCTTTTTATGGTTTTCTTCCTCCTAAGTTTTTCTATGATCATCCTAGTCTATCTAGGGTCCTCATCACCTTATTCCTGAGTTATCACAGTAACTTTTCATGGCTTTGCTGTTTATCCTTAAAAAAAAAATTAAATTCATTTTTAGTTTTCAATGTTCACTTTTATAAGACTTTGACTTCTAAAGTTCTAAAGTCCCTCTCTCCCCTCCCCCCTCCCCAAGATGGCATGCCATCTGATAGAGGCTATACATGTACAATCATATTAAACACATTTCCACATTAGTCATGTTGTGAAAGAAGAATCAGAACAAAAGGGAAAAATGATGAAAAATAAAAAAAACAACGACAACAAAAGAGAAAAGGTTATGCTTTGATCTATATTCAGACTCCATAGTTCTTTCTCTGGATGTTGATATTTGCTGCCATTTTCAAACTTTAATGCCTTTGTTTTTCCTTGTCCCTACTTGACCACTTGCTTGCCCCAGCTCTGAAAAGAAAACTGGACACGGCCACCCCTGGGCTCCAGCCCTCACCCTCTTCTTAAATTGCAATCTAGCACGATTACTCACGAGCCCCCATCTGGTATACTCCAGATTGATTGTCAGTTAAATTAATTAGCGTTTGGTTGGGGATATGTTCTAAGATAGTAAAACAAAAACAGTTGATACAAAGGGCAAAGGCTCCCTAAACCTAGAACACTCTCATGCATTTACAGACAGGGTCCCTGGAGAAAGTTGGATCAAGGTTAGAAGATATTTGTAGGAAAGGGGTGATGCCACTCCAAATGACTGAGTCCAAAGAATTCATTTCTTGGATCGCATATGCCTGCCCTCATATAGAGGTAACCAGATGGCACAATGGATAGAATGCTGAGGCCAAGAAGACCTCAATTCAAATCCAGCTTCACACATTTTCTAGTTGTGTGACCTTGGTCAAGTCACTTAACCTCTATTTGTCCCAGTTTCCTCAGCTATAACATGGGGATAATAACAACACCTACTTCACAGAGTTGTTTTGAGGATGAAATGCAATAATTTCTGTATAGTGTTCAGCGCCATTCCTGGCACATAGTAAGTGGTATGTAAATGCTTATTCCCTTCCTTCATTATTAGGGAAATTCGACATATTCCCTCAAACACCTTAACCTCCCAGTTCCTCAGCCTGCTCATATTTTATGACCTCCAATCTACCTCAGCTACACATTGAGATGGTCCAACCCTTGATTTTGCCATTCTAGTTCCATATTCATGAGCCCTGAAATTCCCGTATCTGATCATAACCCATTATCATTCTGCTTCTCCTTCTACCTTGCAATCCCTAATCATGATTTTTTGGTTATAATAATAATGAACCATTATTCATCCTGAGACCAGTTCTTTCCTATGCCATCATCCCCACCCTGGCTACATTTTACCCTTTAGCCAAACAGTTCTTCTACACTGCTGTTTTCTCTTTAACACCTCGCCCCCTTGTACTACTGATCTTGCCCTGACAAGCTTCAGCCTTGTATTATTTCCATTATCTCCTACCTTGATTTCTACTCATGTGCTACTGAATGAAGATGAAGAAAGTCAAGAACTGTGCTGACTAGAGCTACTAACATTTAGTTATATAGTCTCAGCTGGGTTGTCACTGCAAGGCTATCTCCTATTTGGCTTAGTATTTCGCTCCACAGAGCGGCTTTTCCAAGGCTATTCATTCTTCCTCAAACCTCTCAGAGCTTCCCCTCCCCTCACTCACTCAGCTGACAGTCTTGCCTCATGTCACATTGAAAAAAGGAGGCCATTGAATGAAAGCCCTCTCTCCTCCTCTTCTCCTCTTTATCTCACATCACTTAGATGCCTTCTGCCGCCATTTTCTTTACCTCTTTCATATAAATAGGTAGCCTTCTTTTTGCCAAGATGAACTCTACATACATAAGTGATCCTGTTTCATCCTGTCTACTCTAGCAGACTGCTCCCACTTTTTGACTTATCTTTAATTTTCCCCTTTGTTCTGGCCACTTGTCTGCTACCTACAAATATACATATCTCCCCAATCCTCAAAAAGTCCTCATGTGACCCATTCATTCTCACTAGCTATCACCCTATATTTTCATTGTACATGTAGCCATTTGTAGCTAAATTTCTTGAAAAGATCATTTACAATTGATGCCTCTACTTCTTTTTCTCTCACTTTTTCCTTAACTCTATACAATCTGTCTTCTGTCCTCATCATTTAACTGAAACTGCTCTCTACATTTACCAACCATCTCTTAATTGCCAATTTAATGGCCTTTTCTCAGTCCTCATTCTTCTTCATGACAGCCTTTGACAGTGGTGATCACCCTCTTCTTGTTATTCTCTCTCTCTCTCTCTCTCCTCCATCTCCCTCTCTCCTTCTCTCCCTCTTCCCCCCTCCTCCTTTCCCCCTTTCTCCTCTCTCTCTCCCTCTCTCCATCTCCTTTTTTATTTTTCACTCTCTACTGATCCTCCCTTTGCAGGTCTGACTGCTCCTTCTCAGTTTCCTTTGCTGGATATTTATCCAGATTATACCCACTAACAGAGAGTGTCCCCCAAGAAAAAATAACCAAAAAAAAAAAGAAGAGAAAATGGCATGCTTTAATCTATATTCAGACTCCTTATTTCCTAGTTTCTATTCTCCCTGTATACTATTTCAGTTGGTAGTCTTGTCAACTCCCATGGATTCAATTATCATCTCTACATTAATGATTCTCAAATCTATTTATCCAGCCTTAACCCCTCTACTGACCTCCAGTCTCATATCTCCTATTGTTTATTGGACATATTGAACTGTATGTCTCATTAATACCTTAAACTCAATATGTCCAAAACTCAGTTCATTAATTTCCACCCCTGAGCCTTTTCCTCTTCTAAACCTTCCTATTATTGTTAAAAGCACCACCATCCTCCTAGTCACCCAGACTCAAAATCTAGGTATTGTTCTTGACTCTTAACTGTCACAGGCCATCTCCAATCTGTTGTCAAGTCCAATTGATTTTGCTCTCCTAAAATCTCGCACATTTCTGCCCCCTTCTCTCTTCTGACACTTTCGCCATCCTGATACAAGTCCTCCTCACCTCAACCCTGACCTATTGCAATCGCCTTTTCTTTGGTCTTCTTGCCTCAGATCTCTCATTGCTCATACAGCTGTCAAACTGATCTTCCTAAAGATCAATATCCTAAAAGAGGATGTCTGGCCATGTCACCTGCAGGATGAAATATAAAGACTTCTGTTTGGCATTTAAAGTTTTTCATAACCTGATCCCTGCTTCTTACACCTTACGCACTCCTTGGGTACTCAGTGACCAAGTGATATTAACCTCTTTTCTTTAGACAATTGTTTCTATACCTAGGTCAAAGACAGGTTCTCACCTGATAATGAGGTGGAGCTTCTTGTTGGTTATATTAATCAGGATTGAGGGATGCTGGGCACCTCTCTTACAAATGGGAAAAGCCAGAAATTATTATTACCAAAAAGAAGTGGATCAAGGAAATATCAATAACTACTAAACCATATGCCTACATATCTACCTATATAAATTCTTATTAGAATTATTTATACACCCATCAAAGGCATTCATTATGATTCTATTTATAGGAAACAGGCAGGCTTTCATATGTGATATTCCACAGTTGACTACATCTTTACCATCACACAATTGGCTGAGGAAGAGAGAGATAAGATCCCCCCTACTTATTTCTTGATCATAAGTATTTGATTCTGCAAAACAAAATGCAATTTTAAAGGCTCTCCTCCAACAAAGTATCTCCCATGCAGATGTAAAAATTGTACATAGTTCATTGAACTATATCTCAATAGTGATAACTCTGACAACACTCTGATTGCTACTTTCAAGTGGGATATAAAACCTAAGCTCAACAATGATATTCAGGAATGTCATATAAGATATTTAGGTGTTTATTGGGATACTTTTGCAAGGGCATCAAGAGAAACCTAAGATAAAATTGAGTTAGAATATAAAAGTATATACACATATGTCCTATTTCAAGTAACCCTTCCTTCCAATAAGCCCACCTTGCTATGGAAGTAGACAGAATTTGAAAGGAGTCCACATCCAGAACAATCTGATCTCTAGTTAATGAGGTCAGCTAATTCACTGAAACAAATAGCTTTGATTTCTCATGCTTTCTTCACCTGACTTTTTTTGTTCTCAGCTGTTACATGAAGTATGACAAGTTAATCATTACATGTATTAGTCTCATTTAAGATTAAGGATGAATGGAGTGCAGTGCCAAAAAATTTGCTGTCTAGGAGCCTGGGAGCTTATGATCAAAAGCCTTAAAATTCAGCTGTTTTCCATATCATTTTGTCTGTTTCTAGAAAATATAGTTTAACTTTCACATGAATGGAGAACAATTGCCTCTCAGTTAAACTGAATGTCTCTTTGGTATCCCTTCAGATGATACAGAGACAGAAAACATAGTCATTGCTTGTTGTCTCCTGAGCACCTCCCATCTCTGATTCTTTTCTTCTCTCCTTCTTGTCCTGGCTTCCATCTTTAATGTTAAATTGGGAGGATGTTTATGACTAAAGAATCAAAAGTTCTTTGAGTAGAGCCTTGAGCTGTCTTGGTAAAGCATGCTGCCAAAATCTTATAAATATTAATAAATAAAATACTGAGAGCAAAGTGACAAGAGCCTCTAGTCCTTACCCAGAGATGGGGCCTTCATGAAGGCTTTCCAGGAAAAGGGGACTAGAATGGTGAGGTTGCAGGTATAGAAAGAAAAGCAGAGATTATTGGAAAGATATTCCAGGAATTTTTTCTTATAGGGCTAATAAAAGTAAAGTTTGTGATTTTATGGAACTTTACAAGCACTTTTTCAGGGAAAAGGACAATCTGAATTTATGGCAATCTATTAAAAAAAAAAACCTAACCAACTTATATAGTTGTCTGATTAAAATTACTGTCTGTTAAAAGTTCCCTGAGTATAGATGGCTTATGTTCCAAATTGACCAAAGGAAAGGCAAGTATCATGAATCTTAAGCTCAAGTATTTACTATATATTTCTCCTTTATATAATACTTTAGTTCAATCTGTTAGGAATCTACAACTTCATCCACATTGGGTGTCTCTACCACTTACTTCTAGTGTGACCTTGAACTAATCATTTAATCTTTCTGGGCCTCAGTTTCCTCATCTGTAAAATGAGAGTGTTGGACTAGATAACCTCTTCAGTCCTTGCTGGTTTTAAATTTAAGATCCAAGATCCCTTCACCAGGTTAGTTGCAACATCCACATCTCTGTAAATTGTTTTCTTGCGTTGCTTTGGCTGATAATTACATTATCTGGTGGCTGACCTGGTAATTTGCTCTCACAACTCGACCAGATTGGTCCTTGGATAGCACATTCAGTATCTCTTGCCAGGTTTGTACTCAAAACTTTTCCTATCTGATAGACTCCCCCAAAGTTTGTACTTCCCTGTGACAGTCATCAGGACACAGAGGTACTTCTACACCCCAGTGAGGCCTAAAGCAAGGCTTCAGTGGCATTAACCTAGTTGAAATACCTCTAAAAAGCATATGAAAGTTGGCTATAATTGTTTGCAGGTTGTTTTCCTTATTAGATTGAGAGTTCCTTCAGGGCAGGGGACTGGTTTTGATTTTTCTTGTATCCCTGGTGCTTATCATAATACTGTGTCTATTGACCTGGCAATCTCAGTCATGCTGGCAAATCGATGATGGAAGATATTTTGATTGGATCAGCTTTTCAATAACCTAGGGGTCAAATCAATCACACTACTCAGATTCAATAAAAATGCATGAATCTCCTGAAAGGTGGTAGATGTGTGCTGGGTGTTGGAGATCCAATGAGGAAACACAACCTGCCTCCTTCACTCCCTGTACACCTCTCACCTGGAGTATTGCAATATTGTTGTTGTTTGTGTTTTGTCCTTTGTTCTCAGAGAGGATCAGGACATCAGGAAGGGGATGCCATGACTTGAAGGTAAACTAGATATAAGTGAAGGAGGGCTGTGCAAAGTCACCAGCCTCACTCTCTCCTCTGGAGCCATGTGGGTCCAGTGGTCAGATATAGGTTACGATGACAGAAGATGGACCTGAATGCAGTAGGAAACTTTGGCCTTTTTAAGCTAGGGTCTTTAACAGGTCTCACTTTGACTGAGGCAGCATGCATTCAGTGATTAAGGCTAGGGAAGAAATGAGGCAGATAACTGCCCCTTTATCCCAGTCCATAGGTTCCCAAAGTGTGCAATACCATCCCCTGGGGGGGGGGGTGGCACTGGAACAATTCAGATGGGCTCAGTAGCCTTGGATGCAATTGGGGGACTTGAATAAAAATAAGCTTGTTGGAAGGATAAGGAGAAAAGAGAGGAAAATTTTGAAGAACCGTTGATACCTTTCATCTGTTATGTAACAGAATTAAAGTCATAGTAATTACATTATTTTCCAAATAAATTCACAAAATGCAAGTTATAATAGATCTCTGGTCAATGCACTAACAAGTTTTAACAAGCAAGTGTGGGCAGATGAGAGTGTCCAGTATTGTCAGGAAGACCCCCCATGCATGGGCAGGAATATGTGCATGTAATGACTTGTTTACAATACAATACCAAATGGTTACATGATGAAATATTGTGCCATAACAATTTCAATGTAGGAAAACCCCCACAAATTTACAATAAATTAAGATGCATTGTTTCAAAAAAAATCTACCTCAAGCATGTGAAGACTTCCTCCAGCAGAATGGGCACTTGTTTTATTTCTTATGTTCAGGATAAAAGTATGTATGTATATATGTATGTTTTTTTAAATGAAGCAAATTAAAAAAAAACTTAAAATTCTACAGAAAGTAGATTTTCAAGAGTGTGCTGGGTAAGTTTTTTTTAAAGGGGGAGATAGGGCAAATGAGTTTGGGATACTCACACTTAGTGAAAAAAAAAGGAGGGGAAAAGACCCTCAGGGTTTCTGGCCGAAAGAGAAACAGTTGCTATATACATTCATTCTGAGCCGTATAGGCCCCACACAATGACCAAGTGGGCTTGGCCTGGGACCTTGGTCAATCTATGAGAGTTAATTGGTCTTCCTGAGGCTAGTCTCCAGGGCAGCTAGGTGTCACAGTGCATATGATGCTGGGCCTGGGGTCAGGAAGACTTTCAAATCAGACCCCAGACACTTAATAGCTGTGTGAGCAAGTCACTTAATTCTGTTTGCCTCAGTTTCCTCATCTGCAAAATGAGCTGGAGAAGGAAATGGCAAACCCCTTCAATATCTCTGCCAAGACAACCCCCAAATGGGGTCAGAGAGCATCAGACATGACTAAAAACAACCGAATACCCTCCAATTCATTCTATATATCCCATGTCACTTTCTTGTTTGGGAAGCTTCCATTGCCCCCAATTGCACCCTCTAGGAGAAAATACAAACTCTTTTGTTTAATGTTTTTTGGAGGGGGGAAGGCAAGGCAATTGGGGTTAAGTGACTTGTCCAAGGTCACACAGCTAGTAAGTGTGTCAAGTACCTGAGGCCGAATTTGAACTCAGGTCCTCCTGATTCTAGAGCCAGTACTTTGTTTAATGTTTAAAGTACTTCACAATCTGCTTTAGTTACCTAAGAATATTGCACATGATCTCCTCTCATGTACTGACTGACTTTCTTTTTACTGTACAGGACATTCTATTTCCTATTTCAGTATCTTTGTGAAAGCTGCCTCTTCAAGCTTGGAATGTTCTTCCAAGTCACCTGTACTCCTCAGAACCCCTAGCTCATTCCAAGACTGAGCTTAAGGGCCATCTTTTTTTTATTTTCCTTGTTGCTCTATGGCACCTATCAATCTCTTTGTATTTATTGTGTATATAACCTTTATTTATGTTCCCATAAACATGTGGGATCTAACAGTATATTGGGAAATCCTTAAGGACAAGGTTGGCTTGTTTTTTTAAATTTCTATTCCCGTATCTACCACAATGCCTGTTACATAGTAGGCTTGTAATAAATACTTATTTGGTGAGTGACTGATTTATTAATTTTCCAAAATTTTATTAATTACCTACAAAATCTCCAAGGCCCTCAGGGGTTTTTTAAGTTTTTTTTTGTGTCACGGACCCCTTTGGTAGTTTAGTTGCCTTAGAGACCCCTTCTCAGAATAATGTTTTTAAATATATAAAATAAAGCACATAGGTTTACAAAGTAAACCAATTAAATTGAAATATATTTTTCAAAATATATTTTTAAAAGCAAATTCACACATCTTCAATTTTGTAGTAGGATAAGAAGGCCATCATTTGGTGAGAAGATTGGATCCCCCTTAATACCAAGTCCATGGATGGTTGGCTCTCTTTCCTCCAAGTCTTGTGGCATTGTCATGGCTCTGGCTGGAGGATTTTCCTCTCTAACCTTGACCAGCTCCCTCATTGTACCTCAATATCTCCTCTCAGAGCAGAAGATAATAAAATTTGGCATCTGCCTCTTGAGGTTTATGTTTATAAAGCATTGTGAGCTCTCCTGAGGAAAGGCATTGTATCAATAAAGAACAGTCAGCTCTGTTAACTGACCCTCTCTTGAGACCTCGTTTTCTGCTCCTGTTTTCTGAATTCCTTCCCTCCCGCTGTTGCAGATCTCCTTCCTAATATAAACAAGTTAGGAAGAACTGATAAGTGGGCCAGGCTTCGTGGGAAGCTCCAATGCCCTGGAAAGAAAGCAAATAGACTAAGTCTCCATTTTAACAACAGTTAGTCTAGACCTAAACATCTTGTCAGCTTTTATTCCATGTGTTTTCACCCTTTGCTTCCTTCTCTTTTTCCTTGCTCTTCCCTCTTTCTTCTCTGAAAACAGTAGTCCCAGAGAACCTAGCAATTCCTAGTTCATTGTTTTGTTATTTACAAAAACAACCACCCAGGCTGGGAAGCTGACAGGGTGTCATTTAGAATGTTTAAATTCATGATCCCTGCCATTTGCAGAAATGGGTGATAAAGAATTGGGCGATCAAAGACCAGGGTTTATATCTACTTTGAGGAAAATGGAGCTGGAGTCCAATTAAAAAGTTTTAAAACATCTTGGATTCATATCTAAAAGTGGAAACCACAAAACTATATTTTACTAAAATATTAAGTGGCATACTGAGGCTGCATATGTTCTATGCCCCAAACAAAACAACAACAAAACAAAAACCCCAACAACAACAGGTTAAGTCATTCAATTCAAATGTTTCCCAGCCAAAACCATCCAATGGTCTAATTTGCTAGTCAATTCTATCAAACACTGTAATTTCTCAGTAATTTATAAGGAGGAGGCCTTAGATGAGATGCTAGTAGGAGGCGTGAGTAGAGAATAGAAGATTTTAAACACTCTTATGGAGAGTGGGATGGTTATGGTGGACCAAATTTGCTTAGTTAAGCACCATGACAGTAGGAATTGAAGGATAATGCAGGATTGGCCCGGGCATCAAGACCAACGGGCAAGAGTCTTGTGGAAATGAATGATGTAAACTAAAAATAAACAAAAGCTAATTTAAAAAAGAAAAGACTAAGAGGCAAGGAATTCAAGAATAGAAGACAGTATAGCATTACACTAATTAAATATCGTTTTAGGAGGAAAGTGTAATTAGAGTAAGGATGATGATCTCAGGTACTAAGAGATGGAATGGAATTTATGATGAGGGTGAAGAATAATTTTAGAAGGAGTAAGGCATAGGGTGAGAAGGAATGAACAATAGAAGGTTATGGGAAAGGAATTTTGGAGCATTTACAAAAAATTTTGAACATGAAACACTTTGACAAAGTCAAAGGTGTGGTCATCCCCATAACTTGCTGAGGCAAAGTGGAAGAGTAGGTCATGGGAGACTGAGGAATTGGGAGATAAGTTATTAAAGGAATATCAGTATAGATATTGACATCATCTAAAAGAGAAGGAGTTGTGGTGGAGAGGAAGACTGTGAACCAGGTACTGAACTCCTGGAGAAAGGAAGGAGAAAGAGTAACGATCCCTAACATAAAGAAAAATGGATTAGAAAATCAGTTACAAAATGAGGGAAGTGGGTCTAGATCATTCATCTTAGTTTTATAAGTTTTAGTGACTGCAAGATCAACATTAGCAAGCAGTGTTATGTGTTTTAAAAAAAAAAACAACCCAAATGTGATATTAGATTGTATTACTCGGCAAGCGATAATGCATCAATACTCTGCCGTAGGTAAGACCGCATCTGGAGTACTATGCTCACTTCAAGCTACCTATCACATTTTAAGAAGAAAACTGATAAGTTGTAGAGTTCTGGGGAAATACTGAAGAGTCTAGAAATCCTGCCATGTGAGAAAAGGGAAAGGGCATAAGCATTTATATAGTACCTACTATGTGCCAGGCAGCATGTTAAACACCTTATGGATCTTCCCTCATTTGCCGTTGTGAAGTAGATACTATTATTATCCCAGTTTTATAGTTGAGAAAACAGGCAATTGTCTACTGCCACATAGCCTGTAAATGTCTGAGACTAGATTTGAACTCAGGTCTTCCTGACTGCAGGTCCAGCTCTTTATGAACTGTGCCTCCTAGCTGCAGAGGGTCAGTTGGGGGGAAAAAGGGGACTATTTAGTCTGGAGGAAAGGAGGCTTAAGAGTGACAAAGTAGCTGTCATGAAGAATCTGAGGAGCTGTCATATGGAAGATAGATTATACTTGTTCTGATTAGCTCTAGTAGACAAAACTCCCAAGCAATGGGAGAAAGTTAAAGAGAGGCAAATTTGGGTTCAGTGGAAGGAAACCTTCTTAAGAATCAGAGCTGACTGAAAATGGAAAAGGTTCCTTTGAAAGCTGAATTCTCCTTCATTGGATGTTTTATTTTATTCATTTTTTTCTATTAATAAAATCTATTTTTTCTTCTTTCTATCTCTTCCCCACCCCCATTAGAAAAAGAAAACTCTAGTAAAAAAAACATGCATAGTCAAGTAGGAATGATTCCTACATTGGACATTTTTTTAAAAATGTGTCTCAATTTGCATTCACAGACCTTTCTGTCATGCTGCATCATGGATCATTTGAAATCATGGTTGGTCATTGCATTGATTAGTGTTCTGTAGTCTTTTGAAATTGTCTTTACAATGTTGTTATTATATAAATTGTTCTTCTGGTTCTTGACCTTTAAATCAGTTCATATGAACCTTCTCAAGTTTCTAAAAAATCATTCCCTTCATGATTTCTTATATATGCTCTAATTTGTCCTGCCTTTTCCCAAATGATGGGCACCCTCTTATTTTCCATTTCTTTGTCATCTCAAAAAAGAGCTGCTAAACATAGTCTTGTACTTTCTGGTCTTTTTCTCCTCTTTTTGATTTCTTTGGGATTGAAACCCAGTAGTGGTGTCAATGAATGAAAAGGTATGTCCATTTTAGTAGCTATTGGGCATAATTCCAAATTGATTTTCAGAATGGTTATACCATTTCACAGCTCTTCCAAGAGTCCATTGACATATCTGTTTTCCCACGAGCCCACCAACATTTTCCTTTTTTGTCAGTTTTGTCAATCTGTTAGGTAAGAGGTAAAACCTCAAATTTGCTTTAATATGTATTATTCTTTTGGTGATTAGGAGCTTCTTTTCATATGGCTATTGATAGCTTTAATTTATTTCTTAGAAAATTGCCAGTTTATATTCTTTGGCCATTTATCAATTGTCTCTTATTCTTAGGGGTTCTTCTCTTCATTGAATTTTTGTGCCTCTTTTTACCATTTCACTAATTTGATTTTTTTCAGTTATTTTCTTGAGTATTTTTTGTGCTGCTTTTACTAAGCTGTTGATTCTCATTTAGTGATACACACACACACAGACATACACACACACACACGCACACATTTATTTTCCCAGTTTTTCCTCTATCTTCTTTTTGACTTTTAAAATCCTTTTAAAGTTCTTCCAGGAAATCTTGGTGGGCTTGTGTCCAATTTACATATTTTTCTTTGAGACTTAGCTTGTAGCTGTTTTGGCATCCTTGGCTTTTTGAGTTTGTGTCTCGATACCATAGTTGATTTTTATGGTCAGGTTCTTTTTTTGTTCTTTGCTCAGTTTTCTAACCTTTTTGCCTTTTATGGTAATGTTGGGCTCTGCTCAATTCAAGTGGGGAGAGGGGGTGGTACCATCCCAAGCTTCTGATTTTTTGTGCTTCTATCTTCAGAATTATTTCTGGGGGTCTGTAATGTTTTGGTACTTCCAAGGGGTTATGATGCAAGCAGAGATGTGACCACTACTCTCCTCACCTGTGGTCTGGTCTTTACCCAGGGAGAGACCTTGCTTGCCTGCAGCAGCAAGTCCTAGCTTTCCCCTTGGCCCTAGAACTCTGTCCAGATCCCCCACTCCCTCGTGAGTGATCCCAAGAACTCTTCTCCACCTTGGAATTATGACCAGATCTTCTATTTCCTTGCAGCTGCTTGCATGAAAGCTAGATTGAATGCTGGAGCTGTCCTTGGGTCACCTGCTCTCCCGAGCCCACAAGTACAAATGCTCTGCTCTGCCTTGGAACTGTGAACAGAATCCCTGTTCCTCTGTGGCCATAGGTACTAGTGTTCTTCTTTGCCTTGGAACTGCAAATGGAAAATGCAACAGAGTCCTGCACCCAGTATTAGCAAAGGGTTCCCTGTAATCTGTGACCAGTCACCTGACCTACTCTCACCTACTGTCTCTGTGGTGAGAGCTTCTAAAGCTACTGCTATGTGCACTGTCTCTAAGGCCCACCACTGGTGCTGCTGCTATGTGCCCTTGGACCAAGCCTATCCCAATGTCACAGATCCCTCCTGCAAACCTCCTAAGTTGTCTTCGGCTGGAAAAATGTTTTGCCCTAACTTTTTATTGGCTCTCCCCTCCAGAATTCTATTGGAGGAATTATTTTAAAGTTGTTTAGAGGGGAGTGTTTGGAGAATTCAGCTGAATTTCTGCCTCTGCTCTGCCTTCTTGGCACTCCAAACCCACATCTGGGCTCTCTTTTTACCACTATTATGAGCTGTTGATTATAGTCACTTATGAAGAACATCTACTATATTAAGGTGTAGAGTGACTGCATTATGCATTTGTGAAAAGAGTACCCACACCAATTAAATCATGAAGTAGTAAAGAAAGTCTGAATATGTCCATTATTCTACATCACTATGCTAAGTGCCCCTCAAATGATTTTCTTTCCAGCATTTGTATGATGAAAGAAGCATAAGAACTTGGAACTAGAGGGATTTTAGAAGTCACCTCATCAAATGCTTTCATTCTTCCCCTATCTAGACTTAATTTGTTTATATTGTTATCTCTCTTTTATATCTCCTTAATTTCTAGATATATCTTTCCCAATCCCCCTCCTTAGAAAAGCATTCTTTAAACAAAGAAGAAAAAAGCTGCTCAGCATAACCAACCAGACACATCAACCCAATCTGTGATCATAGGCTGTATTCCATACCCATAGTCCCCTGTATCTGCCAGAGAAGGGTACATATTCTCAGCTCTTCCCCCGGGGCCAAGCTTAGCTTCTTTAGCCTGCTCACTACTGCTAACTGCAAATGTCACCTCACCTCACAAAAGTTACCTTCTAAGACTATTGCATGTGGGGACGTTCTAGGCCAAGAGTTAGCATTTACAAAGCATTTTCTGGTTTCTCACTGAACCAAACCTGATTCAACAACTTATATATTGTCCCCCAACCTTATATAGATAGCATATTACAATTCTGTATCCTCTCAGAAGAGAGGCTACACATGTTCTGGTTGGCCCCAGAGGACAGAACCGGAAATAAAGGACTGATGTTTCAGAGCTGCAAATTTAGGCTCAATGTAAAGAAAAGCTTCCTGACCACAAGACATCCTTGATTAGTACAGGGTTACCCCAGTCAAAAGAGATTATCTGATAGAGACTGAATGACTAACCTCATGACAAATGGAAAATCTGTTTCAGATATGGGTTGGAGTAGTTGATCTTTGAGCTTTCTTCTGATTCTAAGATTCTATATGACAATTAGGAAATGCTAAAAAAAAAAAAAAAGGAAATGCTTCATTGGATAGTCCAAATAAAATTTAATATAACAATAAGCTAGCATTTAAATAATAGTGCTTTAAAGTTTGCAATGTGTTTTACAAATATTCTGTCATTTTCTTTCCTTACAACAACCCTGGAAGGTAGGTGCTATTATTATGACCATTCTATAGAAGAGGAAATAGACTGATGGAGATTAAATGACTTGGCCCAGGGTCATACAGTTAGTAAGGGTCTGAGTCTGGATTTGAACTCAAGTCTTTCTGACTCCAGGTCCAGGGCTCTAGATTCAGTACCACTCGGTTGGTAATATCTCATCTCCCTTTGATGCCACACAATAAAAAATGAATGTTTGTAAATGTATAGGAGCCAAGATGCAGCGTAACAAAGGAGGAAGCTGAGACACAGGGAAGTTAATTGTCCCGCCCAACAGTTAGCGTTGCACTTTAAAGTCTACAAAGCTACCCAAGAAGCTTTGAAACAGAAGTGGAATTTGAACCCAGATCCAATGTACCGCCCTGCCTCCATTAAGAGTAATCAAACCCTATAGAGTAATAAGAGTGTGTATATCTTTAAGTAAGTGAACAAGGAGGGGAAATGAGCAACAAGGGAAGCAGCTGCTTTGCTTTTGAAAAGATATGCCAAGCTCACATAGTTAAATTTAATAGCTGGGTGTTTTAGACCCTGAGGAACAATGTAATTTATGTCATTATTGCCACAAAGGATGACTTTGGTGAGTGCTTCGTTCTGGTGCCTAAAACCTTAACTCTAGCTGAGGAAGCAAGTACAAACATGAATGTTGTGGGGGCTGGTGGAGGGGGGCATAATGAGGCTTGGGGTGGGGGGCAGGCACCAGGGGGTTGTTGTATGCTGTCTTCACAGAAAAAAATGGGAAAAGAAACCACTGATACTTCCAAATTGCTATTCTACCAGGATGCTGATTTTCCCCGAAATATAGATGAGAGTGCATTTATTTCTAGTTATTGGAGCTTTAGAATACGGAGGGGTCAAATGGGGAGACCGATATTTGTAATTTTAAAAAAATCACTCTACTGACCCAGATCAACCCAGATACAAGCATAGGAGCATATGTAAATTATATAGACTTAAAGAGTTTTATTTGTATAACTGTCACTTAGCCTAGTTCTTGGCACATAGTAACCTGCTTAATAAATATTCTACCTTCTCCCCTTCCCTTTTTCCCTTTCCCTTCCTCCCTCTTCCTGCCCCTCTCCCTTTCTCCCTTTCCCTTTCTCCCCTTCCTTCCCCCTTCCTCTCTCTGTCTCCCTTCCCTTTCTCTCCTATTCCCTCTTTTCTTTTCTCTTTTTTCTCTTTTTTCTCCCTTTTCCTTTCTTTCTCTTTTGCTTTTTCCCTCACTTTTCCTCTCTTCTCCTCCTCCTCCTCCTCTTCCTCCTCCTCCTCCTCCTTCTTCTTCTTCTCCTTCTCCTTCTCCTTTTTCTCCTCCTCCTTCCCCCTCCCCTCCCATGCTGCTATCTGGTATCATTTGCCTCTTTGGAACTTGAACCACATTTTAAACTCTGCAAAAGCTGACTTTTCCACATCTTTATTGTGGAAGAGAAAGAGAAGAACTCAATTCGGTAACTACTTATTAAGCACCTACAGTTTGCCAGGCATTGTGGTGAGTACTGGGGACACAAATAACAAAAAGAAAGACAGTCCCTAAGTCCTGGAACTGCTGTAGGTACTTTGAGGAAGAAGGTGGGAGGCACTAACACAGGACCCAACTTAAGGATATTTGATGATCTCATCTTGGTTGAGGAACAGCCAGCTATTAAGTCTGATTTCTGCACGTAGCACTGGCCCACTCCAAAGCTATTTGTGGAAATTAGAGCCATAGGTAGAAACCAGACAGGTGGGGACAGGGGAAAAGATGGAATAAGTGACTCACACCAGGAAAGCTGACAAATTTTGAAAAAAAAAAAAGGGTTTGGCTGATGAAGGTGTGTGCTTTTTGTAATCTATTAGGACACCCTCTGGCTCAGGGTCTTCATACTATTAATGTTGTCGGGTCATAAAATATTTGGTGAATGCAGAGAAATCTTCCATTTTTTTCCCTTTGTATTCGGTTACCTGAATGGCTCTTGCTAGCCTTCAAATAAAAGATAATTTGTGTGTATTGATCAATTTGGTTGTTATTTTGGCTCTTGGTGATACCATCAGCACTCATGGCTTCAACTGTCTGGGACAATCTATGTAGACACCTTAGCTGTAGTTTTTCTCCTGAGTTCCAGACCTGTATCATCAATGGGCATTGTGGCATAGTGAAAAGGTCAAGGTTCAAATTCTAACTCTGCCACTTACTAGGTGACTTTGGGCATGACAGTGAACCTCTCTGGGACTCAGTTTCCACATTTATAAAATGAAAGGGTTGGATTCAGTGATTGCTAATGTCTCTTCCAATGTTAAATCTATAGACCTACTGGACGTTTCAAACTTGAAGTCCCATAGGCATCTCAGAGTCAGAATGTCATCAGAAAAGAGTCATCTCCCCCCCCCAAAAAAAAAACAACAACCTGCCTCATTCCCTGTTTCTGTTGAGAGCATCCCCATCCTTCCAGCCACCTAGGTTAGAAATCTCAGGATCATCCTCTATTTTTCCTTCTCCATCACTTCAGTTTAATTCTGGCAACTCCACGATGACTGACATGGTTACTTTCCTGGTTCAAGCCTTCATCACTTCTTGCCTGGATCATACCAATAGCCCCCTAACTGTTCTCTTTGTCTTTTGTCTTATGCCTCTGCGATCCATTGTCCGTGCCCAAATGCCAAAGAGATGCTACAGTTCTCACCATGTCATTCATTCTCCTCCTCAAAAAGAAACAGAAAACTCTAGTGTCTCCCTCTAGTGACAAAGGAAAACTCCTGTTTGGCATTGAAAGTCCTGCAAAACCTGGCACCAAACTTTCTCTTCAGACTTATTATACGCTATTCCCTTTAAGACACTCCAGCCTAAACAAATTGGTCTTGTTATTCTTCATACTATTTCTCATTTCCATGTCTTTACACTGACTTTCCCCATATCTAGCATATACTCTCTATGCACCTCTGGCTCTTCAAAATCCCTGTTGTCTTTTAATTTTTTATTCAGTTATATCTGGCTCTTCTGTGACTCCATTTCGTGATTTCTTGGTTGAGATACTGGAGCAATTTGCCATTTCCTTCTCCAGCTCATTTTACAGATGAGGAAACTGAAAAACACAAGGTTATGTGACATTGCCCACAGTCACCCGGCTAGTAAGTGTCTGAGGTCAGATTTGAACTCAGGTCTTCCCAAATCCAGGCCTGGCACTCTATCCACTGTGCCACCTAGCTGTCCACATTGTCTTTTAAAGCTCAGCTCAAACACAGCCTCCTAAGTTGAGGCCTTTCTTGTTCTTCCCAGCTGCTAGTAGCCCTTCCTCCCAATTTGTATTCATCTTATGCATATTTTTAATTTACATACATATTTATGTATATATACACACACACAAGCTGTCTTCTTCTAAAGAATATAAGCTGGAGGCAGCTAGGTAGCACAGTGAAGAGAGCACCAGCCCTGGAGTCGGGAGGACCTGAGTTCAAATCCAGCCTCAGACACTTAACACAAACTAGTTGTGTAACCTTGGGCAAGTTACTTAACCCCAATTGCCCTGCCTTCCCCCTCCAAAAAGAAAAAAAAAGAAAAGAAAAAGAAAGAATATAAGCTTCTTTCTAAAAATTTTATTTTACTTTATAAATTCCAAAGTGTCTCCCTCCCTTCCTCCCCACCCAGCACCAGAGAAAGCCACCATTTGATGCAGATTTATAAATATATGGAAAATCATAATATGCATGCATCTACTGGTCCTTTCTCTGGAGGTGGATAGCATCTTCCTTCATAGGTCCTTTGTAGCTGATTGGAGTACTTTGAATACACAGAATAGCTTGGTTTTTCACAATTATTCTTTGAATGATATTACTGTCTACAACATTTTCTCAATTTTACTTGTTTTAATTTTCATCATTTCATGCAAGTCTTTTCATGTTTTTATAAAATCAATAAGTTAATCATTTCTTATAGCACAGTAGTATTCCAAGAATATAAGCTTCTTGAAAGGAAGGATTATTTCTCTTTTCTTTTTGTATCCAAAATGTCTGCACAATTCCTGGCTCATATCAAGGCTTGTTAATTGAATGAATGATTACAGTGCAGAATGTGGTGATAACAAGCTCGGGCCTCAGATCAGTACTGTTTTTGGAGTCTTTGCAGTAGAATCGTCTTGAAAGTGAATGACCACCTTATAACGATCCTTCCTTTTGACTCTTAGATTGGTTGCATGATAGAACCACGTTATATTAGAATCTGTTCTGTGGCTGACAGAAAGATGCTGAAGTTCTAATGTACTTAGTCCATACTTTGGAGGGTAAGAGGGTTGCTTTGCTCTTCTCAGCGTCAACCATCAGAAAGACCAGGGCTGCCAGATTTGGATTTCAGGGCAAACATTTTCCTGATCCTAAAAGTAACTTCAGGATAGGTTTTGTTTGAGTAGTCAGAAAGAAGTTAGTCACCTGAAACCCATGAAACTAGAAGAGAACAGGAATCATTTGGAAAACTGGCTCCTGGATCATCTTTCTAGCAGGTAAGGGATGGGGAAGGTATCTCTCTTCATCCACTTAACAAAAACAAAAATTTTAGACAAAAACAAAAACACTGATTCAGATTAATTGGAAGTATTGTGTGAAAACGTTTCCTGAGGGGGAAAACATTCAAGAAATCAGGGAACAAATTAATTACCAACCAGTATTACTGTGTGGGATAAAGACCCTAAAGACCCTTACCCAAATAAACTCAGAGACTACTCCAGATAGAAACAGAAGTTATTTATTCCTAAACAAGTGTCCTGAGAGCTGGGTGTTACTTAACCAGAACATACACCAGTATAGGGAGGCAAAGTACAAAATCAAACAAGCAGTTATATACCCTTGTACAAACAATTCTAGGACAACCCCAAACCCCAAATCCCCTCCCCAGTAACTGGACCATCATTCCCATTGGTGGGAAGGTATGTCCTTACAATCTTTTTACCCAGTACAAAATCAAAATTCTTTTACCCAGAAATAAGCTTATTGGCAGAGTCAAGATGGTGGCATAGAAGCAGGAAAACTCCATGGCTCCCCCCAAACCACCTCAAATACCTATAAAATATGACTCTAAACAAATTTTAGAGTTACAGAACCCACAAAGTGATAGAGAAACAAAGATCCTGCTGAAGGCAGCCCAGCAAGCTGGACTGGAAGAGTAAATTGCAGCGATCTGGGAGCCAAGACCAGCCCTGCATGAATCCACAGTTTTAGGCCCCGGGTGGCCTGGACCCGCATTCGGGAGAGTGGATCACTGGCAGCTGTGGCGGTTTCCAGAATTATCAACCCATAAATGTCAAAGACAAAGTAAAAGGTCAGTGGAACTCAGCTGGATTTGGAAGGGACAGAAGAGAGGGTCTGGCCCTCTGCCCCCAGAACCAAAAGCAGCAGAAGTGGTGGCCCTGCAGCTGCCTCCACATGGCTGTTTCAGAGCTTCCAGCCTGCAGATTGTAGGGGAGCCAAGCTACCATTCAGAGGCTAAGTGCTCTTGCCTTAACCTGCCTGGATCTGGATCACGGTCTTGGGTGGTGATCCTGAGATGCGTGATCAGTGAGCCAAAGCTGGTGGAGGCTATAGAGATAGTGGCCTCCTAGTAGTTCCAGCAGCTGAGAAAACCACAAAGATTTGGGACAAAGCTCTCCCCTATGGAAGCAGCGTTTTACTATGGCAAAGAGCTCAAAAGTCAAGTAATTGACTGGCAACATGAGCAATCAAAGGAAGCAAAGAAAGCTCAGCCATCCAACTTTAGATTCCTTTTTTGGGGACAAAAAGTATCAAAGCATGGAACAGGAGAAAGACAACACAGTCAGAACTCCTGCACCAAAAAGCTTCCAAGAAAAATATGAACTGACTACAGGCTATGGAGGAGTTCAAGAAAGATTTTGAAAATCAAGTAAGAGAAGTGGAGGAAAAATTGGGAAGAGAAATGAGAACAATGCAAGAAAATCATGAAAAGAGAGTCAACAACCTAACTGAAGAAAATAATACCTTAAAAAACAGACTAACTCAAATGGCAGGAGAGGCCCAGAAAGCCAGTGAGGAGAAGAATGCCTTAAAAAGTTTAATTTCCCAGATGGAAAAAGAATCTCAAAAGCATTCTGAAGAGAATAATTCCTTCAGAATTAGATTGGAGCAAATGGAAGCAAATGACTTTATGAGAAATCAAGATG
>CM053600.1:91417948-91438322 GCA_028646575.1 Pseudocheirus occidentalis
TGTCCTGAGTTTCTCTGTGCAGCTGTTTCTCCTGGAGTGGACGGGAGCCGGGGACGCCCGAGGCCTGTTGAGGTGGGTATAGGTAAGCCATATACATCCTGACCCAAAAAGATAACCCTCACCTGAATAAAAAACCAGTAACAGTCCTCTAACATTTAAAGGTCTTCATTACCTGATTCTTCCCACCTCTCCAATCTTCTTATATATTACTCCCCTATATGCATTCTAAGCGTCAGCTATATTAGATTACTTGCTGTTCCTCACAAATAACACTCTATCACTTATTTTTGTGCCTTGGCCTAGCCATCCACCATGTCTGGAGCACACTCAATACTCACTTCCGTCTCTTAGAATTCATGATTTCCTTCAAAAACTAGCTTAACATTTTCTACATATAGCCTTTTCTACCCCCACCACTAACTACCCCCATATATATGTGTCTATACACACACACACACACACACACACACACATTCTCTCTATAAATATGTGTGCAAGAGATATTTAAAAAGTTCAAGAGACTGTTTCTGGGCAAATCATTTTATTACTAATGCTAGCATTTTATTCATAAAAGAGGTCAGTGGTACTCTAGAATGCCAAAAAGATCTTTATGGTGGTAGACAAACAATTTGTATGCCCTTGGAAAAGTGAGCATTCCTGAGAGTGGCAATCAACTCTAATTGGTTAGCAATCAATGAGAAAAATAAATATTATAACAAGATTTGGGTTCATTCTAATGAGAGTTTTGGGGGTACTTGACTTGACTCACCCAAATCCTGGTCAAAGAGACTTATAAATTTGTCAGACTTTGTCTGACAAAGAGAATCCATATTTTCCCAGACCTGTCTGAGTAAACACAGTGAGCAGGAATCTACCCATTCACCTAAACTTAGAATTTCTTTTACTGCCTTTGATTAGATCTTTCCTTGGGTTAGTCTTTGCCCAAAATTTCCCACGATGGTTGGTTTCTGTATGAGGAAGGAAAGAAAGGAAAAAAAATTTGGTCTTAATTTAATAATTAGTTATTAATATATGAAAGAAATAATCATTTCTCATACACATACACATACACATAAATGCATGTATATGGCCAGTTCTTGTAGTATTCCTATTCTACCTGATTTAAGTCCAAACAACCATTTGGAAACTTGAAGGGAGCCAGTTTCCAACCATGATGACTTATGGGTTGGTAATATATCATGATGAAGTTATCTAATTGTCTGTGGAGCTGGAAGAACTGATGACTCTTGAGTGGCTGAGTCAGAACTGAGTGTACATGCAAAAGGGGAGACCCATCCAAGCTCTCATTCTCTCCGCTGTGCACTTTGAGGAAGTAGGATTGCTTTGAAATTTTCATTTGGGTGGATTGGGGAGGGACCGAGACTCTTTTTCTTTTACCAAGGTTCTTCTAGGCATTACCTGATCTTGAACTACAGTCTCTGTGCCTTTGTTAATACTCTCCCCAGGACCAGTGTTCTCATTCCTCTAGTCCCCATTTCCATTCATCAAAATTCTGTTTATTTTCAGACCTACTGAAATGCCATCTCTGATCTCTGAGCTTAGAAGTGATCTCCTGCCTCACCCCTAATCCTATCCCCTGTTGTCCTCCAGCATATCCCTCATTCTGTTCCTACTGCGCCAATTCCATGTTGCCTTGGATTATTTGTGTTTTTATCACCATCACTGTTCTATGAGCCCTTTGACAGCCAGGCTGGGCTTATAATAGCTGGCATTTATATCATCCTTTAAGATTCGCAAAATGCTTTATAAATATTATTTCATTTGACTGTTAGGACAACCCTTTGAGGTAGGTACAATTATTATCCCCATTTTACAGATGAGAACACTGAAGCTGAAGGAGGCTAAATTATTTGACCAGGGTCACACAGCTAATAAATATCTTAAGTCAGGATTTGAATTCACTTCTTTCCAATTCCAAATTCAGTACTTTATCCACTAGATGGCACAGTGGATAGAGTGCTGAGCTTGGAGTCAGCAAGACCTGAATTCAAATTTGTACTCAGATGCTTACTAGCTGTGTGACCCTGGGAAAGTCACTTAAACCTTTTTGCCTCAGTTTCCTCTTGTGTAAAATGAACTAGAGAAAGAAATGGCAAAACACTCCAGTATCTCTGCCAGAAAAATCCCAAATGGCGTCTATTCAGTCTGTCATTCTGTGAAAGACGTACCAAGATATCTGAAGATGCCTTTCTTCCCTAACTTAAAAAGGGTGGAAATACCCTCAACTTCCCAAGCTTCTCTTAATAATTTATTGTGGATTTAGCACCCATACATTTGTCTAAGCCTTTCTTAAAACTGTATCTTCAGATATAACCATAGAAAGTGAATTTCCTTGTCTTTTGATTTAAATGACCATTTTCAAGTTTCAAGGGGTGAGTATTATCTCCCCATTTTGTGTTCTGGGTTTTGTGAATGACTTCATTCAGCCATTCCATCATCCAAATTGCAGGCATGACTCCTCTTGGGGTTCATTTTTCTAGCAAGTTCTGAGAGTTCAGGATGAACAGAAGGGAAAGGGCTTCAGATGGCTTAATGTAAGAAGTAGGGAGGAAACCATTAGAGTCGTAACAAAAAAAGAATCATAGATATAGAACTGAAACAGACTTAAAAAGCCAAAGAGATCAAGCCCCTCATTTTGCAGCTGAGTAAACTCAGTCACCAGGTAGCACAGAAGATGGAGTACGGTATCTGAAGTCAAAACGACTCGTCTTCCTGAGTTCAAATGGGCAAGTCAATCCCATTTGCTTCAGTTTCCTCATCTGTAAAATGGTGCTGTAGAAGGAAATGGCAAACCACTTCAGTAACCTTGCCAAAAAAAACCCGAATGGGGACATGAAGAGTCAGACAGGACAAACAGTACCTGAGAGGTTAAGAAATAAGTTGCCCTTCCCAGGATAAGCAGATCACTTCTAATCTTATCATTGGGCTACTAACCAATCCCTAGATGTTTATCATTTTCTTATCTCCTTCAGCCTCTTCTCTCCCCTAATTGTAGTTTGGAATACTAAACTTTCCTTTATATAAGGCAGAACTTAGACTTTGCAGCTTATTCCACTCCACATCTGCAAATCTTGGTTTTTAGCTCCATGAACCAAGATGATTCCTTGCCTGCTACCCTCTGGTGTCTTCCCCATTCTCCTTTCTAGCTTCCTTTTGTGCATTGTCTTCCCTCATTAGATTGTAAGCTACTTGGGGACTGAAACAGTCTTTCTTTTTGTTATTTGCTTCTTCAGCCCTTAACACAATGCCTGGCACATAGTAGGTACTTAATAAGTGTTTATTGTATTACAATAGATAGATAGATAGATAGATAGATAGATAGATAGATAGATAGATAGATAGATAGATAGATAGATAGGTAGATAGATAGACAGACAGACACAGATATACAAAGACGGATATAAGTGAGACACTATAATATAAAAATTCAAGATTGTCAAAAAGTGCCCATTATGAGTAGTTTGGTCTTTCATAATTTAGGATTATTGGATTCAATTCAATATTTTTCGAAAGACAGTATATTTGATATTTGGGATTCTTATATCTGTAACTGGAGTGAACCAATACTCTCTGGCTTCAAGGAAATTATAATTTAATAAGGAAGACATGACATATATACATGTAACTATGATACTAAGTAGATTTTACCAGGGTGAAGTGGAAATCCAGAAAGACTGCTCTAAGAAAATTTAAGGTGGTAGAGGTCACTTTTAGCTGTAGGAATCAAGTTAAGTTTTATGGAAAAGTTGGTACTTGATCTAGGCCTTGAAGAAAGAGAAGAATTTTAAGTGGATGTAGATAGAGAACTTTCCAAAGAAGAGAAAGCCTGCTTGCAGGAATGCCTGAAAGAATGTGAGCAGAGTAAGATTGGAAAATAGCTAAGCCTAGTTTGTAGGAATGGAAAGAGTATGATGAGTTGCAGAATAGACACATTTGAGGGCCTTGCTAATGTGGAAACTGGTTTTGCTTGATTAGGAATATTTATTACATAGGTTTTCCTTTTTTCTTTTTTTTTTCAGTTGTGGGGATGGAAGAGGGAAAGGGAGGGAAGGAAAAGGGAGGGAGGGAGAGAGGAAAGAATAAAGGAAGGAAGAAGAAAAAGAGAGTCACTGAAGCATATTTTATGTATAGAAGAGCTTGGAAGGCTAAAAAGAATAATGGACAAGTAGGGCAGCTTTGAAAGTGACATAAAGAATTTATTATACACTTTAAAAGAAAATTAAGCTCTATGAAATAAAGATACCCAGTTTAATGTACAATTCTCTTTTTCTGCTCCACTCTCTATATGTAATTGCTCACTTTAGTTGGTGTTTGCCAATGTCAGAAGAAAAAAATATAATTAAAGAGTGTATGGAGTGGTGTCATGTGACATACGACTGCAAAGAGAGGTTGAAACCAGGTTGTGGAGGGCTTTATTTTATTTTATTTTTTTTTGCTTTCTTTTGGAGGGCAGTTGGGGTTAAGTGACTTGCCCAAGGTTACACGGCTAGTTTTTTGTGTTAAGTGTCTGAGACTGGATTTGAACTCAGGTACTCCTGACTCCAGGGCCGGTGCTCTATTCACTGCACCACCTAGCTGCCCCTGTGGAGGGCTTTAAATGAAAGCCTAAGGAATTGTATTTAGTTCTACAAGCAATAGGAAGCTGCCTAAAGATTTTTGTCCTGGTCAGATCTATACATTGGGAAGATGAATTTGGCAACTGTGTGAAAGAAAGATGTGAGAGTAGAATGGGAATGAACCAGGAAGCCCAGTTAGGAGGCTATTGCAATAGCCCAGGTGAGAATCACAGTAGCACAGAGTATCCAGGATAGAAAGAGTCTTCATTTATCTAGTTTAGACCATACCTGAGCCAGAATTCTCTGTATGATATTCCTGACAAGTGATTATTCAGCCTCCAATGGAAAACTCTCAGTGATGGAGAATTCCCTGCCTCCCAGGACAGCTCACTTTTCTTTGGGTCAGCTTTCACAGTCAGGAAAGCTCTTGCAATCAGGTTTAGAACTATTTCCTTGAAACTTCTGTTCATTTTTATGCTCCTGTTCCTGCTCCATGAAACCAAGCACAATAAATTAACTTTCTTTAAAGATACCCCCAGGGGATGTGAGCTAAGTCATAGGGGTGGGAAGGATGGCAAGAGATATCATGGAAATACGATCAGTAGGATTTGGTGGTTAATAAGATGAAAGAGAGAGGGGATGGTAGAGAAGGAAAAGTTAGAAATGGCATAGCCTAGGTTCTGAGCCTGAATGACTTGGGAGAATAATAGTTCAATTCACATAAATATGGGAGGAGGGATAGGGTTTGGGGTGGGGGGTAGAAGATAAGGAAGAAACCCAAAGGCCATTTATGTTATGCATAAGGAAACTCACCCTCCTACACAATACAAAATGCTTTTTTGGCATAAGTAACTTAGCATTCTCCTACCTTGCCAGTCTTCTCATGCCTTACTCACAAGTAAGACACTCATCTCTTGGCTCCAGGCATTTTCTCTGGCTGTCCCCCATGCCTGGAACTTTTCCCCTCTTCCGCTCCAACTACTTTCCTCTCTGGCTTCCTTTAAGTCCCAACTGAAATCTCACTTTCAACAGAAAGGCTTTCCCAAACCCCTCTTATTCTAGTGCTTTCCCTCTCTTAATTATTTCCCATTCATCCTGTATGTACATTGCTATGTATATATTTGTTTACATGTTGTCACCCCGTTTCGATTGTAAGCTCTTTGGGATCTTTTGCCCCTTTTTTCTATACCCAAACACTTAGCATAATTCTAGGCTCATAGCAAATGCTTAATAAATGTTTATTGATCGATTTATTTAAGTTTAGATCACTTCCCAAAGCCATATGGCAAATTAGTCACAGAGCCCAGATTAGGACCCAGTTTTGCATTTGCCCTGAGCTGCAGATCAGGCAGGGAGAGGTGAGCCCCTACTTTGTAATATGCATGGTTTTGTCAGAGATACGTATCCAACAGGGGGTTAACTTTGGAGCCTTTGTCCCTATGAGCTTCATTTCAAAAGCAGTATGATGACTTTTCAGATTGTAAATATTTTTTCATCTAGAACAAATGTAGCACGATTTATGAAATCCAGCCATACAACTTGCAGAGAATATGACTCAACCTGATCATGGTCAAAAGGAAAAAAAAATCTACCTGGAAGAAGTGCATTTATAGCTCATTTCAGTCAGCTGACTGGCAGTACTGGAGACCCAAGTTTCTATTTATGCCTCATCCAACCTACAAGAGAAACAACAGCAGCAAACTGTGCTCCTGTCAGTGAAGGAAGAGTGAGGGATGCAGCCCTAGCATGTATTTCATCCTTAGCCTTGGAGCCAGCTTCCAGCCAGGTTGTCAGTGGTGCTGGAATATGATTTTGACACCTGCATAGTGTGCACTGGGCTGAGACCCTGGAAAGGCCACAAAAAAAGTCATGACATCGGATCCCTGCGATTGGGGAGCACTGATCTCCAGGCTGAAAGCCTGACTCTTGTTCTCTTGCTCCTAAGCCACCCATCCCCAGAAGCTTGGTGGCTCTGAACACCATTCTGGAGTCCCAGCTTCTGTAGGGATCTTAAATCATCCCCCAGAATTAGTCACACTCAATGCTCCCAGCTGTTTTCAGAACTTTGTTTTGTCTAATTTTTTATTCATAGACTCTGACTCCCAGAGGTAGCTGCTGGTGCTGAAATCAATGCGTTGCTGTTGTGTAGTCATTTCAGTCGTGTCTGACTCTCCATGACCCCATTTGGGGTTACCTTGGCAAAGATACTGGAGTGGTTTGCCATTTCCTTCTCTAGCTCATTTTACAAATGAATAAACTAAGGCAAACAGGGTTAAATGACTTGGCCAGGGTCACATAGCTACAGTGTCTGAGGCCATATTTGAACTCAGATCCTCCTAACTCCAGACCCAGGGCTCTAAACACTGTGCCAACTAACTGCTCCAGAACTGGGAAGACCTCAGTTCAAATTCTGTCTCCAGTACTAATTAGCTGTTTTCTTTTCCCTTGTCCTATGAATAGGCCCCACTCCTTAATCCAAAACAGAAACAAGAATTTAAAAAAAACAAACCCAAACTGAATCACCTCTTCTCTTTCATAGCTAAACTAGAAAAAGCTGTCTACTTTCAGTGTCACTACCTCTTCACTTCTCAATCACTGCTCAACCCTTTGTAATATGACTTTGAATTCAAATGAAACTGCTTTTTCTAAAGTTTCCTTAATTGTTAAATCTAATGGGTTTTTCTCACTTCTCATCCTCATCATACTCTCTGAAGCATATAATTCTGATAACCACCATTTCCTTCAGATTACTCACTCTTCTCTATTTTGTTTTTTTTTTTACACTGTTTTCTCTTCATTCTCCTCCTAATTCTAATGCTTTTTCTTAGTCTTCTTTGCTGGTTAATCATCCAAATCATATCCCCAGATGGGATTGCACACTGACACCATCCTTGGTCCTCATCTCTCTGTATGCTCTCTTAACTTTGTTATAATATCAGCTTCCATAGGTTTAATAATCTCTTTCTGAAACTCTAAGCATATTCTTCCAACTGCCGACTGGATGTTTAGAAAAGGATGTCCCATAGACACCTCACACTCAACATATACAAGGAAGAAAGCCACCTCCCTCCTTAACTTCCCTATTTCTCCCTAAGGCATAACCATTCTACTAGTCATCAAGGATTGCCAACTCATTACTTCCTCATTTCCCCATTATCCTCAGCTCCCCAGTCTCTCACCTCATATATCCAAGCAATTGACAAATCTTTTTTTTTAACTTCTACCTCTATAACATCTCCTTCTATTTAGTCACATATCCACTACCCTGATTTAGTCCCCCATTGTCTCATGACTATATTATTTCAATAGCTTCTTAACTGGGCTCTTCATCATTTTGATCTTCTCTGACACATCCTTCACATGGTGGCTAAAGTTAATTTGTTGAAATGTCCATTTGACCATGTAAGTTCCCTAAAGCAACTTTGAGGGTTCTCTATTGCCTTCTCATTTTGGCATTCCAAACATTTTATATTATTTATTATTGCATTATTATTCCTCTTCCTATAACATGTGATACGTCCAGACTGGCTTTCTCACTTTTTCTCACCTCTCACTCCATCATTCTTTTTTATGCCTTTTCAATGGCTAGCACACAGTCCTGAAATGCACTCACTCTGTGTCTTAGAATCATTTTTTTCCTTCAAAACTGGAGCATTCCTTCACCTATGTGAAGTCTTTCCTGATCCCCCACCTACTAGTTCCCTCACCCTCTCCAAATTAACTTGTATTAATTTTGTATATTTGTATATATGGACATGTGTAATGGTAATTAATTTAAATCTGAAGACTCCTTTTTGTTATGTCAGCAACAGGAGACAGAGTTCACATCCTCTGCCACTTAGCCACAAAGGTTTGATTAGTTACTAAGGGCTAAGTACCCGCTTACTTGACATAACAAAAAGGGGTCTTCAAATTTAAATTAATTACCATTACATTATGCTGCCTTTCCTAGTAAATGTTAGCTTCTTGCTTTTGTTTTTATATCTTTGGTGCTTAACACAGTGGTAGGCACATAGTAGTTATATAAGAAACCCTTATCAATGGACCATGGGAAATCACTTTACTTTTAAGAACCTCAAGCAATAATCTAAGGCCTCTATGAACTTACAGAAGGTTTGGAATCTGCCTCACTGGAAGGAGTTCTGACTTGTCTTTCATATTTAGACTGTGTCTTTAGGGTCTAGACCAGCAGTTCTTAACCTGTGGGTTGTGACCCCTTTGGGGGTTGAACGACCCTTTCACAGGGGTCACAGGGGTCACCTAAGACCATCAGAAAACATATTTCTGATGGTCTTAGGAACCAAGACACTGCTCCTCTATTGTCTCCAGGCTGGTTTGCCCACGTGCAGATACACCCACATACGAGTATTAAAGGGTGGTGGCATCAGGAAGGTTGAGAACCACTGGTCTAAACCATAGGTTCCCAAAGTGGGTGATAGCACCCCTTGGAGGGTGCTGGGATGATCAAGGGAGGTGGTAGTAGTCTGACATACTGGGGAGGGCATTGAATAAAAATAAAGGGGTGGTGAAAACATAATGAAAGAAAAGAAGAAAAATTTGAGAAACCATTCATACATATTTCATCTATCGTAAAACAGAGTTAAAGTTGTAGTGATTACATTATTTTCCAAATAAACACACAAAATGCAAGTTATAATCTATCAGTGGTCAAGTCTGCCAACAGGTCTTAACAGGCAGGCAAGTGTGTTGCTTGTTGCAGGAAATCCAGCATGCACTGACAGGAAAATGTGTGTGTAATGACTTGTTTACAATATGATACTATATGATTACATTATGCAATATTGCATCATCAAAATTTCAATGCAGAGAAAAAATCCCGCAAATTTACAATTAATTATTACAACCAAGATATAATATATGTGTATATATATTTTAATTATTTAAATTAAAAGAAAACATTAAAAGGTTTTAAAAAAGTAGATTTCCAGGATGGGGGGTAGGGGACAATGAGTAAGTTTTTTTTTTTTGGAGGGGGGAGGGCAGGTCAGCTGGGGTTGAGTGACTTACCCAAGGTCAAATGGCTAGTAAGTGTTAAGTGTCTGAGATCACATTTGAACTCAGGATCTCCTGACTCTAGGGCTGGTGCTCTATTCACTGTGCCACTTAGTTGCCCCAAAGTTTTGGGTTTTTTTTAAAGTGAACAGTAGGCCAAATAAATTTGGGAACCTCTGGTCTAGACATTAGCATTTTGCTGCTAGTGAGTGCTCCAATCAGCCAATTGTGGAGCCCAACCAGGTTAGTAAGGGTGTGGAAGTTGCTACCAAGTTCTCCCTTCTTGAGGATCACAGGTATTACCTACAGGATGTCAGCTTCTAGGATTCTACTGTGAAAATTTACCCAACCATGGAAACTGATTGACTGCCCTTTGGTGATATGATGCAGGTGTCCCTAGAATACAGACAGATAATCTTCATGTACTTCAGTGATTCCTCTGTGTTTTAGAGTTGCAACATTCTGCCTTAATATGATTTTGCTCCCAACTGTGCCTTAGGGCTTATGTTTATTTCTTTGTTTCTTAATTAAAATGAATCAAGATTATTTCTGGGGACTTTCATTTGGAGAATTTCATGATACCACTGGAGATAATTGGAGATACCCTGGGGTGCTTCAAAACTGAGATTTGAAATCACTGGCAAATACCATCTGACCCTGTGGTGAGAGACTATAAGTTTTCTCTCCCCTGCTACTAATTTCTGAGACTGGTACTGATAACAGAAATCCTTTAGTCTAATAATTAATTGGGTTTGGGCATTCTGCTTGTACAGTGTGGCATGGGAGCTCTGTCTTATGAGGACTTATCTATGTCAGTCAAATCAGAGATGCAGAGAGCTGCAACCTCCTGCTGTCTGTATTTATACACTCCTTGGCAGATCAGCATAATACACCACAAACTTCTGCACCAATGCTCCAGTACTGAATAATCTCTCACTGGAGACGCATCTTAACCAAGGAAAGGGAGAAAGCTTCACTTGTTCAAAAATAGCTCTCCCCTGCTAGAACCAACAGAAAACCATATGACAAAATTCCTTGACCAGAAGAAAACTGGACGGTGCTATGTCTGATGCTGACAGCATTTATCTCATTGTTATTTCTCATCAACAACCCTAGAATTTTAAAGCTGAAATACCTTACTTCTCTCGGTAGATAATTATATACATTGTTATTATAATAATATAAACAATAAAATGTATTATACATATTTAATATATTATACATAAATAATACATTTAGGGAACAAAAGAAAAAGACCAGGATCCAATTTAAATCCAGCTTCTTTTTTATTTTGACAAGTCTATACATTTGTTCCCTAAATAGATTAAGTTCTTCATTATAGCCAGGCTAGGTCACTTTGAACAGAGAAGTCATACTGTCGATGTTGCCTAATAGAGGAAGAAAGGTATGGTCTTGAAAGATTCAGGTGTCACTGTGAAACAAAGTTGACTGGACACTTAATTTTTTTTTTCTCTTCTCTCCTTAATTTGGGGAGGAACTGATTTTCAAACATGTTCTAAATTATTATTTGCCGAGGAGTCAAACCAGATCAAGGCTTTGGTGCTCCCTAGGTAATATGTGAAAATTTATTGTTGTTTTTATTCAGTCGTGTCCAACTCTTTGTGACCCCATGTGGGGTTTTCTTGGCAAAGATACTGGAGAGGTTTGCCATTTTTTATCTACAGCTCATTTTATACATGAGAAACTGAGGTAAATGGGGGTAAGTGACTTGCCCAGAGTCACACAGCTAGTAAGATTTGAATGTAGGAGGATGAGTCTTACCTCTTCAAAGAGCAGTTTGTTTTGAATTATCAGTTTTATAGAATCTCTCTAACTGAAGCCTGAATCTTCTAAGTATTTCCCCTGCAATGGTTCATCTAGTTTCCTCTTAAAAATCTCACAGGATATTAGTGCAGAAGTAGCACAATGAAATCCTACATATGCAAGCACAACTTAATAGTATTCACAATATACCTTTTCTTGTTTCAGGTATGTTTTTGTTTTTTACTGCAAAGTAATTGATACAATCCATTGATGTAATCATTGTGTTAGTACTGTTCTAGTCAGGGATTATATGGTCATTACTCATCATAATCTAAAGAACTGAGCAGAGTTTTGTTTTGTTTTTGTTTTAATTGATTGTAGTGCCAATGCAATATTCACAGCACCTATGGCACTATAAATATACCAGTATGGTGCTCTATCACAAAATATAACAGACTGTCCATATATAAGACAGAAACAAAACATTTATTCAGACACCAGAAAACCAAATCTCAAAACCAGTAAGCTAATCCCATCACAGTAGCAGAGAAGTTAATAAGCCACAACAGCATAGAGAGCCACAGCATCCTTTAACCTTCCCACCAACCTACATAAGCCTAGCTGTCAAATACCAACTTTTACTCACAAGCCTGTCTTCCTTAGATGTGTGCTTTCCTCCCAAACATCTAGTCTAGCTCTGACTCCCAGTTTCCTGTGGGCTCTGCTCTACCCTTCAGCAAACTTCTCCCACCACAGGTTTTATGTGATTACATTCAGTCTATTAGGGGGCAGAGTATATTTTCAAAGCAGGGAAGGTCTTCAAATTCCCTTAGGCTTATTAAGGTGGTAGGGAAGATCTTCAAATTCCCATTACCATTACACTGATTTCCACAAACAAAAGACATTGTAACAAAGCATATATAGCACCCGAGACACCTCCCTTACATAAGGGTCCTTAAAAAAGTTTTCCCAAGTTTGTGGCACTCTGTGCTTCACCCATTTAAACTCTTAGTATCCATTCAAACTCTTAGCTCATGAGCCCCTGTAGATGTATTTACTTAAGCTAGTCAGAGGACATATTAATTTTAAAAAGATGTTTAATCAAATAGCAAAGTAAATAAAGTATCAAGAAAAAAGATCATGCCACATACACATGGAATACATTCTTCCATAAGTAATTGTACATATAGGAAAAGACAGACATGCAGAGAACATGACCAGGAATGTACATGGAGAGCACCTAAGGTAGATGCATGAAGGAATGCATGACCAGACTCTGGAGGGCACATATGAAATAATTATTAGAATGATAGGAACATATACCAGGAAGCCACAAAATGGGGATATATGCCAGACCAAGACAACTTGTACCATTAATGCTGCAGGGTTGCTGATATCCTTTGGTGATCTCATCACATATATCTCTCTCCTAGGTGTCATATCTTTGTGGTAAGCATTAAGTCTTTATTGGGCATATCCTATTGTCAGTAGATGTTTTCTGCTCCCATCTGTTGGACTTCATTTCTTCAGGGTCAGCTGCTGGCTTTATATTATTGGGTCCTAAGGTGTGATAGAAAGTCTCTTGTTGAAAAGGAAAGATTGATATTTTTTAAAAGTGCATCCTTGTTAAAGTTATGGACCATACCTAGCAAAGCTACCATTGTTTTAATCAAATTCAAATCCATTGTTTTAATTTCTGGTGTCTGGTTTTGTTTTTGAAACATGTCTGCTGAGATGACTTATCTTTAATGCCAGAATAGTGCTTGGCAAATAAAAGGCACGTAATAAATGCTGATTAATTGACTAACTAGAACAGTTTGAAAATTCATTTTAGTTCTCATGTAACCCTCCATAGTATTCCATGTCCTTAAAAACACATTTTGAGGGGCCGCTAGGTGGTACATTGAATAGAGCACAGCCCCTGAGTTCAAATATGGCCTCTAGTGCTTGACACTTAACTAGCTATGCGACCTTGGGCAAATCACTTAACCCCAACTGCCTTGCCTTCCTCCCCCCCTAAAAAAACACACACACATTTTTTGAGGCTTCTTACGCTGTGTGAAGGCTGGGGCTATGAACCCCACATCCTCCCATGATCTTCCCCATGCAGGTACATTTGAGTGAGAACAAAAGCTAAGAGAAGAGGGTAAGACCGTTACTTTCTGATTTCCTGTTGCCTTTATCAAATATCCCTGCTAGTAATAACAGCAGCAAGAAAAAAGAACCTTGTTTTTCTCTATTCTGGCCACTACACGGCCTCCCCAAACAGAGTGTACAGAAACATTTGTGTTTTCTCATTTATATTGGACAAAAATGGTTCAGAATAAATTCTGTTTTGCTTTATAGCTTTGTGTCCATGAAGGTGTGTGACTGATCACTAGTCTTTGAGACTTCACTATAACAAGCAGGACGTCATACAATAAGTACTGTGTGCCGAAAAACCCGGGAGTTATTGGTGTTAAGAATATATTTATGTTTTAAAATAATATTAAAGAGTGTTCCTTAGATGAGTGTGATGGTGCATGCCTGTAATGTGGGCTACAGGGAGTTAGGTGACGAAGTAGATATAACAATGGAGTCAGGAAGACATGAATTAAAATCTGTCCTCAAGTCACCCAACTTCTATTTGCCTGAGTTTCCTTGTCTCTAAATGAGGATAATAATAGTACCTACTTCCCAATGATATAATGAAGACCAGATGAGATATTTGTAACACATTTAGCACATAGTAGGCACTATATAAATGTTACTACAACTGCGACAGTCACTGCCCCACTGCCACCGCTGCCGCTACCACCACCACCACACTACTACTACTACCACTACTACTACTACTACTACTACTACTACTACTACTACTACCACCACCACTACCACTAGAACTACCATTACTACCACCACTACCACTACCACTACTACTACTACTACTACTACTACCACTACCACTACCACTACCACTACCACTACCACTACCACTACCACTACTACTGCTACTACCACTACTGATACTGAGGCTAGATTGCTTGAGCTTAGGAATTGTGAGTTGTAGTTAAGCTAACGCCCTGTTAGGGTATCCACACCAATCCAATATCATTGAGTCCCTGGCAGCTGGGGGGTAGGGAACCAGGCTGCTAAAGGAGTGGTGAATCAGCCCAGGTCAGAAACGGAACAGGTAAAAGCTTCCATGCTGATCAGCAGTGAGATCAGATTGCACTTTCAGCCTCGATGACATAGGAAGACTCAGTCTTAAAAAAAAAAAGTGTTTCTTGGTGTCCCCCTGATCTCCTAGTGTATTAATTCTTCGGTAGTTGTCTACCTCCAGGTCTGATGTGGAGTGGATGATTATTGTTTCTTCTGCTTAAATTTCATTAGCCCTGATTGACATTTATGTGAAGTGAAAATGGAAGGTGTTCTTTCTATTTAACAAATGGGGAAACCAAGGCGTGCTGAGGTGAAGCAAGCTGTACATTGTTAGCAGAGAATGGAATCTAGAACATTACTACCTTCCTTCACAGCTCCATTTAATCTCACAGTTTATATCAGATTTATATAAAAAGGAGGACCTATTCTTCAAAAGGTCTGATAGGTCTCAAAGCACCGATTGTCAGAATCCTGAACTTGCACTTTCAGAGAGGGCTGAATGGCCTTTTTATACCTCTGCATCTAGAGGCCCATGTAAGTGGACTAGGGACCCACAATTTAAAGGTAAAACCTAGGGTTCTCTGTTGTGATATGGGGCTTACAGAAACTGTATCAGACCCTAGTCCTCTAGCACTAGTGGAGGAACCAGAAATCATAATCTAATTACCAATTATCTAATTAAAATTCTCAGAGATAGAGCAGCTTTCTAAGCATGGAAAGGCTTCAGGTATCAGTCGTAGGCCTTGTGTTACTGTTAGGGGTGCCATCTATGAAGGAGAGATGGGATCACTGACCTTTGATCATGTTGGATATGTAGATGGGGCCAATTATATATCACATAATGCAGGGGCAGCCAGGTGTTGTAGTACACAGAGAACTGGTCTTGGGATCAGGGAGACTCATCTTCATGGTTCAAATCTGGCCTGGGCAAGACACCCTATTTGCCTCAGTTTCCTCATCTGTAAAACGATCTGGAGAAGGAAATGGCAAACCACTCCAGTATCCTTTGCCAGGAAAACCCCAAATGGAGTTACAGTCTCACATGACTTAAATGACTCAAGGACAAAAACAATGCAGTGGAAAGAGCAATGAATTTGGTGTCAGAGGAACTAGAATGAAAATGCTTGCTCAGCTTGTACTCGTGTGATTGGGCAAATGACTCAGCAGTGCCGGCTCTCATTTCTGCACCTGTAAAATGAAGGGGCTGAAATAGGTGATCCTTAAAGTCTATCCCAGCCAGTGGAATCCTGGTAAATGTTTCACAACTGATTCTGTCAGAAAATAAAAATGTACACATGATGCATTTTTAAGTTGAATTTGTGTCATTAACTTTTTCTTCTTCACTTTCTTAAGTCAAAATAATAATTCAGGTCCTGATTTATAGCATTTGCCAATTTCCAAGGTATAAATGCTCACATTGAAGATATAACAAGAGCCTTCCAGTCGGCTCCAGCAGAGCCCTGCTCTCAGCTCTAAATTGTATGAAAACTAGGACCTAATTATGCTCACAGCCATCACCCTAGTTCAGGCCTTTTATCACTCACCTGGATATCCTTCTAATTGGTCTCCCTGGCTCAAGTCTCCCCCCTTTCCAATCTATCCTCCACATAACTACTAACATCATTTTCCTTAAGTGCAGGTCTAACCATGCTAGTCAATGTGCTCAATAAACTCCTGTGTTTTCCTATGTACTATTGATGAGGTGTAGGCTCTGGGAGCCCCCTTGAGCTCCTTGAGCATAAAAATGAAGAGGGTACCCAAAGAGGGTTAGGTTTTCCTGAGACCCCAAAATTCTAACATGCTGGGTCCTGCAGAAAGAGATCCACTCAAGTCTTCTCAGCCAAAGAAAAGTAAAGTTTATTGAAAGTTCGCCATATTAAGTAGACTCTTAAGGAGCCTAGGTATCTGTGGTGCTTGCACTGGGCAAGCAGGACAGAGTAAGTCTGTGCTAAGCTATTCTATGCAGCTCTCACACATGGAGGGAAGATGGGGTCTTATATACAGAGGAATCTAGGGGTGGTCTGGAGGAGGAGTTTCGGGAGGGTCTTCAGGAGGAGTTAATGAGGTCAATGCAAGAGTGGAGATATTTTGATAGGCTCAAGGTTGGGAAGCAGATGGACAATGGAGGGCCAGGCTAGTAACAGAGGTTTGGGCCCAGCCACAATGAAATACTTATAGCCTCTGCCAATGCCTTATCAAGTAGGAAGATTTAATTAGACTTCAAGGGGTTTCCCAGAGCCTGTACCTCTAAGATTCAAGGAGCTCAAGGGGGCTCCCAGAGCCTATACCTCATCACTATAAAAGTTAATATAAAGCTCTCTGTTATCTAAAGCTCTTCACCCTGCTTCCAACTTACCTTTCCAGCCATCACTCTCCGTATCCTTTAATCCTATCAGTCTGACCGTTTTATTGTTCCTCATACACAATACTGCAATTTCCCATCTCTGTGACTTGTGCTGGGCATTCTCTATGCCTGGAGCACACTCCCCTTTCACCCCCAACTCAAAGAATTCCCTTGCTTCCTTTAAAACTCAACTCAAGTGCCACCTTCTACAGGAAACTCTTTTTGATATTTCTATATTTATCTATTGTCTTTGGCAATAGAATACTATAGAATATAAGCTCCTTGAGGACAGGGACTATTACACTTTTGTCATTATAACCCCAGAACCTAGAAGAGTGCCTGGAACATAGTGTAGCTAGGTCTTGATTAAAGAGAATCTTGTGAAGTGGTCTCATTATTCAAATTCTCACTGCTTATTACTACTGTGCTGGAACCAAAAAACATATCTGAGATAATTATAAATTCAAATAGTACATATTTCATTGTAAGAGACAATTTCATAAGATTCATTATTCCCACTAATTGGGACTATTGTTTGATGATAAAGACTAATAGCAAATATCACATTCTTCCTGAAGCTTTAAAATCAGTTTGAATTTATGTAGTTGAAGTTACCAAGAGTTCAATAAGCCTGCATGTAGAATTATCATCTTTGAGATGAAGCAGTCACTTGTATATATGACCTATGTACTGCTGGGAAAAGTAACTCAGGTGACTTCAGAAGTAGAATCACTCAGAGGGAAGAAGTCTGCCCTTTGATTAAATGATTTTAAAATGATATGAAACAAACAATAGAAGAAATAGGAAAACTTTAGTCTGGAATGCAAGGGAAAGATTACCTAGAGTTAATACAGAAGACAGCCCATTTTGAAGGAACTGTGGTAAATGGTGTTCATTGAAAAACCAATTGATTTAACTGAAGCCACGATAGTTACTTGAAATACATTGAATTCCCAAGAAATATTTGACACTCACCCAAAGTTAATTAATTCAACTTAAGAATGCCCAGAAATGTAATGGAAGAATTAAACTACATGTAAATGCACTGAATCTTATCAAAATAGATTTGATTTAGTAAACAGCTATTGAACCCTAATTAAAAGCCATAGAATCAAAAAAGATGCTTGAATGGCACTGTTATTAATAATTAGATGTGTTTTTACTGTCTCTCATGGTGGAAGGATGACTTGTTAAAGATTTTCTAAAACCTGTTATAGGGTATACTGATTATGGATTTATATATAATTCAGAGTGACTAGGGAACTCTCCTAGACTACTCAAAAGTAGTAAGGGAGCAAGAAAAGAAGGAGGGAGAGAAACGAGTCATTTAAACTTTGCTCAGGGAAAAGTACTTTCAGAAGCTATCAGAGAATGAAGAAATAGCCACTTAATAGATGGCTTCCTTTGGAAACCCTGCCCTTTGGCAACTCTTAAGTAGGATTATATGAGGCAAAAACTCAAGTCTATGTTGTACATCAGCATGTCAGTTGTCAGAGAATCACAGAAAACTAGAGCTTGAAGGAACCAAAAAGTTGGTCTGGTCCAATGCTTTTCCTTTTCATAGGGAGGATGTTAAACAACCATTTCAAGATAGTAGAGTTAAGAACAGAGTAGCACCCACTATCAAGATTTCTTTAGTCCAGTCCAAAGGCCTTTCCACTGCACAACACTTTGTCCACTTTAACATTAATCCACAGAGTCAAAGGAGGTTTTATACAGTTCAAACAGAATTTTGGACAGCACTGTTCTGGATGAGGGGCAGGGAGGAGAAGCTAGGTTTTTCTCTCCTGAATGATGACAATTGTTATTGGGTTGGTTGGTGGTGTGAGAATCAGTTACCAAACAAAAGGACTGGGAACAGATTCATTAATCAATCAAAAAGTAAAGATTAAAGTTATTTTGCTTATAATTATAAAATGTGTAATTTTGTACAAATATATTCCTTTCTTCCTTAAGTCTAACACCTGTGCCTCCTCTACTTCCAAAAAAGCAAAACAAAACAAAAAACCATAAAACATATATACAATGTCAGCTTAAAGAGAAATTCAAATCAACTGAAGAAGAATATCAGCCCTGACCTCTGGTATTGAAGGGTAGGGAGGGAAAAGACTATTTCAAATTTATTTTTAACATTTTAAAAATTTTGAGCTCCAAATTTTCTCCTGCCCTCCCTTACCCATTGAGAAGGCAAGCAAGATGGTACCAGTTATACACATGAAATCATTTAAAACATATTTCCATATTAACCATGTTGCAAAAAAGGCAATAAAAGTGAAGGAAGTGGAAAAAAATTATACTTCAATTTTCATTCAAATTTCGTCAGTTTTCTCTCAGCAGGCAGATAACATTTTTTCACCGAACTCCTTTGGAATTATCTTGGATCACTGTATTGATCAGAGTAGATAAATCTTTCACAGTTGATCATCATTACAATAGTGCAGTTACTATGTACAATATTCTCTTGGTTCTGCTCACTACACTTTGCATTGGTTCATATAAATCTTCATAGGTTTTTCTAAAACCATCCTGCTCATCATTTCTTATAATACAATTGTATTGGGGGCAGAGCCAAGATGGCGGTGTAGAAGCAGCAAGGATCCACAGCTCCCACCCAGTAACCCAAAATACCCATAAAATATGACCCTAAACAACTTCTAGGACTCTCAAACTCACAAAAATACAGAAAACACATCTCTCACTGAAGGCAGCTCAGCAAGAGGGGCTCACCGTGGCAGGCTGGGAGCTGAGGCCAGCCCAGTCCGAAAACCAAAACAGAAACCGAGGTCAGGCCTCAGGGCAGTCAGGAGGAGCCAAGTGTCCAAAGCCACAGCTGAGTCTACTTCAGAGAAGTTCTACTGCACCTGGAGGGATCTTCACATCTAGCAAGCCAGAATTACAGAAGGTCAGTGAAAGTGAAACTTTGAAACTTAATTTGGGGGAGTTAAAAGAAGTTTGGCCAATCTGCCCCCAGGACAAGGAAGTAGTGGGGAAAGGGCAGGAACTGCTGTAACCGTCAGCTGCCCCCACTGGGCTGCTTCAGAGCCCCTGGCCTGCAGACCCTGTAGTGGGGCTGAATCAACTGATCAGGGCCAAGTGCTCTTGCTTTGAGCAACCTGGATCCAGATCATGGTCTTGGGTGGTGATCCTGGGGTGCGCTCTCAGAAAGCCAAAACTGGGGGGGGTGCAACACCCCCTAATAGCTCCAGGATTTGGGAAAACTCCAGCAATTTGGAACAGAGCTTTCCCCCCTGGAAGCAGAGTTACACAAAGCTGAAAAAAAAAAACCCAACCAATTAATTGACTGGCTAATATGAGGAAAAGGAAGCAAAATAAGAACAGTAGTAAAACTCTAGAATACTTTTTTGTGGACAAAAAGGATCAAAGCATGGAACAGGAGGAAGACAACACAGTCAGAACTCCCACACCAAATGCTTCCAAGACACTTGAAGAATGCCTAGAAGCTATACATCAACTGAAAAAGGACTTTGAAAAACAAATAAGATAAGTGGAGGAAAAATTGGGAAGAGAAATGAGA
>CM053600.1:91438822-91461628 GCA_028646575.1 Pseudocheirus occidentalis
GGGAGGGAGGGAGGGAGGGAGGGAGGGAGGAAAGAAGGAGGGGAAGAGAGAAGATACAGAGATGTGACCATGAGGGGGGGGAGGGACGGAGGGGGAGACAGACAGGGAGACAGGGAGATAGGGACAGAGAGAGAGAAAGATGTGTGTACCTGCATGCATGTGTTTTGTCTGCCCCTTTAGAATACAAGCTCGTCGAGGGCCAGATGAGATTCTTTCCTTTTGTCATTAATCATCAGAGCTTGATGCAGTACCTAGCACATAGTCAACACTAAGTAATAGCTGTTTATATAATGCTTTAAAGTTTGCAAAGCATTTTACATATGTCATTGAATTTGATTCCCATAACAACTCTGTGAGGTAGGTGCTGTTATTATCCCCATTTTACAAATGAAGAAACTGAGGCTAAGGAAGGTTAAGTAACTTGCCCAAGGTCACACAGTTGGCAAGTGTCTGAGTCAGAGTTCAAACTCTAGGGTTCCTGACTCCAAGTCTGGTACTCTATCCACTATATCACGTAGATGCATCAATCATAAATGCTTGTTGGTTGGTTTATGCATGGGTTCATTGGCAAGTGAGGGGCTAGGATGGTTGTGGGATTATGCTGAAAGGTGTCAGGAGTGGCTGGGAGCCATGGTAAAGGCAGTAGATTCTGGTGGTAGGGGGCACCTACGTGAAGGGAAGACTTGACTAATTGATGCTATGAATTTCGGTATCCCAGCTCAGGTGTCATCCCTTTTATGTTGTTTATAAGCCTAATGGTACATCTATTTTATGTTCAAATGTTTGTTGTTGTCTCAATACTTGCAGGGAAACTGAAGACACTACCTCTCTACCTAGCTATCCTAATGGTTTCCATGGTACCATGGTTTCCATGGGTAGGGCAACATAAGTTATAGAATTATTACTAAGAAATCTTTAAGGGGGGGAGATTGATAGAAGGGAGGGCAAATTGGAGGAGAGGGTAATCAGAAGCAAACATCTGAGGAGGGACAGAGTCAAAGGAGAGAATAGAATAAATTGGGGGGGGTGGGATAGGATGACTGTTATGGAAGTGTTTGCATGATTACACATGTATTAACTATTGAAATAAAATATCTAATTGCTTGCCTTCTCAATGAGGGTGGGTGGGGAGGGAGGAAGGGAAAGAATATGGAGCTCAAAGTTTTAAAAACAAATGTTAAAAATTGTTTTTGCATGTAACTGAGAAATTAGATATATAGACAATGGTGTATAAAAATCTGTCTTGCCTATAGGAAAATAGAAGGGAAGAGGATAAGAGAAGGGGAGTGGGTAAAGGAGGGAAGGAAGATTAGAAGAAGGGGTAATCAGAATGCACTCTGTCTTAGAGTGTAGAGAGGGGAGAGATGGAGAGATATTCCTGACTTCAGGTCCAATGCTCCTTGTCACATAACTGCCTATTATCCCCACTTGACAGATAGAAAACATGAGGCTCAAAAATCTTAAGAAACTTGACAAAAATCACCAGGACCAAATCTGGAACATCAACCTTCCATTTATCTGTCTTTTTGTTCCACAACGGTAAATTTTTATTTTTCAACCTTTAAAAGTTCTTATTTTAGACAGATTCTTGAACTGTCGGTTCATAGTCATCAACCCTTTCTACTTTTGTGCTCATTTCATCTCCTGAAGATTTTCCTCTTTCACCATGCAGCTCCATTAGCTTTCCCAATTCAAATTTGGGTTTCTTGAGCATCTTGACTTTTTGGACAAATACATCATGGAGAGGGTAAATGAACTGGCAAGCCTTTTCTATGTCTTCCAAAGCTGTCGGGAATCAGTTTATTGACAGTTTCTTTCAAGGCATTTGTCTGCACCTCTCAGGTCATCATTTCCATAATTTTTTTAATGAATTTGATGGACCTGTTGGTGCTGGGCATGAGAGGTCTTACAGATCTGGTTGTACTTTTTGGTAAAACCAATACAAAAGAGGTGGAGCCAGTACCCATAGTTTTGACATAAACATGGGCTTCAATTATGGTCTACCACTTTTTGACCATAGAGCACATCTTGTCACAATGGTAAGGTCCATTCCATGGAAATTAGTCAAACAATTTTTACCCTGAACATCTTTAGAAATTAACTTGAACTTATGGAAAGCAGCCTCATCATTCTGCAGATCAGCAAGGCTCACTTCAAAAACCCAACCATCGAGACCATCAGGGGCAATTTTTGTTCCTTGAGTCCTTATCACCAGTGTCTTGCCAATATTGTGAATGTTGAACATAGCTGGTGCTTTTACATCATATCAATCCTTCTTTGAAAATGCATCAACTACTTTCTTCTTGGCTCTTTTTTAAAGGTCTTTCCATCTTTTTTTAAGCTCATTTATTTATTTAGTTGTTTGGGTTTTTTTGAGGGGGGGAAGGCAGGACAGTTGGGGTTAAGTGACTTGCCCAAGGTCACACAGCTAGTAAGTATTAAGTATCTGAAGCCAGATTTGAATTCAGGTCCCCCTGACTCCAGGGCCGGTGCTCTATTCACTGTGCCACCTAGCTGTCTCCTTCTTGGCTCTTTTGTTGCTGCCTTTGATGAGGCACTTATTCTTACCCACTCTGAAAGCCAAAAGCCTGTCTGTCTTTCTACTCTACTACCTTCTCTCTTTAGGCAAGGAAGAAACGATTGCCCATGACACAGAGCAAAAATGTGATACAGGTCTTAGTTCTTCCATTTGATTAAAAAAATGATCCTTGAGTTGAGAAAAATATGGAAACATGTTATTTACCTCTCTGAAAAATCCAGAACTAATGAAACATGACCCCAGTCTTCCACAAGTAGTAATAAAGAAGGTTTTTTCTGTTCTGTATAGCCTTGTTTCCTGGGAAGGCTAAGATATAGACTCCTAAATAGTTAAAAGTATATGAAGCATGCAGACTAAATAGTTCATGTTTAGGACATGTAGACAATTTAGAATAGACCAAACAACTTTCATGATATCTCTTCTAACTGCTCCAACCACCAGCAAATTTTATATTTTCTAGGAAAACTGCCTCTCATTCTCTTCTCAGTGGGTAGACTTTTAAGCACGGACTCCATAAGGACCATGATGATATTTTTTTTCTTTTTGGAGTGGGGAAGGCAGGGTAATTTGGCTTAAGTGACTTCCTAAGGTCACAGGGCTAGTAAGTGTTAAGTGTCTGAGGCTGGATTTGGAATCAGGTCTTCTTGACTCCAGGGCTGGTGCTCTCTTCACTGAACCACCTAGCTACCCCTATGATGAATTTTCTACTTTTAAAAATGAATCATGGTTAATCACTATTCTACTTACATTATCCTGTGGATGTGATCCAGCTTATCAATATTCCGCCTAAAATGTAGCACATACTTCCTTTAGTGTGAACACTTTTCTTCTCTCTGCTTCTATTAATGAAGCCTAAGAAAACATTGGCTCATTCCCCAATTGATAAATTGTCAAAGGATATAAATATACAGTTCACAAGGGAAGAGGTCCAAGCTATCAATAATCATATTTTAAAAGTCTCCGAACTACTAATAATTAGAGAAATTCTAATTAAGGCAACACTAAGGTTCCATAAGATTAGTAGGATAGACAGGCTGCAAGAAGGCAGAGGCATTAATAGCCTTATGATAGAACTATGAATTAGCGTGGCCATTTGGGAAAGTAGTTTGGAACAGTGCTCTAAAATTTACCAAATGGTCTATACACTTTGACTTAACTACATTGTTACTAGGCCTACCTAAAGAAAGATAAAAGAAACAAGAGGACTCTTCTGTAAAAAACTATTTGTAGCAATTCTTTTTGTGATGTCAAAGAATTGGAAAATATGTGGGCGCCCATCAGTTGAGGAATGGTTTAAAAATGATGATATATGAATATAATGGAATAGTACTGTGCTATAAGAAATTATGAAGGGGATGACTTCAGGAAAACCTGGGAAGAATTGAATGAACTGATGTTGAGTGGATGTTAATGTTGATGTTGAGACCTTTGTTGCTTACCTAAAGTTAAAGTTAAGCTGATGGTGTCAGAGATAGGATTTGTACCTAGTTCTTCCTGACTCCAAGAATATCCTTCATTATGCTGAACTGCCTCTCCAGCATATTGTAAGTATACAAGCTGGAAATCCTGTGGTCTGTGGACTGTGTAGTCTAGGTCCTATGACCCCCAAATTCAGCACTCTTTCCACTGCACTGCATTGCCTCAACCCCAGATTCATAAAGGCTATGCCAGGGAATTCACATTCTGGCAGAGCCAGAAAGATTTTAAATCCAGGCTTATGTAGCTGTCTGCTATGGTCCAGACTAGCCAAGCTCAGATAGTCTCATCAGCAATGAATGGTCACCAGAGGATGACTTTTTGGCCACAGGAACTCATGAAGACTGTCTATAAAAGCACAGAAAAGTTGGAATTTGCAGTGATGGGAAGAATAGCCATACTAATGAAATCACTGCACCTTGAAATGTTAAACCCAAGCATATATGCATAGACATATTGAACCCTATGAATGTTATACATAAAATATGTATGACTATTTATAAATTATATCCCTGAATATATGTAACATATGCATAGAGGCACACAAATTATTGTATGGATATGCATAAGTGAATATTGAATTATATGTGGATATGCATAATGTATCAAATCATATACATAGACATGCATAATCCACTAAAGGCCCACTCTGATATGTCAGCCTACATAGTATAAAGATGAGCCTGATTTCTTGATGGGTATGCCAGTGAGACACTTGCTTTGGCAGGTCCATCAAGGTATGGGTCCACTATAGGTTGAGCCTTGATTATGTCCTCTGTGTTTGTCATCCCAACTAAGTACTGAGAGTCTCTGTACCAGGGAATTAATGGTGGGAATGGAAAATAGGAACACAATGTGTGAAAGACTTGATAGAGGTCGGTTCTGAGTCTGACTGACCAGAAGAAGGGTGGTGCCATTAACACAAGAGGAAGAGGAAGAGCTGGTTTCTAGACTTAGAGGGAGAAGGGACTTTACAACCGTGTAGCCCAGTTTCTCTCATTTTGCAGATGAGAAAACTGAGATACAGAAAGGCACACTGTTACTGAGTGGCAGAACTAAAACCTGAAATCAGGCCTCTTTACTCCATCCAAGCACTTTCTTACTCCTCTGTGATTCTGGGGGAGAAATTCAACAAAAAACAACAAACTTTTCTTAGGTGTCTACTAGGAGATCTTTTATTATTATTATTATTATTATTATTATTATTACTATTATTTATATCAATGATTTCAATGGTATGGAGAACCCCCAGTGTAGAAATTCTCTTGACGCAAGCAACCTAGATTGTATTGGATAGTCTTATAGTAACTTTGTCAATGGACATAGAACTATGTCAGATACAAGATTTGAACTCAGGTCTTCCAGGCTCCAAGGATGGTCCTTTTCCCACAAATAATAATTATAATAATAGCTAGAATTTATATAGTACCTTATACCATAAGCACTATACAGTGTACATACATACATACATATATGTATACACACACATATATATGTATATATATGTGTGTATATATATATATGTATTTCTTTTATCAGGCCACTGACTCTCATAAGGTAATATACAAAGATTAAATAACACATGTCCCTTTTCTTTAGAGTCGGTCAATAAACATTAAGCTCCTAGTAGATGCCTGTGACTAAGTGCTGGGGATACAAAAAGAAGCAAAAGCCAGTCTATCTGTCCAGAAGCTCATAGGGAAGATGAAAAAAACAACTAGAACATAGTAAGTGAATTAGAGAGATTCAGACAAAGCAAGATGAAGGCATTTTGATGATGACAAAGCGACTTATATAGAGAACTGAATTATATCTGTACTTGAGACCAGGAAGTGATGTTAACAGCCTTTAGTCTTGTGTCAATCACGTCTTAAGGATGATTTCAATTCCTCTTAAAGAAAAAAAACTATCAAGGGGAAAAAAGTAGGGATACTTCTCCTACCATATTGTACTTTAGGAATATCACTTTTGAAGTTGCACCATGGATGGATGTCAAATTCGTGACAAATCTCAGAAAGCAGATAACAAAGTTGTGTTTTAGTAAATGAACCATGTTCATTATGTGTCTATACCAAATAGATATAGTTTATGAAGTCTCTTCAAAAGGAAAACAAAACAGATTAATGACATACAATTATTTTAATATTTCAAGATCTATGATTTCATTGGTTGGGGTGTGCTGACCACCATCACAGAGTGTTAACTTTCATTGCCTGAATAAATTGATTACTATGTTGCTATGACCCTCACTGTCAAGTAAGGGACCTGAAGGAAAAAGCAAGAACTCCATTACAATGTAGGGACATGGAAATGGCAATGGCAGTGGGTATTAATAGTTCTGAGGGTTGGAAACAGTAAGGAATGTATACAAATAACAAGATGTAGTAAATTTTGAAAGTACTGTGACTACTGTGGAATCCCAGAGGAGGGAGGGATTGTTTATGGCTATTCCTTTTGTCTGGCAGCCATCTCCAGTTGTCCTGATCTATATCTTACTACCGGATCTGGACAGCATTGGAGGAGAAAGTGAGGCTGGTGACCTTGCACAACTCTCCCTCACTTAAATCCAATTCACTTACAAGCCATGAAATCATCCTCCCAATGTCACAGTCCTCTTCCCAAGAACAAAGGACAACCAACAACCTATCCCTAAAATGAATTCCAGGTCAAGTCATCTACCCATCTTCCAAAGTCCAACTCATATAGTTCCTCCTCAAAGAAGTATTCCCTGATCCCACAAATCTAATGAGCCTTACATTCATTTGCTGACATTCTTTATGCCACTTATGCCACTTTTCCTTTGTAATTCCTTGCTTTTAATGTGTTGCGATGAGCTCTTACCCACCTTCTCTTCGCTGACCTTTGGATAACCCTCAATTTTAGTTTTGGGGAGGCCTTAGGAGAAGCTTGAGGTCCTTAAAAGTGCTTCAGAGTTTCCTAGAAGCAATCTAGTGGACTTTCCACTTTCTTTTCTTTTTTTCTTTTAAATTTTCATTTTTATTTATTTTAAAATTTTATTTATTTACTTTTAGTTTACAACACTCTGTTCCACAATCCCTTGAGTTCCAAATTTTCTCTCCCTCCTTCTCTCCCCTCTCACTCCCCATGGCAGCATGCAATCCAATATAGGTTCTACAAATACCTTCACATTAAACATTAGTCAAGTTGTAAAGAAGGATTATAACCAATGGAGTGAACAGCAAGAAAGAAGGAACAAAACAAAACACTTCCACTTCCCTCCTAATCTTGATTACATTGGTTTTATTTGTACAAAAACTTTAATTTAATGTAATCAAAATTATTCATTTTGCACTTTATAATGCTCTCTAACTCTTGTTTGGTCATAAATTTTTCCCTTCTCCATAAATCTGGCAGGTAAACTATTCCTTGCTCTCCCAGATGCTTACAGTATCAGCCTTTATACCTAGATCATGCACCCCTTTACACTGTGTTTTGATATATGATGTAAGATATTGGTCTATGCCCATTTTCTGCCATACTATATTCCAATTTTCCCAGCAGTTTTTGTCAAATAGTGAGTTCTTATCCCAGAAGCTGGGGTCTGTCGGTTTATCAAACAGTAGATTACTATAGTCATTGACGGCTGTGTCCCCCTTCTTTTCAATACTAGACTCAACTCATTGTCTATTTGCTTTCTGAAAGACAGAATTCCCATGTCAAAATAAGGTTTCAGAACAGGACAGCACGTCTTTCTTACGGTGGTATGGAATGATATGTGAGTCCTTTGGTTTTTGTATAAAAACCCACTTGGAGGCTGCAGTCTGGTAAAGCCTACATTCCATCTTTACGTGAACTATTGTATAATCATACTTCCCCCATATTGAACTTGTGAAGTTGATTTTTAAGCCATGTAGAAATCTACATTTGGCCCCAATAAAATCCATATGATTGGATTTAGTCCATCATGCTAGCTTGTAGAAATCTTTTTTTAGCATTGATTTTTTTTAATGGATACATTTCTCTCACCCTGAGGCACTTCTCAACAAATACCTAAATAAATGACCATATAAAGATCATTCCCTGAAAAAAGTTTTTGAAAGCCTTCTAATAATATGATTACGACTAATAGTATCACTTTCCACTTTCATAGTTCACTTCTTAACAAAAAGGATATGTATAGTGTCAGTATTATCTGTTAATTAAATGTTTTATGATTTCTCAGTGTTGTAATTATTTTTATTTACTATATTTATTTTATTTATACTATATAATATATATAGTATATCATACAAAATATACTATATTTTATATTTATTATATATATAAAATATGTATTATATATTATATTTATTATATTTACTGTTGTTACTGCAACAGTAGCCTGTTCTTGGTTCTGCTTTCTTTACTCTGTATCATTTCATACGTCTTCCTATGCATTTAATACAGTGCAATAACATTTCATCCTGTTCATATGCCACAGTTCATTCAGTCATTCCTTAATCACCAGACACATATTTCATTTCCATCTTTTTTGCCACAAATAATGATGCTATAAATGTTTTTATACATATAGTTCTTGTCTTTCTGTCAACAACTCCTTTGAGGTTTTTCTCTGGATCAAAGAGTATGAACAAGTTAGTAACTTTGCATAATTTCAAATTATTTTTGAGAATGTGTGAACCAATTCATAGCAACACCACCAGTGAATTAGTATTCCAGTCTTCCCATAACCTTCCAACAGTGCTCTCCCGTTTTTTTTTCTTCCTTGCTAATTTGATGGCATTTTAAATTTGCATTTATTTAATAATGATTTTGAGTAATTTTTCAGATTGTTATTGGTTGTTTATATTTCTTTGAGTATTATTCATATCCTCTTAACTCTACTCTATCACAAAATGGCTTTTTCTATTATATATGTGTGTTAATTCCACATAGAATTTAATGTCAGAGTTTAGTCAGGAAGATTTCAACACAAAGACTTTTCCCCAAACTATATATTTTCTTTTGATTCAAAGGGCAAATAATAATTTCTTCTGATTCTAGTTTTATTGACTTTATGAGTTTTTTAATTTAATATTTTGATTAGAAAACCTCAAGATTTTGCTTTTTCAGTTTAATACCCTCCATCTCATCCTCCCCCCCACTTCATTTGTCTTTCATTCTACTTTTAAAATGCTTAGTCTTGTGAATATTTGGGGGATTAATAACTTGTTCATGTTCTAGTTTCCTGTTTAATTGCATGTTACATTTTTTTTCTTTTGTTGTATAAAACCTCAAATATTTAAATTTTCCTCTGTAGTCCATGCTACCTGCATCTTATAAACTTTGATATTTTATTATGATTTTTATTATATTAATTTGCTGTTCCTATTATTTATCCTTCAGATTACTCATTATTTAGGAAAACATAATTTAATCTCCTTTTTAGTCTTTTTTCTCTTGATCAGATTTCCCTTGCTTGTAATTCCTATTTTATAGTGGTCCATGAAGGATATGTTTAATATTTCTGGCTATATATCTAGATATACATAGATATATACTCACATATATGCAATGATTTTCATGCTCGTGGTTGATGAACATGGTTAATTTTTGTGAAGGAGCCATATGCAGGTGAAAAATGAGCTTATTTTCTAAAATGCTTATTTTCTCTAAGTGACAAAGGCAAAAATTCTTATTATAGAGTTGGAAGGAAACTTGGCAATCATCTAGTCAAGCTTCTTTATTTTAGAAGTGAAGAAACTGAAGACTAGAGAATTATATGACTCTCTTGAAGCCATACAGGTAGTAAGTGGTAGAGGTAGGAGTTTAAATCCAGAATTTCTGACTCTAGGTCCAGATTTCTTCTAATGCACTACATTATCTGCTCTTGTAACAAGTTTTTTTCTAAACATTCTGTTCAGCTACATAATTTTCTTTAAAATTGCCTTTATGTTATAGTATTCAAGTTCAAAAATTAGCATGCTGATGTCACCTACACTTTAAAAAATGTGATTAGATTTTCCTTTAAGTACTTAGAAGGTATTCCATTCATATGCATTAAATATTTATACTGCCTCATTTCTTCCACTGGCATTAAGCATAATATCATTTTCCTGTTTTTTCTACATAGTAATAATTGTAGCTGCTGTGTGTTTTTTTTTCAAAAACTAATAAGATCTACAACAGTCTCTCATTTTAACTGTAGGAAGTTTTATATTTTAATTGTGATTCATCTATACAGCAAATTGTTGGGTTTTCCTATCTACTCATTTTGTCATTCTCTTCCATTGTATAGGCAACTTTAGTCCATTAACATTCAAAGTTATTATTGTTATGTTTGTTTTGTCTTCTATAAAATTTTGGCATGCTATTTCTTTTTTGTTTATTAAAAAATAAATATGGAAGTCTAGGTGGCACAGTGAATAGAGCACCAGCCCCGGAGTCAGGAGGACCTGAGTTCAAATCTGGCCTCAGACACTTAACACTTACTAGCTGTGTGACTCTGGGCAAATCACTTAACCCAATTGCCCTACCTTTCCTCTTCCAAAAAGCAAATAAAATAAAATAATAGAAGCATGTGCCTGTAGATTGTATCACTTAAAACAGTCCCATCTTGTTTTCCTCCTTTGCTCCCAAACCTACTCTATGGTCCAAGCCTATATTCAAATCACTAGATATTATCTTTTAAAAAATCAATCCAAGATAATGCAGCTTGTTTTATATAAAGCAATTTCTTCTTGAACATCACTTTCAAATATACATATTTAACCTCCCTTTACCTCTTCCAAGATCACTTTTTTATAGCCTGATCTTTTTTTTTTAATACTTCATTTGCCCCCCCTACCAGTCCTTTGCTCTTTTTAATTACCTTTGCCTTTGGTATCCTAGAGGTAACAGGGAGCCATTGGAGATATGAGCTGGGGAGTTTAAGAAATTTTAAGAAATATTATTTTAAGAAATTTTAAGAAATATTAAGTCCTCCTATATTCCATCTCATTTTCTAAGGTACTTACTTCTTTCTGACCCCTTTGACTCTTTTCCCTCCAAAACTATAGTTGTTTTTTTTTTAACTAAGAAAACTCTAATCACTTCTTTCCTTTGTTGTATTTCTATCAGGCCCGCTAACTGGGAGTGTACCTCAAACATCTGACCCTGGAACCTCTTATCTTCCCTCTCTATATATACCCTTTTTCTTTGTATACTCAAGAGTTCCCATTGATCCAATAATCTTCTCTATATAGATGACTGAAAGATCTATACATTCAGCCTTAATTGTTCCCTCCAATTCCACATGAATTATTGGTAATTTCTAACTAAATATCTCATAGGCATTCCTCTTTAACATGTCAAAAACAGAACTTAGCATCTTTCCCTAAAATACACCCCATTTTCCTATCTTATGCTTCTCTCTCAAAGGCACCACAGTCTTTCTGGTGATTCATGTCTGTAATTTGAGTCATTCTTGATTCCTCCCTCTCCCTGACCCCATATATCCAATCAGTTGCCAAGTCTAATCAAGCCTACCTTCCAAATATTTCTGGAATTTATCTCTTTTCCTCTCACACTGGTTACCACTGTAGTTTAAGAACTCTTATTTAATAGACTCTCGAATGATCTCCCTGCTTCCAGTCTCTCCTGTCTCTAATCTGTCTTCCACATAACTAACCAGTTGATATTCCTAATGCCCAAGTATATCCACATCCACCCCCCCACTCCCCCCAGCTCATATCTCCAAAGGCTCCCTGTTACCTCTAGGATAAAACACAGATTTCTTGGTTTAGCATTTGAAGTCATTCAGAACTCGAGTCCTGCCTGCCTTCTCAAGCTTATTATCCTGTATTCTTCCTCTTGAACTACACATTCCAGCCAAATTGGTCTCTTGACTGTTTTCTGCTCATAACATTATAATTCCTGTCCCTGTGCCTTTGCACAGATTAAATTTGTTCATGGAATGAACCTCCTCACTTCCTCCTCTAAGAATTCCTTGCTTCCTTTAGCTCGAATCCCATGTGCTACAGAAACCCTTTCTCATTCTCCCCTATGTGTTGTACCTTCTCCCATTACTTTGTATTTATTCTGTATATATTTTATATTTACATATTCTTTTGCCTGATTTTGTATAGACTGTTTTGTTTTTGTCTTTATAGCTCTAGGACCTAGGACAGAGATATTTATATACTAGGAACTTAATAAATGCCTGTGATTAATGAATTACTTGATTTCTGTCCAAGAGGTAAGTGGTATTCTTCCAAATTCGATGTCACTTCTGTTTTTCCCTTAGCAGAGTAGAGAGGTGGAAGGAGTTGTTCTTTACTCTGAGAGTTCTCTATAGCAATGAATTCATAGTGTCAATCTATTCCTATTCTCCTCCCACAAATGGTCTTCATCCAAATGCTTTCTACCCCATTTCCCTCCTATATTTCCTGACCCTAGGATGTCTCCTAATATAACATCAGTCTACAATGCTACCCATGCTACCGTAAGGCTATTTTCAGCATACAGATATTTAAGAGGGAAAACCCCCTAGGATTTCAACAGGATTTCAGGTAGGTGACAGTCCTGCTATAGTCTCTTTTCCCAGCCCTGATCTATAGTACTATGTTCAGTTCCAGCCACCATAGTTTAAGAAAGATGTTGATAAGCTGAAGAGTATCCAGAGAAGGATAACCAGAATGGTAAAGGATTTTGAGCTCATGTCTTATTAAGATCAATTGTCAAAATTAAGGCTGTTTAGCCTGACAAAGAGAAGACTCAGGGGAGATTTGATAGCTGGTTTCAAGCATTTCAAGAGTTACAGATCTAGAGTTGGCTGGGATTGTGGAGGCTATCTAGGCCTTCAAGTTACAAATGAAGGAGCCAATGGTCAGGGAAGGGCCAAGTTATTCACCAAAGGTCACTCAGGTAGTAATAATCAGAAGTGGGTTTTGAACCCTAAGTCCTCTGGAGTCTGTGTTATTTTCATCATGCCACACAGGTAGAGGAAGAATTAGAAATTTTTTAGAATTAGAACAGAGAACTACTCTGTTAGAGGGCAGAACTGGGAATAATGGGGGGAATGTGCAATGAGATAAAATTAGACTTGATGCCAGGGAAAGCTTCTTACTAACTAGTGCAGAACAAAAGTGGAATGGACCACCTTGAGAGGTTGTGGATTTACCTCTCATTGGAAGTCTTCCCTCAGAAACTTGATGACCTCTTAGGTATGTTATAGCAAAGAATCCTTTAATTTATGGATTGAACTAGAATGGATACCAAGGTCCATTTACAACACTTAGATTCTCTGATTCTATGACCATGTTTAAGTGCTGGCCTCAATTTTCTCAATTAAAAGTGTGGACAATAATACTTGTTAATACCTACATCATAGGGTACTTGTAAGGACTGATATTAGGTGATCTGCCCACGTGTTAGAGTCTGAATTTGAACACAGGGCTTGTCTGACCCCAGTTCCACTGTTATTCCCATTATAATACACTTCTTCTCATACCTTCTCCCTTCTCTGAGCCTAGGTGTCTGTAAAATGAAGGAACTGGACTAGATAGAGAATCTTTAAGTTCCCTCTTAGCTCTGAATCATGTCTTATGATTAAATGGGATAATGCATATAGAATGTTTCATAAATTTCAAGTCACTGTATAAATGTGAGTTATTTTCTTATGGTTATCTGTATAAGGATATTAAATATATATATTTATTACTGTTTCTCTTCCTAGAAATTGAATATACATATTTAAAAGCATACCTATATCCCCATATTACTGCCCTTCCTCCAAATTTCCTTTAATTAATGACTGGATTTCTGTACTACTAGTCACCTTGGTGTGTCATATCTGCTGCTCTCTTGGTATCTGTCTCTGTTATCAGACACATATATAGGAAGTTTTCTCCCTCTCTCTCCATTTTTAGTCTAAAGTCCTCTTGGTCCAGTTAGAAGTCTCCAGACAAATACATTTTTTTCTGGCCCTCATTAGATGCTTTCCATTCCTGACCCAGAGACTGTAATTTAAATCCTGAGCCAGAAATCAACATTTCTTTCCTCTGTTATCATCTTCTTAACAAGTTGCTCACTTTCCATAGCTTCCTTTCTCTTCTGAGGCATCTGCTTAGCAACAGGGATAAAAGTACCAACTATGCTTCTAAAGTCTTCCTTTCTTGCTAAGAGCTTTGCAATGACTAAGGATGCATTTTAGATTCACATTGGACATATAATTTGTCTCAACATGAATTGATGAACCAGAAGGGTGGATTGCTCATATTTAATAGTGGTATACTTAAGGAACCAATCACTGTTACTACAAAACTGTTCACTGTCATTATGAATTAATGGCAGGTGAAGGCACCTGATGTGTAAAATAGGGGTCTATTTTCAGGAAACTCAGGAAATTATTGGTCATATTTCAAGAGAAACTAGAAAACTTCTAAATTAATTTGGAATAGAAAAATCAAAAACAGTATTTATGAAAAAATTCAACAGAAGATACTTCTATGTCTAAGATTCTTTGAATCAAACTTGTTGAATTAGGTTATAGGAAGGGTATACTTAGCAACAGCCTTAAAAGTGAAGAACAGACCCTGTTGTGAAGGAATTTATAATCTAGTGAAAGAGAAAACATGTAAATAACTACGTATAAACAAAATTGGAGGTAATGCAAGAGGGAAGACTAAGATTAAAGAAGACTCTTTAGTAAAGGTAGGACTTCAGCTGAGATTTGAAGGAAGCCAAGAAAAGAAACCAGTAGGTAGAGACGAAAAAGAAGAGAGTTTCAGGCATGGGACACAACCAATGAAAATATATAAGTTGGGAGGTGGAGGGTCATAAGCAAGGGACAGAAATGAGGCTGATGTCACTAGATCTCAGAGTACATGAATGGAGAGGAAGGTATAAGAAGGCTGGAAATCTAGGAAAGGGACTGATTATGAAGAATTTTAAAAGATAAACAGAAGGTTTTCTTTAAAATATTTGAACTTGGAGGCAATAGGAAGCCACTGAAGTTGATGGAAGAGTGGGGTGACATGGTCAGGCTAGCATTTTGGAAATACCAATTTGGCAGTTGAGTAGAGGGTGGACTGTACTGGGGGCAGGGAGACCAAGCAGTAGATTACTGCAATAGTCCAGAGATGATGAGAACTGTATCAGATTAATGGCAGTATTAGAGGAAATGAGGAGGTTTACATGAGAGATGTTAAGCAGGTAGAAATAACTGGACTTTACAACTGACTGGATATGGAAAAGATGGGGAATGAGAATGAGGAGTAGAAGACAATGACACTCAGATTGTGAACCTGGGTAACTGTGAGGAGGGCTATACTCTTAACAGTAAAGGGGAAGTTAAGAGGAAGGGAGAATTGGGGGTGGAGGATATAATGGATTCAGTTTGGGACATGTTGAGTTTAAGGTGTCTGTGGGACATCCAGTTTGACAGCATTGGGATATTTGAGACTAATTGTCAGGAAAGAGTTCAGGACTGTATAAACATCTCATAATCATCTGCAAACAGACCATAGTTGAATCTGTGGGAGCTAATAAGATCACTAAGTGAAATAACTTGAAGAGAGACCAAAAGAATATCTTGAGGGTCATCTATGGTTATTGGGTATGATTTACATGAAAATCCAGCATAGGACACTAAGAAGGAATGGTCATAAAGGAAAGAATAGTACAAGGAAAGAGTATCTTTCAACTCTGTAATATTATATGACATTTGTTTTCCATTTTCCTTTCTAATTCCATGTGTTTATAGCCTAGATGTACCATTTTGTAAGCTTTACAATCCCTTCTGTGAAAAACAAATGTTGTCATCTCTCTAGGACATCAAATCACATGACCTTAATTAAAAATGAATCTCAAAATGCCAGCAGTCCACATATGGGACCTATTCCACCAAAACTATCCTTTGGGCCCATGCTACAGAGTCATAAGAATTCATGCGTAATGCAGTTTAATAGGTAAGAGGAAGCATGACCTAGTGGATAGACTTGGCCTTAAAGTGAGAAAGGCCTAGCCACCTGTGCCATATGCTGACTAAATGACCCTTCTCAAGTCACTTAATCTCTCAGTCATCTTGGCAACTCTCTGAAGATTATAATTAATGAGGAAAGTGCCAAAATTCTTTGGTGGAAGGAGTTTTCTTACCAGGGAGCTCCCTACACCATTGAAATCTTGGGTCTAGTCCATATCCCTAGCATAGCTTATCAGTCCTCCTCTTCTTCCTTCTCCTTCTCCTTTTCCTCCTACTTCTTATTTTTTTTAAATAAAGCTCCCATTAGAGAAATCAGTGATATACAGTGGGAAGAATACTAGATCTAGAGACAGAGAACCTGAATATTAATCCTGGCTTTGCCGCTTATTCCCTGTATAGTGTATGAGCTCAGGCAAGTCACTTATCTTCTCCGGCCTGGCCTCAATTTATGAATTCATATGTAAAGATGGGTTAAAAACCATTACTACCTCATTTTAGTTCTGATACCTTACCCAAGTGAGAACATCTCAATCAATTATTAATGAGTCAATTCAAATATCTTACAGTAAGTATAAAGATTTTAAAAGTCATTGGATGAAGTGAAATGATGGTAGACAAGAGGTCTGTTCCAATTAGCTGGGAAATTTCATTATGTTCTTTGGTTCTGTATAGAACCGTCTAGTTAGCTAGGAAGAAGAGGAATTCTAGAAATTGGACCATGTGGCTTTCTAAAATACTTTTGAGGAACAAAGGTAGAACTGAGCTATGGATGAGAAGGGAGATACCAAGGGATATCACTGACTCTTCAGGCTTCTAAGACAGGAGCCGGACATCTAATACAGAGGTCAGTTCTTTCCCCAGTGTCCCTTCCCAGTGTCTGTCTATCCACAGACAATATAATGCAATTTGCTATTTCATTACTTAAACATTTCCAGTAAACTGAATTTTGCCTCAGCCACAAAGAGGCCAGGGATTAACCAGAGAAAGATTATAAATGTAAAGCTAGGCAGAGAGCCCAACCCCTGCCCAAATGTTAAGAATTTTTCTAACTTGGAGGTTTCAGCAATTTTGTTTGAACTGATAGTGGTTTATACAAAATAAATTCCCTAAAGCTGAAGATGAGGGAACTACATGGACATTAGGGGCCATTATATTTTCTCCTAGCCCTAAAGTGAGCTAATTATTTTAACAGGATATTACAAGCAAAATAAGAGAGGTTGGATTAGATGACCTTCAAGGTTGATTACATCTCAAAATTTATGTTCCTATGCTTTTTTGTTTCCTAGTCTAGATTTAATTTTAGCTCTTCTTTTCAAAACCACTGAAGGCCATAGATCATGGTAGAAAATCCAATCTATTGCATTTGATTTATTTTTCTGAAAACCTGGAGAATTCCATTGTTCTGTTGTGTGTGTACACACATGTGTATATACATGCATACATATGTGTGTATACACACATACAGCTATAGAAAACACAAGCACATTCATGCAGTGTTAGAAAGGTTGATGAAATAGCAATATCTCTGAGTGTTTTATTCACTTTAAAGACTAATAAAAACAAATCATTACAATTCATTATTTTCACATTCCTCTTTATGAAGCATTTCAAATATTAATGATTCAATCACAAAAGTAGTTCGCCAATTTGTGTTATATGATTAATATCTGACTCATCTTATAAAACAAAACCCCACAAAAGCCTGAGATATTGATGTACTGTTAAGTAAAGAAAACAGAACCCACTATTTGGAGGATTTTCTAGTGATTATTCCAAAGCATAGAACAACAGTAGGCTCTAGTATTTTGGCTATCATGTTATCCCTTTTCTTTAGCAAAGCAATTATACTAATCTGCCTTCCTCCTTGAACAGGAGATTCCTAGTATATTTATTTCCTGTACTTAATCATCAATTCATCCTTCTTCTCTTCTTTTTTTGGCATTTAAAAATGAAATTTCAGTTTATTTTTTAAAAGGAGCCTAAAAGTGTGAAACTCTAATCATATGCCCCTGCCATCTCTTCCAATCTCTGTGAATGTACATATAAAAATTTTGTGAGTGTACTTACATGGTTATAATATGTGGTCAATACTGTTTTGGGTTCTGTTTTTTATTTCTTTTCTTTTCTTTTTTTTTAGTTAAAATGACTTTATATACCTCCTATGTTTGGACACAGCTAATTACTTAATTGGGCAACTAGATAGCACAATGGATAGAGTGCTAAGCCGGGAGTCAGGAAGACTCATTTTCCTGACTTCAAATCTAGCCTCAGACATTTTTGAACTGTGTGACCCTGGGCAAGTCACTTAACCCTACTTGACTCTGTTTCCTCATCTGTCAAACAACCTGGAAAAGGAAATGGCAAACCACTCTAGTTTCTTTGCCAAGAAAACCGCAAATGGAATCAAAAAGAGTCAGACATGACTGAGCAACAACAACAAAATTACTTGTTCTCCTTTATAACTATCAAATAACGCAATGTATTATCACATCATGATTTCCTTAACCATTTGCTATTGTCTCATTTCTTTCAATATTGAGGACTATAAAAATGATTATAATAAAATCCTTTTTATCCAGAATGCAAAGAATGCAAATAATTAGCATTTATTTTTTAAAAATATGATAAAACTTTTGACAGCCTGAGCCATTGTAAAGTCCTAAAGTGCCTTCTAAATCATCAGAGATTATAATTTCAGTTATTTATCAGTCATAAACGTGTAAACTTGGAGAGGGTTTTAATGGTCACCCGGTTCAAACTGAGTTTCACTTTCTATAGAGAGAAATTGAGGTATAAAGACTGACTTGTCCAGTGTAGCCATACTATCTTAATTGTTGAGTTATCCAGCACTAGTGATTATGATTTCAGATCCTAGATAATGCTTTCTTGCTGCTGCTACTGGTAGATCCTTCCAATCAGACCTTTAGAAGCACCTCCTTTAGGAGCTAAGCTATTTAGTTTTGGAACTCCTGACCTGGCATAATGTCTAACCAGCCCCAGATCAGGGACCATCCTTAAACCTGGATCATCTTCCTATCATGTTGCTCTGATATCTCTATTGCTATGTTCTCCAAATAGAACTTCAAGAGGACCATGCCCTCTAGGAGTAAAGTCACTTCCCACTCTGCCACTGGGCTGTCCTGATTAGTGAGGGCTCACATAGCCCACTATTGCTAGCTGATCCCCAAAACTTTGATTATGCTTCTTGCATAATCCATACTACCATATATGTATCTTTACCTCCTCCCTCTTCTCCCACTTTCCATCTCTATTTCTGAGAATTGTAATCAAACTACAAAGCTTCTGGAAAAGGCATGTGAATTGATTACCCTGTGGCTTATGTATTATCTCCGTGACTTCCTAGACTAAGATAAACTTCCTTAGCCACCACTCCCCTGTAGTGCTATATATGTGTGTATCCATATATATATAAACATATACACATATGTGTATATATACATATATATATCTACACCTACACATCTATATATACACATCTATACATACATATACCCCCTGTTAGAATATAAGCTCCTTTAAGTCAGGCATGGTCTTTCTTTTATATCTACGTCCCCAATCAAAATAAATTCATCAATAAAAATGTCTTAAACACCTATTATTGCCAGGCAGTATGCTAAGAGCTGGGGATGTGAAGAGGTCTTTGTTTTCAAGGAGATTATAATGTAATGAGGAGCTTACAGTGCACAGTGCCTGACACAAAGTAAACACTTAGTAAGTGCTTTTTTTATTCATTCCTTCCTTCACATAATTATTAGTTGTCTATTTTACTTATTCTAAATCTCTAAATCAACAGCATGTATTGACATCCATTATCACCTGCCTAGAATATTGCAATAGTTAACTAACATGTTTTCCTACCTGAATGCTCTCCCAGCTCTAACCTGTCCTTCACATTATTACCAGAATAGTCATCCTTAATTATTGTTCTGGCCATGTCACTCCTCTGCTCAAAAACCCTTTGTTTATTTCTCCTGCCCAAAGAATAAAGTTCAAACTGATATTATTTTGCCAATCAAAGTTCTTTAAATTTGCTTAAACTGCCTTTCTAACCACATCCAAGTCAATTGGGCTGTTTGCTCTCCATGGTATATGCACTATGCTTTTTTGTCCCTAACACTTCGATCATGTTGATTGCTGTTGCTCATAATTCTCAACCATCCCTACTTAGAGAAATCCATACCATTCTTTATAGCTCAGTTCAAATGTGATATCTTCCATATAACCTTCCTTGATCTTTTCCAGTGGGTAGTGAGCTTTCTCTCTTAGATCTCACACAGCGCTTATCTTGTCTCCAATAAAGAGATAGTTCTTCTGCTTGCCGCAGCCAATACCTCTACATGTATACTTGTTCCCATTCCCTCCTACCTTCTCCAGAAAATCCCCATCTCTCATCATCTCTACTCTCTTTAGAATCTAAAATCTCTCCCTACTAGCTCTGTCCTCTATAAAAACATCCTCAAATCCCCCATCCCTAAAAAAAAAAAGCTTTCACTAATCCTATCATACTTGAAAGCTATTTTTTAAATATATTTCCTTCCTTTTACAGCAAATTCCTTGAAAAAAGTTGTGCCTCCACTTCCTTTCCTGTCATTTTCTTCTAAGCCCTCTTCATCATGGTTTTCAACCGTATCATTCAACTGAAACTATCTTCTCCAAAATTACCAATGATCTCTTAGAGAATTTTAATGACCTTTTCTTGAATCTCATTCTTGTGACATCTCAAAGCATTTGATACTCTTGACCACCTTCTCTTGCTGGATATTCTCTCTTTTGTTGATGTTCATGATTCCACTTTCTTTGAGTTCTCCTCTTACCTATCTGACTGCTCTTTCTTGGTTTTTTGTTTTGTTTTCTTTGCTGAATCTTCATCTATGCTATACTTACTAATTCTAGGTGTCCCGCAAGGTTCTATCTTGGGCTCTCTTCTCTTTTAGATCTATATTCTCTTATTTGATCATTTCATTCACTCCCATGGATTACATTATTATATTTTATGCAAACGATTCCTAGATCTTTTAAATCCCAAACTTCATTTTCTCCTAATCCCAGTATCACATCACCAAATACTTATTGGCCATTTCAAATTGGATATCTCATAAGCATTTCAAATTCAACATGTCCCCCAAACTCATTATCCTATCTCCCCTACAACCTTTCCTTCCCTATTATTGTTGAGGGCACCACCATCTTTCCAGTTAGCTAGGTTCACAACCTTGGTTTCATCTCCAGCTCCCCATATCCACCCAATTAGTAAGTCTTGTAATTTCTTTCCTTACAACATTTTCATATATGTCTTCTCTTTATTCATAAGGCTACCACTCTAGTCCAAGCCCTTGTTTATAACCTCTTGCCTGGACTATTGCAATAGTCTTGTACTTGGTATCTTGACCTTAAATCTCTCCCTCACATCATTCCATCCTCTACATGGGTGCCAAAGTGATTTCCCTAAAGTGTAGGGCTGATTATGTCTTTCTCCTCCCCCACTCTAATAAACCAAACCAACTCCAGAAGTTTCTTATTATCAATAGGATCAAACATAAAGTTCTTTTTTTGCCTCAAAATTCTTTACAGCCTGACCCCCTCCTACCTTTACAACCTTCTCACATTCTACTCTCCTCCATCCTCACTTATGATAGTTCATCTCCCATCCTCACACCTTTCTTTTCACTAGTTGGTTTCTGTTCCTGGAATGCTCTTCTCTTCTCCCTGCTACCTCTGAGTTTCTCTGGTTGGCTTCAGAGATCAGCACAATTTCTGCTTCCTTCAGGAGACCTTTCCTGGTCCCCCAACTACTTTGTGTCATTCTCTCTAAATAGGAGTTACCGTTCTTGTGTTATGAATTCATCTTGCATGTTCCAACTCTTATATGTTGTCTCCCTCATTAGAGTATAAGCACCATGAGGGCAGGGACTTTTAACAAATTTTTCTCTAGATACCTAGTGCTTAGCATAGTGATGACCATATGGTAAGCACTTAATAAATGCTTGTTGATTAATTGGTGATTATTTCTGTTATATTGTCCTACTTCAAACCTCATCATCATGTAGACTTTGGGTTCTTGAAGACTATTCTATCAGATCTCAAGCTCTGGCAGAGCTTAGATTTATGCCTCTAAAGCTAGAAAGGACCTCAGAAGTCATCTAGTATAATTCCTGGAGGATTCCAATATTGTCTTATCTAACTGAATAGGCATTGAGCATGAACTTGGTAATATCCTACGTGTATTACAAGAGAACTGACCTCACTGAGTTCTGAGCCTCTCGTTACTAGATTGACCACAAGAATTCTTAAAGACTATCTTCTAAGTCAGGGGTGGGGAACCTGTGGGCTTGAGGTCACATGTGGCCCTCTAGGTCCTCAAGTACAACCCTTTGACTGAATCCAAACTTCAAAGAACAAATTTCCTTAATAAAAGGATTTTTCTGTGAAGTTTGGATTCAGTCAAAGGGCCACACTTGAAGACCTACAGTAGTCTTGAGCCTGCAGGTTCCCCACCCCTGTTCTAAGTCATTGAGAGGTTATAAACTGCTCTTTTACAGGAAGTACATAGGCCTATGACATCATTGGATCCTTGAAATATGGAAGTCATTTATATGTTTTTCCCTCCTGCCTCAAAAGGTAAATTAAACAATTAATCAAGAATTATTTATTAAATACCTATTATATGCCAGGCACCAGAAAAGCAAAGATATGCTAGAGAGGGAGACAATGTGTACTCATATAAGTATATATAAGATAAATTCTTTTTTTTTTTTGGCTTGGACAAGCAATTTTTTTCCTTTATTTTCTTTTTTTTTAATTTAGTTTTTATTTGTTTTCTTGTTTACATTATTCATTTTCATTACATTTTTTGAATTACACATTTTCT
>CM053600.1:91462128-91478752 GCA_028646575.1 Pseudocheirus occidentalis
ATCACACATCCACAGCCTGTATTGAATTGATTGTCCTTCCAGTGGGGGTGGGTGACAAGGGAGGAATCAAAAGAATCTAGAATTTAAAGCTCTGCAATACCAACAACTAGGAATTAAGATATACAGGGGCTAGGGTAGGGAGACCCTCCCTGCCCTACCAGAAAGTAAGAGAGCAGATCAGGGGAGGGACTTTACAGTGGGATTGCTGTTTTAGGGTTGGGGTAGGGGAAAGGCGGGGAGAAAATTTGTAATTAAAAAATCTCATGAAAATGAAGGATGTAAACAAGAAACAAATAAAATTTATTAAAAAGAAAAAAAAAGTGAATGGGAAATGAAGAGGCAGTGTTAGCAATAATAGATGGTTCTTTATACAAGACTATTAGAAACATAGCCCAAGGGGATGGCAGGATCAAATGAAGGGTTTTGCTTCCTACCTATGTTTGTAGGAAGCAAGCAATGAAAAGAAAATAAAGATGGGGCCATGACAAAACACTTTTTAATATCTAGTCTAAGCAAAGCACTATGTTATGGATATAGGAGAAAAAGACAGAAAAATCCTGCTTTCTAGAAAATTACAATCTAATCAAGCTAAGACATATATAAAAGAAGAATGAGACAGCTGCCACTGATTGTACCTAGGATGCATGGGCATATAGAGATTTAATAATGGTATCCTGAACAATCAGGTCAAAAATCATAGAAACAATTACTGTATGAACCTGAACAATACTGTGTCATAAGAAAAGATAATGGAGAGAATTCAGAAGCTTAAGAAGACTCACAAGAACTCGTGTAGGAAAAGAAAGGCAGAACCAGAAAAACAATATATGTAACAAGAAGAATATAAATGTAAAAAAAACTCTATAAAATGAGACTTAAAGCTGTGTAATTATAATTACCAAACTTAGCTATAGAGAACAGCTGAGAAAATGTACCAATTTCTACTTTTTATTTTTAAGTGGGGACTAAAAGAATGGTTCAGAAAAAGTGTGTAGATGGATTGTTTGCTTTTGTTGTCTTTTCTCCCTATAAAAATCCCCAAAACTCTTTGTTACAGGAATGGCCTGCTGAGTAGGGGCTGGAGGGAGGTCTGTACTTGGAAATGAATGTGACATTAAAACAGGATTATCTTTACACTAAAATAAACAAAATGAAGTGTGGGGGAGGGGAGAAGTAAACTGCAAATCAAGCAGGTACCTATTGACTGTGCAATCAAGGTATGTGAAAATAATGCAATATGACTATACTATAAGAAAGGACACATAAAATTCAGAGAAGCAGGGCAAGACTTGTATGGACTAATAGAATAAAATATGCAGAACCAAAAAAACATACACAACATCATAAATGAAAACAATAAGACGAAACTCAAAGACTGAATGATTAGAATGGCTGAACTTTGAACCAGAGAAAAGTTGAGAAAATGAACTCTCCCTCCCTGTATGGAAGAGGTGGGAAGACTATGGATGTGGAATATTATATATATTCTATGATATGGTCACTGTGTTAGCTAGTCTTACTGACATAATTTTTTTCCTTTTTTTTAAATGAGGGATGGGGAAAATGGGGTGGGAGCAAGAAGGTATAGTCTTTAAAAGGAATGATTTTTTTTAAAACAGTCACTGTTAAAAAAAAGGACTATGTTCTCTGAAAGACATACTAAAATTTTTTACATATTGGCACACAGTAGGCATTGTAAGCCAGTTTTAATAATAAGTATGGCATAACTCTGAAAAAACAACTTGTGATCACTGGCTGATGATAATGATCCCTCTATGGTGGTCTGACTGGCCAATCCTTGCGTTTCATGATTCACTTGCCTTAACGTACATAAGGCTCTACAAACTTAAATGTGTATTATTATTATCATCATCATCAAGGTTAGGAAGGAGCCTGTACCAGACAACTTTTTGCAATTCCTACAAAACTAGAATGAATGTTACAGTCATGCTTATAATGGATATGAACAGAAACTGCATATGGCTTTTATCTCCAAAACCCCAGAACGATCCCATTGCTGTACTAAAAGTAACTTTCAGTATGTATGTGCTTACTTTATTCAACAACAATGATGAAAAGCAATTTTTATATGTAACATTATTCCAGCATGTTATTTCCTTTTTTTGATATCACTAACACTCTCAAGCACACATGAATATTTTGGTGCTGCTCTTTTCTGTAATTCCTCCCTGGCTTTTGTTTAAAATGCTATTCTTAAAGATTTAAGTTATATGAACAAGAAGTTTCCATTATTTAATGACTGAGGAAATATATGTTGATCTCATTTAGCATCTTGAAATTTTTCTTCTTTTTATAAAGTATTTTACTTTAAAGGGTTCAAAATGTTTTATCCATTTTTCATCTCCACAAAACAGACGAAAGGCAAGCTTGAAAACGGCAGCCAATCAACCAACCAGCCAGCATTTGTTAAGCACCTACTGTGTGCCACAGTGCTAGGTGTTGGCTACAAAATACTAAAATGAAAAGAAAAGAAAATCCACACTTTCAACTTGCATTCTAACAAATTAATTAAGAAGCCTGTTTAATATCAGACTGAGTAAAAACAGACTTACAGTTTCATAGCACAAATCCACTTCAGCAATGCTAACAAGCTAAAAGAAGTAAATCAACTTTCAAATATAAATTTATTAACATTCTGAAGAACATATGGCTCTGTTGTGACACTAGCTGTCTGACAGAACAGCTTAGATTTCCCTTCTCATTTCTGTCCTTGGAACTACTGCCATGGAACAGGTGAGTTCAATCTACCCTTGTTGCTATTTTCCCCCACTGCTAGTTTATATAAGGTTGAGGGGGGGAAATCTTATACCAAGCAATGTATCTTCCTGCAGACATCATTTTTTACGCTCTGCTTATGCTTAGCAGATGAATAGCAGGTGCTACCTGCAAGATTTATCATGTGGATCATCTGACCAGATCACTAACTCCAAACGCTACTTTTACAATGCCTAGATTAGAAATCTTGGAAGACCCATTTTTGAGAGAATTCTCAACCTTATAAAACTGAAGAAAACATTTCCAAAACTTTACAGGTTTTAATTAGCATGTGTTCTTTGAATGTCTGTTTTGTGCAAGGTATCATGCTAGACACCATGGAGAATACAAAAATGTACAAGACACTGAATCAAACTCTCCAACAACATATCTATCACCAAGGAAGAAACAGCATTATACAATGATACATGCAGTAGATCTTTCTAGGGGGTGGCGGTGGTGTCTTGTGATTTTACCATGCAGCAAACTCCCAATGTAGAAACTCCCCTTCAGTCATGTAGTTGGAAAACCCAACTGTATCTCAGAGTCTTTAGTCTTTGAGAACTGCCTTCGGAACTGAGAGGCTGAAAGACTTGAACATGACTACCTAGCTATTACATGTCAGAAGCAACACTTAGACTTAAGTCCACTCCAAGGCTGGACTTCTCACTAGAACACATTACTTCTTGCACAAAATATGCAATGAGGAAAAGAAAAAAAAAGTATAAATGATCCTTTGCCTAACCAAGTTAACTCTGAGCTTAAGGAATAATACTAGGGGAGTGGGCTGGGGAGGAAAGACTGAAGTACTGTATTGGAAAAGAATTTCAAGGTCAGGTACTGTACTGGAAAAGAATTTCAGGTACCTGAAATGCACTTACTATTAGAGGCAAGATAACTAAATTTGGTGATTGGCCAGTTTACAATAGTTACTGTGCCTTCTCTAGAAATGCACAAAGTGTTAATTGTTCCTAAAGGGGCATAAGTTATCAGTGAAGCACAAACTATTTGGTTAGGAATAGTTAATACAAGTACAATCTTAGTATTTCTGTTCGATTTGTAAGAAGGGCTTGCTCTGCCAGATGCCAGCCCATGTGGAAGAGGCTAGGGAGGCCTTCTTAACTGGAATAGAAGGGAAGGGCCTTGCTTACTGATTTGGCACAGAGCCAATCATTCTGGTCTGCTAACCACACTGTGAATAGAGGGACTGTTGTTTGGCTGCTGAGCTAGAAATGGTGCTTTCACTAACTGGTGAAAATGGGACACTTTGTCTTCTTTCCTGGTTTGTGGTGATCAAAGGACAAGGAAAGAACTGCTTTTTAGCCTCTGTTGTATCTCTTCCTGCTTTCAGGTGGAGTACTGGAGAGAGCTACAGCCTTACAAGCTTCCAAAGGTCTGTTTTACAAGTGCCTGAAGTCCAATAGCTGGTGTCCAGGACAGGATTTGTGCATGGCTGAGCACACAAATGAAGCAGCGGTCTCACCCTGAAGAAAGATCTATTTAACCCAACTCAGCACCTGTAGAAGCATGGACTCATTCATCAGCTAAGTCACATATGTAAGTGAACTTGGTGGAGTGAATGCTTTGAATGACTTAAGTGTTAACCCACTCTTCCAAGGGATTCACTTGGAAGGAAGTGTGACTCCTCCCACACCAGTTCAGGCAAGGGAAATGCATTGGGCCTTCTGTTCTTGATTTACCTTCAGTTCAAAGATTTCAGTATGTAATGATGAAAGTTTGACACAAGTTGATTTGGGCCTTTGAAGCAAGATACTTACAAAAATAGGTCTACTGAGCAACATTAACTTTTACAATGAGATTTAAACTGAAAACATTTCACACATAATCTCATTTGATCCTCATGACAAAGCCCAGGTGGGACGCAGGCCAAGGCTTTGAACCCTTGGCCTCAGGAGGAAACAGGGGCAGAGAGGATAAATACCTTGTGCACTGATGCACAGTAGGTGACAGAGCCAGAACTCAGAACCCAGGTCTTCTGATTCTAGGGCCAGTGCTATTTCCCCAACACCAAGGTGCTACCGTTATTGTGGTTTATTTTTCACCAGCTAATCGAATGTCCTTAACACTGTCATTTTTCCTATATTATTGTGGTGACTGTATTAGCGTACACCTATTTGAGATGAGTTTATGGAAATAATTTAAAGAGGTTAGCCTGATAGAAAGTTACAGCACAAATAAGCTTATGGAAAGAGAGATGTCATGCTTTATAAATGTATATAAAAATTAAAATGAATTGTGAAATGGAAACTTAAAATGTGACTTTAAAAAAAACTACTTTGGCAGTAAAGGGCTTTGTTTGCTGGAATATCTTTAAAGTTTTTGTTTTGTAACATACCATTTCCCCCCCTTAAGTTAAAGTTTCTGAAACTTGAAAAAAAGTTTACAGATGTTAGTTGGTTAAACCATTTGTGGGGGGGGGGGGGGAAGGAGGGCATTATCAGAGTAAGAGCTCAAGCCAACGGCATTAGAATAAGAGATTTCCAATCCCCTTAAAAGTACCCTAAGGGGAAAATGTAGCCCAGAAAACACTACTTGCTAGTATGCATGCAGGTTGGGAGAGCATCTCCAGAGTATGGCAACACTGACAGAAACCAAATATTCAGAACAGATATAAAAATTAATCTTTGTTGCCAGAAATTAAATGTTCTGAACAATGACTTTCTTTTTTTTTCTGTTCAAACTGTAGAATTACCTTGGAAGCATATTGGTGCAGTGGAAAAGTGCTGAATTTGGAGTCAGATGAACTAGGTTTAAATAATGGTTTTGCTACTTGCTAAGCCATGTGACCCTCTCCACGAGAGGCATTCTCTCTGGGTACCAATCTGCCCAGTTGTAAAATAAGGCTGGACTAGATCCAGCCTTAAAAAGATCTCCAGCTTTAATTCAATGATTCTCTGTACTTATAAAAAAGTACTTAACACATTTAAGCTAGAAAAAGTTTAACCAAATTTCTATAGGCAAAAGATGTGCTGAATGCCAGACTTCTTGGATATATACTTTCTAGATCTAATATCTGTACTTCCTCTCCATTTTTTTCTTTTCAATCCCTTGGAACCTGTTTTGTCTCAACCATTCAACTGGAATTGTTCAATCAAGGGTCCAACTGACATCTTAAATATTTAAATTCCACGTCTCCCACCCCTCTTCAGATCTCCCTTGACATTTCTGCAGGTTTAAAGACTACTTTTCACCATCTTCTGTATATTCTTCTCTTCTGGCTTTTAAGACACCATACTCGTTGAGTCACAGAATTTCTAAAGTTGGAAAGAGATCTAGATGGCTACCTAGTTCAACCCACATAAAAAGAAATCTCCAAAACAGCACACTTAACAAGTGGTCACCTAGCAAGAATCAGATAATATGAGCCCTGAAAGGGACCTTGGCAGACATCTAATTCAAACTATATTCAAAGAAGGGTTTCTCATGACAAGATAACTAATAATCTGATAATCATCTGACCTCTGCTTCAAAACTTCCACTGAAGAACTCACTTACCCTCCTGAGACAGCACATCTGACTACCAGGTTAAGCTCTAAATCTTTGAAAGTCTTTTCTGATTTAAAATCTAAATTTATTTCTCATATATAAAGTGCTTTTCAAATTTTAAAGTGCCATGTAAATATCTTATTATTATAGTATTAAAAATCTAACTGTCTATCAAATTATACTTTGGAGGAAGGAACAAAGTTTTATCTGGGGCCCAAAATCACTCAAATTTATTAGGCTAAAAGTCTCTCAAAACTCCCATTTTGTTAAATCAATCACCAAGTATTAATTGAACATTTTAAAAAAGCTGAGTACTATAGGAAAACAACAAAGCACCCTAAATTGTGATGACTTTGATCTCTATGTGTAGACATTCTAGTTGGAGAAGTAAAATTAGAGGCAGTGGGGTAGCAGAAAGTACTTATTCCTCTCATTATTTTGTAGTCAAAGGGTCTATATTCAATACCTGTGTCATAATGGACAAGTCAAATCACCTCTTTGAGGCTTGGTTTCTTCATCTGAATCTCTTAATCCATAGACTGTATTCCTTATGTCACAGATCTGTTTGTGAGGAAATTACTTCATTGATTATTTAACATTAAGTACAATTTACTTTTAAAAAAAAAAATCTATACCTGCAATTTCATTGGTGCTGAGAACTCCATATGTGAAAACTTCCTCTGCATGACTTAAGAGCTGTATCAAAAGATGCTGAGGGCACTGAGAAGTTAAATGACTTGCTGTGTATGGATCACTAAGAAGACGGCCTCCTCTCCTGGCTTGGCTCTAAATCTGCACTCCTGCCCCCTCCACTCCCTTTTCAGCTCCCTTTTATGTGCTGACTCCTAAGAGCTCGCTCAGGCCATCTTTCTTTCTGCTTGTATCTGAATCCTCAGCACTTAGCACAAGTCTAGTAAGTGCTTGATAAAAGCTTGTTGATTTTGACTGCCTTGGAGTCATGAAGATCTGGGTTCAAATTCTGCCAAAACCTGCCTACCATGCGGTTACCTACCTCTATTGTTCAAGACTATACATGCTCTAGGAGGTCAGAAAAGGGAGCAATTGATACTGTGCCCAGTGTGTTAAAGCACTTGTCTAAGGTCCTGCAGATCAGATCTGCCATGAGGACCAAGGTCTCCTGACTCCTAGGCTGGGGTCTACTATGCCACAGTGTTTCCTCTCATGTAGAATGGGGTATGAGCTGTATAAAGGAGTTTCAGCAAAACAAAAGCAGAAAATTAGGGAGTACCTGAGATAACTTGATTTGCCTAAGAAGTATACTGAATTTGGCATCAAGGTCTAAAGGTCTCAAGCACAGGAGAGATGAACCCTTCTAGCCAGGTTTCACAGTTTGGGCACTGCTCAGAAGAGGCAACTGACAGGTGAGGTCCCTTTTAGTGCTAGGAGTCTATAACTAAAGGGGACTAAGTGTTTTCAAATATTTACATTAACTTATGTTTAACAATTCCTATATCAGGGACAGCTAGATGGCACAGTGAATAGAGTACCCACCCTGGAGTCAGGAGGACCTGAGTTCAAATCTGGCCTCAGACTTACTAGCTGTGTGACCTTGGGAAAGTCACTTAACCCCAAGTTCCCTGCTCTCCCACATCCAAAAAGCAAAAAGCAAACAAACAAAACCAATTCCTATATCAGTAAAAATATAGGTCCAGTAAAAAAAAAAAAAAGTATCATCCTATTGGAGAAGGTAATAGTTCTCATCTGTTATTATGGTCAAATTTTATTAAAACCCTTCTTTTTGCAGGGAGGTGAAGGGTGGGGGTAAGGGAAGTACTAGACCCATGATTTATCTGTTCTAAGAAATTCCCTCTGCCAACATAGACTGGCATCTGCAATCACAGTTTTAGAGAACTGAATGGGGGTATCAAGAGGGTGACTTGTCTAGCGTCAGAGAGCCCATGGGAAGGAACCTAGGTTTCCCTTCTACTACAAAGCCAACTCCCTATTATTAACACCATTAACAAACACTATAATTAAAATCTAAGGAGTTCCAAGGACTAGCCAATGACCCAACGGTTAAATCATACAATATCTGATTCAACAAATTTCAGTATAATAGAAGAATTTCAATAGTCCCTCAGAGTTTTTCCTAATGGAATCTGAGTGGTAGCAATCCCCATCTTCTGAACATTCATTCTCCATTAGTGACAAGCACCCTAAATACAGGCAGTCAATTCATTATGTCAGCCATTTGGCCTCAGGGAGGACGAGTCTCAGCATGAATGGTGCTCCATCACAAAGTACCACATATGAGCTATTTTACTAGCAAGACCTACTGAAAAACTGAACACACGAGAAATATGGCATGGAAAATAACGCTGTCAATAGTGTCAAGCCAGACAACGACAGCGACTGATTTATGTTCCACTAGCAAGGATATAATTGCATTTTATTTCTCTAACGAGACTAGTACACTTCACATACAATGTACTTAAAATGTCCCGGTGTGCAGGTGAACCAAATTACAAATCTATATACAATAAGGTTGATTTTATTAGTTGAATTCTGGGATCCAAGTAAACAACTAACTTCAATCCATTTAAATAATTAAAAATTGTCTTTTAGCATGTTAAGGAAAATCTGAAAATTATAATTTCAGAACTGAGGATCAGAAAGAATCTTAAGGATCCTTTTCTAGACCAATCCCTTGTTTTACACCTTAGAAACAGCCCCAGAGAAGACTCAACCAAGGTTTAGTGACAGTTAAGACTCAATATACCAGGTCACATTAAACCTCAGTCTATTCCTCACTTCCATTAAATCATCTTGCCAACCAACCTAGCTCCCCCCAAACAGTTATTTCCCCCTCCAACAAAGAGCTGTTTCTAGGACGGAGAGGTGAGGAGTCACACACAAACTAGGAAATTCTCCCCAACAGTGGCTCCCACCTACCCTCAAATTCTTATCATACATCTTATTTCTCCTACTGTTTGTCCTTTTATTTATCCCTTTGGATACACAGATATTCCTTGGGGGTCTCTCACTATCTTCCTTCAATTTCCCCAGGTACTGTTTTCTCTTCTTGGTAGGCTATATAATTTTTTCAAACTTGCTTTCTGAGCTCAAGGATGGTGTATCACACAAAATAAAACCACATTTCACACCTAAAGGAGACACCCTACTAATTACAATGAAAAACTACAACATGAAGTGTCAACTGTTGATTTTCCGTAGTACTGTAACAGAATTTCAAATCATTAAGATTGTGTGGTTTACATGATATACTCTAAGTATGGATGGCTCGCTATACATATAAATCTTAATAGCACCCTGTTTCTAGAAAGAACAACTAGGTAACTGCAAATTTAGGGCCAACCACAATGGTTTTTTAAACAATTCATCCTAGAGTCTTTGGCCTATGTGCAGCACCCTATGATTGAATCTATTAAGTTTTAAGGAACTTGACCAGATTACTGGCTCTGGTTGACAGTATAGTCTTTTCTGATTTGGAGCAGTTTTTTTTTTTTTTTAGGGGAGTGGAGAGGCATTGGGGTTAAGTGACTTGCCCAGGGTCACACAACTAGTTAAGTATCTGGGGCTGGATTTGAACTCAGGTCTTCCATTTTCCAGGGGTGGTGAGTTATCCACTGCACCACCTAGTTGCCCCTGGAGTGCTTTAAATGGGTAAAACCCAACAATTTCTCTGATTAAAAAAAAAAGAAAAACAAAACTAAGATCTTGAAAGGAAATTATGTTGGTAGTTTCAGAATACTATAAAGTCTATTTTATTTTTAGTTTTCAATACTGCAATATTACACAACAGAAGAGACTTGGCCTAGGAGCCAGGAGACATGGGTTTCCCTAACAGTACTACCAACTTCTTGAAGCGGTGAGGAAACAGATCTAGACATAGGGTTGTTATTACTGTCATGATTATCCCCTGCTTTGCTACCAACAAGTGTGAAGTGATTTTAGAGACTTTTAGCCTGTCAGTTTTTGCCTACATAAACAGTTTTAGATAACAGTGACTAACATAACACTGGAAGGTTTGCAAAGTGGTTTATAAATGTTATCTAAGTTATCATTTTAAGAAACCTGGAAAGGAAATGTAGTATTATCACCCCCATTTTACAAGTGAGCAAGGAACCTGAAAAAGAGATTACATGACTTGCCCAGGCTCACATAACTGTCTCTTGTGGTTCAGTTGTTTCGGATGTGTGCAACTCTTCTGTGACCCTACCTGGGGTATTCTTGGCAGAGACACTGGAGTGGTTTGCCATTTTCTTCTCCAGCTCTTTTTACAGGTGAGGAACCTGAAGCAAACAGGACTAAGTGACTTGTCTAAGGGCACACAGCTAGTAAGCATCTAAGGCCACATTTGAACTCAGAAAAATGATTCTTCCTGACCCCAGGCCCAGTGTTCTATCAGCTTGCCACCCTTGAGTGTCTGAGATGAGATCAAATTAAATTAACATAGGTGAAAACAGTTTGAAAAGTATAGGCAGTTAGGTCACAGTGTCCAGAGCAGTGGTTCTCAACCTTCCTAATGCCACAACCCTTTAAGACTTGTATGAGGGCTTATGTGCATATGGGTGGACCCGCCTGGAGACAGCTAGAGGAGTGGTGTCTCAGTTCCTAAGACCATCAGGAATATGTGTTTTCTAATGGTCTTAGGTTACCCCATTGACCCCTGTGAAAGGGTCATTCAACCCCCAAAGGGGTCGTGACCCACAGGTTGAGAACCACTGGTGTAGAGTCAAGAAGACCTCAGTTCAAATTTCCGTCTCTCAACTGAGTATTTTCACTGGCTACATGCCTCTCATTAATGACATCTCTTTTCCCTACTTCTTTGCAGAAGTAAAGGACTATGAGTATGAAATGATGCACATAATTTTGGTTTTGTTTCTGGTATGTTGGTGAGGTTCTTTCTTTTCTTGCTTATAAAAAATGGCCCTCTGAGAGGGGAGGGCAGAAGGATACATGGTAGAGTAGTCATATGAACCCAAATGATAACAATATAAATTTACTTTAAAAATCTCAGTAAAATGTAAAAAATATGCTCCTGTATGAAAAAACACCTGGAAGTTCCACTTCACCATGAACTAGACTGGCAAAAAATGACAAAAGAGGAGAATGAGAACTGCTGGAGGAGTCACAGTAAGACATACAGACCACTCCCCTGCCAGGAGAGCTGGGAACCAGCACAACCATTCTGGAGAGCAACTGAATCTAGAAGCCAATTCACCTGTTTTTTTATCCAGTCAACAAATAACACTCACTCTCTTATCCAGTAACCTCTCTAATAGTTATATGTCCCAAACAGGTTAAAGACAGAAGGAAAGGACCCAAATATATGAAAATATTTGTGGCAGCACTTTTTGTTGCAGAAAACTACTGAAAACAAAGTGAGTGCACATCCACTGGGAGATGGCTGAACAAGTTATAGTATGTGAATGTCATGGAATATTATTTCACCACAAGGAATTATAACATGGCAGATTCATAGAAACATTAGAAGATGTGTAAGAACTGATGTAGAGTGAAGTGAGAAGAACTAGGGAAACAAGAGAGTATTAACCACAATAATAAGGAAAACAACTCTGAAAGACTTCAGAATGCTCAGGGCAACGACCATCAATCAAGACTTTAGAAAACTGGTGGAGAAGTATGATTCTCACTTGTGGGTTGAGAATTAATAGATCAGAGTGCAAAATTAGACCTACATTTTCAGACGTGGACAATGTGTTGATTTCTTTTGCTTAATTGTAATTACTTGTTAAAAGGAGGGTGTTTCTAGTTTCAAGGATGGGAAGTTGGTGGGTAGTGACCATGAGGATAAAAAGGCATCAGTGAAACATGAAAAAACAGGCAGAAGAGAACAGAAGGAAGTTCAAAAGGGGGCACAATACAGGGCAGCTTTGCCAGTGTTTGTTTTGTGTAGTTTGGGTAGTTAGAGATAACTAACAGAAGTGATTACAGTTCCAATAATCAACAAGAATTTGTCAAGCACCTACCATGTGCCAGTCACTAAGATGAAAAGAAACAAGCATTTCAGTGACTACCATGGGTCAGAAACCATGCTAAAGTTTTATGAACATCAAGTTTGACCCTCACAACGACCATGGAAGGTAGATGCCGTTATTAACCCATTTTATAGGTGAGGAAACTGAAGCAGGTAGATACTAAGTGACTTGTCCAAGGTCATACAGCTAGTACATGCAAGAGGCCAATCTCATGAGCAAAGAGGCCCACAGTTTTCTGAGTCTAGGCCCAAGGCTCTATCCCTTGCATCTTTTGGCTGCTTTTGGCCAGGTAGGAATACAGATACAAAAAAGGAGCTCACAACCTACCAATACTCTTTTCTGACCTTTTGTGTAAAACTGAAAGGTTCATGTTTGTTGATGTTTAAGTTCATCGCTGTAGAGTGATAAGAACTGGACTGGTGATTTCAATGGTATAAGCAACTCCACAGTGGGGAACCACCCCCTCTCCCCAAGTACTTCAGCACCTCCTCAAACTCAGAAGCTTAGAGAACTGCTTGGAGCACTGAGATTAAGGGACTTGCCCAGGGTTACATAGCCAGCATATGTCAAAGGCAGAAGATGAACCCAGGTCTTTCTGATTTTAAAGTCAGTACACAACAACTTAATTCAGCAGTCACCAAAAATAAACAAATAAAAACACACAGAAGTTTGGTTTTGTTTTTTTTAAACAATACGATGAAAACTATTCAGTGACAAATATAAGATCCCCATGTGAGAAGGAGACTGTTGAGGATATGGTAAGCATGTGGTGCCAGGCACGACCCAGAGCAACCCCATGATGGGCATCAAGGATATTTTACAGACAAAGTTCCAGTTCTGAGACTAACTACTGGTTTGTCCTCTGTCTGTCATTTAATTTCTCTGGGCTCATTGTTTCCCCCCTTTGGATTCTCCTATCTTTTTATTGCTGCTCAAAATATTGATTACTCATTGTTAAGCTGTCTACTGGTACTCTGGCTTCAAGTTTTCCGTATTGTATTTAAGTGGTCATTAATCCTTTGCTGCCACTCCAATCTCTTATTCCTGCTGATTCACTCTTTCTCAGTCATGCTCTATCTTTTATGCAAGGCTATGTATTTTATATAAATTAATTGCCTTTGTAAATTGTAAAGTTAATCATTGAACATCTATTTCAATATGCAAAGAATAAGAAAGACCATGTAAGTAACTCTGAACTGCTATAGAATTTTTTAAAAGAATCATATATTAAACAAGATAGTAACACAATTATTCTATCTCCTCCTCCCCATTTCCAAACAGAAGGCCTGTCTTATAACATACACATAGTTCAGCAAACCAAATCACCAGTCACATCTGAGAATGTATGTATCTCATATCTCATTCTACCATCCATCACTACGTCCATCACTTGTATTAACCAATTAAGAGTAGACAACTTTTCTCCTCTGTAAAATTACAGAAAAGCAACTGAGAGCATTATAATCCAAATATATGCCATCATACCTTCCATTTTCAAAGCAAAAATAAAAACAAACATATATTGAGTGACTGTGTTAAGTATTTAGGATTATAGAAAGAAATATAAGACATAATTTTTAATCCCAAAGGAGTTTATAGTCTAAATGGGCAAGTGCTTATAAAATGGAGATATCCTAACAAAATGTAATGGTCCAGATCTTATTTCAGTTTTTGAAACAGTCAAAATTCTGCATATAGCCAATTGAGTAAAATTTTTATTTGTCTATGCATGTTTCTTGGACATTTTTTTTCTTCCTCACTCCTCCCCCTTTGGATGGAAGGTAGGAATGAAAGAAAATTGACTGTCTTTTGAAATGGATAGAGGTGTGGGGTGTGTGTCTGTGTGTATGCATGCACCTATGGTGTTTGCATGTGCATTCTATACGTGTTAAATATTTCATGCATTTTCAGATGATTTCATTATTATTATTTTTACTTTGTTACAAGAGACCACTTGTGAAGTTGGAGAAATCTGTAAACATAATGTAAGAACAAAATAATCAATAAAGCTTTTTTTAAAAAAGCAAATAGGGGGCGGTTAGGTGGCTCAGTGAATAGAGCACCGGCCCTGGAATCAGGAGGACCTGAGTTCAAATCCAGCCTCAGGCACTTAACACTTACTAGCCGTGTAACCTTGGGCAAATCACTTAACCCCAACTCCTTGCCCTCCCCATTCCAGAAAGAAAAAAAATACTCACCAACAAAGCCCCCATATGTCTGATAGCACAACTTTTTAAGATTTCTTAGGTGATATTTACTGAGCACTTACTGCTAGGTTTATCTAGGTCTATGAGAGTTTTTAAACATGTAGATCACTTATGTTTTAATATTAATTTTAAGGTTCAATGATTTCATCATAGTAGGTACTCTCCATTGCTGAAGACTGTGCTTCCACAACATGAGCAGTATTTTTGAGTTGATATGGGTGAAAAAAAATTATCATCCCAACTAGGCTAGTATTTTTATGATAAGTCTCTCCAAACTTAGCTAGTTTGGTCTTCAGATGAAAAATACCATAATTAATCCATCATGGAACCTGTGATCAAAGCTACAGGACACTCTGAACTTGTGCTCTATAAATCAAGCTCAGCTCCACACCATGGAGAAGTATCAGAGTAAGGTGTTGCTGGAGACTAATGGATAGAACACTGGGAAAATTCCTCAGGCTTCACTAAAATCATGACTGCCAAATCGAAGGGGAAAGGATGACATGGTATCTTACTGCTGCTGATAACTTCTGAAGTACAGAATCACCAACAGCTGTAGGTACAGCAGACAACACACATTTTCAATAAGTTACATTGTGTATAGTTGGAACTTAACCACCATGTGAAGTGATCTTCTAAGTCAACAGACTCAGTTCTCAGGATTACCCAAGGAGGCCTAATAACATCATAAAGTAGAGGTTCTTAACAGGAGATCAAAAAAAATATTTTGATAACTTAATTTCAATATTATGTTTCCTCTGTAATCCTATGTATTTTACTTACATATTTAAAAGTCTGTAGGCTTCACCAGACTGCCAAAGGGGTCAATGACAAAAAAGTTAGAATCCTTGAGCTAAAGATATATATGATAATATGACCACTTTTACTGATTTTTGTTTCAATCCATTAAGCAAAGCTAATTAATAGATTTAGTTTTATTCAGATTATGTTATGGGATAATTGGCAGTCATTTTATTCTACAGTTGGTTCTCCTTTTCATTCCCCACAGTAACTCAAAATTTGTCCTTTCTCTTTAACCTCGTAAGTCCTACATTTATAGTAGATGACTAGTTTCCTGCTTCATGGAAAATATCAGGCCATTTCCTTTAACTTCTTCCATTCATTCCTCAAAATGTCTCAGTATCATGACCTATTTTCCCTCCTTCCTCCCCCCATCTCAGGAAGAGGTAGGTATCTCTACTCCTTAGACTAAAAACTGCTCTGAGATCTTAACCCTTCCCCCCATCTGCTTATAAACAAGTTCAAGTGTCCATAATCTTAATCTTCCAAACCAAAAAAAAAAAAACACAAAACAATTTCCCCTGGACTCTTAATTCTCATCACCTATGGTCCCTTCTGGGTCCTTCTTTTCATTGCCATGCCTCTTGAAAAAATAACCTATATCTAATGCCTTCACTTCATCATCAGTTCCTTGCTCCTTAATCCTGGCTTCTAGTGTTTCCCCAGACATCCATCACTCCACTTAAACTGATCTCTCAAAGGTCACCTTCTTATTGCCAAAATCTACTGTCTTTTCTTAGTCCTCACTTTCTTTGGTCTCCTTTTCACACAATTTCTGAGACACAATGACTTGGCTGTCATCACTACTCTTAATGACCTCAGATTCATACAGCATCTTGGAGGTTTAGTCACAAGGTCAGTAAGTGCCAAGTAGTCTCCCTTTTCCACGTTTAGCAGGAGTTCTACACCAGGCTGCTTCTCTGCTTCTCCAACCTCCCTAAACCAATCCTTCTCAGGTACTGATCCCTTTCTCTCTTAGCAGTCCCCCTACATCAGTGGTTCTCAACCTTCCTAATGCCATGACCCTTTTATACAGTTCCTCATGTTGTGGTGACCCCCTAACCACAAAATTCTTTTCATCGCTGCTTCATAACTGTAATTTGCTACTGTTATGAATCGTAATGTAAATATCTGATATGCAGGATGTATTTCAACTGAACATAACCCACAGGTTAAGAACCACTGCCCTAGATGCTGGTGCTTCTCAAGCTCTGGTGCTTAGCTCTCTTTTCTCTCCCCTCTCTTAAAACTCTTTCCCTTGAAAAATCTCATTTCATTTTCATAGCTTCAAATATTACCTGTAGGTAGACACCAGGTCTATATTTCTAACCTCATCTCTCTCTCTCTCTC
>CM053600.1:91479252-91503782 GCA_028646575.1 Pseudocheirus occidentalis
AAAGTGATCCCCCACCCTCCTGGTCTTCCCAAATCAGACCCAGGCCACTATTGGGCAAGCTTCTTCTTCGGCAAGTCGAGTCATCCATTTGTGACAACTGTAACCAAATCCCCAGAGCACTCAGGAGCTTTCCAGGTTGCTCATGGCAGGATCACCTGTTACCTGGCTCAGGAGGCCACAAGGAAGTGGCCTGTCAGTGAGCCCAGCAAGACCAGCACTTCTGCAGGAGCAGCAGCACCCACTTCGCTGCTCCCCCCTTCCCTCTCCCACCTATTCCTTTAGAAGAGATAGGAGGCTTAAGTGCAGATGTAGTTGTGGGGTGTGTGTGTGTATGTGTGTGTGCGTGCGTGTGTGTGTTTGAGGAAAACAAAAGCAAAACACCAAAAAAACAAGTAAAAGAAAACACACTGATAGTGTTTGTTTTTTACTATCTGAATCACCTATGTGCTTTTCAGCAGCCTCAGTAACTTGTTTACTTTGTACTCAATTGAAACTAATAAACTTTGAGCAGCCTTTAAAAAAATGATTGGTTTGAATAATTTTGTTACATTCGTTTTTGATTAGTTTTTGTATGTGGTTCCTTAGTTTACATAGTTGTAGTCATGTATATTGTTTTCTTAGCTCTGCTTACTTATTATTAGGTTAGTTCATGTAGATCTTACATTCAAAAACCATAATTTGTTTAGTTGTTCCCCCTTTCAATGGGGATCAGTTTGCTTTCAATTCTTTGATATCCCAAAAGGTGATGCTATAAATATTTTGGTGTATATGAATGAGAACTTTCTTCTTATCAATGGCTTTTTTGCACGGACACTTAAATAACTCTATTTTCGTGCTTCCAAATTGCTTTCAGAAATGGCTGTATGAATTCACAGCTTGACCAGTGATATATTAGTAAGCTTATCATCCCACAGATCCTCTAACATGAACAATTTTCACGTCATCTTTGCCAATTTGCAAGGTGTGTTTTGATGTGCATTTCTCTTATTATTAGTGATTTCGATCAATTGTGTTGTTAATACTTTGTAATTCTTCTTTTGAAAATGGTTTGTTCTCGTCTTTTGACCACTTACCTATTAGTGAATGGTTATTAGTAATATGTATGTTTGTATGTGACATACATATATATATGATATGTCATAATTGTTATATAACTTAGTTACTAATACCCTGGATTAGAAAAATTTGGTAAAGATGTTTTCCCCATTTGATTGCTTCCTGTCTTATCCTAGGTGTATTTATTTTGTCTGTACAGAAGCTTTATAGCCTCTTTTAGTCAAAGGTATCAACTTTATCTTTTGTAATCTACTCCGTCTCTTTGGTTAAGAACTCATCTGGTTGAGAACACAACCACCAGTTGTGAAAGGCATATGATCTGCTTCTCTTCTAATTTTTATATAATATTATACATAACATTAAGGTTGCATATCCATTTAGAAGTATTGTGGAATATGGCATAAGGTGTTAGTCTCTGCTGGACTACTTTTCAGTTTTCCCAGCAGTTTTTGTCAAATGAGGAGTTTTTTTCCAGGTAATTTCTGTTTTCCACTGTATTATTGAGGTCTGTTTCTAATTTTCCTTTGTCTAGTCTGTTCCTTTGATTTACATTTCTATTTTTCTAACAAGTCCAGATGGTTTTGAGGACTGCTGCTAGATATAGTTTGAGGACTGAAAGGCTATTTCCCCTTAACACCCACCTCTTCTGATTTTTTCCCTTGACATTGTGGAGCCAAGATGGTGGAGTAAAAGCAAACGAATTCTGTAATAATTTTACCAAATTCTATAATATATCTCCTTGTAATTTAACATAGCATTAAAAGCATAAATTATTTTTGATAGTAGTTTCATTTATATAATATTGGCATAGCCTGGTCATGAGCATTAAAGATTTTCACAGCTGGCTAAGTTATTCTTTTTGGAGGGCAATTGGGGTTAAGTGACTTGCCCGAGGTCACATGGCTAGTGAGTGATAAGTGCCTGAGGCCAAATTTGAACTCAGGTCCTCCTGACTCCATCGCTGGTACTCTGTTCACTGGGCCACCTAACCGCCCCTGGGTAAGTTATTCTTTTTTTTTTTTTTTTTTGGTTAAGTCATTCTTTATTTCTTTAAGGAGAACTTTGTAGTTTGATCCCTAGATACTTTAGGGATTTCATTGTTTTAGTGTGGGATTTCCCTTTAAATCATTGATTCTTTGATTTTTATATTATTATTATTATATTATATGTTATGTTATTATATGTTATTATTTTAAATCATTATATAGAAATGCAGTTGATTTTTGAGAGTTTATTTTGATGAAACTATTGTCTTTATTAGTATCTTTGTTGATTCCCTAGAATTTTCCAAATATACCACCATATTATCAGCAAATTGGGATAGTTTTATCACCTCTTTACTTATCTTTATCCCTTTATTTTTTTCTCGTTTTATTTCTATTATCATATATTTCTACAACTGTATCAAACAATAGTGAAGAGACTGAGTATTCTTGCTTTATTCCTGTACTTATTGGGAAAAGTTCTAGTGTATTTCCATTGCAAAGATCCTTCTATGTCTATACTTTCTTTATACTTTCTAATGTCTTTAGCATTGATGAGTGTTATACTTTGTCAATGGCTTTTTCTGCATTTATTGAGATAATAGCATGATTTTGTTATTTTGGTTTTTAGTATGACTATGTTGGCTGTTTTCCTAATGTTGAGTTAGCCTTGCATCACTGGTATAAATCTAATTTAGTTATAATGAATGATTTCTTGGATAAATAGCTGTAATTTGACAGGATTTTGTGAGGAAATTTTGAATTTATATTACTTAATGATATTAACCTATAATTTTCTTTCTTTTTATCCTTCTTGGATACAGTATTAGGACTATACTTGTCTCATAAAAGGATTCTGTAAGATGCTGTCTTTCACACTTTAAAAAAATAATTTGTGAACTATGGGCATGAATTTTCTTTAAAAATTTGAAAGAATTATCATGTGATTCCGGTATTACCAGGAGGGTTGAGTTTTGGGTTTTGTTTTTCTGTTGGTACCTTTGCAACTAGTTCAGTTTCCTTTTCTGACATAGAATTAAGATCCCTATTTGGTCTTCTTTCAGTTCAGGTGTTTTCTACTTTTGACAGCATTCTTCTATTTCTTTTGTATTCTATTTTACTAACATACAATTGTGGATAATGGATTTTATTCTTTTTATTTCTTCTGGTCTTGTCATTTCCCCTTTTCCTTTTGCTTTTTTATTGACTTGATTTTCTGTTTTCTGCTTTAAAATCAGATTAGCTAACAGATTATCCATTTTGCTAGTATTTTTTTAAGAACCGGTCTTTAGTTGATCATTTTTACATTTATTTTGTTTCCAATCTATTTCTCTTCTAATTTTGAATGTTTCCTCTTTCATTTTTATTTGTTTGCTTTTTAGTTTTAAAAAAATGAACACTGTTCATTAATATTCTCTTTTTTTCTATTTAAAAAATGTATGTTTGTAGAGATATGATTCTGCCCAGGACTGCTTTAGATTTGTCCCAGAAATTTTGGTATATTGTTTTATCATCATAATTTTGTTTCACGTGAATATTAATTATTTCTATGATTTGTTCTTTGATCCACCCATCATTTAGGATTTCATTGTTAAGTCTTCATTTGGGTCTTTGTCTTCTTTAATCCTTGAAATAATGAAATTTTTTTATCCAACAGAAATGGGTCCTTCTGGACCACATATTGATAAAGGAAACCACAAATGAACATTATCTCTGTTTTATTTTTATTTATTTTGTTAAGTATTTTTCAAATACTGTTTAATCTGGTTAGTAGCACTCAGGAAAACAGACTGACTGTGATTTAATGCCTTTGCTACAAGACAATGTATTTAAGGATATATTTGCAATTTCTACTTCTTTTGAATTTATTTGCAATATTCCTATATTCCTAATACATGGTCAGATTTGTAAAAGTTCTGTGCAGTGCTCAAAATTATATATATTCTTTTGTAGTCCCATTTAGAAGTTGTCATATCTTTTAGTTCTAGTTTCTCCAGCCATTTGTTCAGTTCTATATTTATCTTTTTGTTCATCTTTTTGTTAGACTTGTCCTAAATGGAGAGAAAAGCATTAAAATCTCCTATCACTATTGTGCTACTATCTATGTATTATTACAGTTCAGTTAATGTTCCTTTTTTGAATTTGAATGCTAAGACATCTGGAGCATATGATTTATTACTGATTTGGTTTGCTTTGATCACAATTTAGTTTCTTTGATGACCACTTTTAATTTTTTGAATGTTCATTTTTGCTTTATTGCATTGAATGTTTGCAACTTCTGGGTTTTTTTTATTCATTTGAAACACAGTATATTGTCCCCTTACCCTCAGTTTTGTTCTGTGTATATCTTTCTTTCTAAATGTGTTTCTTATAAGCAGATTGTGCAAGTTTTGTTTTCTTCTATAATCTGTCGCTTTTTTATTGTTGTTTTATTGAATTATTTAATCCACTCACATTTAAAGTTATGAGACTTAAGTTTACTTACCTTCATTTATCTCTAATATTATTGTCTTTGAGTTGTGATTCTCCCCCATCCCCCACTGTAAACAGAATAGTATGTCTCTTCAGTTACTTTTTTTTAAAGGTGGGTCTATTCCCAACAGGACTGGTAGGTAGTGCTGGGGCTAGAGTGAGGAAGACTCATCTTGAGTTCAAATCTAGCCTTAGGCACTTACTAGCTGTGTGACCCTGGGCAAGTCATTTACCCTGTTTGCCACAATTCCTTATTTGCAAAATGAACTGGAGAAAGAAATGGCAAGCCACTCCAGTATCTTTGCCAAGAAAACCCCAAATAGGGTCATGAAGAATAAGACACAACTTGAACAACCAAACAGCAACAAAGTTCTTGACTCACTTCCCCATACCTTCCGATTCTCCCTTCCCTTTTATTACCCTTTTCTCTTTGGAATCTTATTTCTTTTTCTTTCTTGTTTTTATCTGGTTACTTAATTATTGTCTTCTTTTATCCATTATAGTCACATAGATTTCCCCCTTCCTCTCTTCTCCTTCAACTAAGCCTATTCATAAATTTTAAAACTTTTATTTTCTGCACCTCTTTACTGAGTAAAGGTGCAGGTGCAGGTGCAGGTGATTTCTCTCTTATTGTCTTATTGTCTTATTTCTTTTCTGTCAACTCTAGTCTTATTCTTTATTTCACATCCCCTATATTTATCAAGTGTCTCTCTATGCTTTGCATTCCTTATGAAACCAAAACTTCCTATGTATTCATTCTGGGCTTAGCTTCTGCCACTGCCTTGCCATGTAGATCTTGCTCCCTGTCCCTCCCTTTACATTGTGTTTCACTCCTAGAAAATGCCAAATCCTGCAAGTGATAGAACATTCCTCTGCCCCATGGCAGGACCCTCTGCCCCACCTCCATACCTGATTTTACAGCCTACCACTGATTTAGGGTCTCCTCCTGGTCTCATTTCTTCACCCTTCAAATCTCTTTTTTCAGATCCTCTCCATTCAAATCTTCCAAATCTCTTCCTTAAATGTATGCTTTTTCATTCTCCACGGAACCTCCTATGACAGGGCAGTGATTTCTCCAAATACCCAATCCTTACTGACACACATCACCACAAAATCCTTATCTCCCTTGACAGAATATCTCTCTTCATCCATTGGAGTATCCATCAGTGGCATCACTGATCCAGCCACCAAATCAAGGGCTTCCCTTTCCCCTTGCCGACCTCCACTCCACTGTAGGTTCTCCTCTTCTTGAGAAAACACAGAAGTCACCCTATTCTCATTGCTAGTCCTCAGCTGGACCAGGGCAATACCATGCACTTCTCCTTATCCTCCTTCTTTGCTCCCTGATTCCAAAATCCTCCCATTTTTGTAATTTACTATCAGTAAAAAGCAGGCCTACCTTTCCACCATCACTCCCACTTCCCTTCAGCTTTCATTCTTGTTTATGTTTAGAAAGAAATCTCTTAACGGTCTCTCTGCTGTCACTCTGTTAACTGTTGCTGTCATTGACTGATACATTTCTTTAGCATTTCTGTTGCTTGGGGTATTTGAAAAGCAAATCATCTTTTCAAGTCTGGATTTCTCTTTAATAATGTTTCAGACACCTCTTTATTATTGAATGTCTTTTTTTCATTTATAGTTAAGCTCATACTTGCAGAGTAGGTTTTTTGGTGCACTATGAGCTCCATTACTCTTCAGAACACATTATTCCATTTCTTTCTGTTTTCTGGTGGGTGTAGAATAGTTTTGTGTTATTCCAATTTTCTTTACTTTGTATCTAAAGGTCTTACTCCTGGTTTTGAATGAGCAGAATTTGTTGAGTCTCAAGAGAATTATTCAATTTAATCACTATATGTCTTGGAGTTTGCAAGGTGGATTATTTTTTCTTTTTTGAAGTTCAGATGGTTTTTTTTCTTTTTCTTGGAGACAATCCATGAATTCTTTAAATTGGCACTTTGTTCTCTCTGTTCAGAAATTCAGAGCAATTTTCTCATTTTGTTACTTGTATTATAGTCTTCATATTTTTTGACTTGTCATGTTTTTCTGGGCAATCTATAATCCTTAAGTTGTCTCTATGCATCCTATCTGTGAGATAAATAAGTTTTGCTTGTATGGAGAGCATCTTTTCTTTTAATGTTACACCTTTTTGCTTATTTTCTTCCAGATTGACTTTAATTTCTATGTGTTTACTTTCTTAATCAGTTCTGTCTTTTGCTTCTTTGGTGAGACCTGGAATGTTGGCTTCAAATATTTCTCTTCTGCCATTTATTTCTGCTGCATAGATCATATATTCTTCTCTCAAAATTCTTATTTCTCTTTTCAACCACCCAGGAACAGTATGTTATGGGTCCATGTTTTCCAAAAAATCCTTCATCAGGTGTTGAGTCATCTTCCTTGTTTTTTTTAGTATTTATTCACAGATTCCTGGATTCATTTCCTATATCTAGAGCCCATATTTTGTTCTGCACTTAATGTCTTCCCTGTTGGTTTATCTGTTTATGCTCAAGGTCTTTTGAGTTTTCTCACTCTTGAGATCTTTTAGTCTTTCCCCCTCCTCCTTTTTCCCTATTGCTTACTTTTTGACTCCCTCCTCTTTTAATGGTGCTTTCCTTGGGGCATGGATCTTAAAGCATCTCAGCCTCCTCACATGATGGACAATTCACAATTCATTAGTTATGTCTTTGCCACAAGAGACTTTTGTGGGGACAGAACCAGGCCTAAATGGATGTTGGGCTTTGTCTCAGACTTGGTGGAATGTCAAACATTCTTCCCTCAACACATGGCTTTTACAGAAGATTGCTGCATTACTTGGCTACTGAGGCTTCAGCAAATTTCTGTAGTTTTGAATTTAGATTATCCCAGCATTGAAAAAGGGTGAGGAAGGAAAGACATGGAGCTTTGTTGTGTTACAGGCTTTGCATCAGGTTGGATTGTGTACCCTCGGTACTTGGAGTGTGATGATCAGTGGGAAATGGAATGTTGAGTGATTGTGTTAGTTCATGGAGTTTTTACCATTTGGAGGTTTTTCTTTTCCTTGACTATAAAAACAGCTGAAATTGCTTTATCCTTGACACATGATTTCCATTTTTTGGAGAAGTTTTGAGTGATCATGAGGATCAGAGAACATGGTTAGTCCTGCATTTTGTTGGTCATGTGACCCATAAGTTTATTTCTAACTTTAAAATCTGGATATCTCACTTTAATTTGCAAAATATCCTAATTTGAAGATTACTCAGTTCTTATTTTTCTAGTTTTTTTAATTGCATGTTCAAATTTAGTCTTTTTAAAGATATATTGTTAATAAGGGTACAGAGATATAAATTTTATTCTAAGAAATGTTTGTGTATCCCACAAATTTTGACGTGCTGCCTTCTTATAAAAATTCTCTTTAATATAATTTTAAAAAATCATTTCTAAGATTTGACTGTTGACCATCTCATTAGTTTTTTTTTAACATGGTGGGAGAGGTGGGAGCTTTATTAATTCTGAATCTTATTATTAATATTTATCTTACTATTTACAATCTTGTGTGCCTTTCTAGCTATGTATGAGTTCTTTGTGGCCAGTATATTATCAAATTGTTTATAAGTTCGACAGAAGACTGAGGATATTTTTGCCTCTAAGTATTGATCAAATACAGTTTTTCCAATTTCTTGTTCAAGTTTGTAATGTTTTTGTTCTGCTTGTGTAGTAAGAAAAAGAAACGTTAAGGTTGGTTTAATTAGTTTATTATTAGCTAAGTGTTTGGTTTTAGCTAGCTTTTTCTTTAAGATCTAGGAATATATACTATTTAATGTATACATGTTGAATATTGATATCATTTCATCATCAATGGTGTTTTTAATCATGATGTGATTTGCCTGCTTATCTCTTTTAATTTTATCCATCTCTGCTGTTTCACTATTTGAAATCAAGTTTGCAAGTTTAAAAAAAATTAAACAGAAAGTATAATAGTTTAATTCCAGACTTTTACTTTGAATCTGTATGTGGCCCTATGATTAGAAACATTTCTTTAAATTGTTGAGAATAGTGGCATTTTTTTTTAAGAAGCAAAAGATAATTTAGTGGGTTCTTTTTAAGTACTTGCAGCCATATTTTCCATTAGATCTAGTGCTTGATTTCTTTTAGGCCCTGAGCACATAGTCAAGAATTATATAATTCATATAGATATTAATGGCTTGGACTTCTTCCTTTGAAAACTTTCTACTGATATCCTTTGATCATTTATCAATTGTGGACTGACTTATTTTTATAAATGTAAATGTTTCTTAAATGTCTTAGAAATTAGATTTTTATCAGATAAACTTGTAAATTCCCTTGCCCAAGTTATTTCTCTTCTCATTTTAGCTATACTTTGTACAACTTTTAAATATGCTCAGAACTGTCCCTTTTATCTTCTATGATCTTCTCCCTTACTTGTTTAGTCATGAACTTTTCCCCATCTATAGATTTGAAAGATTATTTCTTCCTTGTTTCTTTATTTTAAAAAAATTTACCTCTTATGTTTAAATCATGTATCTATTTGGAGCTTATCTTGGTAGATGGTGTGAGAAACTGGTCTATACATAGTTTCTTTCAGACTTCTCTCCAGTTTTTCCAACAATTGTCACTGAATAGGAGATTCTTACCCCAGTATCTTGGGGAAGGGAAGGGAATCTTTGAGTTTATTCAAATATAGACAACTACATTTGTTTGCTTCTGTATGTTGTGCATCTAATTTGTTCCACTGATTAACCTCTCTCCATAACCAATACCAAATAATCTTGATAATTACTGATTTGCAATGTAGTTTGAGATCTGGCACTACTGGAGCCTTTTATTCCTTTTTTTTTTTAATTTCCCTTGTGTTTCTTGACCTTATGGTGCTCCAGTTTAATTTCATAATTTTTCCCCTGGCTTTATAAACTAATCCTTTGGTATGGCACAGAATAATTGTTTCAATTAATTTTTACATGACTCTCTAAAGTTCTACAAGTATACTATCATATCCTCTGCAAGAAGGGACAATTTTGTTTCCCCTTTGCTTCTGCTGTCTTCAGTTTCTTTGTTTTATTCATAGTTAGCTTTTCTAGCACTATATCAAATAATGGAAATGATAATGGACAACCTAGGTTTACCTTTGCTCTTACTGGAATGATATTTAGATTATTCCCATTACATACAATGCTGGCTCTTGGTTTTAGATAGATATTACTTATTATTATAATAAGAAATATTTCGCCTATATTTTCTACTGTTTTTAGCAGGAATAGTTGATGCATATTGTCAAAAACTGTCCCCACATATATTGATACATTTATCTCATTGAAAAACTATGATATATGAATGTAATAAAATATTATTTCACAACAAGAAGTTAAAAATATGTGGAATTGAAACATGAGATTTGTATGAACTTAGGAGGAATAAAAGAAGCTTAACCAGAAGACCAATAAACACCATGTGAAGGAAAAAAAGACACTCAAAAGAAGTCAGACTAATTTAAAAACTAGTGAAATCTCTAGAAAATTGGTAAGAAACATGTCTCTTTCTGCATTTTACGTTTAAGATATAGTGATGATAGAAAGTAGAAAGGTTAATTTATTATTGGCCTTGAGAGTCTTGACCTTTTGTTTCTCCTGATGAATCTCATTATTATTTTTTCTAGGTCCATAAAATATCTTTTTGGAAGTTTGATGTAAATATTTTCCCAGTCTGATATTTATCTTTATTAAATTTGTTACTATAAATTAGAAAATTGTGTCCTATAGTAAATTTTTTCTCTTAGGTTTTATTATTTCCTCAATCCCTGTTTAGTTAAGAATTTTCTCATCTTTATGAAAGATACCTGATCTCATTCTCTTCGCATTTTGAGTTTATTGTGGTATATGATATAAAATGTTGTTCCAAACTTAATTTCTTACAAGTCCCTTTCCAGTTTTTCTGGCAGTCGGTTCTTTGCAAAAAGGAGGCTTTCCTTTGGTGGTTTATCTTCATGGTTTTTATCAGATACTGGACAACTTTTTTTCTCTTGTTTCTGGTTCTTTATTTCCTTGTTTGTTCCAGTGATCTACTTTTCTATATTAATAACCAGAGCCACATAGTTTTATATGACTATTCCTTTTTTTTGCTTTTTGAAGGGGGAAGGCAGGGCAATTGGGATTAAGTGACTTGCCCAAGGTCAGACTGCTAGTAAGCATGTCAAGCATCTGAGGTCGGATCTGAACTCAGGTCCTCCTGACTCCAGGGCTGGTGCTCTATTCACTGCACCACCTAGCCCCCCCCACCCCCCACTGCCCCCACTGACTATTACTTTTTAACATAGTGTGAAGTAGGTAATGCCAAGTCCCATTCAGTGGACTTTTTATCATTATTTTTCTTGATATACTAGACCTTTTGTTCTTCCAAGGAATTTTTAAAAATCATTTTATCTAGCTTTAGCAAGAATTCACTCAGCAATTTGAAACAGTGCTAAATCCCTAAATTAAAATGGGTAGCATTATGATTTTTGTTATATTAGAATGAACTATCAATAATAAATATCTATGTGTCTCCCTTTACTTCTGTATTTTATAATCTTATTTCTAGAAAACTTTCCTATGGAACTTTGATATTTTTTGTATTTTTAGTTATTTTGAATGGAATCTTTATAATAATGCTTTCTTTCTATTTTTTGTTAATATTGAAATGCTATTAATCTACGTCAATTTACTTTGCCACCTTACTGGTTATTGATAAAATCTCAATATAGCTTCTTTGCTGATTTTCTGGGGTCTTCAACATATACCATTATATCATTCACAAATATAACTAATTCACCTCTCCTTTACTTTAATTTTGTTCTTGTCTTATTGCTATAGCTAGCCTTTTTAGAACTATGTCAAATAATATTGGGAGTAGGAAAGATTCTTGCTTTACTTATTTGTACTGGGAAAGCAATAAATATTTTTCCATTGCAAACAATGCCAGCTCTTGGCTTTAAATAAATGTTTCTATTAAAGAAGAGTTAGGAGTGGTTCCCCGAGGACAGGTATCAAATGTGCTGGCTGCATGGAGCTCCAAACCAGATGCGAAAGTAATTTGGAAATATTTAACAATAAATAAAAATACAGTAAAACATAGTTTTAAAATGCAAAGTTATCTAAGTCAATCTACTGCCTCAGACGTCCTTATGTATGGATTACTGGCCCCTTTTCTATCTGGACACTGTGGAGGGGGCTCTTCTGAGAAACCTTTTCATTTGGGTTTGAGTCATCTTTTTTCTTATTCTTTCTATTGACTGTCTACGCTATGTTGACCTCTTCCACTATATTAAATGATTAACCAGTGCTGCTGTTCTATTCTCCTACCTCTTCCATGATCTTGTCCCGTGTTCACATTCCTCCAAAATAATTCCCCATCCATTCTTATTGAGGCTCAGGGCTGGTTTGATTCATGGGTTTCAATCTACTCTGGGTGAAATGCTCCCTTGGGATACTGCAAAGGGATTGCCTCTTCACTTCAGTGTGGAAAATTGCTTCAGCCACAACTTTCCTGGGTTGTGGAGAGATAGGGGAGGTTGAGTACAGGAGCACCATGGGACCATCAGGAGCAGTGGGCTGGTGACTGACTGGTTTTCAGTTATGTTATTTGTAAGAGTTACCATGTGGCAGGTATTTTTACATTTCCTCTTCCTGATTTTACAGAGTTTTTTACTTTGTAGTACTGTATTTAGATCATTTGAGGAAGTTTGGGGTGAGCTGCTCTAGATTACTTTAAGGATCCCCTTTGTTTTAATTTTAATATCCCAATCTTATACTCTTACATAAACTGACCACGCCTTCCCCCACTCAAAAAAAAAATTAGCCCAACTTCACTACAGCCCAATCTTATTCACTCTTCTGGTCATAAAGATCAAGCTCAGTATTCCATTTTAGAATCAGTATTCTCTCAACCCCCACTTTCCAAAAAAAAAAAAAAAGATAATAATTTCACTGCTTTCCTTCCTTTTGCCTGTCCAGATCTCTGTCTATGCCCACTGCAAGAGTTTGTTCCTTCACATTCTTGGATTTATGCTAGATACGACTTTAGAAGTACAGTCAGCTTTATTGCTTCCTGACAGAAAGGAAACGCTGAGTCATGCTTTACTCACTAATTTCATTAAAAAAAAATTGGAATGCATTGTTAAATTTCAGCTAATCATTTTGCACATCAAAGTAGCGGTGAGTTCTGGATTTATCTTTCCTGCCTCATTGGGCACGCTGTAATCCATACAAACTAGCTTTCTGTTACACAAGATAAGTCATTTTCTCCTTCTGTGCTTTTATTCTAATTGCTTCCTTTACCTAGAAGTCTCTGTCTCCTCCCCTCCTTCTCTTGGAATCCCTTATTCTCTTCAGGGCTCAGCTCAAATGCTGCCTCTTTCTAGAAACCTTTCATGGTGACTATTCCTTACACAAATCACCACATATTATTTTGCACATAGCCTCTATTTTTCTGTGAACATGTTGTGTTTTCCTGGGAGAATGTAAACTGTCTCACTTTCACATTGGCATCCCCAGAGCTGAGCAGTCTGACACAGACTAGAAAAGAAAGGCTTATGATTATAGAGGTATAATTATTGTTACCTCCTTGCTCTTTTTTACTGGAGATTTTTTTCTTTGCTGGTTTTTAGGTCATAATATTTATTCATTATTGGAGTCTTATGGAAACACAAAACAAAACCCCAAAACTTACTGATCTTTTCACTTAATTTTCCAGTGAGGGTTTCTTTCTTTTTCTATCCAATAATTTTTGGCTGTTGTCAAAACTTTTGTTGGGTGCATTATTTACTATTTTAGAGGGGGTGTAGGGGAGATGGGAATTCATCGGGAAGACTCATTTAGTCTCCTTGCCAATATTCTTACTTACAATAAATGTTAAATAATTCTAGGCCAAATATTAATCCCAGAAGTATCTATTCAACACTCTCAGTCCCAAGAATATATTTCTCTCATTGGTTGCCTAAGTTTCTCCTTCTTTGTATACACCCAGCTACCCCAGGCACTTTGTGGCTAAATTTCTAAAAACACCCTGGGTATGGAAACTTGTCAAGGAACTTTTCATAGTCTAAGTAAATTTAATCCAGATTCATCCCCAATTATACATGAAAGAATTCTGTCAGAAGACATTTGAGGTCATTAATGCTATTTGCACCCACCCAAGAATTGCCTCAATATCATCAACAATATCATGTTGCTGTCCGGTTTGCACTCAGCCCACTCTGCCACCTACTGCTTGTATAATTTTTGTCTCAGACCTATCTGGGCCTCAGTAAAATGAAGGGGTGGGGCAAGAAAACTTCTATGATCTTTTCCAGTTCTAAACCTGTGGTCCTCTTAATGAGTGAGACACCATCACCTCCTGAGCCTATGCTCTTTTGAATGATTGTTAGGAAAATTTCCCTTTTATATTAAAGTTAAATTTCCTTCTCTGCAGCTTCCACCTACTGCTGCTAGATCTGACCTCCCAGGGCCAAATGGAGTAAATGTAATCCTCTTCAACATGACAGTCCTTCCAATACTGTGAACGGGCTAGTCTTGTTCAGGTAATACCCTGGTTCCTTGCTTCACACGGTGTGGCATGTTCATAATGCTTCCTTTCAGAATTTTAGTGAAGCCCAATTTCCCCTCACAGAAATCATCTTGCCTTTTCTTTAATGCATTCTTCTTACTTACGTGTTCAGCATCCTGTCACAAATTCTACAAGCTTGCTTAGTTTAAAGTGACTTTCGGTAGTCTGTAGCTCCCAGGTCTTTCTTATGGATGGAAGCCAGGTTGGCAATCCATCAGTCTTCTATTTGTTTTTGTTTTTTGCTTTTTGGAGGGGGGAGGGCAGGACAATTGGGGTTAAGTGACTTGCCCAAGGTCACATGGCTAGTAAGTGTGTCAAGTGTCTGAGGCCCCATTTGAACTCAAGTCCTCCTGACTCCAGGGTCTGTGCTCTATTCACTCAACCACCTAGCCACCCCACACAGAGGCTATTTGTAACAGCAATTTATTCCATGTGTGAACTTATAGAATGGGTCAGTATGTACTTTGGCATTTTATCTTAAGGATAATTCCTAACATCATTTTATCAATAGTAAAACCCAGAAAAAAATAGTTTTTTGCCCATATTGCTTTAGCACCAGGCTCAGGGGACTATTATGATTTTCCTCAGAACAAGAGATGAGGAAAAAGAGCCTTATCTAACTTACTGAATGCCTTTATGTTTGGAGTTGGAAAGTATTTCCCAGGCAGTAACCTATCATTTTCGACTCTTGCACCTGTGTATTCAGTTTTTACCAGATTAACTCGTCTTGTCAGCTGCTTAGCTGGAACTTCTATAAAGCTGTACAGATGGTTAGATGACTAACCTGAGAAAGGTTGTATCTGACTATAGATAAATGTAGGAAGAAACAGTGATGGCCTTTTGGCCAGTGCCTGGTCAAATGGAGATGGGAAGTTACTGGTGCAGGGACACGATGAACTATATTGAAGGGCATTCATTTAATGAACCATACAATAGTAATGCAGGTAAGGAGTGTTGAGTTTGAAGTCACAGGACCTGGGTTCAAATCCTTTGCCATAAATTCAAGTGAATTGCTCTACAAGTTTCTTTCACTGTAAAATGATGAGATTTGATTGGAAAGATTAGGCACCTGTCATAGTGTATTTAAATTTCAAAAAAACATTTGCCAAACTCTATCATGATATGCCTAGAGAGGGAATAATATCATGTGGGCTGGATAACCGTAGTTAAATGGATTCATAGAAAGCTGAAATCCACATAATGCTGACTAATGGACCATAGCAGCTTGAGGGAGCTCTCTAATGGCATACCACATGACTATATTTGGCTTTATTGTCATCACTGATGCTGACATGCTATAAGACAGCTAGGTGGCACAGTCAGTAGATTTGGAGTCAGGAGAACCTGTGTTCAAATCCTGCCTCACTGGCTGTGTGTCCCTGGGCAAGGTCCTTAACCTATTTGGCTTCAGTTCCTTTATCTGTAAAATGGGGATAATAAGAGTACCTGTCGTTACTCTTGAGGATCAAATGGAATAGCATTATGTAAAGTGCTTTGCAAATCTTGAAGCACTTTATAATAAATGCTAGCTATTATTATTGAAAGATATAATGTATTATTGTTATAAAATTTGAAGATGACATAAGAGGGGAGATAGCTACATTACTGGGCAAAAGAACCAAGACTCAAAAGGATTCAACAGATTCAAACAATAGGCCAAAAACTAGCAAGATAAAATCCAGTAAGTGCAAATGTAGTCATGCATCTAAAATCACCTGCCACATATGGGATGAGGTAGGTCTGACTTAACAGCAATTTATGCAAGACATGGGGATTTCACTTGATAAGATTCAAGATCAGCCAGCCCTTTCAACTATTCAAAAACCCAATGCAATCTTGAGTTACACTAAGAAAAATTATTCAGATAAAAAAAAAAGCTTCACTATTACTATGTGTCCAGAACAAACCTGGAACTGTGTTCTGTTCAGAGAATTAAATTTTAAAATGGACACTGACAGTCAATAAGCATTTATGTATACAGGGAATGTGCAACCACGATAGTGGTGAAAGGTGTAGAAACCAAGTTACATGAGAAATTTTAAGGAACTAGGTATGAGTAACCTACAAAAGAGGGAAGCAGGGGAGGAGATAATTATCTTCAAATGCCTGAAGGGTTCTCATGTGCAAATGGAGGTTATTTATTTTGTGGAGCTCCTGAAACTGAGCTGAGTTGGGCCAAAGGAGGAAATTACAGGAGCATATTTCCATTTTGTACACAGAAATACATTCACAATTACAGCTGTTGAAAAAGAGAATTTGGTGTTTTGTTGGGTGGTGAACTCCTGCCCAAGGCAAATGTTCAGGCCTGGAGAATGTAAACTTCCTGAAGGCGAAACTTTGTTTTTATTTTTGAATTCTTATAATCCAGCACAGCACTGTGTTACACAAAAGGCACAAACAGAACAAGCTATGACAGAATGACCAGTTAGTTATCAGAGAGGCTGTAATGGGGATTCCTTGGATGTAAACTGGGATTAGATGGTTTCAAAGCCTCTTTTAACTTTCTTTGATTTTCTATTTTAATCAATAATTTTCTCTTAATGTCCCTTTCCAATGATAACTACAGCTGAAAACTAGCCTTGTAGCAGTGCAGCATCAAAGAAATATAGTGTCTGCCTGGGTTTTTGCAAAGCACTTGGATCTATGAGGCTAGTATATCAGAAACCAAGGCAGACATGCCTATAGCTTGGTGGGAATAGCATTAAATTAAGTCAGTTTTTCAACCTATGTACCCCATATTTCCTAAAGCTGTGGTAAGAATAAGCAGGAACAATTTTCAAGATTTCTTTTTAAGTAAAATTACCAGGGTGAACATTTGCTTGTCTATCTTGTGGGTGCAACCAGATTCAATTATACGCCATGGGAACTGAACAAATAGGACATCAAAGGCAGGATTCAGGCAAAAAAAAAAATTCAAGGGGAGAATCCAAAGAGGAAATGTTCTTTGATTAAAACGATTATCTGTGATAGGAACAAATCTAAGAGTTAAGTGAAATAGAAATGAAATCAATGTAGAATAAACTGCAGCAAGAATTAACAGTGAATATAAAATGCATACCGTGTCAATGTTTGGCTGCACAATTACTTAAGTTGTGTGTGTGTGTGTGTGTGTGTGTCCATTTCCATGTCCTATGAGTACCAGCCCAGTGAAGCTCACAGAGATTTGGCCTGAGTGTTTTTGGCCACATCATCTCTTGAAGAACCATCTACTGAAGTGGAGAAGGTGATGTCACTTATTCCAGCGGTGAAAATACATATATGTGAAACTTTTGAAGTATTTTAGTATGAGATGGCTTAAGAGAAATGAGAAAAACAGACTTCCTGTAAAAGAGGATAAAGAAAATATTAGGCTATTGTAAAATTTCCAGTTTCACACATGGGTGTGAAATACCAACTTTTTAAAGTTATGTTGTAGGTTTTATGAAGGGTTTCAGAGTGAATGGAAAAGTCCTTATTAAATACTTTGGTGTGCCAAACACTGTACTAAGATATGGAAATACAAACAGACGAGTTTAAAATTGCATTGAAATTATTCATCTGATCAATACTTATTGAGCTTACTAGGAGCCAGGCATTGTTCTTTGGTAGGATTTGTCTGCCAACCTCCTCATGAGACTGTTTTTCATTTAAACAAGCAAAGTAAGATCATTAATTTGCTCCCTTCCCTCCCAATTAAGTTCCCTTAACTAATTCTGCTTCACAAGCCTTGGGGGTCAGTTGGCATTCATTCTGATCCAATACTAAATTGAGTGAGCCTCCTCTTCCTGGTTCTTCACCCACTGATATTACCGCCTGTAGTTGCTTATATATGCCTCCATAATACACCAAAATTTATTGAGCATTACGTCTTTTAAGTTATTTGTAAGTTGGGTGAGTTCCAAAGCAACATTTTTAGTCTCAAAACCTTCCATTCAGCACAACTTGACACTGGTATACCTAAGTATTTTTAACCACTGTAAATAATATGAAGCTAACAAACTTTAAAAATATTTACTATTGCATTAAAATATTAATAGTTGCATTTTTACTTCAAATATTCTAAAGTTTTTCTATAGTGCTTCTGTTACATACTTGCAATTATTCTCTTATACACTAAAACAACGAAACTACTAAACTAGTGGAATTTTGCCAAGGGCTTTCAACATAGTCCAATGGCAACATAACCAAAAGGCACAGTTTAAATTGGTTTACAGAATGAATGAGCTAGTTATCAGTGTCTAGAGCAGCTGAAGGCTGGGTACAATTAACAGCATTTGTCAACATTCACTGAATCCTCTATAGAACAAGCAGTCCCTACAGAGGACCAGCCTCCAGCTTCTGGCACCTTAAGATCCACATGACCTGGAAACAAAAAGCCAGCCTGAAGCCCATCACCAGTGAGCACAATGCTGCATTTCAGTGGTATTGGCATGACTATAATGCAACCTCTAATCAATGTCAATTATCTAGAACAATCCTGTTAACATGAGCATCATGACTGTTCAAACTATCACTGCTAGGATGTATAATCAGGCTTCTTTGGAACACTGGCATTTTCCAATTCAAAACCTTAAAAACATTACAATTTTAGGATGTAGATATGAAAAAGCCCGGGTTGTTTCATTTTTGAAATCTAAAAAGTTAAAAGTACATTGGAATCTGTTCGTCTGCTATTTGGACCACAAGAACTTTTATTTGGGGAGGTTGTTTAAAAACTTAGTAATTTCTTCAGGGAAATAAAATTCATTATACAGGAAATAATGAAACAGCCCATGCAAGTTCATTTTTGGATGCTGATAGTACAAAGAAATCCAAAGGAAGTTTCATTAAATAAATTTATTTGTTAAAATAATTTAACTCCAAGTACAACTGTTGAATTTGCATCGAGTTCTATGTACAATTCTTGTTTTATCCCAAACAGTGAGGTTTAACAACTGACATTGTTACAAAACAATAAACTGTTGTTCAGTTTTAAATGGTCAATTGTATTAGAGCTCAACAATTAACTGTGAAGTATAATTAATCTCTGGGAAACCCCAAATCAATAATGTTAAGTCTGTTTCCAAAACCCACTGCAGTCACTCTTGAAACCCTGATCGAGATTTAACATATGCACAATGACAAAGATAAACAGAAAACAAAAACTTCCATCATCTTTTAACATTTGATTGGTTGGGGAGCTTCACAATCAAAGCCTAACCAGTGCTAAGACAGGACACTGATCAGAACAAAATAATAACAACAATAATAAAAATCCACATACATACACACATGCACACATATTCTCATGTACATACAATCCTCTGAAAAACAAATGGCAGACATCTTTAGGCAACATTCTTTACACAGGAGAGCAGATACCAGTAGTTTTCCCATAAATAAGTGATGGCAACTGTGGTACTACCAGTCGGAAAAGCTAATTCTAATTGTACAAACCAAAGGAAAAAGTAATCAAAGCACCTTTCAAATGTTTAAGAAAGACTTTTGTGTAATACTTTTGATCAGATGCTGACTTGTTCTGCACAGGCTGAACAAAACGAAAGGCAACAGTCACCATCACTATTACAGCTTACAAGAATTAAAAGTCGCAACATTAAAAGGAAGAATTAGTAAAACTTAAAAAAAAATATGCTGCTTTTGTAAGAAAGTACAAAACCCTACAAGAACAGCTAAAATAAAAGTGGGTCTTTGGATCAAACCATAATATTTTTTAAGGCATGTTAGAAAAATTTCCACTGACAATAACTGCTAGTCTGATCAGGGTACAAAAGAGAGTGAGCCAAGGTTACTAACCTTCACAGAAAGAGGCGGCCACCAATTCTTTCACGTGGCCCTTTAAGGTTAGTCTTCCTGTTCTCAAACTTTTTTGCCAGCATCTCACCAAATACAACCATCATTCAGTCGAGGTGAAGTGTGTTCTCACCAGATGAAGTACCACGGAAGCATCAGAATTTGAGAAGCACGAGACAGAGAGCACAACAGCATTTACATTTTTTGTGACAATGGGTGTTGCTTTGTCACTAAACATGTAGCACTGTGATGAAACACATGACCAGGTGGCCAATTCACTGATTACTAAGATGTGCACATTAAAAAGCCCATCTGACTTTTTATGTAACAAACTCTTGTAACAAACTCTTAACTACATGACTGAAACTTTCAGATAATCCTTTGCTCTTTAGAGTGTTGTAAGACCCTCGTGCTATTTTTTGCCCATTTCTATTGTCTTCATAGCAATCCATGGCCTAAGACTGTAGAATCTTTACAGAGCATACTTAAATGCATTCTGAAATATCAAAGCTATTCAATAATTTGAATCTGGAAATATGTAAAATAGGGAAATTTTAAAAAGTTATAGGATGTGAAATCTAATTCACTGGCAGATATTTCTATTGCAGGAGACAAGCAGTATTCTTGACACCTTCAATTCTGGAATTAAGACTGGGTTTCGTACAAAGGGCTGAAATTTTATATGAACAAGGTGCTTCAAAAATTGAGGATGATGAAAACTACGCAAAAGAAAGCAATTAGCAACTACAAATTCAGAAAGACTGAATTAGATTAGATCAGAACTAAATACTGATTTTTATATGTGCATCCCTTCCATTTTTTCAGACCAGAGGAAGTCTGAGAATAGTCTGACCAGGTCTTTTCTATCTGCTGAATTTTTGCCAATCATTGAACACTCTGATATAAATTAATTACATGAAACATGGGAGTTTTTTTTATTCAAAACTGCTCTAAAACATTTTAGGATATAAAGCTAAGATAGTCCTTGAGACAAATCTAAAGTACAGATTAAGAAGAGGCTAGTGTCTCTTAATTTTGTGCCAAATTTTGAAAGGCAACTAATATACATATGCACACATATAAGCACACATCCTCTCGATTACCCAACAAAAAAACCAAGTTACTGCATGAGATTGTGACACCAATGAAATGCAAGGTGGCACATAGACCACAGGCTCAGTGCTTTTGCAGTTTTGAAGACCAAATTTATCTACAGAGGGCCAACTCAAGCTAATCTCTTCAGCACTTAAAACCCTGAAGCTTAAAACTGAAAAATCATCTACACTTGATTGTAAAACTTTGAATAGGTATTTCTGTGCCATTAGTCATGCAAATGATAAATACTTCACGGCTATGAAAACTAAAAATGTCAGAGCTTGAGCACCTTTTCAAAACAAAATATTCACTCCCACTCTATTTGCCACTTCAGTAATCAGGGCAAAACTGTTGCAGGAGAACCTTTGTGGCGTACATTAGGAAAATTAGAGATAAAAGGTTTTTCATCCCTTACTCATTATCCTATAACTTATATCCTACCTTTAAGCCAGAATTGTTTCACATGGTTATTCAATTTTTTAAAATGTCAACATTAAAGCTCTGAAATAGCAAACTTGATTTTGAAAGAAAGTTAGCTTGGGATCACACCAAAAACCATAGCCCTTAAAGGCAAAAAGGAATTTGTTATCTTAAACTTAAAAATGCAGAATGTTTGTACTGTCCCATGAGGTTTCTGCAAATGGGAACATCTGGATGCAACATGGCTTCATTTTCCTTACAAGATGGTACTAGTTAATCTACTAAAATGCTCCTTGTTAGTAAGGCTAAGCAATTTCTTTTCATCATAGTTGCTTCCTCCATGTTCAGTAAAGTGATAAAGACATCTCCTGCTTTGTAAACAGAGATTTGTTTGCTTATTTTTTTGTCTGAACAAAACCTGAAGAGATCTTCCATTTTCAGTAGCAAAGCAGATGATTTAACCCATTATAAAACCAGACTGCATTTTCCACAACCTGTTTAGACCTCTTCATTTTCAAGGACTGGTGCAATGAGTTCCGTGTCACAGACTAGGATAAAATACACAACTAACAGCTTCGACTTTGCAAAGAAGAAATAATACGCCAGCCTTAGAGAGAATGTCCCCTGTCGTGCTGTCAGCAGTATGGTTGATCCTGCTTTACTTGACTGAGTTAACTTGGTCAGAAGCACTATTACAAGTTCTAAAATTCTGTATTTGTGTATGTTTTCTCTCTTTAAAAAAAATCCAAAAACCAGAACAAATATTTTAATTGTGAATGATCATTGCAGGTCTTCTCATTTCTCCCTCAAGATTATTTCCAATTTATGCCATAGTTGCTGCTGTTTGGGACAATGCCAACATATCTTTCAAATGAGATCACCCTGTAGATTAACTGGCTATGCCATCGAGTTGTAGGTGCATAAGGGAGACTGAGGATGGTAGTGAAAAATGTAGTTACTGAACCCCAAATGTATTCAGAGACACTGATTGACAAGCACTGCTTAGCTCTGAATAAGTACTATAACTTCACTGTAGATTCATCGTTGCAAACTGGGCAGTAATGCAGACAGGATTTTACCACCTACAAAAGTTGAGTAAACAGTGTCCAGGATATGTCCATTTTTAAATGCTATTGTATGTTACACGCAGAACAGCATGGATCATCTTTGTCTGGCTGAGCAGCATAGTTCATTTGTCTAACAATTTCAGCAAAGAGCTCATCCACCATTGTTTTACTTTTAGCAGATGTCTCCATAAAGGGGCAACCCCATTCTTCAGCCAAGGCTCTTCCCTCATTTGAAGATACTTCTCTCTCACTTTCCAGGTCTACTTTGTTCCCAACCAAGATCACCGGCACTTTCTCATACCTATGAAAAAATAACAACAAAGAAACACACACCATGAATAAAAAGTTACACAGAAAAAGTAGGTTTTATTTTTTTCTGTTCTTAACCATACTTAACAAATACCTTTTAAAAACATGTGTGGAGTCAGTTCTTCCAAAACCTTGATTTAGTGAATATCTGCAAACTGCTGTATAGCAGGATTTTTGAAACCTATTATTATTTAAATAATGAACACCTAAAAGCAACTGTTTGTTATACTTCCAATGTACAACTAAAAATTCTTAAATCCCATTATATAAACTAATTTCCCTTCAATCTATAAGTAAACTCAAAACATGAAACTTAAACATCTATGCACAGCATGAATCAAATGTGTTATCTGTAAAGATTAACTTCAAAAATATGCACCTCAAATTTTACACAATTACATTTAAAGTTATTTTTAATGATACACAAATATTAACTGACAATTTGTATTAGTTTATTCTCAACTCCCACCTCTAAATAAACATATACAGCAATAATAATAATTTACTAATGTATTCTTGGTAAATTACATTTTGATCATTTACAGCTGAACAGTGTTAGTTATTATACTCTTTTTACAGATGCTTACTGATTGTTACTTAATATAGCTCCAAAAAAAAAAAAATCCTAGTACAAATTCTTATCACAATGTAGAAGTGACTCTGGATTTCCCAAGGCTATGGCAGCAGAATTAAAATCCTGAAATGTTTTATCAAATTGAGCAGAGTTCTACCAAGCTGAAGTTGGTTACTGTGACAGACTGTTATTCAAGGACTGCCCTAGTTTAAATGGTAAGATGTTCATTAACAGCAAGTTAGCTACTGTGTGATACATTCTTTGGGCCATGATATAGAATAGTAACATTACTATTATATAATTAATCTGATGGATCTTATCCATTCTATTGAGTTGCTGTGGATAGATAATAAAAGCATGTTTTACTCCAATTCAATAATTCAGTTCAATAAATACTTATTATGCATAGGGCTGAGGGTTAGATGACAAAAAAAAATGGTCTCTCATCTCAATGACCATTCCACTAGGAGGCTATAACACATACAATGTATGTTTTAGAAAATACTAAAAAGTGATCAGGAAAGGTCCAAAAGGGAGGCACAGAACTTGAGCTGAGCGACAGACCAGCACAAGAAAAGCATGGAAGAATTTTTTTAAACAAGTGTGTGATGTGGTCAGACCTAGGCTACAGCTAGATTATTTTGACAGCTTATGTGGAAGATGCGTTTGAGAGGAGAAAAATCCAAGTAAGAAGACCAATAATAAAGCTATTTTAATAGTCTGGTCTAGAGGCAATGAGGAATGACAGTGAAGAAAAGGGGTGAATGTAAGATAGCTCGATCTATGCTCCTATTTTAAAGAAGTAGAAAAGACTCAGCAAAAAACTGTGTGAGAGAATAATCAGGAATGACATCAAGATTATGAATGACTGATAAACAGAGAAATTTAGAGGAAGGGCAGATTCAGGGGATAGGGTTAAGAATTTCATTCTGGCCAGATTCACTTTGAGATGCTGATGGAGTTACTGAGGTGTATACCGTTAGTGACAAAGGGACTGAATTAGAGATTAGGGCTAGACATACAGATTTGTGAGTCAACTACATATAAGTGCTCAGTAAACTCTCGGGAGTTAACAAAACCACAAGAGAAAGTGTGAAGGGTCTTAAGAGCATCCCTGATAAAAAGGGCAGGAGATGAATGATGATTCACCAAACTGGTCTGAAGAATAGTGAGATAGGCAGGAGCAACAAGAGCAGTCAGTAGTGCCATGAAAAT
>CM053600.1:91504282-91528619 GCA_028646575.1 Pseudocheirus occidentalis
ATTTAGAGCGTTTTTCCATATGCTTAAAGATATCTTTAATTTCTACCTCTGTAAATTGCCTGTTCATATCCTTTGACCACTTATCAATTGGGGAATGACTGGCATTCTTGTAAATTTTATTTAATTCCCTGTATATTTTAGAAATGAGGCCTTTATCAGAGACACTGGTTGTAAATATTCTTTCCCAATTTTCCACTTCCCTCTTAATCTTGGTTATATTGGCTTTGTTTGTACAGAAACTTTTCAATTTGATGTAATCAAGATGATCTATTTTTTTATTTTATAATGCCCTCCAACTCTTCTTTGGTCATAAAGTCTTCCCTATTCCACAAATCTGACAGGTAAACTATTCCTTGCTTCTCCAGGTTATTTACAGTATCAGCCTTTATAGCTAGATCATTCATCCATTTAGACTTGACTTTGGTGTATGGCGTTAGACAATGGTCTATGCCCAGGTTCTGCCATACTATATTCCAGTTTTCCCAGCAGTTTTTGTCAAATATGAATTCTTAACCCAGACACTGGGGTCTTTGGGCTTATCAAACAGTATATTACTATAGTAGTTGCCTACTGAATCATTTGTATCCAATCTATTCCATTGATCCACTTCTCTATTCCTTAGGCAGTACCAGACAGTTTTGAGGACTGCTGCTTTATAATAGAGATTAAAATCTGGTATGGCCAGGCCACCTTCCCTAACATTTCTTTTCATTAATTGCCTTGATATTCTGGATTTTTGTGTTTGTTTTTGCTCAAATGGAATGTGGAAAAATAAATAGAATCTGACTAAAAAGGAAAACTGTCAGTAGACTAGGAATGTACATAATGTTTGGGTTTTTATTTTGTTTTTTTATTTATTTATTTTATGATGTAACTTAAAAATTTTTTTTAAAGATTTCCTTTTTGTATATTGCCCTAGAAAAAACTTTTCAGTCCAAATCTGTAAGGAATAGTAGTAATAAAATGATGAAGCACTCTGGAAATATAGAGCTACAGAAGTATTGAATGTAATAATAAGTCACAATAACAGAGATTATATGATATCTAGAATCTCATACTCTATGTATAGTAGAATCTATCTGCATTAATTTTTCTAATTTTATCCATTAAAGCTTCTATAATAAGAAGCTACTTATAATAAGCAAGTTTAAATGATTTATTAAATAGCAGTTTACTTATATGCTGCCTTCAGATCTAAAGAACCCAATACAAGTGACAATCAGTTAGTATTGCCTGTCCTCAAAAAGCTTACATTCAAGTTAGAAGGAAACTGGGTTCCACAGAGGAGGAAGACTTTAATCAACCTATCATCAAAAGCTAATCTGCTTCTTGTTTCTAAAGACTTTTTTTTTTCAGACCTTCAGGTCTATTTGCTTGATTTTCTCCCTGCAGTACTCCTAGTTTCTCCACCCATCCATATTCTGACAGGTTTGATGTTTTATCTCAAGTTCCAGTCCCAATTTATTTCAGAAAGACTTTTCATATTAATTCCACCTGCTTCATCACTCTGCCCTATCTGCTATCTCTCATCATCTTAGTGGGAACAAATTTACCTCACTCCTTAATATTGTGCTGCACATCTATGCTGGTGTTGTCTCCCAGACTCTATTGTAAGCTCCTTGTAGTCCTGGGCCATGTAAATCATTTCGTTTGTACCTTGCTGCTACAAGAGCACAAAGTGCTGTTGAATGAATATACTTTGTTGTGAAGTGTAGTTTGACAATCGCAAACTGAAGAGAAGTGACTAGAACTGGGTGATATTTAAGAAAAAGTGGAACACTAAATTTTGATGTATAAAAAAATGATGATACTCAACATTAAGTAACTTCCCTGGACCGCAGTTTCCTCATCTGTAAAATAAGGCATTGGGCTCTAAAGTTCCTTCCATCTCTATGAACCTATGATCATATCTTCAATTTATACATGAATTCTACTGCTCTTGACTCAAACATATGAACATATCATGCAGTCAATTGATCTTTTTCATACTTAAGTATAGACAGTTGAAAATGTTTTCCTATAAAATTAAGCTGTTCTTTTCTGTATATTCATATTTTTAGATATTAACATACTTTAGTCATCAGTAGATCCCTTAGTACTGATATAGTTGTCAACTGTTATGCCTTCTAATTTAATTTCAACTTTGTTTGAAATCATGACTCTGACTTCTGATTTTTCTGGAGCCAGCTGATGCATGACACTTCCTCCACCCCACCCTCTGGGTCCCCAGCCTCCCATTTTAAACTTCTATATGTCCTTCTATATTAGGTATATTGTTCAGTCTTGTCAATTTATCCAAACTGTATCCTATTTCCTTTTGTTAGGGGAATTCTTGGAAATTCTAGGTTATAATTTTTTAATTTGTTGGTTACTTTATCATACTCATCCTTATCATTTGTCTATTTGTCTTGTCCATTAAAACTATGATCTTATTTCACTGTATTTTAGCTGATTACAGTCCTAGTCTTAAACACAAATGATTACTCAGACTCAGATCCATAGCATCAAAGAAAATTCTACTACCAGTATTTTAAATACACAGGCACTTATCTTGCCACATGTCTGCAGCACTCATCACTGTTGTTCTTTCTATTATCCCAATAAGATCTTTGATTTTCATGGGAATGTTTTTTTGAGACTTCATTGTTGTTGCCTCATTCATTATTTGTGACAACTATGTTCAAGTAATTCCTCTTTTTGATCATCCTTTGTTTTGTTGCATTATCTAGTGTAGAAATTTTATATTAAATTATTCCCCACTCACCCCAAGCTCATTTGTGATCTTTTGTTGTCTATCAAAATGGCCTTACTTGCTGGGCGTTTATTAATCCAGCAAAAGCTTTAATTATCTTAATGTTTTCTCTGTAATGGCTCTGATATAGAATTCACACACCAACATTTGTGTTTCTAAAGTCTCTTCTTGAATCTGTCCTCATACCTCTTGAGACTATTCCAGATAATAAAAGCCTTGCTGGTGCTTTGCTAGTCCTGTGCAACACTCAAATTCTCCCCTACTTACAGAATGATCCTGATTTACAATCCTTGAGACAGTTTCAGATTATAACAACCCTCACTTGTTTTGCCTGCCCCATACGGGGTTTACATGAACATTCCATTATAGATTGAGAGTTTTGAAGCTTATCCAGGCTTTCCTGAAGATCACCACTGATTTGCATATTAAAGACCCTTAAGGGCTAAGTCTCTAAGAACTACCAGAAATTTTGTTTCTGGACAGGTTTGCATATCAAAGCCCCAAAGCAAGGCTTAGCTTTTCTAGTAGTAAACCTTGGAAAAATTGTGGGGAATCCAAAACATATTTTCTACTTTAAAATATTATTCCTGAATTATCTGGGTAGTAGATTTTTGGATGAAGCTCTATTTTTCCTTGATATTTAATAAAATATACTATGGCATTTTTTTTCTGGCTTTTCTCTGTTGTTAGTTGAAATTGAATGGATGATTGTCAGAGTGGGGTGCACTGGCCAAATGTCTGAAGCAGAGCAGGAGGGGATTCTCTTGGGGGTACAAAATCACAAACCTTAGGGTCAGTTTGTATTCCCAGTCTGTGCAAGGTTGGTTGGAGAGGTATGCTGATGTCACAATCTGTGCATCTGGGAGTCCTTGTAGCCTTTCTGTCAGCAAAATACCACCAAGCCATCGCTGCAAGCTATAGGGAGACATTCTAGGAGGAGCTAGGATGTCAGAATTCACAACTTGGTCACCTTTAGCAGAACTTTGGGAAGGAGGGGATGACTTGCAGAGTCCTCCAATACCATATGTTTCCTCGGTCTACTTTACCTGAAACAATTTGTCAATAGTTAATGCCTTGCGTTTCATGTTTTTGATCCTGCTCTGTATTGACCCCACTTTTTCTTTCTCTCTCTCTCTCTCTCCACCCTCCCCCAGATTTGGACTTCAGAACGCACATTCCTGCCCAGCCTCTTGTATATATTATTTCATAGATTTCTTCTGTCTATGAACTTGGAACTGCTTGTTGGTAATTTTCTTATCTCCCTCGGGCTGGATATTTTACTTGAATCACTCCTTTCCTTTAGTTGCGTTTCCTCTTTAATCACCTATTACCCACCCCGCTTGAAGAGACACTACTGTGTAATGGCAAGAACAGTGCATGTGGAGTGATAGACCTGAGCTCAAACCTCAGGCTGACTGCTGACCACCCACTGTTTGCTCTGGATCACCAAATCTGGGTGCCGGTCTGCCCCTCACTCTCATTCTGCTGCTCACCACTTACTTTCCTTTGGCCCGTATTGCTGTGGACAAATACTGAACTCAACCAAGCGCATGGAAAAGCCTTATTGTTTCCGCTGGGTTCCAGTTTCATTACCTGGAAAATGAGGGAGTCGTTATCTTGTAACAAAACCCGGCACCCTCCCTACCCCTCTCCTGTGGGGATGTTAAGTGCAATTCAATTAATCGTGGTCTTTATTCTTCACCTCTTGGTGTTTGGGATGAAAAAACCCCATCCTAAAATTTTATTAAAAATTCAGAGATGTCTTAGGATAAAAATGGGAGTTTATTCTCTTCCCTGGGAGAAAAGGGCGGTCTTCCCCATGACTCATCATGGAGAAGAGGCGTGTTACAAAAGACAGAACAAGAATTCATACCCTAACGCAGTCAAGCCCCCTTCCTCAACTGTCTCCTCTCTCATTGGCTGAGAGGCAGACTTATGTCTTGGCACCAAAATCTTCCCTAATGGCAAATCATAGGGAAACCTACCACTATTTCCCAGTGGCTGGGAAATGGGTTTACAAAGAACAAGAATGCTTATTGACAGCAAGGGAAAGGGGGAAAGGGTCCAAAGCAAGGGAGGAGGAGGCCAGGAGGAAGGCCTCACAAAGGCAAGAAATCGAAAGGGCTCGCTGCTGATTGACAGCGGTATTGGAGGTTGGGGGGGAGGTTAATCTAAAACTGCCTGAGAAGTTTTCACTCTCCCCAGACATTAGGTCAAAAATATAGGTAGAGATGGGATATATATATATATATATATTTTTAACTTTAGATAAGACCCGCTTAGGATGTATTTCTAATTTATCTACTCTCATCTTTTATCCTTCCCCCTGTTTTTGTCATTCCACATTTCTTGCCATGATCCTGAGAGTAATTTCATTGCTGCTTGTTAAAGTTCTAACCTTTTTTTTTTTTTTTAAGGTTTCTCTGTTTTTGAGGTTGACCTTTCTACTGGCTTTTTGTTTTGTTTTGCTGGATGTTAAAATGTATCTCTCTAAACACATATTTTATCAAGGAATCATTCAGATTTTCTGAGTATAGCAACTGTCTTTTTCTTTTTTTGGAGGGCAGTTGGGGTTAAGTGACTTGCCCAAAGTCACATGGCTAGTTAGTATGTCAAGTGTCTGAGGCCAGATTTGAACTCAGGTCCTCCTGACTCCAGGTCTGGTGCTCTACTCACTGCGCCATCTAGCCGCCCTGCAACTATGTTTTAAAGAGAGACTCTACCTAATGAAATGTTTGGATCAATAGTCATAATTTGACCACCAGCAAAGGTACTCACAACAGGAAAGGAGGGAAATTTCCTCATAACATATAAATATAATTTAAAAGTTTATAATATACTTAAGCTCAGTATAACTGCTTCAGAGCTATTTTAGTTCTAAAATCATGTCTGTGAATAATAGGCATAGTAAAGGACTGTTTATACAGCATAACTTTAGGGGTACTGGCAAGGATTCTCAGTTCCACAAAATACTGTTTCTTATGTTGATTGCTACCTAGAATTCTGTATTAAGGGATTTATTTCTTTGGTTTTCTTTTGGTTAATTCATTTTCCTAAATTAAAACCCACATACCTCTTGAAGAAGAGATCACATATTAAGACAGAGAAGCCATTTGCACTTTGTTGGAGAGGTCAAACCTTTTCTGAGAAAAGATTTTGAAAGAGTAAAGGGGAAGAGAGCATGAAGACATACTAGATGGGTGAGTTCTCAAGGGAGGAAAAGGGCTCAGAAAGAAGATGATGAGAACCCCCAAAATAAATATCACCTATTTTACAGTTTCATCTAGGCTTGGCCCTCATGTTCTGTAAAGTCAAAGTGATCCTAATTTATTTCAGAGGTAGAAAATGGTTCAGAATCTGTATACAGAAATTCCAGAAAGAGAGAATATAAGGATAGAAGAGGATACAATGAAAAAGAGGTTTGAGAAGAGCCAAGTTTGAGTGTAGCATGCGGATTTAGTTAGACATATTGCTTCTCTTTTATTCTTCTAATGTTTCTTTTTATAATTAAGGTCTTTTGACTTTACGTGCTGTGAATAATGGCAGTTTCATCAGTCATGAATAAGGCAGTTAGGGGACCAATGGATAGAGTACTAGACCTCAATCAAGAAAGAAGTGTCTTTGAATCTTTCTTAGATACTCACTAGTTGTGTGATCTGAGGCAAGTTACTTCACCTTTTTCGGACTTAGTTTCCCCATCTATAAATTATTTGTTGAAGGTGTCTCTATTATGACTCTTGAAGCTATGTCAAGTCCTCTCCTTGTTTCAAAGTGTTCTAAGGACTTTCTGAGTTTTGGAAATGTTCCCATTAACTGATTCCCTCAACTTCTCTTATACTTCTCACAGTGATTAAATGTCTAAGCTTGACACATTTACATTTGTTAAGATTTTCAGGGTAATCCGGTTATTTTGTCAGAACAAGTCCTTCAGTTGGGAGTCTCTGTGTTTTCTGTTCAAAGATTAGCACCTCTTCTACCATCTTCATTAATGCTTCTCACATTAAGCTTCATAACATGTTAGCTATTTAATAAATAATTAACTACATTCAAATATCAGCAATAGTTGAAAAAGATAAGCCTGTGTGCAATGACAAAGTTGATTAAATGAATTTCAAATTATCCCTATAGGCTACACTTTGAAGTTACAACAAAATCAAAGCATTTTATGATATACATTAGGTAAGAGTCACAAGATAGGATCACAAAGTTAGAGGTATATGAGATCTTGAGGGTCATTTGGACAACACACTAATTTTATTGATGATGAAACAGAGGCTTAGAGAGATTAAGTGAATCACCTTATATCACATAGGTTGTAGAGAGGCAGCATTTGAACCTAGGTCTTCTGACCCCAAATTTAGAGCTATTTTCAGTGTTCCACACTGCCTCTCTTACTTCAAGAATCCTCCTCTTTTTTTAAAAGCATCTTTCACTTAGATTTCAGTTATTTACCATGAAAGCAACAGAAGAAAATCCTTATAGTATTGTAGTTTTCAGTGAAAAGATTCTACTACATGCATAAATGAGCAAAAAAACTATATATTGATACTATTATGGTAAGTTGATGAAAATGAAACTTAAGATTGAAACTTAAGAAGTTAGTTATGAGGTATACAGTTGTAATGTGAAATGAGTTAAAATTTATATTTTACGACCTTTTATTTATTTCTCTAAAATGAGTTAAGGTTGCTAAATCAATCTGTTTAAAAATGGAGGTGGATTGAGATCAATCAATAGCTTCTTTTGTTCACACATTTAACTGTCAAAGTCTTAATGGAATTGATGTCCCATTTTGTGTGATAGGGCAGTAGCCTATCATGAAGTAGTGTAGCCCCAAATCAGTCATATTCCCTGTCCTCTTTCCTTTTGTCTCAGAGCCTTTACTCTGGAACAGGCAAGTCATACGTATCTTTCATTGTCCTGGTGTGCAGGGCCAAAGGAGGCAAAGTGGTACTACCTCAGTTTTAAAGATGAGGGAACTCAGGCTGAGGGAGGTTGTCATTTACCCCTTATTAAGTTGTATTAGAGCATGTGTTCAGTAATGAGGTATGAGAACTACCCTCCAGCCCACTGAACCCATGAAATACAAAGTATTGATACTCTGAGGGTTAAGACCCAAACAGTTCTAGTGTTTCATAACTACCAAGACATGGTCATAGGATTGAGATCTTGACAGGAAACCTTAGAAATCATCTAGCCCAACCTACTAAGTTTACAGATGAAGATCCTGAAGCCTAGAGATGCTAAACGACTTAACCTAAGGGCACATAGATAGTAGGTGGCAGAACTTTTTTTAGGGGCAAAAAAGTCAGGTGCCCCAGGTATCACTGTTTTTGTACTTTTTCTTCCCTAATGCTCAAATTAGGATAGCCAGTCCAAGTATTTCATTGGGAGATTTATCACGTTTCCTTCCTTAATGCACAATGACACCCATAGGAATTGTTTAATTCTTTTACAAAATACCTTTTTCACTCCATTGGGTTAAAACATATCCCCAAACTGAATGGGACAGTTAGTCAGTGTATTATTTTTCCTGAGGATAAGAAAAAGATTTTTGTTGATTTTTTAAAAGGTTAAGTCTGAATCCTATATTATCCAAAAGAGAATGTTGTTGGTTGTTACCTATTTACTGAAGGATCTATTATTTTATTGTTCTAGACTACAGAATATTAGATGAGGAAACTTCTTTACTCTTTCTGACATTTCAAATGAGATTCTTCTGCTAAGAGTCTCAAAGAATTTATTGAATCACTGAGGGATAAAATCATTTACCTGGAGTCCCATAGCCAGTATATATTATATATTCTCTCTCTCTCTCTCTCTCTCTCTCTCTCTCTCTCTCTCTCTCTCTCTCTCTCTCTTTTTCTCTCTCTCTCAATATCTATATATCTCTATATACATATATAAAATAGTATCTATTATTGGCAGAACTTGAACCTAGCCCTTTCTGATTCCTGACTGGTCCTCTGTCAGTCCTGTCTATACTACACATTTCATGTAATAAGTTTCTTAACTTTTCAAGAAGAGAGTGTCCAAGAGACCACACTAATCTCTTAAGTATTCCTTTCTTTTTTGGGAAACTGTGAATGGTCTATGGAGGCTATATATGCTGTCTATATTTAAAGTGAGAGATAGCATTGTTCAAGGCTGGGGAACCTGCAACTTCAAGGCCAGAACAAATCTGTGAAATTTGGATTCAAAGGGCACACCTGAGGACCTAGAGGGCCATATGATGCTGTCAAACACCTAATAAGGGATCCTTGTGACTTGCATATTGACTTAGAAAACCACAAATTAACATTATCTACACTGTACTTTTATTAATTTTGTCAAACATTTCCCAGTTACATTTTAATCTGGTTGGGGAAAGGGTGTTTTGCTAGCTCACATATGGCCAGTGACTGAGATGTTTGAACACCACTGTTCTGACCTGAAACCAGGGAGAACTAGGTTAAAGTCCTATCACCGACACATTCTAGCTGTGTGATACTATCTTTACGTGTCCTTCCATTTCTCAGTGCCCTAAGAAGCAAGCTAGCTAGCTAGCCAGCTTGCTTCCTTCCTTCCTTCCTTCCTTCCTTCCTTCCTTCCTTGCTTCCTTCCTTTCTTCCTTCCTTCCTTCCTTCCTTGCTTCCTTCCTTCCTTCCTATATTTATTTAGTATTTAATTTTTTCCCCAGGTACATGTAAAAGCAACTTTTAACATTTGTTTTTAAAACTTTGAGTTCCAAACTCTTTCTCCCTCCCTCCCCACCCTCACCCCTCATTGGGAAGGCAAGCAATTCTATATAGATTACATATGTGTAGTCATGCAAAACATATTCATAATAGTCATGTTGTGAAAGAAAACATAGACAAAAACCTCAAGAAAAATAAAGAAAGTTTTATAAAAAAAGTATTCTTCAATCTGTATTCAGACACCATCAGTTCTTTCTCTGAGGATGGACTGCATTTTTCATCCTAAGTCCTTCAGAGTTGTCTTGGATTGTTGTATTGCAAGAATAGCTAAGTCATTCACAGCTGATCATCTTACAGTATTGTTGTTACTTTGTGCCTACTACATTTCACTTTGCATCAACCATTCAAGTCTTTCCAGGTTTTTCTGAGAGCTTCCTGCTCATCAATTCTTATAGTACAATAGTATTTTATCATACTTACATACCACAACTAGTTCAGCCATTCCCCAATTGATGGATATCCCCTCAATTTCTAATTCTTTACCCCCTAGAAAAGAGCTGCTGCAAATATTTTTGTAACATAGGTACTTTTCCTTTTTGTCTTTTTTTAAATCTCTTTTGGGATATAGATCTAGTAGTGGTATTGCTAGGTCAAAGGGTATGCATGGTTTTATAGTCCTTTGGGTATAGTTCCAAATTTCTCTAAAGAATGGTTGAATCAGTTCACAACTCTGCCAACAGTACATTAATATCTCATTTTCCCCAATCCTCTGCAACATTTCTGTCCTATTAACCAAACTAATAAGTATGAGTTAATATCTCAAAATTGTTTTAATTTGCATTTCTCCAATCAATAGTGAGTTAAAATATTTTTTCATATAGCTATAGATAGCTTTAATTATTTCACCTGAAAAAAGATTATACCTTTTGATCATTTATCAATTGGGAAATGGCTCTTATTTTTATAAATTTGACACAGTTCTCTTTATATTAGAGAAATGAGGCCTTTACCAGAAAAACTTGCTTAAAATTCTTTTTTCATAGTTACTGTTGCTAACTGTATTTCCCTCTATCCTATTCCCCCTACCCCTGTTTATTCTGTTCTCTCTCTCCTTTCACCCTGTCCCTCCTCAAAAGGGTTTTGCTTCTGCTACCCCTTCCACCAATCTGTCCTCCCTTCCATCATTGCCTCCCCTCCAACCTCTTCCCTTTTCCCTTCTACTTTCCTGTAGGGCAAGATAGATTTCTATACCCCATTGAATGTGTATTTTGTTCCCTCTTTGAGTCAGTTCTGATGAGAGTAAAGTTAACTCACTCTCCCTCACCTCCCTCCTCTTCCACTTCATTGGAAAAGCTTTTCTTGCTTTTTTTATGTGAAACAATTTAGCCCATTCTACCTTTCCCTTTCTCTTTCTCCCAGTTCATTCCTTTCTCACTCAATTTTATTTTTTAGATATCATCCCTTCATGTTCAACTCACATCTGTGCCTTTTGTCTCTATATACTCCTTCTAACTACCTTAATAATGAGAAAGATCTTATGAGTTATAAATATCCTCTTTCTATGTAGGAATATAAACAGTTTAACCTTATTAAGTTTCTTATGATTTTCCTTTCCTGTTTACCTTTTTATGCATCTCTTAAGACTTGTGTTTGAAAGTCATATTTTCTGTTCAGCACTGGTCTTTTCATCAAGAATGTTTGAAAGTCCTCAATGTCATTGAATATCCATTTTTTCCCCTCATAGGTCATATTCAGTTTTGCTAGGTTAAATGATTCTTAGTTGTAATCTTAACTCCTTTGCCCTCCAAAATTCATATTGCAAGCACTCTGATCCTTTAATGTAGAAGCTGTAAATCTTGTGTTATCCTGACTGTTGCTCCAGAGTACCTGAATAGTTTCTTTCTGGCTGCTTACAATATTTTATCCTTGACCTCCAACTCTGGAATTTAGCTATAAAATTGGAGGCAGTTTTCATTTTGGGATCTTTTTCAGGAGGTGATCAGTGGATTCTTTAATTTTTTTATTTTACCCGCTGGATCTAGAATATCAGGGCAGTTTTCCCTGCTAATTTCTTGAAAGATGATGTTTAGGCTCTATTTTTGATTGTGACTTTCAGGTAGTCCAATAATTTTTAAATTGTCTCTCTGGATCTATTTTTCAGATCAGTTGTTTTTTCCAATGAGATATTTCACATTGTCTTCTATTTTTTTTTCATTCTTTTGGCTTTGCTTTATTGCTTCTTGGTTTCTCATAAAGTCATTAGCTTCCATTTGCTCCATTCTAATTTTAAAGCAATTATTTTCTTCAGTTAGTTTTTGAACTTTCTTTTCCATTTGGCCAATTTGATTTTTAAGGCATTTTCCTCATTGGCTTTTTGGGCTTCTTTTGCCATTCTGTTTTTTAAAGTGTTATTTTCTTCAGTATTTTTTTTTTGGTGTCTCCTTCACTGTTTACTCTTTTCTCATGGTTTTCTTGCATCACTTATTTCTCTTCCCAATTTTTCCTCCACTTCTCTTACTTGATTTTCAAAATCCTTTTTGAGCTCTTTCATGACTTGAAACCAATTAATCTTTTTCTTGGAGGCTTTGTATATAGGAGCTTTGACTTCACTGTCTTCTTCTGAGTGTGTTTTTGATCTCCCTTACTGCCATAATAACTTTCTATGGTAAAAGTCTTTTTCTCCGTTTGCTCATTTTCCCATACTGTTACTTGACTTTTCACTGTTTGTTAAAGTAGGGCTCTGCTTCCAGGGTGGAGGGTGCACTATCCCCAGTTTCAGGGATTTTGTGCAGTTGTTTTCAGAGATACTTCTAGGGACCTGTAAGTTTTCAGTTCTTCCAAGGTGATATAATTTGAGAGATATTTTCTATTCTCCTGGCCTGAGCTCTGGTCTGTGAGCAACCACAATCACTTTTTTCTGCCCTGGAACTGTGAGGAGGGTCCTCTTTCCACTGCTGCTGCAGGCTCTGCTATGCTAGTACTCCTCTTAGTCCTAGGACTGCCATCCAGAACTGGTACTCAGATCCAAGTATGGGGAAAGCAACAGAATCCTGCACCAGTGCTAGCAAAAAGACCTCTGTAATCTCCTTTTGACCAGTTGTTTGACCCCTTTACCATCTGTCTGGCACATGGTAGGTTCTTACAAATGCTTATTAACTGACAATAAAAGTTGTTTCATTCAGATGTCTTACTTATCATGTTCCAAGAAACACAGCTGGTTCTGGGAACAACTATCCTCTGGCTGTAAGAAGAAACTGAACCTTATATAATCATTTGTTAAAGATTTCCAACCTAATTCCAAAACTTAAAGATTATTTTTCAGAATTTGACAAGAGTGGCAAGCTATATAACAGCTCAATGTCCATCTTCTTCAGTTCTTTTCAAAATTTCTTTTTAATTAAAAAGATCATTTCCATACTCAAAAAAAGAAAAAGTAATTTGTATATAAAACCATGCATCTTAATTATGTACAGCTTGTCTGCATCTATTTCTTAACTTCCTTCTGCTCTCTTCTGTGTATTTTATAAATGTTTCATCAACACTTTTATTATGTCTTTTTCTGGCACAAACTATTACTCCTCATCTCATTATTATTTCTCATTTCAACAAACAAAAAATAAATACGTCCTTTTTTAAAAAACAAATAAATGTAGCCAAGTAAAAAAAAAAGATACAGATTAGTCATATCAGAAAATAAATGTTTGTCTCATTCTGCATCTCTAGCTCATCACCTCTCTGTCAAGAAGTGAGAGGTGTCTTCATCATCAGTTTTCTGGAGTTGTGACTATTAATTGTATGTCTTTCATAGTTGTTTTCTTTTATAGTCCTATAGTTGTATAATTTGTTTCCTGTTCTACTTATTTCACACTGCATCAATTCATACAAGATTTCCCAGGTTTCTATGAACCTTTACTCCTTTAATTATTTTTTATTGTACAATAAAATACCATTACATTTACAAGCAATAGGTTGTTCAGCCATCCCTACCCAATGATCACTTTTTTGATTCAAGACATATTATAATATAAAATAGTACTATAAATAGTTTTATACATATGGATCATTTTTCTTTTCCTCTAATCTTTTTTTGGATATCAGCCCAGTAGTGGTATCACTGAATCAAAGGTCATGAAGAGTTTAGTGACTGTTTAGATACAGTTCTAAATTGCTTGGCAGAAATCAAATACCAATCAAATACCATCAAATACCAATTTACAGCTACACAAACAGTGCATTAATGTTCCTGTATGCTCAACTCCTCCAACAATTGTTATTTTACTTTTAAAAAATCATCTGTCTGTCTGATAGTTTTAAGATCATGCCTCAAGTTATTTTATTTGTCTTAAATCTGGATTATCTTTTCATATGGTTTTTGATAGCTTGCATTTCTTTTTAGAGAACTGATTACCGATATCCTTTGACCATTTGTCAATTGGGGAATGGCTCTTGCTCTTATATCTTTGAATCTATTCCCTATTTATCTTGGATGTATCTTTATCAGAGAAGTTTATTGCCAGTATTGTCTTTCCAGTTGACTATTTAGCTTCTAATTTTAACTTAATTGATCTTGCTTGTGCAAAACTTTTTCAATTCTAGAAAATCAACATTGTCCCTTTTATCTTGTTCCTCTTGGCCCCGAGGAGGTAGAACTGTGAGCAATTAGTGTGAGTTGCAAAGAGAGAAATTTGGATTCAATATAAGGAAAAACTTCCTAACAACTAGAGCTGAGTGGTGGAACTGATTGCTTTAGAGGATAATAGGGTGTTCTTCTCTGGGCCTTCAAACAGAGGTTAGATAACAACTCCTAGGATATGTTGTACAAGGGAATCCTTATTCAAGTCTGGATAGAATTTAGTAGCCTATGAGGAGGTCCCTTTCAACATTCTGTGATACTTTGAAGTATGATTGCTCAAAAATGTGAATTACTTTTTACTACTAGGACAAATTAGTACTTCTTCTAGTTACATATTAAAAAGAAAATATGCCTGCACTTGGTTCCAGGAGGGGAAAAACAAACAGAGAAATGTCTGCATGTCCTACGTATTACACATATGCTCAAATATCATTTGCTAGCAATGCAACCTTAGACAAAGCAATTAACCTCTCTGAATATTTTCTTCATTTTTAAAGTAAGGATTTTATTTTTGAATTACCAACTTCACAGGGCTGTGGCAGTGATCAAATACAACAATGTATGTAAGCCATTTGCAACACTAAAAGTACATATTTCTGAGTTATTACTATTAGAGAATAATTCAAATGTGTAGATAATTTAAGAAGACTGGATGGGATGTTGTATGGCATAATTAAGGTGCATATAATGCCAGGTGTAGTTAAAAGAAGATAAAAAGATATGACTATCTAGTGTTGGAAAGAGAGAATAGGACAACACAGGAGTAATGTTCTTTTCTGTTTACATGAAAAATAACTATAGCAGAAATACTGTGGTTTTATGGAAACTGTCCAGAAGCTGAAAATTACAGCGCATCATACGTTTTGGAAAGAACACAAGACTTGAAGTTAGAAGACCTGGGTTTGAATCTTGGTTTAAACCCTTAATAATCGCGTGACCTTAGTTATAACACTGATATATATGAGCCTCAGTTTCATCATTTGACTGTCATTTAACTGCCATTGACTATCTTGGAATACATTTCCAGTACTGGGATTACTGGATATGGACAGCTTAGTAACTTTTTAGTCCACAATAAGCTCCAAATGGATAGTCAACTTATATGTAAAAAATTTAGAGGAGAAAGGAAAATCTTTTCACAACTATGGGCAGGGTGATAGATAAATAAACTCCCCCAAAAGATAGATAGATAAAACCCAATGCTATGACTAGCATTATAAGAATATTTGCCCTACTTGTCTTAGGGAGTTATTTTTAAGCATACAATCAAATAACATACATGAAAGAGCTTTATCTATTAAGATTGCTATATAAATGTGAAGTGTTATTACATGTAAAGGGAATAATATTTGTACTACCTAACCTTATAGACTTAAGGGAAAAAACTGTAAAATGGACTTATATAAATGTATTATAATATTGCTAAAAAACAAAAGAAAAATTATTTTCTAAAGTCACAGTGAATACTTCAGGTTTTGCTTTCTATTTTTGCTCATGTACTGTTATAAAAGTAAAATGTTTTTTTTTTCTTCTGTGCATCTTCATTCAATCACCTAGTTTGCTAAACACTTCTCTCTTTTTTTTTTAAATTGGATGACTTGGTTCCTTTTAGCCTCTGTGAGATTTTCATTGGAAATTAATAGCGTACTACTGGTTTTCTTCCAGTGTTAATCATTTATTTTCCAGACATCTTTTAGATTTCAATCTCTTCCTCTCTCTAATACTTGAGAAAGTCATCACTTGTACTGATGAATTATGGTGTTACCTACATTTTCTAGCTTTACTTCCCTACAGACTATAATTTGTCCTTTCTATGAAAATATCAAGAAACATTTACCTCTCTGATGCAGGCTTAATAATAAAAAATGTAATACATAGATTTCTGACTATGGCTATGTGTGGATAGTAAAAGTGAAGCAGAGAATTGGTGTTCCTTCAGCTATTCAAGCTGAATCAGTTTTCTTTAACCCACCACAATCTTTGGGTTTTTATCTATCTAGTTTTTGAATGCTTTTTTTCTCTTCCGAATGAACTTAAAACTCAAAACATATGAAAATTACACAATTCTCTTAGACCTGCCTCTCTCAGGAAATAAGCTGGCTGCAAATATCTCTTAATTCCCCACATTTGTTATTTCTTATGGCTTTATAATATTCCTTTACATTTAAATATGTACTTCAATTTTTCAATGATATCCCAATCTACGAGTATCCATTTTGTTCTCAATTTTTGTTACTCCCAAAGTGTTACTGTGAATATTTTAGTTTATATAGAAACTTGTTTTCTGTCATTGACTATGTTGGAATATATTTCCACTAATAGGATTATTGGATGTGGGCAGCTCAATAACTTTTTACATATACTTCCAAATTATTTTCCAGAAACGTAGAACTATTTCACACCTTTGCTAAAATGTATTACTATGTGTCTTCTCATAGCCCATCAAATATTTATTATTTTTCTATTTTGTCATCCTTACCAATTTTGGGAGAGCAGCATGAAACCTCAGAGTTTTTTTAAATTTGCATTTCCTTTATTTTTAGTGATTTGGTAGCTTTTTCAGGTATTTGTTGATAGTTTGCATTTATTTTGAAAATTATGTATGGGGATAAAAGCTCTTGCTATCATATATTTTTCTCTATTTCCTATATATCTTTAGTAGACTTATCAGAGATTTTTGATGTAAAAATAATAGCTTCTACTTTTCTTATTCTAGCTGCATTGATTTTGTTTGTGTAAAGGTGTCTTAATTATATGTAAATGAAATTGTCAGTGTTATCTTTTGGGATCTTCTTTGCCATTATTTTGTTATAAATTTTCACCCTGTCCATAACTGTGAAAAGATTAATTTTCCTTTCTCCTCTAAATTTTTAACATGTAAGTTGATTATCCATTTGGAGCTTATTGTGGACTAAAATACACAGTGCTGGTTTAAACCCATTTTCTGCCAAACAATTCCTTCCACCCCGACCCCAACCCCTCCACCCTGGCAATTCTAGATAAATAGGGATTCCTTACCACCATAGTTTTAGTTGTCAAAGTTGTTGAACACTGGGCACTGATTTATTGCTTTTAGGTCTTATCTAATCTATTCTGCTTGTCCACATTTCTGCTTTTCAAATTTCTAATTCTTCTTGGGGTAACTCAATTTGTATAGATTATTTAATGTTCATTTGTAAGATATAATTATCATTATAAAAGAAAAGCTATCTTTAAAACAAAGCTGTAATTTTCCCCTAACCAACCATTATATCCATATCTTGAAAGGCTTGAGCATTTTGATAGTAAGAGTTTTAGAATCAACTGAGCAATGGTGAGAAACTCCCTCTACCTGCTGTGCAGTTTATAGTCTTAGCTGCCTGGGGGCAGAGAGAGGTGAGATGACTTTCCCAGTGTCCCATAATTTATGTGTCATAGGTGAGACATGAAATTAGAACTTGCTGATACCAAGGACAGCTCTATCTACTATACTGTGCTTCCTCTAGGGAATATTTAGGAACAGAAAACATCACCATCCTGATGTTCACTGCAGGGTATTTTGCTCTTTGGAAGGAAGGGAGACAACAAATTCATCTGGAAAAACCATACAGGAACCTCCAGATTTGACCTGAAATATAGTTTCAAGGTCACTCAGTGCTCCCTGCTCTGGTATAAGCTGTTTTAAGACTCTGAAGCAGTACAACCACAATTGTAGTACCCCACATTACAGTCGTTATATGCAGGTTTAAAACACAGGAATCGTATCACCTCAGCCTCACTATTGGGTAGACAGCTGACACTATGATCTCACCACCTGCTCACTTGCTTATGGGAACCAAAGTGATCAGTGATGTACTCCACCTCTCTTCTCTCCATGTTACTCCCTTAAATACCTCTGGTTAATTGCAAGGTGGGGAGAGGGCAGAGGGAGACCTAATGTGACCTACCAGTACCTTACTCTAGCAGGTTCTAACAGCTTTGACAAGCTGAAAGTATTTCAGGAAAACCTCTAGGAATGTTTAATGCTGCCTCCCACTATACTCTTCTTGACCTCCAAGCACAATATTTTTTCCCCCCAGACAGTAAGGCCAATACTTAGCTACTAGGGATGCAAACAGAAGACCTGGAGTCAGAAGATCTGAGTTTGAATCCCAACCTTGTCACTTCCTAGTTGTGGGACTTTAGATATTGTGATTTACCATTTGTGGCCCTAGTTATTTTTTAAATCTGTAAAATCATCTCAAAGCTTCCTTCTGACTTAAAAGTACCATGTTTGTGTCAGACAGGCATAGTAAAACTGGCATCTGCAGAAGGAAAGCAAAGTATGGAATACTGATTAAGAAAGCAAGCTAGTAGACATTTACTCAACATTGGACAACTTCCATAGAACCAAAGCTTCTTAATTAGCCATTTGTTCAAAACCTGTGTTCTACAGGTTCTAAGGAAGCATTACTAGCCTAGGACCTGTACAGTTTGGCCTATAGACAATTCCTATTGAGTCAAAGATGGCAATAGATGGATAAAATGCTACCAAAAGACTAAAGTTACCTGTAGCTGTTATTTTTTTCCAACAAGATGGAACAGACTATTGCAAGAATCAGTAGTGGAATCATATCTGTATGCTATTTGGTTTTTTTTGCAAGATATTTTGGGAAAGCTGGCTCTTTCCTTAATGTACTTTTTTTTAAAGCTGGGTGAATTTTTGGGAAAATGCCCAAGCAAGTTGATTATTCTGTGATTTGGGTGAAATAAGATTTCCCTTTTCAAAGATGGAGTAGATCTCACTTTAGAGCCATACTGAGAAACGCATACATATAGAATTTATATGAGGAATAATTAGACTTCACATTGACATAGTATTTTATACTTTTCAAAAACCATTTTACAAATGTTATTTCCTTTGATCTTCATAAAAACCCTAAGAGTTAGGCCAGTGGTTCTCAACCTGTGGGTTATGTTCAGTTTGTAACAATGAAAATACATCCTGCATATCAGATATTTACATTACGATTCATAACAGAAGCAAAATTACAGTTATGAAGTAGCAACAAAAATAATTTTATGGTTAGGGGGTCACCACAACATGAAGAACTGTATTAAAGGTGTGCAGCATTAGGAAGGTTGAGAACCATTGAGTTAGGCAAACTACTGGGAGCTCAGCACTTAGGACAAATTGTGAGAATTCTCGTGGTAATATATCATTTTTTGTGCATTTTAATTTTTACATGATTCATCAGCCATTTTTGAGTAGATTCAATTACTGACTCTTAGCTAGTGAGACCTAGGACTCTCTGTGTCTTTTTGAATATACAGAATATGGAGATGCTGCCATAGGCTAAGTATTTGAATAAAAGTAACCTGTTCACCCCATTATCGGAAATTGGTTTTTATGTTCCCTCTTGGAAAAGCTGTGATAGAAGCCACATCATGCCTGAATTTGTTTTTATTGTTGTGCCTGACTGCTGAGCCCAAAGTTAGATTTTAAAGGAGATCAATTGTCTTTAAAAGTTTCTAAAGTTAATAAATCATTGGAGTTGCTTTATGCAGTTTCCGTTGTTTTGTTGTCTTGATAACTTTGCCTTTTTTTTTTAAGGGGGGTTTTGGAATGTAAGGTGTGGTTCTTGCTCTTTTTATCAAACCCATAGATAGAATTCCATTTGTCTGCTTCTCCAGGAAAGGGGCCCATTAAGGGCTAGTTTAAGCTTATGCATTCTCTATCTATAGTTAAAGGGGACCTTGTATCAAAAGGCAATCTGAGTGGTATGCTGAAGAATCCATAGACTTCAGGAGATTAATCAAGGAATTCCAAAGATCACCTCTCAACCTTAATCTTGTTATCCCCAAATACCGTATTTCCAATTGTGTCATAGACTAAACTATGTTTAGGAAACCACAGTTTCAGGATCAGGGATAGCACAGGCTGAAAATAATTGTGAAGGAAGAATTTAATCTTAATACAATTTTAAGGGCAGAAGTAAGCCAGAATTACTAAATGATCAATAATGATAGTTTCTTGGTCAGAGATAGAAGTATAATTGCTCAAAGGTAGGGGTTCTCAACCTTTCTTGGTTTCCATACCTCATGGCTTTTAATAAAACCTTCTATACTCTATTTACCATGAAATACAAAAATGAACAAATTCTAGAGTTTACCATCAATATGCATATAAACTAGATTAATTTTTCAAAGAAAACTCTATTTTTCATATAACATGTTTACATCATAAACATTTCTTTTACTACCACTTTTGGAATGTTTCCACAGAAAAATATAGTTATTTATCAAATATTCACCATGTTCCCTCACAAAGTCCATAGAACTAATCCTACTCCAGGTTGGGAACCCTTGCTCCATGATTTATCCTAGGCACAGAGGAAAGACTGCTAGAGCTGGGCTTCAAATCCTGATTCTTAACTACTTTGTGAACTTGGGCAAAGCATTTAACCTCTGAGTCTCAGTTTTCTCATCTGTAAAATGAGGAGGTTGGACGAGATAACTCTAAGATCCCCTTCTAGCCCCAAATCTATGCTGCCATAACTATTTCCTTTGTTATATGTAGGTGATTGGGCACCAGTGAGGTAAGAGAAAGGGTTCTGGTCTTGGGGTTCATGGAACCATGAATAGTTTTCAAGGGATCCATGAGCTAGGATGGGGAAAAATACACATTTATTTTCACTAACCTTTGCTTTCCCTTGTAATCCTATGTGTTTTGTTTAACGCATCTAAAAATATTATTCTGAGCAGTCCATAGGCTTCACCAGACTGCCAAAGGCATCTGTGACACGAAAAAGATTAAGAACCTTTGGAGTAGAGAATTAATTTTCTTTACTCAGGACCACATAGTAAGCCAGTGACAGAAGCCAGAATTTTAAAACTTCTCACATAATAGCAATTTCTTCTTTGGGAAGGTCGGAGAGGAAGAAACATAGCCTAAAAGATTTTGGACTTGAAAACAATCTCCAAACTTTAAAAACTGATGATAGAAGTGACTGGAGCTTTTAACCTTTTGATTAATGATAGATTTTTGTTCTTGAGGAATGAATAAAGAGCATTAGTATCAAATAGTATCTATTAAAAACATCCCCCATATGATACTGCACTATTAAGTGCACTGTTACAGTTCCTACACTCCCAGATATGCATATGTGGCACAGGTGTACAAAGAGCTGTGTGTTGCCCATATCTTAGAATCTTGTCAGTGAGCCATAATGTTCCTGCTTTTCTAATACAGTGATCTTTGAGTGAGTTCTCTATGTGGTGTTATAAACTGTGGTACTTGGTACATATAAGGCACTTTGCAAACCTTTCAAGCACTATGTAAGTGGGAGCTATTATTGATAGCTTAACCATGTTTTCTGATTACATGTTTCCCCAGATGGTTGTCAGAGTAGCCCATTTTCTTCAGCTCATCTTCTCACAAAAGATTGTGCTTTTTCTTCCTCTCCCCCTTACTCCCCAGGCTTAGTTAATTTTCAGCTTTGAGCCTTTCCTTCAATGGTAGCCTGAATCAAGCAGCTCTAGTGACCTGTTAGGGTCTGTCAGGGACTAATGAAGATGAAAGTAGGACACATGTGCCTAGACTGACCGTTTTCTCTTTCTGTTGGCATTTTAACAACGTCTGATTCTGCTGCGAACAAACGTATATGAAAATGTTATTAAAGTAAGGAAACACCCTTGCCCCACTCTGTCCACTAAGTTACAATACAGATCTTCATAGGTCTGGCAAACACATAATCTGGACAAGCCTTGGAGCTATGCTTGACTGATTATTTGGAAGAGCCTCAAAACCATTTTTCAGGCTCAGTCGTTCTGTTTTTCAACTCATGCCAATGTTGTAAGGGAGTCCTAGGGAGAACTGATATAGCTATCAGACACCTCTATTTCCATTCCCCACTTCTTTATAAAGGGAAGCCTGGTGACAACAGGTACCATTAATGCTCCAGACAATAGTAATGGTCCACTCTTCATGATTCTGTTCTTTGGGAAGATTTATATGAAATGATGTGGACTGATCAAAGCTGAGCCAAAAGAAGAATATACATAACCATGCAACCATGTAAATGAAGGCAACAAAATTATAGTAAATTACAACAGTTAATGTTAGTAATGTATTGTCAAGGTTAAGGGACACATTTTTCCTGTTCGTTGATTAATCAGACTGTTTTCTGGGACATTGTTATGCCTTGAAAAGGGGTTTGAGTGTTTGTTTGGAAGTATGTGTTGTGCCAAGACAAAATGTATAAATAGAGTGTATTTTTAAAAAAGATTGGGAGCTGAACTGGATCAGTCAAGTCAGGATAAAAATATCTTATCTTTCATATTAGAAGGTGCCAGGGCTGGGTCAAGGCATTGGTGCACCCTCAATAAAATCTGAAAATTTCCTCCTTTTGTCCTTTCATGTATAATAGAACTGTAAGAACAATTTCACCTCTGCACATCTCTGTCTGTTAAAACCTTTCTCCAGTCCCCTAAAACTCAATTTAGGTGCTATCTCATCCACAAATTCTTTCCAGATACTTCCAGCTGGTAAGTCCTTCCTGATATCCTCTCTCCCTAATCTTTATCTTTCTCCATTTAATCTGTCATATTCTGTTTTCACATTCTTAACTGCTTATAATTATTTTTGTACCTCACATCACCTTATAAGATTGCGAGGTTAGGAATCCTATCTTCTTTCATCTTTGTATTCCTAGCAATCAAGCATTTATTAAGCTCCTACTATTTGTCAGGCACTTTGTTAAGTGCTAGCACCTAGTCTAGTTCAAAGCACTTTTTTTTTTAATGGGATGTGATTTCATTAAAGTAGGGAGTTCCCAGTAAGGGACTTCTTTTACCAGTGTAGATCAGTACCTACTCTATAACTTATGGTTTTCCAGGGGTGTCTTGTTACATGGAAGTTTAAGTGATTTGCCCATGGCCACAGACATTATGTGACAGGTAGTCGACAAGCATTGATTAATCGCTTATAGTGTGCCAGGCACTGTGCTAAGCTTACTGGACATGCACAGAAGTAATGATGATGATAATAATGATGATAGAAATAAAGGGAAGGGAATAAGCATTTAAATAGCACCCACTACATGCTAAGCACTGTGCTACTTTACAAATATTTTGTTCCCTACAACAACCCTGGGAGGTGGGTGCTATTTTTAGACCTATTTTTCATTTGAGGAAACTGAAGCAAATAGTGGTTAAATGACTTGCCCAGGGTCACACAACCAGTAAGTATCTGAGATCAGATTTGAACTCAGGTCTTCCTGACTTCAAGCCCAGCACTCTATCCACTGTGTCTGGGTCTTCTCGACTTTTAGACCAACTTTTTACCTACTGTGCTTTCTACCTACCTGCCTGCCTATCTATCTGCTGCTTCTGTGTCATAAATAAAGCAGGCACTCAATACATGTATATTAGATTTAATTGAACATGCCTTTATGATCGTTCAATAAATACTTCTTCACTGACTGAGGTAACCTAACACATACATCACATTAATGCTCTAAAAATGCTTTTTTACTGTCCTATATCTGAAGTCTCACATTGCCTTTGGCCAGTTATGCATAGATTTCAGTTGTTATTAGGATTTTTAAAAGAAGACAAATTTTGATAGGAGACAACACCCACATCTGGGAGTGGTAATCTCCTGTGAAAGGCAGATTCAGGGAATATATTCCCTAAGGACTGAGAAGTGTCTGCTACTCAACAGAGAGCAACACCTAAGGGAAATCTAAGTGATGGACTCCACATTCACTTATGACCACACTAGATTATGCAGATGAGTGGTTAGGGATGAAGATACTGAAGGGGTCTGTGCCTTTTCATACTTAGATGAGCTTTTCAAAACTCAAACCCTTTCTAAGGTATGGAATACTTCCTTGGCATTTAAAAGAGATCTCTTTTACATTTTAGTATCCCTGTTTTTGCTCTGTATGACCTTTAATCTTCTCAAACTCTAAACACAGTTTACTTACTCGTTTATTATAATAAAATGATTGTCATCTTGCCAATGAGGAAACTGAGATGTTAAGTTATTTGGCCAGTCACCCATCAGTGAGTGGAGAATCTGAAGCAGAACTCACCCTCTTGGCATGGGATCAATTGAATACGAAGGGATGATACTTTAAAAGGCAAATTCTGAGGTGGGAGAGGACTAGAAGGAGAGGAGACAGGGAGAGACAAATGGGGCTAATCATCCTGTGTGGAAGAGGCAAGGGATAACTGTTACAATTTTACTTTCATTTACTCTCATTGAATCTGGCTTAGGGAAGAAATGGCATAAACTCTAAAATGGGCATAATG
>CM053600.1:91529119-91638174 GCA_028646575.1 Pseudocheirus occidentalis
CTCCCTGCCCTACCAGAAAGTTAGAGAGCAGACCAGGAGAGGGGCTCCACAGTGGGATCACTGTTTTGGGGGTGGGGTAGGGGAAAGATGGGGAGAAAATTTGTAACTCAAAAATCTCACGAAAATGAATGATGTAAACAAGAAAACAAATAACATTTATTACATTAAAAAAAAAAGAACTCACCCTCTTTCCATGTTTGTCCTCCAAACTCTGTTGGCTCCAGAAAAAAAACAAAACAATTAATTGCTAAATTTTTCTTTATTTCTTCTATTCTGCTTATCTGGGGGCATTAAGCACCTACATTTCAAGCAGATAGACAGAAGGAAAAGTATAGATATTGAGAAAAGTACAGATATTTAATTAAGCAACAAGTCAATGAATGATAGCAGAATTTTCTTAATCTACACACTAGTCTCAATTAAGTAGTTGCTAGTTAAAGATGCCTTTATAGGATGGTCTAAGGCCAGCTGTTAATGAAACTTGTCATTTATTTCACCTACTCTAAAAAGATAACTGCACAATTCTACTCTTGGGTGTTTCCTCTTACTTATTTACATGAATTATTTATTTTATGTCTGAGAATTTAGTACATGCCATAGAGCTACAAATTAGGCAATCCATCTTAGGTTTTGTAGTTTGTTGTCTAAAATGAATAATCAATCTCAGCTATTAGTTGGATTTATAATCTCCAGCTGAAGAAGCAGAGGCTTGACCTCTTATTGCGTTAGGCTCTAGACTCTGCTCTGGTCACTTCTAAACTTCAGATGAGGGAAAACAAAAAGGAAAAACAATTTTTAGAGGGAGGTAGGTTAACACATACATGCTGTGCCAACCTGATGTGGCAGGACTGAGTGAGGAGCTTAATTTATTGCTCTTGCCAAGGCAGAATTCAGAACACATTGGCCTAATAGGGGGAAACACAATGAAACAATGGTTTCAGAAGTCATTCTAAATCAATGAAGAATTTTTCAGTGAGAATTTAAGAAAAGAGCTTCTATCAAATATACTTATTGTCAGCCTTATCTTCCCATGTGGGGAGTGTCATTACATTGCATTTCTTTGTTTAATAATAAAATGAAACAGTTCACTCAATGGATAGAGCACTGGGCCTGGAGGCAGAAAGACTCCAATTCAAATCTGGCTTCATATATTCACTGGCTGTGTGACCCAGGGTAAGTCACTTACCTCTGTCCACCTCAGTTTCCTCATCTTTAAAACAAGGATAATAGTATCACCTTCTTCCCAGTGTTGTTGTGGGGATCAAACGAGTACATATTTGTAAAGTGCTTTGTAAATCTTAAGAGAGTCTGTATATTCTAACTATTATTAGTAATAATGAACTTTATTGAGTCCTTAAACAAGATTACAGTCATTTCTGAATAAACCATCCCTTCTTTCTACCACCTCCCCTTCTCCCGATGAGCCCTCTCTTCTAATAAAGAAAAGCAGTTAAGCAAAAATAACTAATGTAGTGACTGCATCTAGCAGCATGTGCAGCATTATAATCTTGTTGTCCCTTATTTTCCCCAGGAGAGAAATACATTACTCCTTCTGTTCTCTAGGACCAAGATTTGTCATTATAATTATTCAACCAGTCAATCAATCAATCACTTATTAAACAGCTTCTATGTGCCAAATATTGTACTCAGCTTTTGGCTTTATTTTAAAGGCATTCTTTTTTATTTATGTTATTATAATCATTGTTGTCAATCCCAATTTACCTGGTAAATCAGAAAATATTTTGGATTTCCTGAAAATCCCTGGGAAGCAAAATATTTAGGAACCTTAAAAACCCTATGATCTCTGTGCCTAGAAGAACTAAAGCTAGTCTGGGCTGGTTTTATATGATTCTTTGTTAGGACTGGAAGGGGTGGGAAGGTTGGGGGGAAGGGGGGATATGAGAGAGGTTTGAAGGGAACAAGAGCCTCAAACTCTATGTGGTTTTGCCACAGTAGGGTGAGGATGGGGAAGTTTGAGCATCTGAGGAAATAAAGGTGACAGGCAGAAAACAAGAAATTGAATTGCAGACCTCCAAACCACTCACTGATGGCTTGTGTATCTCTGCCTGTGTCAACCCTGTCCCCCCATCATCTCCCTAAAACCAACCCTCCCAAAAAACAAAAGGAACAAGTTTTACAAACCTGATTTCCCTTTTAGGAAGCGAAGTGTCATTTAAAAAAATTCTAAATATGAAACTAATAATCCATTAGTAGGAGATGAGGAGTGTAGCTCCCACTACTTTTTAAGTCTATGCTTGAATGCTGTTCCTAAACAACCCTCTTCAAACCATGTGAAGATCTTTTCTGATGAATTTAATTAGAAGAGGCGGCGTCCAACTCAAAACCAGTGTTAGTGAATTATGTGGAAGCAACAGCATCATTATACTGGAAATAAGTAAGAGTTAACAATTTCTCTATATAATCCTCAGGCTAATTTCTAAATGAATCAATTTTTTACTTTAGCAGCCAACTTTACTTAGTAGCCAACAGCTGGTTCACCTCAACAATGCTCTTCAAAATGCTGGTATATTTACTCTTTATATACTCTTTATAATACTCTGCGTATTTCTCATCCTGGTTTTTCAAAGAAATAGACCATTGCTTTTAAGAAGTACATAATTTTCAATAATAAAATCATAAGGCAAGAAGAAAACAGTACTATTACTGCTATTGCCTACTATTCTCTAAGTTCAATAGGCCCTCAGGTTATCAGTGTTAATACTTATGCATCTACTTATAAAATAAGTGAGATTAGCATCTTGAACATTTGGTAGAGATGGGGGGGGGGGAAGGGAGATGTCCTTCTGTTAGATAACCTCAAATCTTTCTTAGTCACTAGTTCCTCTTTCCAAAATGTGGATTTCTCAACATTGGAAAGTAAAAGCTGGGTGGAGCTTCTTTAGAGACTAAGATTTGGTTAGTGAGGAAGCTGAATTATTGTGTTAAATAAGAGAACCTAAATGGTGAAAGACAATTGGTTGAAATAGTAGAGCATTAAATAAGAAACTTTTTACTTGTGGTTAATATCTACAATTCTTCATCTTCTCTTTTGTAATGTAAATCTAGCTTATTCTGATAAGGTGGTGACAGATAAAGAGAAAGCTATAGGTATATATTTACAAAGGAGCACTACTGTATTGGGATACATTTTAATAAATAGAATAATATTTATTCACTTTCATTCCTATGTTTGGAATTAAAATTATCCTTAGGGAGGGGTTTAAAGAATCATCAGTCTTAGAATTGGAAGTTATCTTAGAAATCATTTAGTCCAATCTCCCTTTTAGTGGAGAAATGCCTCTTATTGATGTCCATCACAGATGGTCCTCCACTGTCCACTTGAATACTCCCAAGTAGTAGATCAATAAGATTGCATTAGCTAGTTTTAGTTGCCACAGTACAGAGCTTAAATTAATTTGTAGTCAGCTAAAGTCTCTTGACCTTTGTTCACATGAACTGCTCTCTAGGCACATCTCCCTCCATTGTCTTCTTGTGAAAATTTTAAATCTAAAATTAAAACTTTACATTTATTCTTGTTGAATTTCATCTTGTTGATTTCAATTCAGCCTATCAATCTTTTTGAGTCATGTTCCTGCCATAGGATCTGTCATTCCTAGTTTTTGTATTCTGTAGATTTGATTAGCATGACTTTTTTGTCTTCTAAGATATTGCTAAAGTGGTGAATATACCAAGGTCAATTACAAAGCTCTGAAACATACCATCAGAGAATCCCCCACTTTGGCCCATAACTCTTAATTAATACTCTTTTAATATGCCAAGAACCAGTATTCAACCAGTTTTGAATCTACTGACCTAAACTGTCGCCCACCTCACATTTCTTCATCTCCTCTTTAAGGATGTGGTTGGCTTCATGAAATGCCTTACTATATCTTGATCCTAACAGTCAAGTAACACTTTCAAAAAAGGAAGTGAAACTAGTTGGTATGATTTTACCTAGCGAACTCATGCTCACTTCTATTGATTGCTGCTTTATTGTCCAAGTACTCACTCTTTGAAGTTTGAGACTATATGGGCTGCTGCAGGGCACACTACATCTCCTATTGAGTTGTAAAATGTACATCTACCAGAAACCTAATTCTTACTGTGCTAAATGCTTGTGACTGGTTTTTCTCACTGCCTCTACTTGTTATTGTAGTTACCATCATTCCTGCATTCCTTACTAGTTAGGATAGCTGCAAGAGAAGACGCACCCATTTCTTCTTCTTCTTGTATACCTCCCTAAATAGAACATGATTACATGATCCTTTGGTAGTTTTTAAACATCTATATCTGTACGTTCTCCCCCATTCAATGTTTATATATTTATATTTATATATGTATATGTATAAATACTTATATATTTATACATATACATATATATGTGTATATATTTATATATGTATATGCATACATACATAAATACACATATACACATACATATATATACACATATGTATGTATGGAATTTCTAGAATGGTATAGAAACTCCTATCAATTCAGCCTTACAATTGATAGTTGTAGAAAATTGTCTGGGGCATTGAGGGGTTCAGTGACTTGCTAGGGGTCACAGGTCACAGCCAGGATGTGCTGGAGGTAAAACTTGAACCAATCTTTTAAATTCTAGAATTATGCCATGCTGAGAGCTACATAGTATAAGAAACTATATGTTGAGGGGAAGGCTAGTACAATTTTAAAATTATGTCAGCACATATTTATACTATATATATAAAGAGCATTCTTCCAGAGACTGAGGAAGAAAGGTCTCGTTGTCTAGTAGGAGATTCATACAGAGGCATAGATAACTTTAGCATATATTAATGCAGAATACGTACATCTGAGATCTACAAAAAAAAAAAAAAAAGGGCTAAGTTGGTCCCAAGGAGGCAGGTGATTACTGACAAAGGATATCAGGAGAGGCTTCATGGAAGAGATAACATTGGATTTTAGAGGGAGCATAGAAATTGAATATATGAAAACACAGAGGGAGGGCAGGCAGTCTAAGCATAGTGAACCACTTGAGCAAAGATACAGAGGTAGGAAAGCAAAAGATACGTTAAGGAGCAGAACATCGTCTAGCCTAATTGCAGCCTAGAGTTTCATGGTGAAGTGAAGCAACAGGGTACAGAAAAAAAGAACCTGATTCAAATCTTGACTTTGATGGTGTTGGACAAGTCACTAAAACTCCTTAGGCCTCAGGTTTCCTCATCTATAAAATGATAGGTTTGGACTCACATCTCCAACTGACCTCTTGACCTGGATGTCCTGCAGGCATAATAAAGTCAACATATCTAAAATCAAACTGATTATCTTTTCCTCTACCAGAGGTTCTCAACCTGTGGGTTACGTTCAATTTGTAACAGTTAAAATACATTCTGCATATCAGATAGATTCATAACAGTAGCAAAATTACAGTTATAAAGTAGCAACAAAAATAATTTTATGGTTGGGGGGTCACCACAACATGAGGAACTGTATTAAAGGGTTGTGGCACTAGGAAGGTTGAGAACCACTGCTTCTAAACCTTTCCACTTTCCAAAATTCCCTAATACCATCCAGAGTACCACTATCCTTCCTGTCCCCCAGGCTCAAAACTTATGTGTCATCTTCAGCTCCTCATTATATCTTATTTACCCTATCTGTTGCCAAGATTTGTCCATTTCACCTTTGCAACATTTCTTGAATGTGTCCCCTTAAGTTGGTGCAGGCCTTATCTCCTTATGCATGGATTACAGTATCCTTCTGGTAAGTCTACCTGCAACAAGTCTCTCCTCACTCTAATCCAGTGCTTCTTAAACTGTGGATTGTGACCCTATATGGGGTTGTGAAAAAATCTGGAAACAGTAAAAGCTTTCTGAATGTACAATGACCAAAAATTAATTAAAAATCAAACGTAATAAATCTGAGGTGTTTCCGTCAGCCCTTGACCATGTGGCATCTGGAAACATCACTGTAGCCTTGGTTCTGAATACAAATCATGCATACTTTGCACAGAGCATGCTTTCATGCTATGTAACACCAACAAAGTAGGCCAAAAAGGGGAAAAGGGGTTATAAGTGGAAAATGTTTAAGAACCTCCATCCTCTTAACTATGGGCAAAGGGGTTTTCTTTTTGGAGAGGCAGTTGGGCTGAAGTGACTTGCTCAGGGTTACAGAGCTAGTAAGTGTCAAATGTCTGAGGCCAGATTTAAAGTGAGATCCTCCTGACTCCATGGCCGGTACACTATCTGCTATGCCACTTAGATACCCCATGATTTTCCTAAAGTTTAGATCTGACCATGACCTGGTTAAGATTCACAGGGATCACTTGTTCCTTGATGTGGTTAGGGTTAGGGTGCTTGAGACCCCAAAATACCAACATGCCAGGTCCTGCCAAATGAGTTCCACTCAAGTCTTCTCTCAGACAAAGAAAAGCAAAATTTATTAAAAGTTCACCATATTGGGTAGACTCTTAAGGAGCCTCAGTATCTGTGATGCTTGCATTGGACAAGTGGGCCAGAACAAGTCTGTGCTAGGTCATTCTATGGTGCTCTCACATACAGTTCGGGGGTGGTGGTGGTGGTGGAGGGAGATGGGGTCTTATTTACAGAAAAGTTGTGGGAGGAATCTAGGGGTGGTTTAGAGGAAGAGTTTGGGGAGGGTCTCCAGGAGGAGTCAATGAGGTAAATGAGGGATTAAGGGTGGGAAGTTGCTGGAGCCAACAGACAATGGTGGGCTAGACCAGTTTAAGGGTGGATTGATATTTTGATAGGCTCAAGGGTGAGAAGTAGATGTATAATGGAGGGCTAGGCTAGTAACAGAGGTCTGGACAGAGCCACAATGAAAAGCCTATGGCCTCATGCAAATGCCTCATGAAGTGGGAAGATTCAATCAGAGTTCAAGACAGTGTCCCAGAGCCTGTACTTCAAAGATCCAAGAAGGGCTCAAGGGGGTTCCCAGAGCCTGCACCTCATCACTCCTCATTTTATTTCTTCTGGTTTTGTTATGATTTTACTTTTCTCATTTAGAATTTTATTTATTTGATTTTTCTGCCTGCTTCTTTATAATCAGATTAGTTAATGGTTTATCAGTTTTATTAATGTTTTCAAAGACCCAACTTTTAGTTTGATTTATCATTTCTATAGTATTTTGTTTGTTTCAAATATATCTATTTCTCCTCTAATTTTAATATTTCTTATTTTGTGCTTCTATTAAGTTCATTTGTTGGTTTTCTAATTTTAAAAATTTTATATTCAGTTCATTAGTCCTCTCTTTTTCTATTTTGTTAATGTAAGTTTGTAGGGATATGCTTCCCCCCACCTCCACCCCCAGGACTGCTTTAGTTCCATCTCAGAAATTTTGATATGTTATTTCATCATTATCATTTTTTTTCATGTAACTGTTGTTTCTATGATTTTTTTTTGGCCCATTCATTACTTAGGATTTCGTTATTAATCCTTCATTTGGGTTTGTGTCTTATTTATAGTCCATGGACCAATGACTTATTTTTATTGTGTTGTGGTCTATAAAGGATATATTTAGTTTTCTGCCTTTCTGCGTTTGTTTTGCTATATCTCTGTACTCTAATAAATGGCACAAAAAATTAGTACAAAAAATTTTGTAAAAATATAGTAGTGAGAAATTTTTTTTTTTTTTGCAATTCTATTTAGAAGATGTCATAAGTCTTTTAGGCCTAGTTTTTGGAGCTATTTCTTCAGTTCTATAATTTTTTTGTTTATCTTTCTGTTAGACTTATCCAAAACTGAAGGAGGGATGTTGAAGTCTCCCATTAATAGTGTGTGGCTGTCTATGTCTTCTTGTAGCTCAGTTAATGTTTCCTTTATAAATATGGATGCTAAGGTATTTGGAGCATGTAAGTTTATTACTAATGTTGTTTTGTTGTCTATGGTTCTTTTAAACATTATAGTTTCCTTGTTTATCTCTTTTTCTTTTTAAATGTTCGTTTTTGCTCTATTAGATATTATGATTATACCTCTTACTTAGCTGAATTCACTTAATGTGTAGTAATTTTTTTTTCCATCTCCTCAGTTTTATTCTGTGTATATCTTTGTGTGACTACCATGTTTTAACTTTGCTTGTCCTTTTGTGTATGGTCCTCCGGTCCACTAAACACTAATCCTATCCCCAGCAGACTAATTTATCCCCTGAAGACTAATCTGTCCCCTAAAGACTAATTCCATCTCCTCAGTACCAATCCTGCCTATTCATTGAGGTCTTCTAATCAGGATTGTTTTACCCTTATATGTAAATTGTTTTACTCTTATCTATAAAAACAGGCCTTCAGTTTGAATTTGGCTATAGGCCTCACTCCAACTGCTTGATGCCTCGACATGCTAATAAACTCCTATTTTTTTATTTCCTGAGTTTCCCTTAATTGGCTAAGGCAAGACCCTAATCAGGATTTCTCTTTTAATACTTTGGTTGTTTTTTTTTTTATGGGTTTTTCATAAGCAACAAAGTGTAGGGTTTTGTTTTCTTATGCAATCTGTCCCTTTTTCATTTTAATGGATTGCTTAATCCACCCACATTTAAAGTTATTGTGAGGGATAATTTATAGTGAAGTTTCCCCATTCTGAAAAATCAGATCTAGAATATAAGAGTGAAGGACAGTTGTGGGGGTTGGGTTTCTGCATTAGAAGACTATATAAACATGGGGTGGCTTCTACCTGTTGCTCTCTCCCTGCAGATGCCATGTGGGTCACAGGGGCATCATGAGAAAGAATAAAGATCTTTTCTGACCTTAGATTCAGACTCCAAACTATTTCATCTCACATTTTATGAAAATTAGATTTTCATTTATTTCCATTTATTTGATAATTGGTTTCCCCCAAGTTATGTTTTTTAAAAATATTTATCATTTTTACCACTTTTTTGTTTGTTTGTTTGTTTGGGGGAAGGCAGAGCAATTGGGGTTAAGTGACTTACCCAAGGTCACACAGTTAACACATGTAAGTGTCTGAGGTCCAATTTGAACTCTGATCCTCCTGACTCCAGGGCTGGTGCTCTATTCACTGTGCCACTTAGCTGCCCCTGTGGTTTGCATTTTTTAATCTTCTCTGCATAAACGTAACATTATATCTCTTCGGTTATTTTAATTAAATTTTTCTACTGGCTCTTTTTTCTTCATGGCAAATCCCTTCCCTCCCCCTCTGCCCCCAACTTTTTTTTGTCATCTCTTACACACAGAATTTTGCTCATTGGTTATTTATTCTTTCTGGCTTTTACCTAGTGAATGAGGCACACTCTTTGCACCCGCTGTGAAGACTCCTCAGAATGAGAAGGGAGAGAAACTATATGGAAACCAGAGACAGACTTTCCTAAGACTGGACAGACCTGAGTCCTGGGTTTCCACAACCTAGGACCCTTCCCCCTTCCCTTGCAGTCATCAGCATTAGACCTCTTTCAGGAGTTATAGGCCTCCACCCTTATATACCACACCCTTAAAAGCATTAGGCCCTTTTTCTGGAGTTTTTGACTTCCACCTTTGCTTGTGACCTTTTTCTCTCCCTTGCTTTGGTGTTTACCAAATAAGGACATGGATAATACCTTGACTCCCGTCTCACCTCCCAGACAGTGGTGGGCTTCTTTGTTATCCACCATTGGGTTAGCTTTTGTACCAAGACTAAGAGCCCACCTCCTAGCCAACTGGAGAAGGGACAGCCAGGGGGAGGGGGCTTGACTGCGTTAGGGTATAAGTTCTTGTTCTGGCCTTTGTAACATGCCTCTTCTCCTTGATTCTGGCCATGGAAAGGACTGCCCTCTTCCTGCAGGGGAAGAGATTAAAATTTACTGTTTCTTCTTCAAGATGCCTCTGACTTTTGATTTTTCTTGGGTAGGGGATTTTTGGGGTCCTCATACCTCACACACCTGGTTATTTAATTCTTCCCTTTCCCCGCTCCCCTCTTTGTTAAGTAGATTCTGCCACTCTCTCTGCTCTCCACCCTCTCTTTCTGTTTACTCTGTCAGCTGGACAGAACTGTCCTCTAACCTGTGGGTGACTTGAACCTAACAAAACAGGCTAGAGATAGGAGAGTGAAGACTCAAACAGAAGTTTAATTTCAAGTGAGGAAAATGGCTTGCAAACAAGGACACGTGTGCCAAAGTCCTTCCCCTAGTGGGTGGGACCCGAGGCAGTGGGGGGAGATTTTAATACTTACACCTATGGCTACACAGTGAGCTATAGCCCTGACAGTGAGAGGTAACGGCAACAACTTGACAAATTTGATTCATAATACTGTTTCACGAACAGAAAGAATTCTGGGCTTTTGTTGAGGCTGAGATCATCCGGAGGGTGAGTGCAAAGATTGCTGTTATGCCAAGCTCAGGGCACAGCCTGTTTGCTGGGCCTAAGCTCTGGAAAACAGTCTCTTGATATCCTGACAGCTCTAGACCCTCATTCTCTAGTTCATGACCTCTAAAATGATCTAGTCTTTCTCTGTTCTCCATATGCCTCATGGAATTAAAATTTCTTAGACATTCATTTGGAGCTCTCTCCTTTATGCTGTCAATTCCACTGCCTTATAGAGCTTGCTCCACAGGTTCCTCTTCATCACTGTGCTTCACTCTCAGAACAATGCCAATCCCTACAGGTGACAGAGAGGATATTGCCTCATGGTAGTACCGTACTTCCTTCACCCCCCATGTCCCTGATTATTCAGTCCATCACTAACCTACACCTTTTCCCTGGTCATCAGCTTTCCCAATCCAGTTCTGCAGCTCCAAGTCCACCACTTGAAACAGGATAAATGGTCTTTCAAGCACCAAATCCCCCAGGTAACACATCCATAGCTCCCTTTTCCCAACATCTCTCTTCACCCATGAAGGCATTTATTAGTGGAATGCCCTCCTACCATCAAGGCAAGGTCTTTTTCCCCCCACCCTTTTCCTGTCTTTCACTCCTTCCCTCCTCACCCATTCCCCTGCAAGCTCTTCTCTTCCTGAGAGCTTATAGGGAGTCACCTTCCCTTTATTGGTTCCCCTCAATTTGACTTGGAAACATCACATACTCCCATCTATCTCTTTTCCCCCCTTTATTATTTCATGTATACTTTGATTTTGTAATGTCCTAAAAAAAAAAATAGATTCATCTGTAGACAAGGTGTCATTACATTCTATCCATAATGTCCCAGGCCCACCTCTCTACTATGACCTCCACTTAACTTCCACCTTCACCCCTGTCTCCTACTGTCCATTTAGAAAGAAGTCTCTTAATGGTACTCTTTGTTGTCACTCTGTTGCACTTTCTTTCCTTGGCTTTTACTTTCATTCTCCTTTCTTTCATTTCTGTTGCCTGGGGTAGTCAGGAAACAAATAATCTCTTTCAGTATGGTTTTCTTTCTAAGAATGTTTCAAATACTTCTTTATCCATCTTTTTCATTTATAGTTAAACTCAGAGTTACAGGACAGGTCACCCTGAGTTGCATCCTGAATGCGACTGCTCTTCAGGGCACATTGTTCCATTTCCTCCTTTTTATTGGGTGGGTGCAGAATAACCTTGTGTTATCTGAATTTCCTTTTCTTTGTATTTGAAGGTCTTTCTCCTGATCACTTGCAGAATTTGTTGTTTTTCAAAAGAATTGTTCAATTTGGCTGCTCTGTATCTTGGAGTACTTTTAGCCTTGTGTTGGTTTGTTTGTTTCCTAGAGGTGATATATAAATTCTTTCAATTAACATTTCATTTCCTTTGTTCAGAAGTTTTAGTCTGTTTTCTTTTATTATTTCTTGTATTGTTGTGTCATATTTGTCATATGGTATCATATATTTGTCATATTCTAGTCATTACTTGTCATTTTCTTTTGGGAGACCTATAATCCTTAGGTTGCTTCTATGTATCTTCTCTTCCTGAAGTTTTGCTTGGATAGGGAGCATATTGTCTTTTAATGTTATTGTTTTTTTGCTTCTTTTCTTCTAGATTGTTCTTCACTTTTGTGTATTTGCGCTCCCAATCCATTGTTATCTTCTTTGTTTCTTTGATGAGACTTGCCATTGCAAATTCTAGTTTTTTCTCTCCTGCCCGTTATTTTTGCTATGTAGATCATAAATTTGCTCATAATTATTTTTCTTTTAAACCACTCAAGAATTTTGTGTTGTGGTTTCATGCTCTTGTCCAATTCCACAGTATCCTCTGTCCAGTCAACTGTTGGATCATTTTCTATTTTTTTGCAGCATTTATTTATAGATGCCTGAATTTATTTATTAAACCTGGAGGTCCTAGAATCTTCCCTTATTAATATTTTCCCTATTTGCTTATGTTCAAGGTCTCTGAATTTTCTTCTTCCTGAGATCTTTGGTAAATTCAGACTTTTCTCCCTTATTTTCCACTATAGTTCACTTTCTGATTCTTTCACCCCTTTGATTGTGGTTTCCTTGTCAGCTATATCTTAGAGTTTCTCAGCCTTTTCCCACACTAAGTACACTGCCTCAAGAGACTTTTGGGGAACAAATAAATACTGAATTCTTTTCCTCAGGCCTAGGGGAGTGCTGCACAGACCCACAGCAGCTAGAGTGATTTCTGTCATTTGGAGTTTGAATATCCAATGTTTTGTAGGGTCTGCTGGTTAGGGTGTGAGCTTGAAGTTTATTTCGAGTCTAAACACATGTCCTGCCCTTTTCTTTCTTTTCCTCCACTCTCCTGCAGATATCTTTTGCAACATAGAACGCTCTGTCCACTGAGGCCCTAGCAGACTTCTGCAGCTTGTAATTTAGGTCTGCAGGATTCTGGAAAGAGGAGGGATGACTGGGACATAGTATTGGACTTTGTTTTGTAACATGGATTGGGTTCTTAGCAGAGAAAATAGACAGTCCTCTGTCTTGTTGGTCACATCAGGTTTGAACATGCCCTCTGATTACTCATTAAATTCTAGTGACTCCCTATTACCTCCAGGATCATATACAAAATCCTCTATTTGACATTCAAATGAGGCCTCTTTATAATCTAGTGGATACCCATCTCTCCAATTTTTCTGGTCTTTTTGCACCTTACAACCTATTCTTTGATCTAGTGATAATGATAATCTCCTTGTTGTTCTTCAAACAATATATTTCATTTCTTGGCTCCAAAGATTTTTAATAGCTGTCTTCTTTTCCTGAAATACTTTTCCTCCTTATTTCCACTTTATGGTTTTGTTGGCTTCCTTCATGTGCCAGCCAAAGTCTCATCTTCTACAGGAAGCCTTTTCCAATTGCTCTTAATTCTGATACCTTTCCTTGGTCAATCATTTCCTGTGTCTTCTGTACATAGCTTGTTTACACATTGTTGTTTGTTCATTGTCTCCTGTATTAGACTGTGATATGCTTAAGGACTGTCTCTTGTCTCTCTTTGTATCCCCAGCACTTAGCACAGTGCTCGGTAGGTGGCAGGTGGTTAATAAACACTTCTTGACAAATTGACAGTAGCAACAACATTATAAAGAAAAACAACTTTCAAAGATTTTGGAATTCTAGCCAATTCAGTGACCAAGTACAACTTCTTTCATTTATTGTTTTTTCTTTTATTTGAGTCTTCTCACACAAAATGACTAATATGGAAATGTTTTACATAACTGTACATGTATAACCTAAATCTGATTGCTTACCATTTCAGGAATGGGGGAGGAGAGGGAGGTATAAAATTTGGAATTCAAAACTTTAAATATAAATGTTAAATGTAAAAAAATACAGTTGTCCTCAAGGAGCTTACATTCTACCAAAGGATATCGTATACATTCATATATGTACTATACAAGATAGAATATAATTCAGGTAAAGGAAAATTAAGATAAAATGCTGTAGAAAAATTTGAGAAAGGAAAGATCACTTTAAGTTAGGAAAAGTTTCAGAGATGATATCTGAGCTGGCCCTTGAAGAAAGAGAGGGACTAATTGATGTGGATAAGGAGCCAGTGCTTTTCCATTCATTGAGAGCTGACATGCATGAAAGTGCAAAGGAGTGAGGATGCCAGGAGATATTAGGAAATAGCAGTTCTGTTTGTATGAACTGTAGCATGTATGAGGTGGAATAATGTGAAATAAGAGTAACAAAGTTAATGAGGACATGATTGAGGAGGACTATAAGTTCCAGTGAGGGAGTTTATGTTTTACCTTAGAGGCCATAGAGAGCCCTGGAGATCTTTGCCTTGAGGAATAACATTATAAATCATCCAATAAGTTTTTATTAAGTTCCTTTTATATGCTGGGGATATGCATTGGGGACAAAGACAAAAAAAACCTACTGCTCTCGTCGCTTATATTCTATTAGTGGTGACAACATGTACATCTATAAATATATGTAAAATAAATGTAAGGTAGTTAAGAATGGAGGGCGTTAGATAAGGGCATGTGGATAAGGAAAATCTTCAAGTAGAAAGGAGTACGACTGAAGAAAAGAAAGACTTCTGTTAAGCAAAGATGAGGAGAAAGTGTATGTATTCCAGGCATGGGGAATGGGAAGAGTCAAAGATGACTAAAAATGTGAATTGGAACATTTTAAAAGGCAGTAGTAATATTAGCAGAAATTAGGACATTGAGAGGGAAGAGAGTAAGATATGGACTTGAATTTGGACATACTGAGTTTGAAGGTGGCATTATTTTATCTATATAGACATAGATATCTAGGAGGCACTGTGGAGATGCAGGATTAATGCTCAGTAGGAGATTGTGGAGATCAACATTTATACCTGGGAGCCATCTATATAATGATAATTAAAGCCATGAGAGTAGATACGATCTCTGAGGAAGAAACAAGAGAGGAGGAAAGAAGAGGGACAGGAAAAAGATAGAATTTTATGAAGTATTTATACTGATGAGGGTGGGAAGAAGATAATGAACCAATGAAAGAAAGTAAGATGAATATTCAGGCAAGTAAGAAAGTCAGGAGAGAGTAGTGCTATGGAATTCAAGAGAGTTTGAAGTAAAAGATGATCAGCAATATTAAGTAATACTGAAAGATCCAGAATAATAATAATAAGATAAAGGAAATGGATTTGGAAATGAGATAATTATTGGTAACTATACTGTTAGAAATTTCAGTAGATACTTAGGGATAGAAACCATGTTATAGGGAACTAAGGAATGAGTAGGTGGTATGGAAGTAGAAGTAATCAATAAGGATCATTCCTTCTACAAATTTAGCAGAGATTAGGAAGAAAGGTATAGGATAATGGATGGATAGGAAAGTAGGATTAAGGGAAATTTGCCTTAAAAAAAAGAATAAAGGTCATTTGAGCCCATATATTGGTAGAGGAGAAAGATTAACTATGAAAGAGAAAGGGAATGATGGATGAATCAAGGTCCTGAAGAAGATGGAAATCAATAGGATTAAGAGTATGATCAGAAGAACTAATCTGAGCAGTGAGGTGAACCAGTTAATCCTTTGAAACTGGAATATGGAAGTGCAGGTAAGGACACTGATGGGTGTTATGACTGAGGACAAAAAGAGATTTAGAGGTATATGTAATAGAAGAGATAACTCAGGATGGATGACCCCAATCTTCTTGGGAGTAGTTTTGTAATATAACATAATTATAATAGATATTTGTATAATTTTAAAGTTTTACAAAGCAATTTATGAATTAAGTGAATGCTTTCCTCTTGTAAAATGAAGTTTTCAGAGCCTAGCTGTGTAAGTTTCAGGGAAATAAAGTCAAGATATTAGGACACACCCTGTTTTCCAGAGCTAAGGTTCAGCAAGCAGGCTGTGTCCTGAGCTTGGCATAACAACAGCTTTAGATGTTCTCAGTCTCAACAAAAGCCCAGAATTGTTTCTGGTCATGAAACCCTGCTGTGAATCAAACTTGTCAAATTGTTGGTGTTACCTCCTCATTGCCAGGGCTACAGCTCACTGTGTAGTCATAGGTATAAGTACTGAGATCTCTCTCCCCTGCCTCGGGTCCCACTCACGGGGTGGGGGGTTTGGGGGGTAGGGTGGAGGGGGAACTTTGGCACATATGTCTTTGCTTGCAAGCCTTTTCCTTCTCTTGAAACTGAACTTCAACTCGATTCCTGACTCTCCTGTTTCTAGCCTGTTTTAGAGGCTGGTTCCATCCAACAAGATTCCCAAACAACACGGTGGTTTTGTCTTGATTTACAAATGCTTCACAAAATATTATGCTTTTACAAATATCGTCTCCCTTGATCCTCACAATAACCCTGTGATGTAGGGCTATTATTATCTCTGTTTTACAGTTGAGGAAACCCAGGCAAACAGAATAAGTAACTTGTCCAGGTTTGTACAACAATGTATGAGGCTGGATTTGAACCCAGGTCCTTGTGACTCTGAGCCCAGTGTTCAATCTACTGCACCACCAGCTACCTTAAAATATTGATTAAATCAGATATTATGAACAAACTTAAAAAAGCAAAAAACTAGAGTAAAAAAGTCTGCTCTATTATGGGAAAGGGGAAATAAACTGTGGGGGATACAGGAGGAATTAAGGCAGTCCTTAGTTAGGGAACTTACTTGTTCCCTAGTAAGAAAGTTCAACAGGACTCATTGGGTTTCAACTATACCCCTTCTCAAGTAGACAAACACCCTCCCTCTTCCATTTGAGGGATCCAGTCTATAATCTCTCTCCTCAGTCACTTCAGAGGATGCAGTTCAAATCATTCACTCAGTCTCTCTCAAAACTTTTGCTCCAGTGGATGTACAAGAGTACCTATTCTAAAGCTTACAACTGCACTAAGACTTTTTGGGACATGTGGTATATAAACATTCCAAAGTATGGTAAAAGTACATTCAGAGGTTCTCTCTCCCCATTCCTTCCCTTCAGCAAAAAACAAGCTGTTTGGCATTGCTGTCTGGTAATGGAGGAGATGGGCACCTTAAGTCATTCTGCTTTCTCCATTATTTTCTCTCTGTCCAGGCTCACAAGGTCTCCTTAGGAGGAATGAAGATGATAAATAAAGCCTGGTCCTGTGAGAGGAAAGAAAGGGGAAAGTTTGACAGGCCAGAATTCTAAAGATGGGTGCCATAAAATCGAGACTAGAAAGGTTTCTTTTCTCTCATATATAGCCAAACATCCCAGACAACAAATTGGTTACAGGTTCATTATTTCAACAACACACTATGAGATAGATAATATAGGTATTATTATCCTCTTACTATAGATGATTTTCCAGATTTGGAAACTGAGTCCTGAGAAATTAAATGACTTGCCCATAGTCACATAGCTAGTAACTGTCTTTAGGACTATTTGAAGCTGACCTACTCTTGACTCCAAATCCAATCCCCTTTTCTTTGAACTATGCTATTTCTCTCAATGAATACAAGCAATATGTTAGGAGAATATTTTGTCAATATGATTTCTTAAATATTGGCACTGACTATTAATGAAAGTCTCCAAAATGAAGTACAAGTTTTTGGTTTTGAGGCTGCTTTAAGAGTGAGCCAAACTGAGAATGAGAACATGAGAATGATTCAATGATTCAATGAGATGCTCACCAAAAATTCTGTACAGAATCGTATTTCAAACATCACAGAATCTCAGTGTTGAAAAGCAGCTTCAAGATCACCTACACCAGCAGTTCTCAACCTCTGGGTTGCGACTCCTTTGGGAGTTGAACGACCCTTTCACAGGAGTCACAGGAGTCACCTACGACCATTGGAAATAGGTCTTAGGAACTGAGACACCAGCTCTCCTCTATCTGTCTCCAGGCGAGTCCGCCCACATGCAGACATGCCCACATAGAAGTGTTAAAAGGCTGTGGCATTAGGAAGGTAGAGAACCACTGACCTACACCAACTTAAACCTACATAGGAATCTCATCTGCAATATTCCCCCCAAATGGTTACTCATTTTTGCTTAAAGACCTCCAGTATTAAGTAACTTACCACCAGTCAAGGCAGGTTATAGTACTTTGGGGATAGCTGTAGGTGTTATACTTAGGTTAAAAAAAATCGGTTTCAGAAACACAAGACAGGTAACAGACAGTTAAACAGCAACTTGTTTGATAAATATCTGGGGGTTTTGTGAAGCACAAGTTCAATGTGAGTCAATAGTGACATGTGGCAGCCAAAAAGACCTAATACAACATTGGACTAAAGTAAGAGAGACATAGGTTCCAAGATCAGAAGGTGATTATTCTTATTAAGCACTCTGCTCTTGTTAGGTCACAGATCTGGAGTACTGTGCTCATTTCTGGATGTCACAGTTAAATAAGGATAATGGTTAATTTTAGAGTGATGAGAGGAGGGCCAGTCAAGGCAGCCCTAGGTTTATAGACCTAGAGCTATAAGAGATTTCAAAGGCCATCTAATCCAACTCCCTCATTTTAAAAATTAGGATAGAGAGATTAAATGCCATGTTAAAGTCCTAGGGGTAGTGTATATCCAGCTATTCCCAGTTTTATTCTCCATATCAGTAAGAAATTCTTAACCTTTTTGATCCCTCCTCAAGCCTCCCATAGCACCCCTTTCCCACCCTCTCCTGAGGACCTTGCCTCATAGTTCAATCCCCTTGAATTACGTCCATTTGCCAAGACCTCACAGCCTTGGGCTCCTCCTCATCTCACTTCACACAGCTATCATCTCCTATTAACCCTTCCTTCACACCCTGTCTCACATAAAGAGATGGCCTTCTCTTTGACAAGAGAAACCCCTCTATAACGATCCCGTCTGCTCCAGAAGATTGACCCTTTTTCATTCACACTTAGATCTCTACCTATTCTTGACTGCTTCTGTCGCCTGCAAACATATTCATGTCTCCTTCATCCTCAGAAAACACTCACTGATCTAGCCATTCCTGCTAGCTTATTGTTCTACATTTTCCTTCTGTGGTTAAACTCTTTGAGAAGGATATCTATAATTGGTGCTTCTACTTCCTCTCTTATCCCCTTTTCTGACTCCTCTGTATTCTGGCTTCCAATATCATTTTTCAACTGAAATCCCATTTGGGGTTTTCTTGGCAGGGATACTGGAGTGGTTTGACATTTCCTTTTCCAGCTCATTTTCCAGATTAGGAAACTAAGACAAACATGGTGAGTGACTTTCCCAAGGTCACACAGCTAATTTGAGGTCAGATTTGAACTCAGGAGGTTGTCTTCCTGACTCCAGGCCTGTCACTCTATCCACTGTGCCACCTAGCTGCCCAAACTCTTCAAGCTTAGGCAGTGTCAGTCATCATCTTATCCTTATTACTGTCTCCTCTCTGGAGGACACTGCTCTCCTTTTCCCCCTCCTGTCTGTCCGTAGTCACCTTGGCTGATCAGTTCATGCCTACTAAACTTGGGTATCCTCTAAAGCTCTTTCCTAGGCTCTCTTTCTTCCTCTATCCTATGGCTGTAAAACTCAAATAGAAATGGGGGCCACTAATCTAGGATGCTGGAAAGCTGAATTTTGATTTAGTTTTAAGATGTAGTATTATCACTGTTTTATTATATTTTTATTTATTTAGTTCAGTACATTGTAATCACATTTTAATCTGGTTCAGGCAGCACTTTGGAGTGTGCTGGTCCACATGCTGCCTGTGGGTTATGTTTGTTTTTTTTTTGGAGGGAGGAAGGCAGGGCAGTAGGGGTTAAGTGATTTGCCCAAGGTCACGTGGCTAGTTTTTGTGTTAAGTGTCTGAGGTCAAATTTGAAGTCAGGTCCTCCTTACTCCAGGGCAGGTGCTCTATTCACTGAGCCACCTAGCTGCCCCAGGACTATGTTTTTGACACCTCTATCCTACGCTGCTTCTCTTGATAATCTCATTAGATCTCACTGGATCCATTATCATCTCTATGTGGATAATTCTCAGGTCTATTTGTCCAGCCCTAATCTCTTTCCTGATCTTCAGTTTTGCATCACCAACTGCCTATTGGATGCCTTAGACTGAGTTTCTTGTAAAGATATCAAATTCATCATGTTCAAAATATAACTCATTTGCTTTTTCTCTAAGGCATCACTTTCCCCTCCCCACTCTAATTTTCCAATTACTGTTAAAGAAACTACTATCCTAGTGCCCCAATCCTGAAACTTAGATGTCATCTTCAATTCTTCACTTACATTCACCCCACATATTCAGTCTGTTACTGAGTTTTTATTGTTCTAATGACATCTCTATATATTCCTTCCCCACCTATCCCCTAACCCCCTTCATTCCACCCTTGAACTATTCCAATAGATTGCTGGTTAGTCTGTTTACTTCAAGTCTTTTCCTACATCGGTCTTTTCTCTCCTGAGCTGCCAAAGCATTTTTCCCAAAGTGCAAGTCTGACTTTGTCATTCCTCTATTCAAACTCCAGTGACTCCTTATTCCTTTTTGATCAAATATAAAATCCTGTACTTGACTTTTAAAGATCTGTCACAACATGCTGTCTTTGTACTTAACTAGCCTTTATATACTCTGTTACCCTCTACATAGGCTATGATCAAGGGATGTTGGCCTTCTTGCAATTCATTGGACATTCTGCTCTATCTACTGGCTCTGTGCCTTCTCCTATCTCCTGACTTCCTTCAAGACAGTTCATATACCACCTACTGCAAGCAATCTTTTGTAGTCTCAGACTACAGACCCAGACTACTGGTAGTAGGCCTTGTTGCTGTTCCTCACATTAGCCACTAAATGAATATCCTGTTGCAATAAATTTTTAAAAATTAATTAAATTAATTAATTTTTAGTGTTCAACATTTAATTTTATAAGATTTTGAATTAGAAAAATTTCCCCCTTTTTTCTTTCCCCCCTTCCTAAAATGGCGTGCAATCTGATATAGGTTATACACGTACAATCATATCAATATATTTCCACATTAGTCATGTTGCAAAAGAAGAATCAGAACAAAAGGGAAAAATCACAAGAAAGAAAAAATTAAAATAAAGAAAAAATAGGATCCTTTGATCTGCATTCAGACCCCATCATCACACCCTCTAGACATGAATACCCTTTTCCATTGCGAGTCTTTTGGAATTGTCTTAGATCATTGTATTGCTGAGAAGAGCTAAATCTATCAAAGTTCGTCATCACACGATGTTGCCGTTATTGTGTACAATATTCTCTTTTGTTCACTTCACTTAGCATCAGTTCATGTTAAGTTTTTCCAGGTTTTTCTGAAATCTGCCTGCTTATCATTTCTTATGGAAAAATAGTATTCCATTACACTCATGTGCCACAACTTGTTCAGCCGTTTCCCAATTGATGGGCATCCCCTTAATTTCCAATTCTTTGCTACCACAAAAAGAGACACTATAAATATTTTTTTTACATGTGGGTCCCTTCCCCTTTTTGTATGATCTCTTTGGAATACAGGTCTAAAAGTGGTATTGCTGGATCCAAGGGTATGAGCAGTTTGATAGCCCTTTGGGCATAGTTTCAAGTTGCTCTCCAGAATGTTTGGATTAGTTCACTCCACCAACAATGTATTAGTGTTCTAATTTCCCCACATCTCCAACATTTGTCATTTTCCTGTTTTGTCATGTTAGCCTATCTAAATTCACAGTTTAAGAAGTGCTGAAGGGGTCATGTATGAAAAAAATTTAAGAAACCCCAATTTAGAGCCTTTTTTCATATGAATGTAGATAGCTTTAATTTCTTCATGGGAAAATTGCCTATTCATATCTTTTGACCCTTTATCAGTTGGAGAATGACTTGTATTTTTATAAATTTGATTCAGTTCTCTATCTATTTTAGAAATGAGGACTTTATCAGAGACACTGGCTGCAAAAATTATTTCCTAGCTTCTGCTTCCCTTCTAATCTTGGTTGCATTGTCTATGTACAAAACCTTTTTAATTTAATGTAATCAATATTATCCACTTCACATTTCATAATACTCTCTATATCTTATTTGGTCATAAATTATTTCATTCTCCACAGAACCAACAGGTAAACTATTCCTTGCTCTCCTAATTTGCATATAGTATGCCCTTTATCATGTATACACCTAAATTGTGTACTTATTTTGACCTTTTCTTGGTATGCCATGTAAGATGCTGGTCTATGCCTAGTTTCTGCCATACTGTTTTCTAGTCTTCCCAGTAGTTTTTGTCAAATAATGAATTCTTATCCCAGAAGCTAGAGTCTTTGGGTTTATCAAACAGGAGATTACTATAGTCATTGATTACTGTGTCTTGTGTACTTAATGTATTCCACTGATCCACCACTCTATCTCTTAGCCAGTACTAAGTAATTTTAATAATTGCTGCTTTATAATACAGTAATACAGTTTTATACCTGGTTCAGCTGGGCCACCTTCCCTTGTATTTCTTTCATTAATTCCCTTAATATTCTGGACCTTTTGTTATTCCAGATGAATTTTGTTATTGTTTTTTCTAGCTCAATAAAATAGCATTTTTTAAATAGTTTGATTGGTATGGCACTGAATAATAGATTAATTTAGGTAGAATTATTTTTTATTATATTTCCTCAATCTACCCATAAGCAGCTGATATTTTTCCAATTATTTGGATTTGACTTTATGTGAAATTGTTTTGTAATTGGGTTCATATAGTTTCTGGGTTTGTCTTGGCAGGTACACTCTCAAATATTTTATATTGTCTGTAGTTACTTTAAATGAATTTCTCTATCTCTTGCTACTAGGCTTCGTTAGTAATACATAGAGACACCAATGATTTATGTGAGTTTATTTTATATGCTGCAACTTTGCTAAAATTGTTAAGTATTTCAAGTAGTTTTTTGGTTGATTCACTAGGGTTTTCTAAGTATACTATCATATTATCTTCAAAGTGTGATAGCTTTGTTTTTTCATTACCTCTTATAATTCCTTCTATTTTCTTTTTCCCCTCTCATTGCTAAAGTTAACATATCTAGTACACTATTGAATAACAGTGGTGATAATGGGCATCCCCCTAATCTCGTTGAAAATACTTCTAGCTTATCACCATTACATATAATGCTTGCTGATGGTTTTAGATAGATGCTACTTATTATTTTAAGGAAAATTACATTTATTCCTATGCTCTCTAGTATTTTTTTTAAGTAGGAGTGGGTATTGTATTTTGTCCAAAGTTTTCTGCATCTATTGAGATAATCATATGATTTCTGTTAATTTTGTTATCAATATGGTTAATTATGCTTAGTTTTTATAATATTGAATCAGTCCTGGATTCCAACTATAATTCTCACCTGATCATAGTGTATTATCCTCATGCTAAGTTGTAATCTCTTTACTAATATTTTATTTGAAATTTTTACAACAGTCTTCATTATGGAAATTGGTCTATAGTTTTCCTTTTTCTGTTTTAGCTCTTCCCAGTTTAGGTGTCAGCTCATATTTGCTTCATAAAAATAATTTGGTAGGACTCCTTCTTTGTGCATTTTCCCAAATAGTTTGTATAGTACTGGAATTAATTGTTCTTTAAATGTTTGGTAGAATTTACTTGTAAATCCAACTGGTCCTGGAAATTTTTTCTTGGGGAATTCATTAATGACTTATTTAATTTCTTTTTCTGAAATGGGATTATTCAAGTATTTTATTTCCCCTTCTGTTAATCTGGGCAATTTACATTTTTTTGGGTAAATATTCATCCATTTCACTTAGATTGCCAGATTTATTGGCATGCATTTGGGCAAAATAGCTCCTAATTTAGTCTTATTTGTTTTAATTTACTCTTCATTAGTAGTGAATTCACCCTTTTAATTGTTGAAAGGGCAATTTGCTTTTCTTCTTTTTAAAAATCAAATTAACCAAGGATTTATCTATTTTCATAAACCAGTTCTTATTTTTATTTATTAGTTCAGTAGCTTTTTATTTTAATTTTATTAATCTTTCCTCTGATTTTCAGAATTTTTAATTTGTCATTTAATTGGAGATTTTAAATTTGTTCTTTTTCTAACTTTCTTAGTTGTATGCTCAATTTATCATTCTGTTCTTTCTCTATTTTATTCATGTAAGCATTTAGAGATATAAAATTTCCCCTAAGAACTGCTTTGGCTGCATCTCATAAGTTTTGGCATATTGTCTCATTATTATCATTCTCTTGGATGAAGTTATTGATTGTTTCTATATTTGTTGTTTGACTCACTCATTCTTTAGGATTAGATATTTAGTTTCCAATTAATTTTTAGTCTATCTTTCCATGGTCCTTTATTACATGTAATTTTTATTGCCTCATGATCTGAAAGGATGCATCCAATATTTCTGCCTTTCTGCATTGGATTATGGTGTTTTTATGCCCTAGCACTTTGTCAGTTTTTGTGGAGGTGCTATGTACTACTGAGATTAAGGTATATTCTTTCCTGTCCCCATTCAGTTTTCTCCATATCTGTACCATATCTGAGTTTTCTAAAAGTCTGTTCACCTCTTTAACTTATTTCTTGTTTGTTTTGTGGTTAGATTCATTGAATTCTGAAAGGTGGAGATTAAGGTCTCCCCCTATTATAGTTTTGCTTTCTATTTCTTCATGTAACTCCTTCAACTTCTCCTCTAAGAATTTGGATGCTCTACCACTTGATGTGTTTAGTATTGATATTGCTTCATTTTCTATGGTACCTTTTAGTAGGATGTAGTTTCCTTCCTTATCTCTTTCAATTAGATCTCTTTTTGTTTTTGCTTTGTTTGAGTTCAGGATTGCTACCCTTCCTGTTTTTACTTTAGCAGAAGAACAATATATTCTGTTGCAGTGAATTTTGCCCACCTCTTTCCCCCTTGCATAAAATCCTATTTTTCTTTATCTCTGACTCATAGTATCCTTTATGTTTCTCTACTCAGCTGAGGTTCTGCTTCCTACATGAAACCTTCCCTGATTTGCCCTTCCTCCTGATTTTACCCTTTCTTCCTTTGCTACTTTGCTTTTTTTCACCTTCATTATTCTGCATATACTTGTTTTGGTACATAGTGTCTCTTTTGATAGGATGGCTGTTGCTGTTGCTTTTTGTCCTTAGTTCTTAAAAAGAATTGTGAAGTCGGGGAGTTGATGCCACATGCAAATAATTGGATTTATGTGAGGGAGGGCTGTGCAAAGTCATCAGTCTTACTTTTTTCCCTGGAGCCATTTGGGTCCAGTGGACAAATATGGATCAGGATAACTGGAGAAAGACCAAGACGCAATGGGGGACCTTGGCCTTTTCAAGCTAAGGTCTTTAACAGGTCTCAGTTTGACTGAGGCAGCGCCCATTCAATAATAGGATGTAAGCTCCTTGAGAAAAGGGACTCATTTGTTTTTGTCTTTGTATTCCCAGTTCTTTGCATGTGGTAGGAGCTGAATAAATTCTTGTTGATTGATTGAAGGGATAGAAAGTAAGAACTTGATGGAAAAAGAGGAGATTGATAGTTAAGTGAGATCAGTAGAACAAAGGGGAGTGTGAGTTAATGCAACGGGCAGTTGAATTTGGAGTTAAGTTCAAACCCTGATCTGGCACTCATGTATCCTTAGGAAAGCCTTTTTTTTTTAACATCTCAATTTCAGTTTCCTAATCTGTGAAAAGGGAAGGTTGAACCTGATGAACTCAAAGGCCCCTTTTAATTCTAAATCCATGAACTTATGTTAATGTTCTCCATCATGCTTTTCCCTGCATGCTGGTTTGTGGGTTCCCTCACATGAGTACGTTTTTTGTTTTCTAGGGCTTCTTCACCACTCCTCTTATCTCTAATCTGCTATTTTCTTTAAGTTTCGGTTTGTGAAAGAACTTAATATTTTATCAAGAGTTTGGAGTCATGGCAAAAGGAGCTGTTTTCATACTTCTCGGTTCAAATAATTATAAACTGATTATTGATTTTGGAAACTTGATCTCCCCTTTAAAGCTAAAATAGTCACTTTCTGAGCAGGCACACAGATTGTGCAGTACTCCAGTGAGACTTTTGCTTGGTACAATGGTGTTGCTGAATAGCTCTGCCAGTGGCTTTTCTTTGACTGGCAGAATGATATTTGTAGGGAATGTGATTTTGAAAGCATTTTTCTGGCAATTAGAGTGAAAAAAAAAAAAGACAAGGGAGTGAGTTGGAAATTTTGCTTTCTTTGCTGACTCTCAGAAGCTGGTCATGGAATTTTGTGGTTTTTTTGTATATCTCAGGCAACAACTGGAGGACACTTCACATCCCAGCACAGGAACATAGTGTTATCAGACCCATTCACCAGAAGGGATGTTGCCTCTAGAGAAAGACCAGAGAGGCAGAGTTTGTACAGCCCAAAGGATTCTGTGTAAAGAATTCTTCTCCTAAAGTCCTGGCTGTTACTCTAAGGTCGTGAAACAGGATGCTTTTTAAGATTTTCATTGTGTTTTGCATCCCAAATTGCCTTGGGGACATCTCTCACATTATAACCTCTTCCTATTCTCTAGTTGAATCCTTACTTTCTTTATTACTAAGCAGATAAATCATCTAGCTAAATGTTTATGGTATTTTTATAATGTATGAATGATTTGTATTCTCCAAAGTCAGAAATTTATCATATCTACCTGATTTAATGGAAGTTAGAGCCAGAGACCTATTCCCCATTGGTTGTTGTTCATTCTTTGTTTTCCAAGAAAACCAATGCTATCCTGGGGTGAGGTTTTGACTTGCAGGTGAGTGAGGTAGCTGCACAAAATTGTCAGCCTCTCACTCTCTTTTCCAGGGTCATTGAAGCTCAGTGGAAGGACAAAAGTCAAGACAACTGGTGATGGCCCAGAGATGCAGTGGATGACCTTGGCATCTTAGATGTCAGTCCAAACTCTAAGTGCTTCCTAGCACCTGCTTCAGCAGCCCGCCTTCATGGCTGTTGGGACAAATTGTTCTCATCTGCCCCTTCAGCCAGAGGAAGTCTTCACATGCTTAGGGAAGACATTTCCTAACTTACAGAGGGGTTTGAGGCCTATCAGTTACCCTCCACCTGGACTTAGCCCATCCACTGAGATGGTTTAGTCGTGTGTGGCTGCTGTACATGCTACAGCTTCTTAGAGCCACATGTGAGAGGTGGGTGAATAAGATGGCCACCAAATGTGGATAAGCAGCTTTAAAAAGAGCTCAGCAAGCCTTCACTCCAGAGGGCCTCCCTGTGCATGCCAATGGTACCATGTGGACTAGGGAATGATGGTCAATAGATACTTATTATGCCGCTGCCAGACACAGTGCTAACCTCTGGGAATAAAAATAAGAAAAAGAAAAAGTCTCTGCCCTGAAGGAGTTACTATTTAAAGGGGGAAGATAATACACAAAAAGAGACTGTAAAGGGTGAGAGGGATATTGCTAGAGGGTAATTATTTGTGTGTGTGTGTGTGTGTGTGTGTGTGTGTGTGTGCACGCGCGCGGGTGTCTTTGTGCGCCTGTGGGTGGGTGTGGGTATTGTGTGTGGAGGCGGGGCATGGATAATGTGCCTGGAGTAGAATTCAAGCAGAGCAGCTAATGAAGAAATGAAGTTAGCTGGGGAAGGCTTCTTTAAAGAGAGACTTTGGGAAGAATTCACTGCTCTGTCCTCCAGGCCTCTGACCAGAGAGGAAACGTAAATGAGGAGTGAAGAGCTGTTGAGCACCAAAGAAAAATCAGTCTTCACCATGAGATTTCAGTGGATGAAATTATCCTGAAGGAGGCAGGATGCTCTTGGGGTCCGTGGAGCATAGATTTAAAACCAGAAGGGACCCTAGAAGTCATTGAATTCAACTTCTTTGTTTTTTACACTTGAGAAAACTGAGGCCCACATATTTCATAAGTGTGATTTGGGGTCAAGACCACCGAGGACCCAGGTTCAAATTCCACTTCTAGCACCTGTGTGGCCTTGGAAAAGTCACTTAACCTCTCTGGGCCTCAGCTTCTTTATTTGAAAAAAGAATGAGATTGGAATCAATTTTCTCTAAAGTCCCTTCTAGCTCTTGCACTGATATAGGGAAAAGAATATGTATTTATTGTGCACCTACTATGTATCAGATACAGTGATAAGTCTTTAAAAACATCTCATTTGATCCTCACAACAGCTGTGAGATAAGTGCTATTATTAGTCCCGTTTTACAGTTGAAGAAAGTGATGCAAACAGAAGTTAAGTTCCCAGGGTCAAGTAGCTATCACAATGTGTGAGGTCATTTTTGAACTGGAAGCCCAGCACTCTGCCCACTGTGCCACCAGGCTGCCACTATGAGGTGATCTCAATCATCACTCTAAAAAAATATATGTCTTACTAGAGGACACAAATTACTAGCACACAAAAAATATACATCTTACTAGAGGAATATCTAGCACACAAATTAACTTGACTTTCCAAATCATTTGAGTAAAGCAAGCATTTACTAAATACCCAAGATGTGCCAGGCCCTGAGGATACATAGGCATGCACTGCCCTCAAGGAGGTGGTTTTCCACTCTTAGTCAGAGAAAAGCTCACTCCTGACATTTTCTGTGTGGAGAGTATAAAGAATATGGCATTCAATAAGCAAGACATTTGATTGCTAAATGTCAGAGTTCAATATTATCTATTTGTTAAGAAAATTATTTTATTTCTTTCATCTCCTGAAATTGCTAGGACTCTGCTGGAATTTGTTTACATGAATTTACTGCTTTCTTTGCATCTGTAACAAGCAAATACTTAAGCCTTGGCGGTCTCCTTTACTACTCCCACTCTTCTATGACTAAGCCAGCGCTGCCTCTGAAGAGTCTTTCACAGAGGCAAACTTCCACCTTAAATGAATTTCTTCTGTTAAGTGTAAAAGAAAATCAAACACTTAAAAAGCACGATATATAGAATGGAGAAGTGCTTAGCAAAATTCTAAGTAATGTGTTTTTGTTGTTGTTCAGTCGTGTCCAACTCCTCGTGACTATTTTTGGGAGTTTTCTTGGCAAAGATCTGGAGTGGTTTGCCATTTCCTTCTCCAGCTCATTTTACAGATAAAGAAACTGATGTAAACAGGGCTAAGTGACTTGCCTAGAGACACACAGTTAGTGTCTGTCAGATTTGAACTCAGGAAGTGGAATCTTATTGACTCCCACCACTCTTACCCACTTCACTACCTAGCTGCCCTAAGTAATGTGTTAGTGTCTCCCAAAGGTTAATGACAACCTCCCTGAATGCGTTTCATTTCCACAGGTACAATAGAATTTCTCTCCATCCAGTTCTCCAAACCCTATGCCTATGCTACACTGGGTTTTCTCAGATTCTATCCATAATGACTCAGTTCAAATCACTTTTCTTTTGACCAGCCTTCTTGGACCAGATCACTCCTTCTTCTGACATTTTCTCTTCTGAATTCACAGCACAAATTATCCATTTATCTGATTCATGGTTGTATTAAAATCAATAAAGATTTATTAATCACCTACTATGTGCCAGATACTGTGTTAGGCACTGGGAAAAGAAAGCCAAAAATGAAACAACCTTTCCCCTCGGAGACACTGTATTTTGCTGGAGGAATACAACGTGTGTACAAATAAATACAAAATAATTTCAAGTAATTTCAAGAGGAAGAGAGTACCAATCACCAGGGGAATGAGAATATGACATATATAGTATAGGTGGCAACTGAGAGGTACATCAAAAATAGCTAGGTAGATAGTTATATATTAAAAAAATATTATTCTCTGTTGCTGTTCCACTTTGGACACTGAGAACACTGAAGCCCCCAAACTTCCATGGGATTTTTTGCCTCCAAGAAGAGACTAACATAGAGTTCAATCTCACTTGTTTTCTTTCTTTTACACTTTGTGTCTCCACCCTTGTCTCACTATAAATACAGTCCCCTCTCTTAGCTGCCCTTCCACTCACACCTTTATACTCTATCTTTGTGCCCCCTCCCCCATTTTGGTGAAGGTCTGGAAAATTGAGCTCTGCAGAACATCTATTTGTTCTGCACTGGGGGTGTGTATGTAGGGGTCTATCCACAAGAAGTGAAACAAATCAGATTCTACCACCCACCTCTAGTGATGTTCTCCAGCTTTGGCAGGGTCCTATCTCTAAAGAACTCAGGGCAAAAATGTAGGTAGGCACCCACTTCTTTACTTTTCAGCATTAACAGCAAGGACACTAATTCAAATTCTTGCTGCATATATAGGCATTTAGGGAAGCTGTCCTTATAGCAATTGAGTTTGCTATATCTGAGGGCAGAAACCAGCAAGTTTAAGTTGTCTGTGGTACCAAGAATTTGATTATAGGTCACATTAAGACTAAGCCAGATCTAGGGGGATATATTGGATCAATATAGAATTATGAACTAAGTATCCAAATGTTGAGAAAGATACCAAATAAAGAAATAAACTGGGGCCAGGAAGAATTAATTAATCAGGTAATGGAATATTATTGTGCTATAAGAAATGATAAGCAGAATGATTTCAGAAAAACCTGGAAAGAGTTACATGAACTGATACAAAGTAAAGGAAGCAGAACCAGGAAAACATTGTACACAGTAACAGTAATACTGTACAATAAAGAACTGTGAATAACTTGGCTGTTCTCAGCAATGGAGTGATTCAAGACTATTAGTCTGAAAGGACTCGATGAAAAATGCTATCCACATCCAGAGAAAGAACTGATGTTTGAATATAGACAAAAGTATACTACTTTTCACTTTATTGTTTTCTTTGAGTCTTCTCACACAAAATGACTAATATGGGAATATTTTACATGATTGCACATGTATAACCTATATCAGATTGTATACTGTCAAGGAGAAGGAGGAGGGGAAGGAGGGTGGGATAAAATTTGTAAGGTAAAACTTAAAAATTTTTTTTGTATGTAATTGAGGGGAAAACAAAATATTATTTTAAAAAGAGTTAGTCAGAAAACATTTCTTGGGAGCAGTAAAATTATAGAATTTATCTTGAAGATGGTGAAAATGATGGTAGAGAAAAATTGGCAGAAAAGAAGGAAAAAGACATTCCAGGTATCAAATAGACCACATACAAGAACACACATCAAGAAGGGTATTTTTCAGATACATACGGTGTTCAGCATCCTCTTTGACCTCTTAGCTGACAGATAGGGTCCCTGGAAGATTTTGCTGTTCTTTTTCCTGTGGGGGACATATTTTTCCCCTTTGACCTCTTTCTCTGTCACACATTTAAGTTTGTCTTTCTGTGGATTATGGTGGACTATGGTGTACTGGGGCATGTACAAAGGACTCATCATAAAAATAAATCTTAAAAACAGAATTTTGCCTAAAAACAGAATATATAGAGAAGCTATATGCTGTCCTTATCATAGGTTTTCTTACTGGCTGACTTGCTGATTCCCTGATAATCACTGGTTTGGCATCAGTGCTCAGTTCAACAATTGGTTGGTGCTGGCTTATTCTTATTGCCTTCATTCCTGGCATCATACTCATCCTGGCCTTCAAGGTGAGGGTGGTTGATTAGGTCACCAGTTTCTCTGCTAGTGCTAGGCCAGCTATTTTATATCCTTACACACATTTCTCATTCCTGATTTTGCTCATGCTTCATTAGCCCCTACTCATACCTAGAATGCTTTACTTTTCACCTATTCATATTTACTGCCTCCTTTAAGTTATGATTCATTACTATTTCCTTTAGAAGCCTTACCTGATTAATTATACTTTGCCTGAGGGCAGCTAGGTCAAATAGAGAGTTGGGCCCAGAGTCAGGAAGATCTGAGTTCAAATCCAGGGTCAGATACTAGCTATATGACCCCAGGACAATCACTTAACCTCTGTCTGCCTCAGTTTCCTCAGTTGTAAAACAGAGCCAAAAATATCACCTACCTTCTAGGGTTGTTATGGGCATCAAGTTGGATAATATTTGTAAAGTGCTTGGCACAGTGCCTGGTATATAGTAGGTACTTAAAAAATGTTTGTTCCTTTCCTTTCCTATTCCCCTTCCTGGAAATGGAAATAAGAAAGTCATATGTGGAAGGTAACAAACAGATTAGCTTGGATAAATCAGAATAAAAAGAGGGGAAAAATCAGAGAAGTAGGAAGGCCATTTTACAAATCATCTGAAAGTTAAGATTTCAATTTGGTGGTAATTTTTTTGTTTTATTTTGAGGGAGACAGAGAGAGGAAATGAAATGTTTATTCTTAATGAAAAAGCAGTGGCAATGACCTGAACCATATTTTGACACCTCAAACCTGTAAGATTGAATCTGGTAAATCTGCTGTTGGTTTTCTGCCTTTCCCTTCCCTAAGAATTCCTCATTCTTTCTGTATTTTCCACAGGCCACTTCTCCTACAGATCCTCTAGGCTCCTACAAATGACTGATGGATTGTCTTGATATCTCTGTTACTAGATCATTCCCATTTTTGATTTTGCCTCCATCAAAAGAACAGGAGGTTGATCTTTTGTCTTTTTTTAAAGTCTTTAGCTAGAATGAGGAAGTACAAGCCAATGGGGAAATAGAAGTTAATTTATCATAGCATAACAGGATTGAGAGCTTAGAAGGGCCATGAGCATCATTTATTCCAGTACCCTCCTTTCCATGACCACAAAGGCTGTTTTTCCTTTTCTGTCCTTTCAGAATCCTGTACTGGCTGACCCTTTAATAGCATAGAGGGAGATGTAGAAGCTTATTCTACCCTTCTCTGCAATTTATAGCCTTATGGAATTTTCTGGGAACCCTGAAAAATTATTGGGGGAAGGCTGAAATTCTAACTAAGGTGTGTCAGAGACAAAACCTGAACCTAGGTGTTCTGACTCTGAGGTCAGCTTTCTACCCACTAATCCAAGATAGACCTTATCATTATGAAAATCAATGATTTTTTGTAAAAGACAGTGTATACTAAAAATGTATTGTTTCTCTACTGTCTGATTAGCAAAATGATCAATTTTTATGAGCCAATTTCTCCAGTGATTATTACAATGTTAATACTTGACCTTTTCCCCTATGAGTTTTGCTTCATCCCCCCACATCTTACTTTATCCAATCTTAGATTTACCCCCTAGAGATGATACATTTAGCTCCCCTTCATTCATACAAAGTTTTTTTTTTTTGCTATAGTCCATGCCATAAATATGCACAAATGGGTGCATGTCCATGCATACACACATGAAGATATTATATTTCAATTACCTTGGGAAAAGTTTGACTTAAAGTACATCTTTCAACTTAGACCCTCATCCAGGTCTAATTCATCATCATCAGCCTTGGGGATTGCTTTTTGGCCTGTCTCTTGAGCTACACTTCTCTGATGCAGAAGGCTGTATTTCTACTTAATATTGTACCATATGGGGCAAAGGTAATTGATTTTACTCTATCTAGTCCCAGGTAACAAATGAGGCTACAAATAATGTGAGGTAGAAAGATAGACTAGCCTGGGAGAGGGTGCTTAGTAGGACTTAGTAAGTGTTTGTTGATTTGAACTGTATTGGAGAAAAGAGTAAAAAATTCTGTTGCCAGTTGTCCTGATAAAGAAGTAGGCTGGGTTCTAAATGATGAATAATAGTGCCCAGCACTTTATAATTCATAAGAGCTTTGCAGATAGTAATTAATCCATACCTCATCCTTATGGTGCTCCTTTTTCACAGAAAACACTTTCTAAGTGACTCAGTTAAAGGATCCCTGAAAACAAAGTAAAGAGGGGTGGGGAACCTGCAGCCAGGAGGCCACATGTGGCCTTCTAGGTCTCTGGGTTCAGGTTTTTGACTGAGTCCAAGCTTTACAGAACAATTCTTTTCCACGCCGTGAGAAATTATGACAGAGGCAGCATGGTACAGGGCATTTGGATTCAAAGCATGGGTTTGAATTCTAGGTATTCATATGATTTGTGTGATCTTGGACAAATCACTTAACTATGTCATCTGTAAAAGGAAGGGGCCCCACACTAGGCTTTTGAAGTAGTTTTAAATCTACGTCATGCCTAGGTGGATAGAGTGTTGGACTTGGAGTCAGGAAGATTCATCTTTATGAGTTCAAATCTGGCCTCAGACACTAGCTGTGTGACCCTGAGCAAGTTAATTCACTCTGTCTTAGTTTCCTCATCTGTAAAATGAGATGGAGAAGAAAACGGTAAACCACTCCAGTACCTGCCAAGAAAATCCCAAACCGGGTCACAAAGAATAGGTCATGACAACAACAATGTAATAAACTCAGATGAGTTTCTCCCTCCTTTTCTTGTTGTCTGGAGCTCTGTTTAGACCAATGTTAAGAATCTCTTGACCCAAAAGTTGTTCATATGATTAAAGATTAACACACTTTGAACAGTTTACAAAGGGAAACCTTTCAGGACATTTATCTGAGCCACCACTACAAAGAGGGAAGTCAATCAATGCTAATGGCCATTTTGCATGGTTAGTATCATTCCTCTGGAGATAAGTAGAAGGGTTGGGTGGTTGGGGGAAACTCATTCCTCTGGGATAAGGGCTAAGAACCTGCTGGTTATGGCAGCTGATCATTGTCAAAAATGAAGGGTATGTGTAAGGAAGAATATTAACCGTGAGTTCTCTTAATTTTTTCCAGAATATAAAAATATTTCATTGCCACTGTGATTGGCTTGCTGAAGCACCTGGGTCTTTCCTGAAATAAGTTGTAATTGCATAAGTATCTAGGCTAATAACAAAAGTCTGTTCTTTAAGTAGTTTTTACAGCATTAAAATACCAGTAGCAATTTTCTTTGGCTATTTGTTACAGACAAAAATGCCATTAAGCTCAGTGATTAAAACTATCACTTTATTCAATTTCACACTAAGGAAAGAATTTTAACATTTTAAAAAACTTTTGTTTTTGATATTCAGCCAAATAATGCTAGTATGTTGATAATTATTATTTTAGAATTAGAGTTCTTGTTTTTCAGTCATGTCTGACTCTTTATGACTCCATTTCTGGGGATTTTCTTGGCAAAAATACTGGAATGGTTTGCTGTTTCCTTCTCCAGCTCATTTGAAATTGAAACAGTGTTAAATAACTTGCCCAAGGTCAGAGAGCTAGCATCTGAGGCTAGATTTGAAGTCAGAAAGATGTCTTCCTGACTCTAGGCACAGCACTCTATTCACTTTGCCACTTTTGCCCCATTTCATTAGAGTAGCCTTTACAAATTTAAGATATAAATTACCATAAATTTTCATCTCTGATATCAACTAGTTGAGTACATTATCTTGAACTTAATCTCATTTCCAGTAATTCTACTTGGAAACAAGAATTATGAGAGCATAACATTTATTTTATTCACTGCGATTGATACACACTAACTTTTCACATGTTCAGGGTTATTAAAAATTACTTTTTTCTCTGGATATTCCTGCAGGAATTGCTTTGAAAAGAAAACATTTATTCACCTATGCATGACTGAGTATCTGTGATACTCCTAATAGTCCTGTTTTCTTTGCTCCCAAGCAATATGTTGTAGCTGTAAGAAATAGGAATATCCTTAAAAAAAAAAAAGGCTGAGTCTCCCCATGTCATCGTGGCTGAAAATGCAGCAGCTACTCTTGGCCCGAGTCCACTTATGATCTGCACAGGATCTTTGCCTTAGCCCACTATAGCTCAGAGCTCCAGAGCTCAAGCTTTCCACTAGTGCCAAAAGTAGAGTGGGAATTACTAGTGTGCACCACCAAAGCTGACCATATTTATTTTTAATGCTGTCTTCTTTATGGGCTCCTATATGGAATGTGCTTATACATCTGAAAGCTCTATGTAGCTTTCTACATATCCTGTTTACACACTACATTTCTGTGTTCCTCTCCTGTTCTCCTCCAGATACTAGTCCCTCCCTCCTAAAATTACCCTATATTTATTTTGTATATAGACATGTTACCTTTCCAGCGGGATATAAAAGCCTTTGAGGGCAAGGAATGTGTCATCTTTATTTTTGTATCCTCAAGTACCCTTTGGAGATACTTAATAAATTGTCAATTGGGTTGATTAATAACAACAACAATAATTATTATATAAACACCAAAAGTCATCCAAAATGTGCCCTTTAAAATTTAAAACAGATATGTACACATGTATACACTATGCCCACTTGCTTCCCACCCAGATCCACACACAGAAAACTGCCTTTCATATTGGCATTTGTTGAATTGTTGAAGACCCTAAGAGTGTGGCAAACACTAGGGTCTGCCCATCACCCTTGCCAAAACTTTCATTCAGTTGGATTTGGTCAATCTATCTCAGCAGAGAAAGGAAGAATGACTATAAAATCCTTTTTAAATGCTTCTTTTATTTCATTGGTTGCACATTGGGTGAGTGAATTCAATATTACAACTGAAACATAGAATTGATACAAATTAGACTTCTGTTTACATGGAAAGGTAATGAATGAGGGCTTTCGTAAGTGTTACTGAAAGATTTAGTAGAAGTGTTGTCAGTGGAGTGATTGAGGTGAATGTTTTGGTGAAGTGCTGTTAAATTACTGAAAACCAATAATGAAATGCTGTTCTCAAAATAAGTGGAGATCCAGTCTCTTAACCACAGCATTTACTGAATTGATATTTTCGCATCTTGGATTCTGGTGATTTTGTTTTTGTAATTAAACAAAGCATTTAAGATTTATTCATCATAATCAGACTCTTCTGAATATAAACAAACTTTTGGCAAATAATATTTATACAGAAAAATAGTTTTAGATCCTCTCAAATCCCAGAATTATTCTATAAAATTACATTATAAATAAATAAAAAGCAAAATCTGTTGTACATATATTTGTACATCTATGTAATTGCCTTGCCTCCTCCTTACTGTAAATGGTATCCTTATGGTCCTTTTGCATAATATAGTCACAAATTCTGGAAAATGGTAATCTTATTAAAAATACAGTCTTTTCTATTTCTTGGGATGTGTATATGTGATGCTTTTTGATGGTTTATCTTAAAGGGCTGAAAAAAGTTGTATAATAGTCATTTAAAAAAATCAAAATTATGAAACAATAACATGAAAGACAATGTTATAACAAGTAGTCTACAAAAATATTTCAGTGATGCTCATAATTTACCTTTTAGTTATGTGTACTAAGTTTTCAAGGAATCTAAATTAAGTATTAAAAAAAATGAACAAAAACAACTTTGAATGCTATAGGCAAGTTGTAGCATAACTACATTGTTAGAATTGAGAAAAATTACAAATACTAATAGTATATAATGGTAAAACTACCAAAGTAATAAAAGTTTAGATACAATATTTTCCCACAAATTAAAACAAATGTAACAGTACAAGCACTATGTTAGATTACACTTAGATTGTGATTTTTCTCTTCTTAGGGTGATCAAATCTATGACTTAATATAAATAGATAGGAATTAGACTCTGAGCAACATGAGTTAAAATGGCAGATCTTTTTTGAGACAAATCATGACACAGTTAGTGTCTCTAGTTTTCAGAATTGGCAGTGATGCCAACATTTAAAATATTTTACATTCAATCCGAAAAGTTTAAGTCAAAATACTGCAATCACTAATATGCTCACAAAATAAAGGGATGTTTTAAACAATTACACATCATATTCATTTATTACAGCTGTTTTGTTTTTGAAACAATAATTTAAAGACTATGTAGGTATTGTATCGGACGTGTGCAACATATAAAATGTGAAATATGAAATATTTGGTACAATAGTGCTTAAAATAAACTTCAAAACAAACTTTCTGAACAAAATTTAATTGTATCGCTATAACCTTGAAGATCAACCAAGTATTTAAAAAAGTAAACAACATTAAAATCTGTTTCATCCATATATAGTATATATGTATGTGTATATATAATATGTATGTACTTGTATTAAAGTTTTTTTTATATTTTTGAGACATAAAATATGCTTTAAGGTGAAAAGATTAAAAGAACTATTTTTCCATGCTGTAGTCAGTTACAACCCTTTAATTCAACTTTTAAAATGTAAAACAGTAATGGATTTTTAAAAGTGAAACTATCTACTTTTTTGTTGTTTGTTTACATAGTAATTTAGATTAAAGTCACAGTCAGATTTTAAGTGACTAACCTCAGATTTACTTAAATTAGAATATTATACAGATCTCCTCATCTACAGCTTCTTTATTTTACTACGTACATCTTTAGTTTCAAAGTGTTATTCTGTGACAGGCAACTGGATGGTGAGTTTGAAAGACTAATCACTTAGATTAGGTTGTTGGCATTGGCCTCCTTTCCTTCAAGCTGGATGAAGTCTGGCAAAATTTAGGCACTTCTGCAAAGTCTCTCTTATAAAACAACATTAAAAATATATTTGTAAAATAATACCTTCAAGACTTTGTTGGTTGGGGGTATGAAGCTCATACCGTGCAAAGTTTTTGTTTCTTTTAATCTATTTCTTTTATTCTAGAATCACACGATTCAACACAGCATCTCCAGGCAAGCCAAACACTATGCTTTGATGCATCCCCAGAACTTGTGCTTGTCCTTGGATTTTCCATTAGAATTTGAGACCTGTAGGACAGGTCTTAGTTTTACTTCACTTCTTTCTTTGCTGCAGCATCATCTCATTGAGAAGTGAACACTTACCCTTTGATTAAGTGGGCAAAGGAAACGATAATAATTCGAGCGAGAATTTAACCTGTACTTGGGACAGGTTGGAACCAATGCAAACTGATTATTGCTAAATTTGAAATGTTCTGAGTCTGAAAAGAAGAAACTGGTTGGGCTTTCTGCATCAGCTATAGTTATGGAGATAAGACAATATTCCTAGGACAGAAAACCATGTTTAGAGAACTTTTGAAAGTAAACTTTACCCTTTATGTCTTTAAACATCACAGCTGGCATCAGGTAGTTAACTATTTTAGGTTGGAATATACTAAGCATACCATATTTAATACTCATATATGATATAGCAGCACTAGCTTCTTAGAGTTTGTGATCTGTCCAGAAGAACTACATTTTTATTTAGCATGCAGTTTGTGGCAATTCTATCGAGGAGGAAACAGGATAGTATGTACAGTAACAATGTTTTGTTATTCTCAATGCGGTTTCTTGGCATTCCATTCCATTTCTGCTGATTATTTCAGTATTATCTGTTAAAGGGGAAAAAAAAATCACTGTTAGATATCCTTTTGTGAAAATCAAAAAACTGCAAATTCATGCATGGGGCTTGTCAAAATGGAGTCAATTCTACGGGGTTTTCATCAGCTTCTTATATATGGGTGTGAATATAATGAATACACAAATTCACCCTTAATTCTGCAGGAAAGTGGCTGCATGGTACACTACTTCTGATAATTTGATCACTATGAAGAATGCCACTTCCAATGCAAATAAATTTCCCCCCTGTATTTTTCTTCAAGCTTATTTTGTCATTTCAGCATTAGGGCATGTCCACACAAGGGACCGCTGAATCACCGGTTTAGATTTAGAGGCCATCAAATTCAACTCCCTCATTTTGCAGATGAGGAAATTGAGGCTAACAGAGGTTAAGAGACTTGCCCAAGGTCATATAGCCAGGAAGTGTCTGAGGCAGGATTTCAACTGAAATATTCCTGACTCCAGGTCCAACACTCCATCCCTAGTAGCAGCCTTATAATGTATAAGGCCATGCATGCATTCCTTTTAAATGACCCAGAGCTTTTTTCTATATATTCAGTTCATCATAAATTCATATCTACTGGCTATCAATGATATTAAAATAATTTGTATATGTATATTCATATGTATATACATGTATAACATGTATACATGTATATATGGAAAACTGAATGCATTTTTTCTAAGTTGACTAACATTCATTCACTAACTTCCATTATAAAATTGGAAATGTATTCTAATAGAAATAAATTTTGACCAAATATATAGTTGAAATCACTTTGTGAATTTTGAAGTCCCATGTTTAAATGAAACACGATAATTTCCTATGAATATGAAATTTATTCTAAATTAGTCAAAGGTAAAAAATATTACATTGAAACTGAACATTTAAACCTTTGATCTCTAAGGTCCTTTACAGTGTTAAAATTCTATGATTCTAGGTCAATGGCAAAGGGAGATATATCCTATGTGTGTAGCCTGATCCTTTATATTCAGAATATCATATATAACTATCTTTATAAACATTCTGTTTTACAAATGCAAGCTTCCAACTATTCCTGCAGAGAAGGTTTACTCTGTGTTATGTTTTAGCAAATAATTTGTTTATTTAAAGTCCCAAAGTTTTTGTTTAGGAAGTATCTTTTATAAATTCTTAATAGTAAGGTCTTCCTGCAGAGTGGAAGATTATTTACCCAGTAAAAGAGCCATTACATTACAGCACACTTTATGACTCTAAGAAATGTGGATTCCCTCATGTAGCTTTCCTTTAGGTGGGTCCAGCCATATTTTGTAAAAGCATAGTTTTAGTGCCCCAAATAATAGCTTACAGTAAGTAAATACAAGTGTTCCTTAACAGAACACAGTATCATGCAATGGCATCTTGAGTTTTCAGAACGGAGAAGCAAGGCATGAACTCTGCTGAAGTTGCCTATAGATATACTTAATAGAAAGCTATATCTCTAGATACTCATCTTTGTTTCTTTAATCAGTTTTAATTAATGTATCACCTTCTTTTGGTATCATCATTAGCACTTCAGTTTGGAAAGAAATTGCATTCCTTGTTGAGCTATGTACTATTAGCTCTGTAAAAGTTACCTTTGATTTGGAAAAGTTAATAAATATCACATATCCTTTTTTTAAAGACTAGAACACTACCCATATCCTCCACATGGAAAGATTTTAACTTAATCTTCACAAATGGGCATACAGTTATTGCATGTTAATTGTTTAGTTTCTTCATTTAGCTGCAATGCTTCTTAAGCAATTTGTGCTCCAATATGTTAAATCATATATACCTTTTAAATTTTATTCTAGACTACTAAGAGCCTCTTTATGATGCCTGTGGGATAAATATCATGGCATATAATGCTGTGATTCTTGAAAATGTGTTTTCCTTTTAGAATTTATTTATAGTCAGGCCTATTTAATGAAAGGAAACGGCCAAATAGGATAAAATGTGAGCTATAATAACACAATTTTTGATACACCTGGAGAAAAAGCATTCTATAGAAAGCATAGCAATGGGCAGATCACAACAAAGATATTTTCAGCATGTATCCTAAAAGAAATCCATAACAAAGTGTTCAGTTACTCAAAGGACCTAAAACAACTTTTTGAGTTGTGAGTTTAAAGAAGAAATATGCAAGACCACCCACCTTTAATTAGACTGTAAGTCAGCATTGCACATAAGTACAAAGCACTTACTAGACTCACCCATGCCACTTTTGCTCCAGGCCCCAGGCTACACTGTCTGAATTATATGGATAGTGAAATCAATCAAGACAACCTCCTAGAATATTGAACTCTTCACTATTACTCATGTCTGACATGTAAGGCAGCAGTAACTGTCTCCATACATAGAACCATTTGTTAATTGTGTATTGATAATTAGCAAAAGCCCAAGATACAAGGTGGTCCATTTTAAATGGGGACCACTTTTGTAACTTGAGAAGGATTTCTATTTCTGGTTGTCAACAAGTAACCCTGCTGATTCTCTGTCCCCTTCTTTCCTCCCTCCCCTCTCCCCCAGCCATTCTGGCCCTATGAGGCATTATCAATATTTCTTCTGTCCCCTGTTTAATTCTGTGCTCTGAGTTTAGTCTGTGCCAGGGCTTTCACTAGCATTGCACCAGTCTGGACAATTGGCTGCTTGAAATAAAACTCCATGCATGTGTGAAAAGAGCTTAACTTTTGTGCCCATGATGGTGTAAAATTGAAGCCCCCAGGGAAAATTTTGCAACAGGCCCCATTTTCAGTTCACTATGTTCATTGAGGGTGGTGACCTTTTTTTTCTGATCACCAAGAATTTCAAAGACACTGCATTTATACCTATAAATCTATCATTTTCAAAACAAGTCAAAGAACTTGTGACAGTCTTCCTTGGTTTTCTTGTCTACACAGGTCAGCTTTTTGTAAGCATGAAGCTGCTCCTGTTGTCCTCTTGGAGGGGTCATCTTCATTACTACAGGGAAGTTTTCCTTCCACGCTCTGGCTGTATAGTTTATATCTCTTCCCCAGTCACAGGACATGCTGGGAGCAACTCCTAGGCCAGTTCTTTTATTTAACATGGTATTTACATAGCCTATGATTGGGGTGTAATGACAGATATTGTATTAAATAAAATCAGAAATTCAGAATAATTTTCTATGCCTTTGGACAATTTCATCTTGGTTGTGAAGTTAAGAAGCCATTAGCTGAAGTTATATACACAGTAAATTCCCATAGTGTGTGTGTGTGTGTGTGTGTTTAGTAGTAGTAGTAGTAGAAGTAGTAGTAGTAGTAGTAGTAGTAGTAGTAGTGACTTTAGAAGAAATCGAGGGGTTGTCTGAAAAATTTAGGTGGTCTGGTTCTTGACAATCCATCCAGCTAATTTCAGGAAGTCTTCCTCTTCCAAAAACAGATTAGCTGAGAAACTATGAATTTGCCTCATAAATGGTTTTATCTTTCAGAAGGTAAGGAAAGCAAAGAGGGGCAATAATTTTGACCAATAATGAGGAGCTAGTGGGTGAAGTGAAAATGATGGGCATGTTGGGAGACTGTTACTCTTCCCTCATAGAATTAGTAATAGATAAGAAGGCAAAAGCAAGATATAATCTGATAAATAGTCTTTAGGCAATAATTTTAAGTGTTCAAAGACAGCAAATAAGTAGGATCTCATGACCTATGCCTCTAAAAGAGGAGGCTCAAGAGGAGTGGAAATTCTTATAATTACATTGTAATTGATTTCTAATTTTTCACGGGATTTATAGCCGAGATGATAGAGATAATTTTGTTTAATGCTCCCATTTGACAAGTGATTCAATGAAAAAGAAAAAAAGATAGTTCATTCTCCAACTTATATTTTTGAAGGACATATATGAGAAACTGAAGCAAGAATAAGTAACTGAAGAAGAATGCAAAAGAATCCCATAAGAAGAATGTCTGGGAATTAGTGTTCACCATGAACTGAGGCTTATGACAAATACTGATGACAAACATATGACAATATTCCCAATGCTTTTGGTTTGGAGGACAGTACTGAAAACAAGTAGAAAATTAAGGAGATCTCTGATTATAGATGGGACAGTAACATGATGAAGAGAAGACAAAAATTCTTTACAATTTTGTTTCTTTTTTTATCAAGGAATAACTATCTTCAGACTGTGAAGACAGAACAAAAATGGCCAAATTGATAAATGAAAACCAAAATAACTAAGAGGATGCTAAGAGAACACCTAGCTGCCCTAAATGAATTCAAGACCTAAAGTACTGAACAAACTTACTGATGTCATTGCTGAACTGTCATTGAGGAAAATATGGGTAAAATGACAGGTACCTCAGAACTGCAGATGAGCAAATGTCTTCATTAAAAAAAAATGTGAGTAGGTAAATTACTTCAGACTTTAAGCCAACAAACATGATGATGATTGTTGGTAAAATTTCAGAATAGATTATAAAAGGAATGGTGTGTGTGTGGGTGTGTGTGCAGCTTATTAGGGGTAGGCTTTTACATAGTAAATCTGGATTTCAGAATGGTATTCATGATACCTGTGTGTCAAAAAATACAGTGTCATTAGGTGGGTTTTAAATTGTTTGATTGGCTAGGCCCAAACAATGTTGATTACTGGGGCAGTCTAAGGTTCTGTTCATAGCTCTATTTGATTTATCATTTTTACATATGACTTAAATTAAGATATAAAAGAAATCATATTTGCACATGACACGAAAGTCATAGTTTGCTAATACATTATAAGACAGAATCAGGATCTAAAAGGATTCTGACCACCTGGAATGGTTGTTTAAATGTAACAAAGTAAGAGAATTAAATATAAAGTTCTGAACCTTGGTAAAAATAAAAAATAAAAACATTCAGCTGCATAAATATGGCACAGGCATGGGGGCATAAACTGAAAGCAATTTATATGGAAAAAACCTGGAAATTCTCATGAACTGGAGCTTTGTAGGAATGAGCAGTGTGATGTGTTGGTCAAAATTAACATTTTGAATACAAGTGTAGTGTTCAGACAAGGGGAGGTAATATATCACTGAACCCTGGGCAGACCACCTGTCGGGTATTATCATGTGCAATTTTGGATGTCTCATCCAAAAGGGGCATTGAAGAGGCTAGAAGAAAACTAGAAGAGGCAACCACGTTGGTGAGAGAACAGAAAGTCACTATTAATAAAAAGTTGCTTAAAGGCTCTGGGAATATTTAACCTGAAGAAAAGACCTGATGGGGGTGGGGGATGAAATGACAACCTTCAGTGATAACAGCTCTTAAATACAAAAAATTTGCCTTGTGGAAGAGGGAGTAGATTTATTCTACTTGGACAAGGAAAGCAAAAGAAGGGACCTGGAACAGGAAGAAGGTCTAGGTAGAGAGATTCTGGCCCAGTGAAGGAAACATCTTCCTGACAATGAGAGATATTTGAAAATGGGCTCCGTCATGTGCTCTGAGATTGTCTCACGAGGAAAGATGTTTAAGTAGAGGCTGAATGAACACCTCCAGTATTACTATAGTTGGAGATTAAATGATAGATTATAGAGGTAGAGATTCTATTGGATAACCGATGAAAGCCCATCTAACTCTAAAGGTCTGTGATGACAATCTTTACAGTTTTAGGAAATGCCAGTCGTTGCACTCATAGAGACATCTTAATAGTTCTGGCCCCTTCTGCCAAGGAGTAGATAGATGATGTGTCATCTTCTTAATGCATCTGACCTTGATTCATCAGAAAAATGATAGCTCCCAATTTATAAATCTACCATACAGTAACAGTTAAACTTTTAAATTTATATGCAAAAATAGCCATCAAGTAATACTTATTAAATTATTATGATGTCAAAGCATTGAACATAATATCCTACTTAGAATAAATTAATATTTTATGGGTATAGGAGAATCTTAATTTATATAGTAGTCATCTTCTTGAAAAGTTGGATTGAAACTAGATCATACTTTACATGCTCTTTGAAAGAATGCTGTGTAAAGTTATGCTATAGTGAATACTGGTATAACAAAAGACTCTTTTAAAAATGAATAATAGCCATCTACACTGCTGGAATTGAAAATGTAGGTTGCCATATATTATGTTTACTTAACCTGGGGTATAGTCATGGTAAAAGTTCTGGATTTGGAGGTAGAAATTATTAAAGTATGAATCCTGGCCCTGACACTTGCTAGCTCTTGGTAAACCAGAGCATGCATCTCCATTTTCTTATCTGCAAATGAAGTTAATAATGTTTCTCCTACTGACTTCACAGAACTGTGAGGAAAGCACTTTGTAAATCTCAAAGTGCCACAAAAACCTGAGTTATTTTCTTTGTTTTCCTAAGACTGGCTAAAATAGCACAACGAATTTTCTTATTGTTTTGAAAACCTTGTGTTTCTTATGTAGAATTTGTTTATTATGTTGCTCTGTAGCAGTATCTGAGTTGGAACAGATTTGCATCGCTCATCCAGTTCAACCTATACTTGACCAAGAATCTCATTTATCAAATTACTATCAAGTGGCCATGTAGAGTCCTCTTGGAAACCTCTACTCAAGGAGAACCCAATACCTCCAAGAAATCCCTTCCACTTTTAGGCTGTTTAAATGTTAGGAAGTTTTCCTTTAGATCAGACTAGGACTCTGTGATTTCTACCCATGGCTCTTACTCCCACTCTGTAGTAAAGCAGAACAAGTCTAATTGTTCCACGTGAAAAGATTATCAGATGCTTGAAGATATGCTATTACCCCTTCAAATCCTGCCCAGGTTGACTTTTCTCTAGGTTAAGCATGCTGGAGAAGGAAATAGAAAACCACTCCAGTATCTTTGCCAGATGGGGTCACAAAGAAACAGACATGACTGAAAAATGACGGAACAACAGCAAAGCATAGCTGAGTTCCTTCAGTGTGATAGTGTTCAGTCCCCTCACCTTGCTTGCTGTCCTACTCTGGACACACAATAGCTGGTCACACAACTCTTCCTAAAATATGGTACTCAGAATTGAAGAGTTTTCTAGTTGAAGCATCCCCAGAGAAGGATATGATTGGACTATCATCTCCCTTTTTTGGGACACTATCCTTACCAGGGCAGACTAGAATAGCATCTTGTGGGAAGAGAGCTGGACCAAGAGTCTGGCTTCTGACCTTTACTGGGTGACCCTAGGCAAATAATTTATCTGGACATTAGTTTTCATATCTGCATAACAGCAGCACTTTCCTCAAAAGGAAGTTTCTAGAATCAACTGAAATAAAGTATATAAAGCATTTTGCAAACTTTTAAATATGTAAATGTTAGCTACTTTTATATGATTCTGTTGACGCCTTTTTAACTTGAGGCCTACTTAAACCGAGAAACCTTTCATAGAAACTGTTATCTAGACATGAAATTAGTTATTCATACTGAAGTACAGAATTTTACACATATTACTATTAAGTTTAATTTTATTAGATTCAGTTCATTTTTCTAGCCATTGTTCTCTTCTTGGCTTCTGAGTCTCTAACACCTGTTATCTGTAATTTTGACAAGCAGGCCATCTGTGCCTTCATCCAAGTCATTGATAAAAATTATATTGAATAGAATAGGGCTAAGGGCAGATTTCAGGAATACTCCAGCAGAAATCTCCCTTCATTTTGACCTTGGTCCATTAGTGACTACTCTTTGGGTCCATTTATCCAATCATCTAGCCTACGTATTTCCACCTTGCTCTCAAGCATATCATGAAAAAAATTTGTCAAGTGCTTTTTTGAAATCTAGGTATATTCTCTTGCTCAATTAATCTACATATTGTATGATAATATTAGTATTTAAAAAGACTTTGACATTTAATCCATCCAGAGTGGAACTGTAGCTAGTTTGGGATAACTATTCTTTATGAAAACATGCCTGATATCACTGATTATATAACTTCTGTTTCCAGAATTTTTATACAGCATTCCTTTGGCAGTATATTCCAAAATTTTGCCACAGAAATTTAAGTTAAGCATACCAATCTATGAATCTACCATCTTCCTTTTTCAAAAAAGGCTCAAAACTGTCAGAGAGCTCTGTTTTGAATTTAAGAGAACAGATTACCAGCGAAGTTTGACAATTTCCAACTCAAAAATGGGTTTGCTTTTCCTTTGCATTAAAAACATGTAATTCTTTGTTTTTCTTGCTAGTCACTTAAAAAAAAATCCATCTTTTGTTTCTTAAGATTAATTACAACACTTCTGAACATCCAGATGCTCAAGTTAACAGGTCCCTACATAGATGGGCAAGGATTTTTTTCTTCATTTGATTTGGGAGATAATTTAAAAATATTAAAAACTACATTTTGAATTCAGGTTCTTCTGAGAATTAAAAAAATTTTTTTAAAAAAGAATATGGCAATGATAAAGTCTGACTAATGTTTATTGAAATGAAAGATAATTTCTAAGTGCAAAATGTATGTGAATGTGGACATTATAGTGAAGAATGGTCTGATTCTTAACTACTGCAGATTTGAGAAATACAAGTGTTATAGTTGAAATACCATTGGATTTGGGATTTGGAGATTAAATTCACGAATTCAGCTCTTGACTTTTCTTCTTTCTGTCTGTGTTACCTTGGGTAAGTCACTGTATGTCTTCCCTCCACTCCCATCTTGCCATCTATAAAATGACAGGGTTAGATAAGGTAACCATTTTTTTTCTTTCCTTTTGGAGGGGGGAATGTAGGACAGTTAGGGTTAAGTGACTTGCCCAAGGCCACATGGCTAGTAAATGTTAAGTGTCTGAGGCTGGATTTGAACTCAGGTCCTCCTGACTCCAGGGCAGGTGCTCTGTTCACTGCTCTACCTAACCACCCCCAGATAAGGTAACCTTTAAGGTCTCATGAAAGTCATAACCCTATGATTGCTTTTTCATATTTTTATATGACATGACAACCCCAGTGCTGAAAGGGAGAGCAAAATCTTTCTCAACTACTCTGTGACCTTGGATAAGTCACTGAAACTTTCTGAGCTTCTGTTTCTCATCTACAGAATTAAGAGTTTTGATTGAATTGTTTCATGTTCCTTTCAACTTAAAAATTTTATGAAACTGGATTAGCCACAAAATACTGGATTTAGTTATTGCTGCCAAAGAACAAGGTTAAAGTGAGAGGACAGGTTTGTTTTTTTTTTCTTTTCTGGTGGGATCCAAAAACTTTTTCTATTAGGAAGTTATATCTTTAGCCTTTATTTTTAGAGAGACCTCCTTCAGTCAATTAGATTGTCAGACTTTAAGAACAAGTAGAATTTCATACTTTACCTTATACTAGCCTTTTAGCAGTGTTAATTTGGTATTCTGTTGTTTTTTTTCTTTTTAAAGTCCTATATGTTTTCTTAGTGCCTTTATTATGAGACTTTCTTAAGACTTGACAATTATATGTACATATACATAAATATATGTATGCATATATATTTTATACACATATATTTAATCCTTACTTCTCTGATCTAATAGATTAGCGATTGTTATATATATTTTGTAATTCTATGGCTGTGAGACCAGGGCATCAGAATGCACCCTGAATTCATTAGCACAGGCCAGAGATATACACATTTCTCAGAAATGAGTATATCTTTGGGGCTGGAACCTACTTTTCAAATCAACATCTTTTTTTTTTCCAGGTAATGAATCTGAAACCCTAACAATGTATATACTTTTATTTTTTAAAAAGAACCTGTATGGAATTTAAAAAAATATTTTTATTGCATAGTCTTAAATATGACTAAATCTAGACCACAAAAATCACCTGGATCAGTGATGTACCTCATGATATATACCCTTAGCTAAAGCTTTAGCTGGGTATTAACATCTCTCAACTCAACAATCAAGGTTCTCTTCATGTTCCTTCTTCAAATAAGTAGCTCTGAATAAAACTCTGAATTTCATGTCCAGAGTACTATTTATGACAGTTTTATCCATCCACATTGAATTTTTTATTTAAATGCCCCTTAGCAGTTCTTAAAAGACTTTCAAGGTCATTTTCATGAGATCTTATAATATAACATTATTAGTCCCATTTTGCAGATCTAGAAATTATGGCACAAGGAAGTTTTATTTTATGGACACTTTATGTATATTTTACCCAAGCACCCAGTGCTCTTAAAGCTAAAAAAAGAGCATTTAGTTTTTCTTTCCTGTGTGGTGCTTTGTCTTCTCTACCAAGAAATAGTTTATTATGCTCATCTGAAGTGGACTATTGTAGGGGCCAGAGTATGTTTGATCAGCGGTGATAGTAGTTCTATGATACTCATTGCACCCTTGTCATTCCAGAGTGCTGGTGGATATAGGCAAGAGGAAAGCTTTTCCAATCCAGCCCAAGGGAATGGGAGCAAAATGCAAAGCAGTAGTCAGGAGCCAAAGGCAATTGTACTAGGAGGGAGAAGATGGTGGCCTCTGTAAGTAGCTACACAGGCTCCAGTAGCTGAACCATTTCCAAGGGCTGTTGTGCCTGACCTTCTCCAGTATTTGCACCAGGGTTAACCAACCTCTCCCACACTGGACCGTGCTAATACTTTCTGTGGGCTGCCTCTGGAGGCTTAGCTACTACCTAATAGCCCTTTCCTAGATAGTTAATAGCCAGTCAAATTCCCAGTTTTGCTGCCCCTTTTTCTGAGAAATTCTCGAAAATTCCTCTGCTATGAAGGAAATCAAATTCAAAGAGGAAAATTTATTCATTATTACATCCCAGACATAGAGTAGTCTCTCAAATAAACTTTCTTTTCAGTGATGGAAAACCATGGATGAAAAATGAGACTCCAAGTACTAAAAACTGGATATTTCGTATTTAGCAAATTGTTGGTTCAAATCCTGAACTGAAAGCATTAGTCTGAGTTCCCTTTTCCACAGAAAAGAGAACACAAGTGAGAATATATGCTGCACAAGATTTGAGAACATTAAAAATAAAGCCATACCTGGTATCAGATCATGAATAAATGACAACCTACTGTATTATCTAATAATGAGAATAGTAAAAATAATAGCTAACATTTATATAGCACTTTAAAGTTTGCAAAGCACTTTACATGTATTATCTCATTTAGCACTCATAACAATCATATGAGGTAAGTGCTATTACTATCTCTGTAAAAGAGAAAGACAAAAAATATGATATTGACAAACATCAGGCTTAACGGTGACAGATAAGACCAAGAATTGTTAAAATGTCCGTTGGTCACTTCCTAAAATGAGTAGTTTATTGTAACTTTCTATTAAACAATGCCTACTTAAGTCTCAAATTGTACAGAGTGAAAAAAATTAAACACTCAAATAAATTAATGCAATATAACAAAGGAGCAGTAATATTGGATGAGATAGTGAAGGATCTGCTTAATCATTAATCTTTAAGTCCTCACACATGTATGAATTATTCAGGTCATCAATAGGGCGTTAACCTTATTACGCCAAAGGCAAAATACTTAGGAAAGTTCAGTGGCCACATTATGAGCAGCAAGTCAAATAATTCTGAAACCCAATCAGGTATGATCCAAAGGAGTGCCTACTATACTTATTTCAAAATGACAGCATTCTACATGTTACTTTAAACCACAGTGGTGTCAACAGCCAGGCACTCTGTCTAAACTTAGGCGTTCTGCCTAAACTACAGTTTAGCATGTACACCGGCATGCCTGCCTTATAGCAGGCATTCATTAGAGGGAACAAATAACTAATTCTGATTTTACAATTGCTTGAATGTTTTCATTATCTACTCTATTAGAATTAAAGGCTACTCAACACTTATCATTTGAAGTAGAAGCTGGGGAGAACAGGAATAGGGGAAACAGGGAAAGGTTGCATTGTAATATTAATTCTACTCTTCAAATGTAGGCAGAGAAGAACTGGGAAGGATTTTAGTACATGGTTTAATCATGAGATGCCCTCAATCTTAAAAAAAATTACAAAAGCAAATATTGTCCTTTGCATATAAAGAATGAATTCTGATTTACTAATAAAAAGATTCATCATAGGATTTAGAACTTTAATACACCTTAGAGATTATCTAAAAAAAACCCCTTCACTTATTTTTTTTTTTTGAGGGGGGGAGGTAATCAGGGTTAAGTGACTTTCCCATAGTCACACAGCTAGTAAATGTCTGAGGTCAGAACTGAACTCAGCCACCTAGCTGCCCCACCCTCTTCATTTAATAGATAAAGAAATTGAAGCACAGAGACTTCTTGAAATATCCAAGCTCCCCAGGCATCCTAGAATCAGAGTTGGAAGGGGATTCTGGGGTCTGGGGTCTAGTCCTGTCCTTTTATCATCCTTACAGAATTCTGACAAGTAGTCATTTAGCTACTCTTACCTTATTCCCCTTTTGGATAGCTCAAATTATTAAGGAAATTTTTCCTTGTATTCAGCCAAAAGGGGAAGCCTTACTTCTGCAGAGATGTGATTCAAACCCAGATCCTCTTGATGCCAGACCAGTGCTCTTTCTACCACACTTCCCTCTTTGTAATAGGGATATACTTAGAGATCTGTTCTTTATGATGCATGTTATGAACTGATCCATCCATCCTCTCTCACACAGTTCCCACTGGCATACACTTGTAAAGAGGCTAGCTAGAGCTATGAATGCAGTATGTAGATTTTTTTCTTTGCTAATTAACTACATGACTTTTGTGGGAATTAAATCTGTTCACTTGACTTTTCTATTTCCACCACCTTCTAAGCAGCTAGCTCTTTAACTAGACTTTATAACATGACTACAGTTAACAAATGAAGTCATTTTGAAGTTGGTCCAAACTAATCAGAATTTAAGGATTTCCTTTGGCCCTAAAGTGCCATTATAAGAATAAGAGCTCTCTTTAGATTAAGTGACTTTCTCAGGAACTATACGCTGTTCCTTAAACAATGAAATTCAAAATAACTGTTCCAGAATTATCTATATTTTTCTAAGTAATGGTGTTCATTTCAAAGATCCAGAGAAGTCAAATAACTTCTTTTACAAAGTGTCTGACCTTAATGTCAAGTTCAGTAAGAACCCTTACTGTTTCATTTAATCACTAAGGAAAATTTAAGAGGAAAGGCCAACAGCTCTATGAATCCAAACCACAAAACAGCAAGGAGAAATGGCTAGAGGCAATCTTCCAAGAGACAGCTTTCAAACAGTGTCATTTCAAAACTATGTTTAGTGAGGCAGCTAAACTACACCTTCTTAACTAATTGTAGATGGAGCCAGAACCAAAACAAGGCCACCAGGACTGTGTAACCATCTCAGGGGACACAAAGGGGCCTGTTTTTTGCCCCTAATTCCCTTCCAGCAACAGCTGTGTGTGCCTTCATTGAAACCCAGACTGTCACTGCTGTCTCTGTGCTCTCTAGCTCTTAGGCGTCTTTCCTTTCAGCAGGGTGAACAAGCCCTACCTTCCTTTCCTCTTCCCATCCAGCTGCTTGGCCTATGGAACTGAATCACGAGGGACTCCCAGGATCAGTGTATAATGGATCAGCAGCAAAGGCACCTTGGCACTGCCTTCTGCTATCTGACCTCGATAGTGAACTAAGCCTTCCTCTCCCCTAGTCATTATTCTCCTTGACCTCTTATTTCCACTAAGTTTACCAAATTCACCAAATTCAGAGACTGAAGACCTAAATAGCTCTGTCAACTTCTGCCTTTATGACCATCATAAGTTGACTACTTTATCTAGTTGGAACTCAGTTTCCTCATTTCTACAAATCTAAGTATGATCTCTTCTCAGACTCCTATCTTCTGGTGCTCACTAGTGAAGACCTCTCTTTTTGCTAAAACTACCACATCTCTTGACATTCTTGCTAAGGCTGACTCTTCCTCCTCCTCTCACACCCCCATGACACAGAGGACCAAAGGAGAAGCTGACATACTCTGTGTATGCCAACTCTATTTATGGTCCCTTGCCACATGCAGACCATCACTCAGTCACTACCTCTTCTACTTTAAAGTTCATTCTTTCTTGTTCAGATCCTTGTTGCCATCTATGGTCACTCTTCATCTGATTCCTATAAGTTTAGTATCTTGTTTTCTACCCTGCTTCTTGACCTTTCAAATCCTCTGAACTCCTAGTTCATCAGCCTCCTCAACTTTCACTATCTCAATCTCCAATTTACCTTAACCATGCAAAGGAGCATACCTAAAACCTATCCTCTTCCTTCAACCCAGCTCAACTTAGCTTGCTCCAGATGCCAGAATTACTAATTATGATTTTGATTATAAGTCATATCTGAGGTTTGAGAACCTCAGATATCTCAAAATATCATTGATATCAAAATTCAGGTTAACTACTTCTAGGCAGTGCTGCTTTATGAATGGAGCCCACTAGTATTAGAAGGTTCTTTTTCTTCCTTGTGTTCCTATGTTGCTCCCCTCCCAAGACCATTCCCATAGCTGAGCAAGCAGCACAAAAAAGGAAAAAAAAACACCTCCCACTGTAATGACTGGAAAAGAATAAATAAGGTGTCTCTGAGGCTGTGCAGGGCAGTTAAAGTTGAAAGAATTCAGTGGAAATTGAGAATAGGAAGTCCTCCCCCTCCCCTTCTCTGTCCTATATATACAACAGGAAGTGTGCCACAGACAGGATTAAATGCAAGAGGCGTGAAGTCCAGCTGGTAAGGAAGAGGGGTGTTCCAGGGTCAGGTGAAGAAAATTTCCTTCCTTCCTAAATTCCTTGGGAACCCAAGGTTAGACAGCCCTAACCTCTAGCACAAAGCAAAAGACATAAATGCTATCTCCCCCTTGCCTCCTTAATTTAAATTTATTTCTGATTAAACAAAACAAAAACCCAACAACTCAGCAAAGATACTAAACTGCATGGTTTTCTTTTAAAGGCAAAAGTGAGAGTAAAGAAGACCTGCCTCTTCCCCACCCACCTATCATATTCCCCTATTTTCTTTTTTGTGTTCCTCATTAATAGTCTCTAGTAGTATTCCTTTATGCTCCCCTGCCCACCTCCCCATTCTGTCCTTTTTTTCTACCCCCATGTTTCACCAAATCTCTGTTCTTTCTCCTTTAGTCTTCACCTGCAATCTACACCAACCACCACTGTCTAAATCTTTTGGTTTTTGGCTGCAAGGCAAACTTCGGAGAGCATTTTAGTTGGGACAAGCTCTGAATTTGCTTCAGAAACGTAGTTCAGATTTTGGGATCAATTACAGTTCTACACTTGACCACTGCATGATTACTGAAAGCCAAAAGCAAGACTTTATTGCCTGAAGATAACATAAGACACCAGAAGTGAGGTAATTAATTAATGCACTGCTAATTATATGTGTTAATATATGAACACTTTGGAGCAACTTTGCCCGGCCTATTATACAGTCATTTATAAACTGCCATTATATGGAAAGGTCAAAGATAATTAAAGGGAGATTTAAAGACACTTTGAGAAGTAGCATTGCCAGTTATTTATAGTGAAAAAAGAATATAGTGATGAGAAGGGAAGTTTGTGCTTTATACAAAATGTGACTTTATTTTTAGAAGTATTTTTATTTGTGCAGAAGGGGTTTCCAAGACTACCAGTTTAAACTGTGGTCCTTGGATAAATCTATAGCTGATTCCATTTTGGAGAGAAGAAGCTTCTTATTTGGCAAAATATCTATAACATTTAGCAGATTTCTAAAGAGGTGTTTAGTCAAAATAATTGCTTTGCTGAGGAATAGCAAATCTATCACTATAGATTAACATAAGGGCCTGGCTGACTTCTATAACTACAAGACTATTTGCAAAGTAAACACAAAGCCTTCTGATGTCAGTGACGCATAATTTTGATGAAAAGCTTTTTTTTCCCCTTGACATTTTCCATTCTAGTATATCTGACCAAAATTTTCAGCCATATTTCAGGGTAAGTGTGAAAAGTTACAGTTTCACAAATCATTAGCAGCTGAACTTTAAAATGAAAAGAAATATACAGAGAAAAGTCCTCTTTAAGGACAGATATATTGGATCTTTATTGGAAATGTAGGCCATCTGGATATAAATCCATTTGAATAGAAATGCTGTATCTGAGAATAATCTTTCACCTCTCATGGCTTTATGTCAAATCCATAAAAATTGAGACTTTTGGATAGCACAAAAAGACAAATGTATTTTGATCTGAATTTTTCAGGAAACATTTTGCCAAGAGTATTTTCAGATCTACTACAGTCTAATAAAAAAAAAAATCTAACTCTTTTCCAGAGGAAGATATCACATGCAAATGAAATAACCAGATGTTTATATATGTCATAGCATATTTTTATAGTGTAGCTATAATCTTAATGTACTAAATTAGGGTAAGAAAATCAGTTTGAAATTAACTGTTAAAGAATTTAAAATGCTATTATGACATGGCAGGAAAATGTTATTTAGGATATGGAGGACACCAGCTGCAACATATTTTAATTAATAAAGTGAGTACTTGTACTTTGAAATTATTTCAAAAATCTACATTGAAAGGATGTTTGTTCTGTGAAGGATAGCCAATATCTTGCATTCAATAGGCTGCTGCCAATTTGAAGCTGCTTCATTCAAGGGGGCCCCAGGATTTGAAGATGGAAATAAAGAAAGCCTTTACCACTGCCAGGCAATAAGCAATGGAAAATGGTTTATGCTGAAATTGGAAGGACATTTCAAAGAGGAGACTGAAGTTATGTTCCAAGGGGAGTCAGAGAAACTGGAACCTACCTGAAGTTAATGTAAGCTCCTGAAACCTACTTAAAATTGTGGCTCTGTCTGCAATGCCATTATGTAAGACTCAGAACCCCGTGCAGTGTCTGGCTATAGTTCCCACTTCAGCAGTGGAACAGAATGTATAATTCAGCCTTGGCTTTGAAGAGACTAAATGCAGAAAAACAACCAAATGCTCACATGTAGTGAAAGGACTGGGAGTGGCATTAAAATGAATGTTATGTAAGGAAAATGAAAATGTGTGCATTTCTTTGCATATTGTGAGACTCCTGTATGTTTCTCATCTGGTGTGATGACACTGCCATCTAGCAAATTCACACCTTTCAGAAAGTAGTTCAATTTTCAAAACCAACTGTACATTAAAATGCGTCTCTTTCCCAAGGTGGTTGTTGTTGTTGTTGTTGTTGTTGGTGGTGGTGGTGGTGTGTGTGTGCGTGCGTGTGTGTGTGTGTGTGTGTGTGTGTGTGTGTAGCAAGATGGGAGGTGGATTAGAAGAAGCTGTATATAATAACAGAACTGCAATGGCACTTAAAAGTCTCTTAGAAACAGTGATATGGAAGAAAGAATGTTGAACTACAACTTGGGAGTTCTTGTCTTGGCTAACCAGCTGTGTGACCATCACCCTATATCTCTGGGATTCTATTTCCTCAACTTTAAAATAAGGGGTTATGCTTGATAATTTGACATTCCATTCAGTTCTAATGTGTGGTTTGTGGTGTACCATATAGAGAGTTTTTAAAATGCTGGTGGTCAGATTCGTTTTGTCATCAATACCAGAGCTCTTCAGGAAGTGCTGTCATGTCTAGGTACATGGGTAGTTTACTGGAGGAAGGAAAATAGTAAGAGACAAGACAGTCTCACTTTCTTTCATAATTAAATAATTCCCACCTCTTCAACAATATTTTTTCCCCATAGTACTTATACCACTTTAATCACTTGATATATCTAGATTTCCAAATCTAGCACTCATAGTACTTTAACTGCAATTAGAGTATTTTGCTACCAGGTAAGAAGTAATATTTTGGCTACACCCTTAAAAACCTGAACTGAGCAAGATAAACTTTTCCATTCAACTACCCTTCTCAAAAATAAAATTATTTGTTTATGAAGGAAAGGATAACAATATTAAAAACAACAAATATACAAAAGATAAATGAGGAGAGTAAGATTTAAAGAAACACTGAATTTTGTTTTTGAACCATGAACTTCTTTTTTTCTTAATGGTTTCAATTCTTTGACTCTCACTTCTTAGTTGCTTGATTTGCTGCTGTTAATATCCAAGTTTGTTAGCAGCTTGGGGCCAAAATCCTCATCCAGTGATTTCTTTTACAATCATACCAATGAATTCCCTAGAAAGTCTCTGATTGCCATAAGATGCCTTATATACTTCCTTAACTTTCCAGTCACTCCTGGTAGCTAAAAGGAACACTTCTATTCTTGACCTGATTCTGACTAAAAGAGAGAAATAGGTTGTTCAAGTAAAGGCATTTTGGGGGTGAAGGGACTAATGGTCATTATATCTTAGAACTCATGATAGAGAGGAAAAATAGAATAATCTAATGCATACTCAGTTTGGGGAAAACTGACTTAAAGGGTTTCAGAGAAAAAAATAGGTAGGATCCAATGACCTAAAAATTCTATAAGGGAAGTAGGCTCAAGAGGGATAGGAAGTTCTCAAGAATGAAATTCTAAAGACAAAAGTTATTCCAGTGAGGAGGGGAAAGGATAGCTATATACATTAGTTTGATGTCATCTGATAGGAAGCTAACTGACCACATCATAGTTTTAAAAGACATAAACAAAAGATGGATACAAAACTGAGTAATGGGAGGATAAATACAAAAGATTAGGGAGAGTGAAAAACCCAGGTTGCTCTGAAGCAGCTGTGCTTGCTAAGGACAACCAAAAGAATTTTATTTTTTAAAGCTGAGGTGGGGCAAGAGGGAGAACAAAGAAAGGATAGGAGGGTAGGATCATTGTTTGAGGTTGATGGGTTTATATAGATAGGTGAATATTACTCAATTCTAATTTGACTTCTGTGAATAACTATTATATGGGGAAGGAAAAACAAAAATGACCAAAAGGGCATAGAGATCTAAGACTTATGAAGGTTGGTAAGAGGGCACTTAATTGTGCTTAAAGAGTTCAAATCTCCAGGCTCAGTTGAACGTCTTAAGGGTCCTGAAATTGGCAGATGTAATTGTTGAGTAGCTACAGTTGATCTATGAAAGATGAAGAATAATGAGAGAGGCATCATAGTACTGGCAAAGAGCAAAAGATGCCCTGTTTTTCAAAAGATGGAAGAAAGTATATTCTACAAGTGATAGCTATTAAATATCACTTCCATTTTTGGCAAAATTACCTGACTGATATTAAAGAAATGGTTTATGTGCACTATAAAGGAAAAGAATGATGAAAAGCCAACATGGCTTTATCATTTATAGAACTTAAAGACTAAATTTATTGCTCACCAAAAAAAGGGTGACTAAATTAGGATAATGCTGATGATAAAGTCTTCTGAATTTCAGGGAGAAAAATAAACAAATTGTCTAATGAATTCGTTGTGTCTGAAATAGAGAACTTTGGGCTACGTGATAGTATTTTTAGATAAACTCAGATTTGGTAGAATGATTAAATTCAAAAAATAGTAATTAATGGGTCAACATGGTCAATAGGCTAACCTGAAAGTAGATATTTAATGAAGGATGCCAGGGATGTCTTTGGCCCTGTGCTATGCAATAGTTTTATCAATGACTTAAGTGATGACATAGCTGCCTGCTAGTCAAATTTGCAGAAGATATTTTGGTTATCATTCCTTCATTCTCTAAGAGGACTGATGACATTACAAGGGTGGGGTGATGTCTTGCTTTAACTTGCCTGTGAACTGGATTTAAGTGAGGCAGACCTTCGCACAGTTGTCAGTCTCATTCTGTCCTCAGAGTCATTGAAGTTCAGTGGCAAGACAAAATATGAATCTAGATCCAAAATGATTTCAGAAAGCTAGAATATTGGGCCAAATCTACTTAAATGAACTTGAATAGAGATAAAAGTAAAATAGTACCCTGGGATTCATCTAATCACCTTCATATAGCTATATCCTAGAATGTGTGAAAAAGACCTGGGAGTTTTAGTGGACTCTCAGTTCACAATGAGTCAGCAGTGGGACATGGCACAAAAACATGGTGTCCAGAATGAAGGACATGCTAATGTATTCTGCTCTCATCAGACTTCATCTGCATTATTGTGTTCCATTCTGAGCTTCACACTTTTGAAAGGATGTTGATCAAGTGGGGTGTGTCTAGAGGAATATGAGGTAGATGGTAGATGCCTGGAAAAATACTGTAAATTTCAATTTACAATCATTTATTAATCTCCTTGTGTATAAGATTATGTTTGGGACTGGGGATACAAAGAAGAAAAACAGAATAGTTTTTGCCCTCTAGGAGCTTTTTTTCTAGTAGAAAGATTTAGGTGTATGAGAATGTAAATACTAAGTATTTACAAAGTGATATGGTGGTAATTTCAAATGTGAGAGGGGACTAATGGAGGAGGGGATAAGACAGGGAAGACCTCTTGTTGAAGGCTTTGGGATTCTCTAAAGTAGGGGGGACAAGGATGTTTTTCAGACATGAGGGAGCAGTTGTGCAAAGGCATGAAGGCCAGAGATGGAATGCTGCATATGGGTAACAGCTAGCTAACTAGAAATGAAAAAGAAAAGTGCAGGGAAAGAAAGAACCCATTAAAGAGCCTTGTGGGATTCCATCCATATTTATTGTGTGGGAGAAAGAGGAGGAAAAGGAAATTGAGAAGGGGCCCTTGAAAACTGGGCCTGTTTACCCTTAGGAAGGAGAGACTTAGAGATGGACATGACAGCTGTCTTTATATACTTCAGGCTTGTCATACTGAAAAAGAATTAGATTTGTTCTGCCCAGAAACAGAGGACAGAACAAAGAACAATTAATGGAAGTTGTTCAAAATTAAGTTCTGATTTAATGTAAGGAAAAACTTACTAATTAGAGCTACATAAAACCAGAATGGGTTTCTACATGGATTTATCAGCAATGGAGTTTTTTTATTTTTGATTTTTAGGTGACTCTTAGAATGGGTGTGGAAGGGATTCTTGGTGTAGTACTGGCTGGATGAGATTACAGGTTCTGGATGAGGTCCATGATCTTAACTTTAAAAAAAAATAATTTAATTATAATTTGTTTTCTTTGTAATACTGTGTTTTGTTTACACATTTAAATACAGTATTCTGAGAAGGGGACCACCAGAGGCTTCACCAGACTGCCAAAGAGGTCCATAACACAAAAACAGTTCCTAGACTAGATGAAATATGAGGTCCCTTTTAATCCTAAGATTCAGTGAATTTGTGACTCCTTGTCTCAGCTAGAATGAGGTCATGGGAAGGGAACTGCTACTTTCTGAATAATTTGTAGTTGATAATGTCTACTTTATTATATAGAATTGAAAAATGCACCTAGAATTTGGCTAAAAATGTTACTTTTTAAAACAGTAGTAAGCATTTAATACAGAACTGAATTGAACTTGTAAAGCCTTAGCTCAAAAAAGAGAAAAATCAGAAAGGCAACCAAATTCATTCTGTTTCCTCTTTTTGTAGGCACATGCTTATGTCACCACTGAAGACCAAACAGAAGCTACTTTCTTCATCAAGTGGAGATATTCCTCAAGGAAAGAATCTGCAAATCTACTAAAAAGTAGAAAAATAACTCATTTTATGTTAAACATGATGTAAAATTAATCACTGTATATTGCCTAGGCTGCCACTACTTTTACTTATTTTTTTAAAAAAAATAATGTATCTAGTAACATTATTTGCAATTGCAAAAGCAACCTTAGCATTCAATAGTTATGAAATGACCTAGAAGCAACCGTAGAGTTCAGTAGTCAGGGAAATGGCTGAAAAAATTATTATAATGTAGCTGACTTTAAAGTAAGTAAATACTATTATGCAATTAAGAATGATAAATTATGAAGAATACAAAGAAATGTGGAAAAAATAATGTTAAAATGTGAAGAAAGCTGCACAGGAAGGAAAATAAACCCACCCACTATGATTATATAAAAGGAAAAATGTATCATATATTCAAGTACGGGGGTGACTGGAACAAAGACAATGGGAAAGGAAGGAAATAGGAGAGAATTACTGATAGGTTGTAATGTATACTTATTTATGGAAATTATTTTTTTTAAATCTATCTTCTTACAAATGTATTGCCACTTGGTTTTACTGTTTAAAGTCCATACCAAATTATTTCTTAAATAACACAATTCCAGTGGCCTTTCAACCCCGCCAACTGGATCTGTTATTGCAGGGCATATGGTCTGCTCTTTCCTGATGCTCCAGGGCTACACCAATAGAAAAACTGTGAACTCTAGTCATCTCCCCCCAGAATAAAAGGTTTAAATAGAAGCTTGAGCATGATTGGCTATGGGACTTCTCAGTCTAACAGAAATTTTTTTTTTTATATAATGAATAGTGGATGTGATTTGCAGTATTATAGATAAGACCGTCTACCAGTTTATACAGTCTTATGTAAAGGCCTTTGACATTCTATTCAACTGTCTTTCAACAGCATGCAATTGGAACTGAGAATACATCTTTAGATATTACATACAAAAAAAAAGTTATCTGGATTAGAATCTCTTATCATGAAGTATAAGAAGTGAAGCGTCAGAAGTGAAAATGTACTAGATTATAACATTATCTAGATCTTAACCTTTCTTTAGTGAATCTCAGTGAAACCTAATAGCACTCTTGGAAGGTAGCTTATCATCATGATAGTTAATGTTTATAGAGTGCTTCATAGCTTACAAAGCATTTTGCATTTATTATCTCATTGGGTCTTTACAACAACTCTATGAAGTAGGTATTAGACACACCACTCCTATTTTATAGAATAGGAACTGAAGCCACAGAGGAGAACTGATTTTTTCATGGTCATAGAGTTATTGCATTAGCAGAACGAGGAATAAAATCCATGACTCAAAATCTAGCACTATTTCCTCTTTACTGCTGCTCTCCCATCTTAAAAACTTCTTCACTCATTTTCAAGGTAAGAAAATAAAGGCCTTTTTATCTTCTGCTGTTTTGTTTTTTTTTTTGTATACTTTACCAAGACAAAATAACACAGGCTGCCAATCAGGGAAAAGTTTTTCAGTTGAAGGATCCATGATCATCAATCCATGTTTTCAGGATGAATGAATTAATCACATTCAGCTTCAACTACAATTACTAATTGACTGAAGCTGGCTAACATTTAACTCAATCAAATTTAAGAAACACTTGCTAAGGACCAATGTTCTAGGGCCCACAGTGCTTGGCTACAAAGACGAAAGCAGACCTGGCAGCAGTTATATAATGGGATAGGCCCAACTGCCCTGCTAGTTTATATGTGTGAACAAAGTCATTAAAAAGGTGTTTTTGTATTATTTCATTTTGCTAAAAACTTCAGGTTCACTGTACAAATGGAAAGGGATAACGCGTAGATCACAAGTTGGACCCTCAGGATCTAGGTAACCAAATTCACCTGAGATAAAGCCTCTTTCCAGCTGAGCTAGATGGGAAGTGTTCAATTTCAATAATTAAGGAAAGGGACTATGTAGGTAGTATGAAGCCACTGAAGTTGGTTGGATCCAAATGCCATTGGTTTGACTTCTTCATTTAACCTAAAGACTCCTTTTTCTGGGGGGGGGTGTCCCATTTTACCTTATTTGAAACATCTGGGGGTGTGGTGTGATAGAAGAAATATTGACCTTGCAGTCAAGAGAACTGGGTTTTATTCTCAGTTTTGACACTGGTTGTGAAACTTTCAGCAGTAATTTAACTTTCCTAAGCCTCAATTTCCTTATCTTAAAACAATGATAACATTTTTTTGTACTACTTAGCTCATACTGTTATTCTAGGCAAATTACTCTGTATATTTTGAAGCCTGATATTAATATAGTAATTGTTATTCTACTGGGGACCCCTATATGATAAACAAATCACTGAAGCAACTGAATAATTTTATGGTATAGAACAGATACCAATTGCTTCAGTCTGGAGTATCTTACTTAAATAAATTAGATCCTGACAATTGCTAAATCTGCTTCCTACAGCAGAATATGTTGGAATTTATGCTAATTTTTTTCAAACTATCCCCCCAAAAGGTACAAAGTAGGTATTTGTTTTCCACCAGTAGGCTTCCTTGTTTCCAAGTAAATTTATATATTTTACAATGGCTATCTGAGCAGCAGTATAAGACACATTCCTCCCATACCTGGGTCCTAAGCTACATAATGATTTTTCTTGTTGTTGTGAAATTATATAGATCTTTGTAAAGCTCTGACAATGGAACATTGACCATAGAAGTGTCAGCAAAACCACAATTTATACACTTGTTAGTTGCTTTTTCTTTGGTGACTCTCTACGGTAACATAAACCAGATTAGCTCAAATATACTCCCTGAACTTGTCTCCCCTGATTCCCCCCCTCACTGGTCCTATTCCAATCTGATTTGTTAAGATTTTACAAAGTACTTTCCTCACAAGAACCTATGAAGTTGTGAGTTAAGTAATGCAAGTATTATTACCCCCATTTTACTGAAGCTTAGAAAAGTTAAGTGATTTATCTGCATGCACATAGATGAGATAGATCTGAGTCTAATTAGCATTCTTGTTTGATCCTGTCAATGAGTACTCATTTCAGGGGTGGAGCCAAATCTTCTCTGGACTGAGATACATTTGTTATAGAGCTTCTTTCTTCATCCCCTACTTGGCTCCAATTAGCTTTTGGATTTTTCATCTATTATTTTGTTTTGATGGGCGGTTTGAGAGTTAAGGAGATGTTTTTTTTTCCCCCTGGGAAACGAGTAGGATTTATGGTGTGAGAGGTAGAGAAAAGAGATGAAGGATATGTAATTCTTGATACTTACAATAAGCCTGTAAATAGCTTGTCTACTGCTCTGCTTAGTTGAGTTCTCTTTGTTTCCTTCCACCCTCCCTCTCCTTTCCTAAGCCCTTTCTCCTAGGGGGAATGGAACTTCCATGTAAATGCAGTTTGGTGGTTTATTCCTTTTGGCTTTGGTTTTATTAGAATTCCTCATTTTTCTCTTTTTCTGTATCACATAATCTCTCTCCCTCTTTCTCTTTCTGTCTCTCTCTCTCTATCCTGTCCCCAGTACCACTCTACTATCTTTTATTTTCCCCAGTAGCCTTTAGAGTAGAAGAAAAAAATTCTATCTTTCTTTTATGAAAATGTCCACCAGCAAAATATATACTATGAGTTGTTTTTCCGAGAGTGGTCATGACTTGTGTTCATCCATCAATGCTCTCCTGCTCATTCTATAGCCTGTGGCCATGGGGTGGAGAGAAACTAACTGGCCATCCCAGTCAGGACTGAACTCATGACCTTAATCTTATTAGCACCATGTAAGCTGATCTAATTAGTCAAGACTGATTGCATCGAGTCTTTGTGAGCAAAGTGGCATGATAGTTTTCTTAGAGTGTTCTATGTATGGTTAATAAGACTATGTCTACACAATATGTGAAAAGTCCAGTGATTATATAATAATCAGTGTGAACCATCAATCCAGAAAATTTAACCACCTCCCCCCTCCCAGATTTCCCTCCCACCCCAAATCTGTTTCTGAGGAAAAAGAGTAGGCTATAAAAAGAGAACGGTCCTTTCCTCTAGAACAGATCATTGGGTCTTAATTAACTGAATAGTTGCCTCAGTTCCATACCTCACTTTGTGTGGATAAAACCTTAAAATATAACCAGTTTGAAACAGCCCATGGTGTGTTTGGACGTCTTTTAACATAGAAATTCTGATTCCACTGGATAGGCAATGCTCTACTAAAAGAAATTTAAGCCTGTCAGGTTAATTACACAATATTAGGTACAAAAACGAACAGTGCAACACAAAACATAGCTACATCATTATTTGCAGTAAATGTTAACTCTAAATAAGTGCAACCTGTCCGTAAATGATTGCTATAAACTCATTAAAAATAAAATTTGATGGATAAAGATAAAAAAAAATTCTCAGTGAGAATTTTTTTTTCAAAGTATCAGCACTCATTTAGAGTTTGGGATTTGTGAAAGAAAGCTTTAAAAGGAGCAAACCTGATTGGCTGTGGCTGTTGTGGCGAAGGGGACACTTGTTGCAGGAGTTGTTGCTGCAGAGACAGTGGCGGACGTAGCGCTGTGCATCATGGGTACTTTCAGGAGGGGAACCATGGAAGCAATGAACAGTAGGGTGTAGCATTATGGTGATAGAAGTGGTATTTTGGCATGGTGAATATCAGAGCAGCAAGCCATCATGGGTTAAACCAGCAGATGGCATGCAACCACAATGCAAAGCAAGGAAGCATGGGAGAGAAATAAAAAAGGGAAAATAGCTTATTACAAGTACAATTAAAGGAAGTTTTAAAACATAATCAGTGATTCCCAGAAAATCCAAAGCAGACTCCTTTGGTTGTATTAATAAAAGTTTTATTTCTAAGTATGATTATTCCCCCAAATTGTCTCTTTCTAATCCATGTGGCTATAGAGTTCTTATGAATGTGAATGAAATTGTCGAATAATGTAGTAATCTATAATTTATATTCTTTGACAGATTTATGAAGGACAAAATATTTTAACTGTCAAATAAAAATGGGAAATTATATTCCTTAAAATGGTTTATGATTAGGTTGAAATTTTATTAGCATTCAGTAATGCTGAGTTTTTCAATTTGGCTTAAAATGCATATTTTTCAATAGCCCTGCTGTCCTTTTTCATTGGGAACTGCAATGGATTGTTATTTATTTGTACCCCCAAATTATAGCCTGGTTACAAATAGTAATAAACTGGATATAAAATAGTCAAATTTATTTGGGTACAATTCATTTTAGATTCATTTTAACTGGAAAAAATCAGTGGCTCTCCCACACTTAATCTTAGCTTGTTTTCATACAATAACACCAACTTTTTAAAAACAATCTACATTTAATATTAAATCATATTTTCCAAGGGGGAACTAAAATGATAATAAGAATGATCATAGAAGACATAATAATGAAGATGGCAACTTAAGCATTTTGTCTTATAAAACATTTCTATTAGAAAAAATATTTAAAAGTATTCTGGGAAACTCTGATAACTCTAACACACAGCAAAGAGGAAATAAAGGCACACCACTATGAAACTTTAAAACATCAATGAAATTAGCCTACTCTTTTTTATAAAGTAAGATACCCCCTCCCCTTATGCTAGACCACATAAAATTTACAAATAATCAAAATAGAGATCACTGAAAAGCAGATTGGAATTCATGGTTTTATGCTAGTGTAGAATGGTAGTTAGAGCAGGGGATGTCACATCCAAGCTGTAGTTTTCTTAAAAACAAAAACAAAACCCTAAAAGCCCTATGAGTTAACTCAAGTCAAATAAGTCTTCAGATCTAACCATTTCCTAAGGAATGTCTGAGATTTCCAAAAAAGAAGTTTGAAGCATGTGAAGGTATTATACAGAATATCAAAGACAAATAAAAAAAGGTTGGAACCTACCAATACTGGTAGCGGGTGCCATGCACAAAACTGACCCTGCATGTCATGCAATGGGAGGTGGGAGAAGTGAATAAAGGGAAAGAAACAGGTTAGCTGTTTAGAGTTAACATTCAGAGTGAGATTCAAGCACAAACAGATACCAGCAGAGGTTAGTTTAACATAACCTTTGAAGATCATTCATAGTTTCCATCATTTATGAATGTAATTGACTTATCATTTTGTGCAAAAATTAAAGCATGTTGACTGATAGGCATTTCATAATTTTGACTTATATCTATGAAAAAGTATTTAATAATATCAGATTTGTTTCTAACTCCTTTTCTCCAAGACCTCAAAATAATTTGTAGACATTATCAAGTTATTCCCCTTAGAGAAAATAGTGGTTATTTTGCAGATGAAAACTAAGTACAGAAAACTACCCAAGGTCACAGTGTGTGAGTCAATAGTGTGAGTAGAAATAGAATCCATATTTATAAATTCAGGTCAAGTGTTCTACTCACTGTAGACTACATTGTCTTCATTACATTATAATGATTGTTTCTTTTGTTATTGAAAATATTCCAAGTTAGCAAGGTCATCAAGATTCCCAAATAAGAAGTCAATAAATGAAGACGTCTAACTCAGAAACTAAGGGGAAGGCTGCCGAGAAGCAAATAGTATTATCTTTGGGTATTTATCTTGTCATTGGCCTGTTCCTTATATTGTTTATTTATATAACTTGTCCTATATACTTAACTCTGTTGCCCCCAAAAGACTTTTGTGATTATGCCTCAGAGAAACACACAGAACAGCCTCCCAAGCCAAGAAACTACACAGTGAGGCCCAAAGGGCTTAAAACCGAAGGAAAGAAATCCAGAACCTTGAAGACCACCATGATTTTGTCAAGGACCCCTTCTGATCTTGTGTTTCAGACATCCTGGACTTTACCTTGCTTGGGTACTTTAGAGAGCTGTTTGGCTTGGACATCTTTCTTAAAAAGCAGATGGTTAATACTCCTGCCTATATGGTGCCAGGAATCAATTTTTTCCCCTGGCTGCTGGCAATTCAGGCTAACACTTAAGGACAAAGGGCATCTTACACTTGTGTTTGAAAGCCCATGAACATGGGAAGATGGAGCTTAAGAATCCTTGGAGACAGGAGGGGGGAGGCAGGGTATCAGTGTCTAAATCAGAGGTTCTCAACCTGCGGGTTATGTTCAATTTGTAACAGTGAAAATACATCCTGCATATCAGATAGATTCATAACAGCAGCAAAATTACAGTTATGAAGTAGCAACGAAAATAATTTTATAGTTGGGGGTCACCACAACATGAGGAACTTTATTAAAGGGTTGAGGCATTTAGGAAGGTTGAGAACCACTGGTCTAAATGGTCCTTATTGCCTAGGTTCATCTCTGCGACTGCTATATACTTACAGCAATGGTGATTTAATTTTGATTCTTGTTTCAGTTACAGGCCAACTTCTTACTGAGCTGCTTTCATTTTAGACCCAGCTTTGTATCAGAAACTAGGACTGAGTTGGGGATAAGGGTTTGAACTGACAGTCACTGGGATTGACGGAATAACCTTTAAGTGAGACCAATGATTTAGAAGGCTTCAGGAGAGTAGAGAGGAGTAGGTGTTGGAACTCTAGTTCTGCCTTGTATCTTGAAGAGATCTGGAGGTTTTAGTGAGATAAAAGCCTAATATGAATCAACAGTAGGATCAGGCAGCCAAGAAAAGTAAATGTAACCTTAGGCTGCATTAAAAGCAACAGTGTCCAAGACTAGGGAGGTAAGAGTCCCACTGTACTCTACCCTGGTTAGATCAGGGTACCATACTGGTTATATCAGAAGTACTATATTCAGTTCCTGTCACCATGCTTTTTGAATGACTGGAGCCATGGGATTGGAGGGGGCAGGCAACCAGGATGGGGAAGGGCCTCAAATTTGTACCTGATAAGGATCAGTTGAATGATCAGATGCTTAGACTAGGGCAGAGAAAATTTAGGAGTGAAGGAAATGAGGCAGGGGGGAGGGGTTAGAATGATTCTGCTTGACCTGCAGAATTAGGAACAATGGTTAGAGATGGCAAAGAGGCAATTTTTAGAAGTTTTCTGACAAAAAATTCTCCAAAGTAAAACTGGTTATGTAAAGTGATAGAGGATTCACCTTCACTGACAATCTCCAAGTCAAAACTAGGTAACCACTGATCACCTTTATTATTCAAAGGGATTCTTATTTAGGAATAGATTGCTCAGCTAGCTTCTGAGGTCTCTTCCAACTCTGAGATTCTGGGAAATGCTCACTTGACCTGTGTCTTATTGATTGAGCCCTGAATAGCATGGCCCTGAAATAGCCACGATTTAAGAATACAATAAAGCCATTTTAACTATCTAAACAGGACCCGTGGGGAGGTAGCATCATATAGTGGAGAGACCACTGGACATGGAGTAAGAAGACCTGACTCTGCTATGACCTCAGTTTCTTCTGTATATAAGAAAAGTGGGATAGATGACATAGAAGGTAATAATTAGCTTTGAATCTACAATTTTATATAATTTCCTTGAAAAAAAAAGGGCTACATTTTACAAGGCTACCTGGCCTACATGTGAAAAACTATGTGAACCAAAATGTTTGGTTTATTTTTTATCACATATCTACATAGTATTTAATAAAATGAAATGAATAGGTGACCTCTTTTATTGCCAATATGTTACACTCATGTATGATACTCAGAAGAGGAAAAAAATGCTCCAAACATCTTTTGTTTGGATATTATTACCAAAGAAGTTTGCATATATGTATATAGGTTATCTGGATGACTCTATTATTCATTTAATATTTTATAAACTCAGTTTTTCCATCTGCAAAATGAGTATAATGATGCCTGCCACTGACTATAGTGAACTATATTAAGAAATAATGAGATAATGTCTGCAAAAACACTTTGGACAATTCAGAACAAACCTGTCAGAGATGCCAAGATTCATTATGCTGCATTTTTGTCAATGTGCATATATATATATATATATTATTTTCCTAACAGCAAAAAAAAGAATGATAACCACTGGGTTAAATTTCAAAAGGGAAAATTACCCACTATTAATATACTGGGGGCACCAATGAGGACTGTAACTGTTTTACATCCGTTTTTTACAAGAGGTTCCAATCTTGCAAGGTATTGATGGTGTCCACACTACTATTAGACAACATTCTTATATCTTGCATGAAAGTTACCCTGTTTTAGTAGTGCTGATTTTGGCAACTCATCAAAAACTTTACTATGAATGACCTTACAGTAAAGGATAACCTCTATATGGATATATGTTGCTCCTTTTTTCCTTTTATAAAATATTCTAAACATAAAAAAAAATTATAGGGAGAAAAAAAATCCTGCCAGTTTAAAGCAAAAAGACCATCATTCATCAAGCAGCAAAATAAAAAAAATGATTTAAAGTAATTACTTGAATTGTGTGATTTAAAACAACAATAATAACAATAATTTTATTATTATCATGGCTATTATGGATTTTTGGAAATGTACTTTTTACAAAGTTAAAGCAATATCTGAAACTAGCCAGAAGTAAAGTAAGCATAGTATTTCCTGAAATTGGCATGCAAAGGCAAAAAAGGGTTTTGATAATCTCTTTTCAGATTCAGTTTTTTTTTCAAACACATATGGAGAACATGTGCAAGCATCATAAAACTTCAGGGAAAAAAAGTAGTATTTGAGATGAAGAACTCTTTCATGCATTGCATATCACAAATGTTTCTATAAGTTTCTCTGCAAAGACTTACATTCTTGCATATTAAAAAAAATCACAATATGACTATCAGTGAAAGCACTTTTGACACACCTTTGGCCACTCCAAATTTCACAGAAATATGTGGTTTACAATGAATTTCCCACAGTCAAAATGCACACGAAGCTTTCCTATACCAACATGAATGATTAATTCATCCAATAGAGGGCGACAGTACACAGCCCCAACAACATTGTATGTTTCCTTAATTACTTAATATTCTTCCATAAACAAAATCCAAGACATTGTACATGGCACATAGGAATGATGTGTTTTCTTGATTGGGAAATACCTAAATGGTTTCTAAGTGACGTATTTTTAAATGAGAGATTTTTTCTATGATTAAATGAAACAGTTATTATGGAGGGATGTTAAGTGTTAGTGTTAGAAGTGATAAAAGGATCACAAGTTATCTAAGTTCCATTGTTCAGCAGAGCTCTTGGGATTCATAGGCAGTGGCAAGGTTTGAACTGGGTTTGATGAACTTTCCCACATTTTCATATTATTTTCTACCTGTTTTTCAGAATCACAGAATTTTAAGAGTGAGAAGGAACCTTAGAGGTCATTTTGTCCAACATACTTGTTTTTCCGAATGAGAAACCTGAGAGGTGTGGCACAGAAGTGAGATGACTGGCTCCCAGTGACCCCGAAAGTTAGCGGCAGAGCCAAGAACAAAACCCAGGTTTGTCTCTTTCTGTTATACTGTGTTGCTGCCCAAACTTCTCACAGCCAGGGGACTAGTGGTAGAAGTCTCATCAACCTAACCTTAGGAGATGCCTGCGGAAATTGGAAATCCTGAAATCGCTGATTATCTCAGAGAACCTTGTGCTAAACTTGACTTGTAATAATGCCATTGAATTACATTAGCCATAGTGACTAGTAATTTTGTATATAGAAATACAAATGTTATAAGTGTACCAGAATATAATCAAATTGGGCTTTATTTACTATGGTACCAGTGCAGCCTTAACGGTAGGTAGTGATTTCCAACATGGGAAAGTGCATTTTGTGGGAGCATGATTTCTAGTTTTAAAATAAATATAAAACTTTAAACCAAGAAAGCAGAGCACTATGAATCCTTTCACTTGCTTAGTCTGTATACTTATTACAACTTTAAAATTTTTTTAAAAGATTAATAAACACATGCCAGAGTATACATATAATAACAAAATATCAGGAAAGACTATTTAAAAAAAACCTTTTAGACTGACATGCTTACCATACATATTAGGAGCTGAAAAAAGAATTCTTAAAAAGATTAGCCACTCTAATAATATTCCATTTTAAATGATTTCATTAATTTTTTTGTAGTAAATAAACTAGCTTAAATTTGTTTCCCTTTAACAAGATTAAATAATGTTGAAATACTACCACCATCACTATCACCCCCACCCCCACCCCCACCTAAAAAACATAATAATTAAAAAAAAACCCATCCTAAATATACTTTCTGCTCCCCAGGGCCTAAGTCATTCCCTGGCAATAGTTACATTATTACAGAGAAAAAACAGGTTAATTTGGTCTATGGTAAAAAAAAAAAAAAAAAAAAAAAGCAAACAAACCCCAAAACATCAGCTAATTAAGGAAAAGAAAAATCCATCAAATTGATTGCTTGGCATTCTGCAAACTAACTATTCATTAACTGATTTCTCCCCATATTTTGTGCCATCCATTATACATTATACTACATAAGGACATGTAACAGAATGAGAACTGGAACCAGGAGCTGGAAAACTTGGATTCTAATCCCAGGTCCCCTGCTGGCTTAGTATATGTCCTTTGGAAGCCTCATTTACCTTATCTGAGAAATGAGAGGCTAGAACTAGATGATCTTTAAGGTTCACTGGTAGAATCCTAAGGTTAACATAAATGACCCTCAGGCATCCAGAAAGAGTTATTAATACATTGAAGCATCTCACATGTTACCAGGGAGTGACTTGGCACTAAAGAGAATTAAGGTATTTGCAAATTTGATATTAATGGAGATGGGGAGAGGTATAGACAAGGACAATATGACTGGAAAATTTTCCTTAAATTACATTGCTTGCCTTTCGAATGTAATCTATGGGAAAAGATTGAAGTTAGTATTCCATATATGTTATACATACATATGCATATATGCAAACACATACATACATACATATAATATGACATTAATAATAAACCTTGGGTTCATTTGGAAATGTTTCATATTAAAAGGATATGTTTATATTAGCAATATTCAGTCTGTAAATACAGAAAAAAGAGATTTTAAAAATCATTTATCTCAAGGATCAAATCTAGTACTTAATTATCTAAACTAATTGGCTTTAGAATCATAACAGACTTTGGATGAAATTCAAATTAACATAAATCCTTCTAGATCCATGTTTCAGTCCGTGCTGTACCTTTAAAAGTAGAGGAGGCATCACCAAATAGCTTAAAGAAATGAAAAAAAGAGAGTGAATTACCAGAAGCACATTCAAACCAGTGGTTTTTTTTCCCTAAAATATTAAGTGGAACATACCTGTCGGAATAAATGCCGTGTGTTGCTGCAACTGTGCGTGGGCTAGTGCCTGCTGACAGTGCAAGACGCTGGGATTAAAGACGGCGCTGGCACCGTTGCTTTTTTCAAGTGCTTGTCTCTTTGGTAAAGGGTGAAGAGCACCGGGAGGAAAGGCCTACAAATAAGGAATTTTGATAAGACTTGTAGAACTGAAAGTAGAAACATACCCAGTCTACACAGAGATAAAATATTGCAACATACTTTAAAAATCGACAGCTAAAGAGATGCCTTTGCCATGCACCTTAATTCAAACAGCAGCGATGTACAATGAGTGAGGTTTTGTTATTGAGGGCAAAAGCATGATTTCATTAACCTAAGACTGTAGCACCACAACTACGGAAAAGGAAACTATCAAGCAACAAAAATGGCATCTGCTTTCAAAATGAGTTAAACTATTCTAAAGGAAAAAGGCACTTGTATTATTAATACCTAGTACTTTTTTTCCCCTAACTACATGAAAATATTTTGAGCTTAAAAGTTAATAAGGATTTTAATGAGATCTTTCTTTTACCAAATCACTGAAACTTGCTTCAAAACTTTTAGAAACAGTATTAAAACATGTTAGGATTAAATGATTCTCTTGCATTAATTACATATGAAAAATGAGATGGCTAAACACTAAATTGGATATTTCCATAAATTAATATAATGACTGTTTTCAACTGATGTTAAAACAAAAAGCAATACAAATCTCAGTTGGTTTTCTGAAAAGCTACATGCAAAGCGAAAGGTGAAAGGTCAAAGTACCAGGTCTACAGTTGCTTCGAGAGGTCGCTTCATTGCTTTGGCAGTCGACTGAGTCTTTTAATAACAGGCAGCGAGCACATGATGGCAGTGGGCCAATGGGATTCAAGCGAATTAACATACAGGTAAACAGCAAGCAGAGGTGCATCATGGGAACGGCATTGCATTGTGGATAGGTGAGAAGGAAAAAAATATTCTGAATGCAATATACAACATACAAAACACTAGGCATGCACAACAACAAAAATGTTCTCTAAAGAAATGAATATTACACCTTGAATTAGTATTGAAGCAAAAATGCATCTACTATACCTTAGTTAAAAGCATATAAGAGAGTAAGATATAGATGTTTGAAATTCAGGAAAGTTAATTAAAACAGCAGCTTGCATACACACCATAAGCATTTTTATATTGCTTCACAGAAATGCAAAAATCTTAGAGATTACATGGGTTGATTTAGAAGAACTTCTGATAAGTTAGTTGTCAAGTCAAGAATAATCTAATAATTGTGTGCAGCCCAAGTTGGGTAATATTACATGTTTTCATACCAAATCTACTGTAGCAAAGTGAAGTGTCAAACTGGGACAAAAAAATTCAGGCAAAAAAAAAAATAACAAACACCAAATTTTTTAAGCAAAAGTGTTTGGGACTTTCTTTTTCTTTGGCTGAATTATGTGGATAATTGCCTCAGTTCTGCATTTTACTTTGCCACTGTGGACCTGGCAGTGTGAAGTACCCTTCTGATTTTAGCAAGTTTTAGAATTAAAGTTTCTTTCCAATTTTCCCCGATGTCATACTACAATTTTTACATCTGTTGGCTAACTTATCATCCATTCGATAGTATCTACTACATTTGGAGTTGTGGCTTAGGTGTTTTTCACTTACCGCAATATACTGAGAAAATGACACTTTTTTCATTTTTTAGCAATATGAGTTTTTCTGAGCTATCATACTCATCTATATTCAGTAAATTTATATGTATATTTAGAAAGATCAGTGACTGAGTTAGTAAGAGCATGGAACTGAGGGTTAGAAAAGGAGTAACAGCTAAAAATAGCAGACTTGTTAAAATGCTTAAACCAAATAACATATTTAGCACATAACCATACTTTGTTGCCAATATTTGCATTTAAGGGGCTGAAATGAAAACAAAGGTTGATCTGATTAGATCACAACAGAAAATTTTGCTATTATTTTCTAGTTTTTACAAAGATCCGTGGTAGCATAATAGCATTCAGTAAAAATACATAGGATCAAAGGAATTGCCATAAATGAAACAAAAAAAAAATCCTTTTTGGTGCAGCACAATAGGTAAGCCCCTCATGTTTAGTTAAGGAATTCTTATTTATGTTGGACTTATTCTAAACTCCAGATGTGGAAGAGCAGACAGAAAATAAATAAAATATGGAAAAGCAGGCAGACTAACACTGAATCGAGACACGTGATGTGCCACATTTTCATCCATAAATAAAGTGTCACTCACCAACATTTGAAAATTCTGATTAAAAAATATGGGGGGGGAAGAGAGAGAGAGAGAGGGAGAGAGACAGAGAGAGAGAGACAGAGAGAGAGACAGAGAGACAGAGAGAGAGAGACAGAGAGAGAGAAGTGCTGTGATAGTCAAAGCAGGAAAAACCCACAAGGAAATCAGGAAACAGGGAATGTTTGAGGAAGAAAAAGATATTCAGGATGACTGAGTGCCAAAGAGAAGACTGGGGAGAAGAATGGATACAGAAGAAGTTTAAATGAGAGATGAAAAAAAAGGAGTCTGGGTAGAAGGAATACATTAGAATCAATGGCTGCCTCTGTTGATGAACCATGGCGTCTGCTTTTAAAAAATGAACATTGGCTACACAGGTGAATTCCTTCCAGGTAAGTTAGTATACTGTCATATCGCTTCTGTCACTTGTTTGTTTAAAACACTGAGGCTTATTTCCCTCTTACTGGAATAACATAAAAAAAGTTTAATCAGTGACATGTCCTCTTTTTCTAAAGGGAATTAAAATGAATTTGATAATCTAGCATACCTGAGCTTCAATTATCTTTGCATTTCAAGTAACATCACGTCCATTTTGGTCGTGTACTAGACTATAACTTAGTTTCTGACTATTTTACTCTTATTTTAGCACCAAAGAACCAGCAGGACTCAATAATGCCTATGGGAACCACTGGTGTCCTTGGAAGACCTATTGTACAGGCAAAGAATAAAAAAAAAATAGGGAGAAGAAAAGAAGAAAGAAAATAAAAATGAAAAAGTATGTGGAATTGGAAGTGATGGTATGCCATGCCATAACTGCCTCAGACTCTACTCAATGGCCTTCGAATCATCATTTGCTTCTCTCTGGACTATTGTGAGTTTTATAGTAGTTCTAATTTTCTATGTAGCAAAACTAACGCCTTCACTCATCCTAAAAGAAACTTTGCTAAGAATGAAGTCCCCCTGTTCCTGAAATTCTTAGATGCCATCCTCCCCCCAAACCCTGAACTCCATGAAATTTTCCCTTGAGAACTGCCTTCCCTTTCTTATTCCAACTCTGTAAATGATCTTTATTTTCTCAAATATCTTACAGAACTTTGCATAGACCCTTCTCTGTACATATCACATTATACCATATATTATAGGCATGTGTTTATATCTAATCCTCCTTATTAGATATTATATTTCTCAAAGGTTGGTGTTGGGCCATGTGACTTATTTGTTTTTTCCCCAGGGCCTAGCACACAAGCAGTACTTAAAAAATGATTTGAATTATCTAGCCTTTTTTCATCATTTCTGCCCAGACAAACTTTCCTTGCTATACTGAACCAAACCTCGTCCTTACATCTCACTCTTCTTCTTCCATACAGATCAAGAGGTTGTCTTATCATGTTTTGCCATTGTGTGTTGTCCACTAGCCCTTCCCTGTCCAGACATTAGTGAGACAGTGAATTCCTTAGCCCCCTTTTTGGTTCTGTTAAGCACACCACTCAACTGTGCCACTTTCTGCTATCCGACCCAGACTGAATTTGTCCAGATCTGTGATTTCATTGGTGTTAAGAGATTTCTACTTTAGGGAACTCTCCATACCAATTCAGATAATCTGCACCACCCTGCAATTTATAGTCTTTAGAGAGCAGCCTGGGCCAACTCAAGGTCAAGTGACTTGCTTCTGATCATCTAGTTAGTATGTACCAAAGGCCTGAACCCAGGCTAGGCCTTCCTTTGCTAAACCTTCCTGCTTCTTATCACTGCTAATATTTTCTACACGCTTACAAAAGGTTTGAATGAGACTGTAATGCATAAGTCGCTCCAGAAATAGCTTTGCTGACAGAAAACTCAACTTAATTCTCCAAATTCACAGCATCACAGGGACCATGTTATCCCAAACTCCAGCCAGACCTGACACATATTGCTGCTTTTCAAGCTAATAAAGGCTTTTGCTAAAGGAATGTGCTGTCACTACAGTACTATTGTTTCAGAAAGGAATCTTTGCTGAGTTGTTAGAGACCTAATTGCACAAACACCCAAAGGCTGCCTGTTTCTTTTTAGTCAGAGCTGTCAGTTATATCTGCTTTATAATGCATTCCTTCTTCAAATAGCCAAAATAGTAGATGACCCCTCTGCAGCATGAGAAATAGAGAGAAAACAAGGCATCAGCTGAAGGAAAAGGCAATTTAAAATGCTTTCTTGGTAATGATTGATATTGAAAAGTTAAGATTTTCCCCCCTTAATTTAATTTGGGCTAATTTTTTTCTTCTGTACAAAACCTAAAATCAGGACTAGAGATGATCTTCTGTATCTAATCCATATAAAATGATATCCAAGTTATTCCGATGAAACCCTGTTTTAAAGATCTTTATATCTCCTTACCTTTCTTAGTCAATGCACTAAATTATCTGAAATTCATTTACATCTGAAACCTAACACCTGTCTATATCACTTTATAAAAATGGAGGAGTGGGCCAGTCAAGTTAGCTCCAGCACAATGCTGGACTTAAACCTTTCAATATTTGTTATATTAGACATTTAAACATCTTAGCGTCTTTATGAAAAGCATTTTGACCTCTTAAATCTGATGAAAGGGTCTTGGAGACTCCCACAGATCTGTACTATACTTTGAGAACCAAATGATTACACAATTCCATTTATTTTTTAACCTTTCTAAGATCTATTTGTCCAGAACCTAAAGTTTATCCTGTGCTTTTATAGCTCCATATATCTCCAGTTTCTTTTCATAAATAGAATATAGATAGGTTGCTAGTATAAAGCTTTCCTAGATTCAGTATTCAGAATAAGGGCCAAGGGACAGGACAGGAAAACTGAGGGCCTATACAGGGTCTGACCAGGAGACAAAGGACAAGAGAACAGAGTTTGGAGGCCAGGCAAGTCCTAGCAAGATTGAACAGAATGTCATATTTCAACTTTGAAAAAAAAAAAGGTGGGAAAGTGGCCAACTATACTCAGTTTCTACAAGTTTTTCATGAACAACTGAAATGTGTATAACAGATGCAAGGGTTTTTAAAGAATGTTTAAATTTTCATATATGTAAATAAAATTGATTTGAACTTTTGTATATAATTACTCAGGAAAATTCTCTCCAATTAACTTTACAGATTTAAAAAAAAACTTCTTTGGTGAGAAATGGATTATCTTTTGATTGTTATAGTTCAAGAAGTACAAAAGGAGCAATGAAATATAAGCATTGTATCTCTGGCACTTAACACAGTTCCTGGCCTATATTGGACACTTAATAAATGCTTTGTTAAAGGGCAGCTAGGTGGTGCAGTGAATAGAGTACTGACCCTAGAGTCAGGAAGACCTGAGTTCAAATCCAATCTCAGACACTTAACACTTTGCTAGCCATGTGACCTTGGGCAAGTCACTTAACCCTAATTGCCCTGCATCCCCCCACCCCCTCCAAAAAGCAATAACTAACTAACTAAATAAATAAATAAATAACTTTGTTGAATCAATTACTCCTTTCACGGGCTACAAATTTTAAATTGTTTTATAGTCATAATTTTTTGAGCTGAATAAACAAACAAACCCAGCTTGCGTTTTAACTTCAAATGTCTGCAAATTTGTTCTGTAGTTCATTTACTTCTCAGGCAGCAGTAACTGCTGAATGAAGTCTGTGAATTTCTTAACTAGGTGACTGGATTATTGGAATCATTTGACTATATTAATCATAAAAGTCACAATTACATTCATATTTTCATATCAAGAAACAGCAGAGTATGCCTCTAGTGTATTGGCAGTGTTAGCATCAGAAGAGAAACATGTTGATTCATCCAACTGAATCCAGAAATCCACAAAACTTGCAGTTGACTTCAGCTAAATAGATGTGACAACTGCAGTATTTTACATGTCCTTGTTAGAGAGGGAATGTGGCTTCTCTTTCTGGTAAGACCATTTTTGGGGTTGTTTTTCAGTAGACAGAGAATTCCCACAATATTAGGAATCTGTATTTAGATACAGTGTAACAATGGAAGAAACTAGTTTTTAGTGCTACATTTACTGCAAAAACTTTCCTGAATCTATGTTGGTGACATGAACATATTCCCCACAGCTGTGTTGTGAACTGCTACCATCAGGCCTTGTCATCTGGCCATGTAAACTGAGTTCTGTGTTTGGAGCTCAGGAAGATTTATGGAGACTTAGATTTATTATTAATACTATAGTTCAGCTCTACTAGGGGTTGAATATGATTTTGTGGCATAGTGTAGAAACCTATTATCATTATTTTTCATTTTTTTTTCTATTGGAAAACATACTGGGAGTTCCAAAATAACTTTTTACATCATTTAAAAGTGAGCTTCCTTATGTCTAAAATCAGAGAAAATAATATTTACATTATCTGCCTCATAGAGTTGTATGAGGAAAACACTTTATATCAGTGTTATTAATATGCCTATTTGAAACTTAGAATCGCTTATATATTGGAAAAATAAAAATATATTTCTCATAAGATATTAAGAAAGCTGAAACTAAAGTGTTTTTCACTTTGAAAACAGTATATAAAGTATATAAAATGCCTTATTTTTTAAAAAAGCCCTTTCATATGTGGAAATGATGATAACTACTTAATTATTACAGTACTTCTTATTTTTATAAAGCCAAAATAATTCATTTGCCAAAAAAAGAAATATTGGTTTATATTGTAAAATAATATTATATTTTTTACACGGCTCCATTGATACAGATGCATTTAGGAAGATAACAAGTTCAGAGGAAATGATACAGGAGAGGAGAAATGAGAATGAGGAAGACATGAAAAATAGCAGCCCTTTGAAAGAGACCTGAAGGACAAAACAAGGACATGAGACAATGTAGAAATTACACATAAAAAATCTTAATAAATTTCCCCAAAATCACAGAACGTGTCATTTTGACGGGTCACTTAATTAAGTACTGGTATGTAATTGATACGAAATATATTTAAAGGGGAAATAATTGCCTCTGACCTTTCTTGTATTAAAGCAAGGTATTGGTAGGCCAGATTTCTTATACAAACAGAGATGAATTTGGAATTGCTACGCTCAAGCAGGTAAGAGCAGAAGAAATTCTGAGCAAAGCCTGAAATGTCTGCCTTGCTTTGTCCAACTTTGTTTCCAACATTGCTACTCAATGAAGCTAATGAACTTCATTTGCTTTTTGGTTCTCAGTCTGAAGACATAGGGCCCAAACCTTCTTCACTTGTTACAGTCAATGCTCTCAACACAGCATCTGTATAACCCAGTGGTTCTCAACCTGTTGTTATGTTCAATTTGTAACAATGAAAATACATCCTGCATATCAGATATTTACATTATGATTCATAGCAGTAGCAAAATTAGTTATGAAGTAGCAACAAAAATGGTTGGGGGTCACCACAATATGAAGAACTGTATTAAAGGTCATGGCATTAGGAAGGTTGAGAACCACTGGTAACTGTTCCCCACAAACACATAGCTTGATAATGTTCTTGTATCCCATATCTTCCATTCCCTGTTATCAGGAAAATAAACCTATACATTTAAATCTGGAGGTTAAGAAATAAAGTTGGAGAGGAGAGCAGGAAGTATTTAATAACTCTACACCCAAGGGGTTTATCTATTGTGCTGAAATAGCAAAGGAAGGGCAAACACTGAAGAAACTAATATAGTAGGGGAGAAATCATAGCAGCATTCCCAATTTCCTAGCTACTTTGAGGGCAATACAAAGGGAATGTGGCCTAAGGAAAATTCCTACTGTTAAGGGAACCATGGCTGGACAGGAGGAAGGTGGTAAAAGGCAAAGCTGGAGAAATGCTCACTTACCATCACTGTCGCTGCTGCAGCGGCTGCCTGAGCGGCGACGGCAGCCTGGTTGGCTTGGTGCTGAGCAGCTTTGATTTTGGCCTGCAAGTGTGCAGGAGGGTGGAAATATTTGCATTTCTCCCTCATGCAACGACCCTTTATGTAATCCATACAAACGGTTACAGTGTTGTCATTTGTATCAATCATTGTGCTGTCTGAAGGATGAGCAAAGCGGCAGTCAGTCTCTCCTCGGGCACAGTTTCCTCTCTGGAACTCCCTGCACACCTAAAAACATGTGGCAGAAAAGAGAAATTGAAGAGGATGGACCAAGTGGCCAGAATGGCCTGCATTCTTAAAGGAAGAACGGTGTGGTTTTTCTCCTGTCAATGGTTGCTCCTTCCATCCATTTATGAGAAAGTCTTACTTAACTAGAACTCAACACACCAAATTATATAAACTTAGAAGACACATAAACTAACCTCAATCAAACACAGCATTTTGCTAGTCTCTACTTCTAGGAAGAAGAGATAAATACCCAGAACATGAGCTGAGATGAGTCCTAGCAAAGGATTCACCTACAACTAGGTATGATCTCTTCTTTGCCCTCCCACATTTCCATGGTTTGCTCTGGGTCCCTACAAGTTTACATATGACAAAAAGGGGTGGTGGCAGAGAGTATAAGCTTACTTTTCTCCTTACCAAGGTAAGAGTCACTCCTACTAGATATAGTAATAATTGATGTCCACAATTATGAGTCTAATGAACTATATGATCATTAATCATCAAAGACAGATTCAGTGAAGCTCACTATAGTATACTTGGTGAGACACGAAAGTGAATTACTATGTTTTAGAAATATTTCCAATAGGAAGCACTGAAACGGAAAGGGCTTTTTCCTCAGCTCTCATCTCAGAATTGCAAGTAAGCAGAACATGTCATCTGCAAAGCATTCTGGTTCAACACAGTTTTACTATATAAAGCAAAATCTCTTTTGAATTAAGAAATTAATTTGTTAGCACTAATGTCAGTAGCACAGAAAAAAGACTAATAACATTTTAAATTATCTTCAGCTTTTAATTCTAAAAGTAAAATGTTATTTTGTCAAAGTAGTGTTTTGTGTCTTAATCACATTTGTTGGTGTATGAAAGTGTTTAAATGAGCTTAGTTCTTGGTGTGAAATGCAAGCTTCCTAAAAATCAAACCTATTTCTTGAAAACATTATAAAAATATCAGTAGGTCTTTCCTGCTAGGAACATTAGATAACAGTCTGTTTTTAGCTTGTAACATGTAACAGAGAAAAGTATTTTGATTTTTCTCCTAAATTCCATGTAAAGATTTTTTCATAGCTGGAAAGAATATACTCTTTAGTCATGTTTTGTACTCATCAAGTGTTCCTACTGAATAGTATTGGGGTGAATATACTCTGCTGTTGTAGGCTTTATTATTTACTTGCAATAAACTAAAACCTGCTTTGCCAAAGGCCATTTCAATTATTTTGTCTTATATGATGAAGGTCTGGTTATCCCCATCACCTGGTTTTGACTCAGCAGTTTTAACCTATTATTGTACAATGCTCATCATCAATTCTCTTGTGAGGCCAGTAGGTGGAGCCCAAAACATTTTGCAGTTTTTTGAAAGGCAATTATTTTTCAATTTATGTTAGAATTACTCATCAAAAAGGACGTGGGGCTTAAATTTTTTCCCCCTTTAGTTTTTCACAACTTTCCTTTGTAAACTTATTTCAAAGGTAGTCCTATCTGCCCCATATTTTATTCTGTTAGTGGGGTCTAGCATATTGTATTTACTTGATAAGTATTGAAGATTGGAGTAACTGATGCTCAGGGTGGGAGATGATGATGTCAGGATATTTTTAAGCCCTTTGTTTTGTGTGTGAAAAAATTTTATGATATACATTGGGCATGGATGTGTATGAATAAGGTAAGTATGTGCTTTGTTCTGAATACTATGAATGAAAAAGAAGCATGGTTCCAATAAAAGCCTTCTGAAAATGTTTATTTAAATAGTGGCAGCCTGAAAGTCTAGATTCTAAAACATTTAAACATTTCATTGCCACTAGAATTTAGTAGGCAAATACTCAAACGTTTATTTAACTCAAATACAAGTTGAAAGAACATATTCTCATGATTTAATACAAAGGACAGCATAATTTCAAAGTACCTTTACCCAAAAGCATACAGAAATTAAAACCGGAGGTAGATTTAAGTGAATTTCTCTGTAAATTTGCTATAATATTTACATTTTATACTCATGACCAATTCTACAATAAGGAATGTAAAATATAAAATAAACAGATAAATTCTATAGCTCAGATTTAAATGGAAACTAATAGACAAAGCATTTGTTGGGGTTTCCTTGAGTTAGAACAACAGAATTATGCCTTATAACTGCTACAATTATTTTAAAATCACATTTCACAATACCCTTGAAAGATTAGTTTTAAAAAATCTACTAGTCTACAGGTTTTTTATTAAATTCTCAAATTTTCTCCTATTTACTAAGCACAATACTGCTGTGTGTCCAATGATAGGAAACATAAACTGAACAAAGTTCTCTGGGTCTTGTTTTCATTATTATTAAAATTCTAACTCACTCAGAGTTCAGTTCCTTTTCATACTTATATCTACAAACCAGTCTGCCTTTTTGTTTGTTTGTTTTTGGCATGGTGGCTTCACTAGACCTGAATTACTGTTTATACACTCACTAGCACAGAAATGCACTTCTAATCATGAACATTAAGGAAAGTACCTCGAGTTTATCTGTCCTGAGGAGTTTCTGAGTAGCAGCTGAGCCAGGGACTGTAACAGGTGGGCTTCCAGGAACAATAACAGGTGTGGTGGGTAGAATTTCAGTAGGGACTAGCCCAACTCCAGGGGTTACAGGTGTTAAGTAAGGAGCAAAACTAATTGCTGCATTTGTTCCTAGTGCTGGACCTACAGGAAACGTAGGCTGTGAAATGAAGACAACATATGAGAAGAGAAATAGATAACTTTTTGTGCAAATTTTTAAAAGAAGCTTTCTTTTGAAACAAAAAGTTAGCAAATGAAAATTAAATACAATTTTATAAATCTATTGGATGAATATTTTCACTTGTTTCAAGAAGGATTTAACAACAGTTTTAAAGGGCATATAACAGTTCTGCTAAGGGGATTGTTTGGGGAAGAAGAAATCTAAGACAGCACCTGTGCACTTGGCTCCTCCTGTAAAAAAAAATGTTCCTTCAAAATAGCTTCAATGTATAAAAAGACACCTGCGAACAATCTGAGCATGCAACAATAAAGAGAAAATGGAGTTATTACTCATGCAAAGGAAAAAGAAAAAGAAAAGTTTCATTGTGATTTCTCAGCATTTCAAATTGTTGAATGTTCAGTTACAAGATGCTAGCCTATTACACCCCTACACCCTAGAATTACAGAGTTAGAAAATTATCCAGTCCATCCCCTTCATTTTACAGGTGAGTACTGGTGAGGTCATCTGTCCCAAACCACGAGTCCTGTGTGCAAATACCCAACAAATGGTCAATGATGTCTGTCCTTTGCTGTATAGCCACCCCCTCCCCACCCCTAATCCAACATCATTCTATCTTTTCCAATCACAAAAGAGAGTAACATGAAAACCTTGATTTTCATATAACATGACTGAATCTGCTCACCAGCTTCCTTCCTTCCTTCCTTCCTTCCTTCCTTCCTTCCTTCCTTCCTTCCTTCGTCTCTCTCTTTCTCTCTTTCTTTCTTTCTCTCCTTCCTTCATTCCTTCCTCATATGCGTGTATACGTATATTACTTTCTAGTTTAATATTCTGTCTAAAATTGGGCACAAAACTTACTCTCCATCCCTTTGCCTCCACCTCAAAGAACCCCTCTTTTTTGCAGGCTGCCACTCAAGCACCACCTTCTACAAAAAAGCCTCTCCCAAGCCTCCCATTGGTGCCCTCCATTTCTATTCTGAATTCACTTATTTTTGTACATATTATCTCCCTCTGTAGAACATAAGGGCAGCTAGGTGGCACAGTGGACAGAGTATAGGGCTTAGAGTCAGGAAGACACAAACAGACACTTAGAAGCTGTGTGACCCTGGGCAAGTCATTAACCCTATTTACCTCAGCTTCTTCATTTACAAAGTTATCTGGACAAGGAAATGGCAAATACTCCAGTAGTTTGCCAACAAAACCCCAGATGGGTTCAGGAAGGGTTTGACGCAACTGCAAACAACTGAACAACAGCATAGAATGTATGCTCCTTGAGAGCAGAGACAATTTCACTTTTAATCTGTATTCTCAACACAGCCTACCTCATGGTAGACTCTTAATAAATGTTGATTGACTGTGTTTTTAGTTCCAATTCAGCTTTTGTTGTATCATACAGCCACTTTTTTTTTTGCATAGGAGGAGGGGAGGAAAGATTTCATCTGCCATAGGAGATTTGTTTATTCTCTCTGATTACATCATGAACTGAATAATCACCATAGTTATTCATTAAATAGCCCTCATACTATTTTGTTGCATGCTGGTTGAGAAGCAATGCTCTAAAGTTTTTTTCTTTTTTTAAAAATTTGTTTATTTATTTTAAATTTACAACATTCAGTTCCACAGTCCCTTGAGTCCCAAATTTTTTTCCTCCTCCCTCTCCTTCATCCTCAACCTCCCCCTCCCCATGGTGGCATGCTTTTGTGTTTTTTTTTAAAGAATATCAAGAGTGATGAATTTTTTCAAGTGTCATCTAAATATTTGTAAAATGGAATATGAATATACTACCATTAGGGGAAATAATGTGCAGTTCACAGGAAAACATGAATTTTTAAGCCTTACTGTTAAAACATTCAATGATATCCCTAAGATTTTCTTAATAAATGTTTCACTTTATCAATTCAATCTGATTCAATTCAACATTTATTAAGTTCCTGTTCAGTGGAAGGGACTATGCAAGGTGCTAGGGATGAATGCCAAGGTCTCTGCTCTCCAGGAGATTAAATCCTACTGGTGGACACATCCTGTACCAACTGAATAAATATTAAAAATATACAAAAATAACAAATTACTTGAAAGAGGAAGAGAGTGCCAATACATGAGATTGGAGAACACTGATCAGGAGAACCTTTGTATAGTGGGGTGCTCCTCAGTTCTGCTAGGTAGAAAGCTTAGGGATGTGTGAAGGATGTGTTACAATGAAAAGGATTTTTATATGAAAGCATTTTTAATATGAAAGGGTTGATAAAAAACATTTTCTTTTTAAAGAATACCAAATTACCTGGGCAAACAGATTTCAAATGTGTTTGACAGAAGACAACAGATCCTTGCTATTTTATAGAATTTTTGTTTTACTCCCATGAGAGACTGAAGAAGTCTTTACTGCAGTAACTAAGTGCTGGCTGAGCTAATTATAACCACACTTGTCAGCACTGCTGTCTCAGCATTCTCACAAGAATCTCCCAGATCTTTAAAATTCAGACATAAGATTTACTTGGGGAAGAAGTTCCTACATAGTCTCTCAGCATGGGAAATAAATAGTGGTTAGCTCTTCTTTCATTTCCATTTTTTCCTCTTCAAAATTTAGTGTATTTGTATATGAATGTTTCTTATCCATGGGTTTTCACTGGCTTTTTATAGCTCTCATAACTATAATTTAGTTCCATTAAAAAAAAATCTCAGTCACTTTGAATAAACGTGAACTGCAAAGTGGTGGAATTTTTGTGAAAATGTAACTCTGAAGGACCTTAACTTCCTGGGCATGATATGTGAAAATGCTCATGAAATATTACTTTTCTAAGTGTATAATTTAAAACCTTTGGATGATGACCAAATTCTATAGTAACGGAATAAAAGAAAATTTCCCTCTTAACTATTATTTTCTTATTTTTAAGAAAGAATGTTCCCAATCCCAGGTTAGTCTATTTTGGGGGTATGAGCCAGTGCAGAAGCCCAAAGAACCAAATACTTGAATATTTGCTGACAGAACAATCTCAAATCTCTTGATGATATTTATACATATCTTCAATTAAATTCCATGAAACCATCCCCCCCACCCCAGAAAACCCAACATATTTCATTTATTAAAAGTAATTATTAGGCTAAAATAAATCTCATTATTTATTTTATTGCTTAAAAAGTAGCGTGAGACAGCATGGAATTAGAGAGGACTGGGCTCTGCCAGGAAGTCCTTCTTCTCAGATGTTCTGGCTGTGTGATCCTGGACAAGTTCCTTCACCTGCCAGTGTTCCAAGTTAGCTCTCAAAATATAAATTACAGAGGAGATTGCTATCTGCATTGGTAGAGGAAGCTGATCCCTGGGAGCTCACTATATTTATGAAATCACAGGTAGAATAAAAAAATTGATCAAAATAAAAGATCAAGTGGTAACAAAGTTCACTTTTTGTCTAGCAAGAGTCCAGTCTGATGTAGTTTTGTAAGGTGTGTAAAGCACTTTACATACGTTATCTCAACAGATTGAACAACTCTAGAAGGTAGGTGATATAGCATTTTCCCCATTTGACAGATGATAAGACTGAGACCCACAGTGGTTACGTGACATGTTCAGAAACACACTGCAATTAAATATTTGAAGATAGATTTGAACCCAGATCTTCCTGACTCCAAATCTATGGATCTATCTACATAGTATTTAACTCATCTCCCTATTTTAAGCATTGCTTAATGCCAATAATCAGGAGATGGTTTTAGAAGGTTAGAACTCTAGCTCCATCTTGCAAGATTTTAATGCACATAGAGGAGATACCTTATCTGAAAAGACCCTCAAACCTGAACTGTTCTTCTAAATCAAATAAATTATCTTCTTTATATCTTATAAAATATTTTTCTTCTATGTCATATCTTAATAAATATTAATCACATTGGGGGTCTCTATTAAAAAGTCACCTATCAATCAAGTATGTGACTTTAATGAGGTGACCCAGTGTAGAAAATTATCTGTGAAGACTGCCTTGTTTCCGTCTCATCTTTTATTGAGAATATATCTGATGGTTGTGTAGACTTTATCACAAATATTCTACAGAGATATGAAAGCAGACATATAATTTCATGATCGTTATCTTAAATAAAAAAAATTATAGAATCTTAGTGTTTTAAGGGAATTCTAAGGTCATTTAGTCCAAATCCCATGTTTTTTCTTTTTCTTTTTTGGAGGGGAGATGGCAGGACAATTGGGTTTAAGTGACTTGCCCAAGTGTTAAGTGTCTGAGGCTGAATTTGAACTCTTGTCCTTCTGACTCCAGGGCCGGTGCTCTGTTCACTGTGCCACTTAGCTGCTCCATGTTTTTCTTAAAGTAAAAGCATCGATCATGATGCTTGCCATTCTTTTGGAATCTTTCCCTTCTTAACATAGTTTGAGAAGTAATGCCTGAAGGTTTTGAAAATTATTACCTTCAGATTCCTTCAAAAAAAGTGTCTGATCAGGTCCTCACTTAATCTTCTTTAATGCTATTTCATTTCCTCACATGTATTAGATGTTAGTAAAATTAGGTACTAAGACAGGGTCCAAATGTGGTAGTTCTACTATTACTGTTCTTGAAACACAACTTGAAAACATAGCTAACAGTGGCAGCATATCTGTTCCCTTATATATCTGTTACCCTCCTGTTTCATCTACAAATTCTCTCAGGAAAATGTGACTTAGTTGTTCATGTACTCTCAACAGGCTCATCTTCTCCTCAGCCCCTTTTGTGATGTAACACTTCTTTCTATAATTCTTTTTTTAATGTAATAAACTTTATTTGTTTTCTTGTTTACATAATTTATTTTCATGAGATTTTTGAATTACAAATTTTCTCCCCGTCTTTCCCCTACCCCAACCCCAAAACAGCGCTCCCACTGTTGAGCTCCTCCCCTGGTCTGCTCTCTAACTTTCTGGTAGGGCAGGGAGGGTCTCCCTATCCCACCACCTGTATATCTGGATTCCTAGTTGCAGGTATTGCAGACCTTTAAATTCTAGCTTCTTTCAGTTCCTCCCTTGTCACCCACTCCCACTGGAAGGACAACCAATTCAATACAGGCTGTGTAGGTGTGATTATACAGGACATCTTCATAGTAGACATATTGTGACAGTGATCATATGTCCCTCCTTCCTATCCCTCCCCCCTTGTTCTGTTCTCTACCCTGTCCCTGTCCCTTTATTGAAGTGTGAGCATCCAGCATCCCTCCCCCAGACCCTGCCCTCCTCTCCATCATCTCGCCTTTCATCCCCATTCCCCCTACTCTGTTGTGTGGCACGATGCCCAATTTTTCTTTCTATAATTCTTTTCCAAAGTGTTTTCCAGGTGAAGTTGTATCCTAAACTAGTATTGCTATTTACTACCTTTTTTCCAGTAGGCAAGGACATTATTTGCTTTTTGGGCTCTGCTCACCTCCTTGATATGGTCATTACTTTATGTCAGACCTCTCTAGGATATAATAGTCAATGCCTTTAAACCCACCTCTGCCCATTTTTTGGGACTGTTGACTCTATGCTGTTTAACTACAACAAACCTCTTCCTCTCACCCCTGTCCTCCAGCCTCTTAGTCTATGTGTCTGGAAGACTATGGTTTAGGAAATTTTGTTTTAACTTAGAATAATGCCAAAGTTGTGATAACTATGAAACACTTGTGATTTTGCTTGTGTATGATTATTCATTCTACAACACTTCTACCCTTCTCATCCTTTGTAATTCTTGCCCATATTTTCCCATAAATTTCAGAAAGATGATATACCTAATGCAATTGATATTTCCTGTAATTTTTTTGGCATTTTGGGGGTACCTGTGTGCCACTTAATCTGCCCATCTGTTATCTTTCATTCTCAACACTTGTTTTTCAGTAATGTTTTTGAGTCTGTCCTTTTACCAGAGTTGTCAGTTAGTAACACGCAACAACCTTCTTAGGCCTAACATAAACTTTTACATTGTGCTTTGAGCTAGTTATAATTTAAATACATTGAAATCATAATGTCTTATGTTAACCAGGCATAAAACATTACTGGGAAATACTGTTATTAAATTGATGGGCTTTTATAGTAGTGGGTAGATTGTAGTTATTGAAATTCCAAATATAATTCATTCCTCATCCTATTCAATTCTAGACTCAGTTAATTATTATTCTGTAATGATTTTTTCGAGATATAAATATTTATGGCCCAATTTAATGGGATCCATGTCATAATATAGACAACATTAATTTTCTTTTTCCATAGTAGATAGTAAAGCCTGTCTCTTTGCTATGGATTTCACTGAACAAGTGTTTAGAAATCTATGGATTTTCTTTTCTATCAAGTTCAATCAAAAGATAAAAAGTTTATGAACTTGTTGACAATATGATGATAATTTATGTCATTAACATATCTTTTCAATATCTTAGATTAGGAAAAATGCAGATAGGATTACTTTATGAGACATGTAAATTTGATTCTTATTCTGTACAATCTTTCATGAATATCTTCTTCCTTACTGAGATATGTATTAAAACAAAAAAACAAACACCTAACAAGAAAATACATTCCCTGAAAACAGTTAAGCAAAACTACCTGATACTGTGATTATGATTGATATTCCTATTATTTGGGACTTTAGGCACTCGTTAACAGAGAGACAGGATGTGTGCTTTACCTCTGCTAGCATGGTACAAAATTGTCCCTTATCTATGACAAGAGGATTGTTGGTTTGGTTTGGTTTTTGCCTTTTATAGAGATTGTATTTACATTTTTTTGTAGTTATTTTCTTTTAGATCTCTTTTCTTCCTGTTGCATTACTTTTTGTATGCCCTGCCATGTTTCAATGAATTCTTCATATTTATTTTCCTTATGTCCTGGTAAAATTCCATAATGTCTGCATACTATGGTTTGTTCAGACATTCTATAATTATATAATGATCCATAAGCAGGAATATAGGAACTACCACATTTGAACCTAAACACCTCAATCCCCAACTTGCCTGACAAAGAAGTAGAAATAGTACTTAGGAAGGTGAAATTGGGAAGAATAGCTGGATCGGGCTAACCACATACCAGGGAAATCCTTGCTGGAGTTAATACAATCTTTTTAACACTAAAAGTCTGCTTTAAAAGATATCTCAAGGAGGGCAAAATGCAAAGAAATTGAAAATAAAAACAAGGATTATATTAATACCTTCAAAAGGTGACTAAGAAAACATAATTAAGTACTCTCATGTGCCCACTTATTTATCTATATAAAATATGAGACTTATCTACATGAAAATCTTGATAAAACTAGTCGATCGGTTAGCATTTATTAAGCCCCTGCTAAATGCCAGGAGCTGTGCTAAAGGCTGGAGATACAAAGAAAAGCTCAAGGAACTCTTTGCTCTCAAGGAGACTAATGAAGGTGACAACATGTAAAAAAAGCCAAACCTATATACAAAACATGACATATATGGGATAAACTGGCAATAATCAACAGAAGGAAGGAACCAGCATTAAGAGGGATCAGGAAAAGCTTTTTATAGAAGGCAGGATTCTAGCTGAGACAAATTCCTCTCCTTGGAAGTTGAGAAATGAAGAGGAAGGAGAGAATTCCAGGCATGGGAAGGAGCAAGTAAAAACACTCATGAGATGAAATGGCTTATGAGAGGAATAGCAGGAAGGCAATATTGTAACCAGATTTCAGAGCACCTGATGGATGGCACGGGTAGGGCAATAAGCTCTAAGAAAACTGGAAACGTAAGAAGAGCACAGATTATGGAGGGGCCTTACAATCCAAATGGAGGGATTTTATATTATATCCCAGAGGTAATAGGGAGCCACTATAGTTTAGTGAAAGGGGTGGGGTGACAAAGTCTTCTGCTTTAGGAAGATCAAGTTGATGGCTGAAGAGAGGATGGACCAATTAGCAGGCTATTTCAAGAGTTGGCTATAGGTAGCAGAAAAGAGATAATTAGGCAGTAGCATTAAGCTGACCCTCAGAGGCAAGACAGGGTCATTCAAAGGGCTTGCAATAAACTTTGCTGAATGTGGAGGATGGTGTTTGGACACTTCAGGAGATCAGCATTTAAAAGAGGCAGTCATGTGGCTCAGTGTTAGCCCCTGGTGGGGATGGGAAGAAGTGGTTGGGTCTTTGGGAAATCATGTTTAGGTGATGACAGTACAAAGTTGTAGAAGCTCAAAGTCAAAATAGAATGCCAATGGTAGTATCAAGCAATGAGAAGACTTAGAAAAAACAGTATTAAAATTCCAGGACTTTGGATATATATTTTCTACTGCACCCTACCATAAGTATTTATTGAAAATAAGCATTCATGTGACTATATTCTAGACAATCCTTGAAAAGGTAAGGAATTAGAAAGGGGATGCCATCTAGGCAGCTAGGTGGCTCAGTGGATAGAGCACTAGAGCTGGTAAAAGGAAGATGTACATTCAAATCTGGCCTCAGACACTGCCTAACTATGTGACCCTTGGCAAGTCACTTAACCTCTGTTTGTCTTACTCTACTGGAGAAGGAAATTTCAAATCACTTCAGTATCTTTGCTAAGAAAACCTCACGTACAGCATTGGTGTGCTATGGTCCATGGGTCATGAAGAATCGGATAAAACTGAACAACAATGAATGAAATAGAAGACCGGAAGGAGCATCTGTGGGTTCGGGTGATAGCCAAAAGAATGGATAGCAGCGTTTATATAAGAAAAGGTTAAACAAATGAGAGACAGATATACAGATACAGAGAGGCACACAGAGGGGGAGAGAACAGCAATAAAGCAAACTCAAGAATCTTGGAATTGCTATGCTCACTAACTTTAGAATCACCTACTTGACCTCCACTAAGTAAAATCTCCATTTTTTTCTTTCTCATTTTATCTTTGTCCCTCCTAGTCAACAAAACTACCCCATCATTCAATGCCCAGCACTTCAACAACTTGTTACTTCTTGATTAATAAGAGGTCAGACTGTTGAAATCACAAGAATTTTGTGTTCCCATATATGCCCCCCACTGAACTCAACTCTTCTAGCTTTCCAGTAAACTGGAAAGATTTTAAAATAAAAAGTTGTATTTTTTCCCATCATAATTAGAACATATGATCTGATAAAACAGGACTGTCTTTTGTATGCCCTGAGCAACATCTAGCAAATGTGTTTCTCAGTCAATATGAAATTAATCACAGGCTTCTGGTAACTGGATTATATAGCACTTACTCAAATGGACAAAGGGAATACTGCAGCTAGAAAATGAAAGTGAGAGGCACTTAACATAAGAAAAAAAATGATCATAATGCAACCAACAATGTTAGGGGAAGGAAGGCAGGGCTTAAATATTCCTTAGCTCAGGCAGGATTGTTCTGTAATCCTGGGCACTCTGTGCTGTACAAAGGCATGCAGAGTTTAGGGACAGACCAAAGTATCCAATCCTCAACCAAATAAGAATAAATTCAAGCATATCCCTATCCGAAGCATACCATTTTAATTTGGGGGCTTTCAGTAATATATAATTTTTTACACAATAAAGACTGATTTTTTAAACAATGGTGCCTTTTGTGTGTGTGCTTTGCTTTCAAACCTCCAAAGACTCACGTAAGTGGGTTTTTTTTTAATTGGTCTTTTTAAACGAACAATTCATAAACATGAATCAAACCTAGTAGAGTCAAATATACTCCCTCTGCCAATATCTCATTTGCATCCCTGAAAACAAATGACAACTCTTTAGGGAAAATCAGTGCTTTCAAACATTATGTAAGAAGGGGATGAACATGCATTTTACAAAATAAGTGTTTATAAGCTTATTGCCTTTCCTTCCTTTTATCCCCCCCTCTTCTCCCCAGCTCCTAGGAATTCAATCTTAGGGCCACTCTCTCACCCACTGTATCCTAAGAGAAGGAATCCTGAAAGATGGTTTTCTGTTTGTAGTATAAAAGACATGGAAGACCTTCTGCCATTTTTTAATTTTTCATGGGCTAATCCACAACTTAATTTTCTTTCCTATTTTATGTCCGTACATATCCCTCTGATTTTTTTTTTTCAGGTATTTTGACATTTTATTTGCCACAGTGCAGGCAACCCACAGTCTTTCCCTACTTTATTCTCTCCCCAAGCAGGGAGATCAAGCCTTTCCCATAGACCCTGTCTTGGCAGCCTGAGCACGCTGGAACTCCTGCTGCAGCTGAGCCAGGGCCTCAGGTTGTTTTTCAGATTGTTTCTCCAGGTCTCGGAGCTGACATTCATATCATTTAATCTCTGCTGTGATATAATCCAGTCTCTTGCCCACAGTAGCTTGAGCCTCCCCCAGTTCCTGTTTGACCAATACCGGACCCAGAAGTTTAAACACCACATTGGATCCATCCAATAACGCTAGTTCCTCTTTCACGATGTTATTTTCTGTAAGCTGTGCCTCCAGCTTCTGTCGACTAGACATAGATTTACTTAAGTCCTTTCGGAGCTGTTGGTACTTCTCCAATTCTCCCTGAAGCTTTTTCTGAATCACCTCCGCCATGGTGTGGAGAAGGGCGCCTGGGAATTACCGGGAGTAGGCGTGGCAGAGCGACACTCCACAACCGGCAGCCTGGCACTACCTTCTATAGAGCCCCGTGCCTCCTCCGGCCTGCCTTGGCCCCTACACGCGCCCCTAACCCTCCAGAGCCGAAGAAAGACCCCGAGGAACACACAGCGTTCCTGCACCTACTCCTAGCACAGCTCCGGAAACCCCATATCCCTCTGATATTACCAAAAGAACATTCTACATATTGATATTCTTCCCACAAAGCGTAAGTCTGGGTAAATGGAGAGTTTAGAGCTCTAAGAGACCCCTACTAGACGTTTTATTTAATCCAATCCCCTCCTAGGTGAAAAAGAAGTGAACAGAGCTCTGGTGTTGAAGTTAGGAAGATTTGGATTCAAATTCTGCTTCATACTTAGAAGTTCTGTGTCTCTGGTTAAGTCCCTTTACTTCTCTGTTCTTTAATTTTCTCATCTGTTACATGAGTAGGCTGAGCTAGATGGCCTTTGGGGGCCCTTCCAGCACTAAATCTATGAATCTGTGAAACTGAGGTTCAGAGAAGTTGTGACTTGACCACCTAATAAGCAGGAGAGCATTATTTTGAATCCAATTTTCCTGACCCCAATCAATAAATCAATAAATAAACATTTATTAAGCACCTAGTATATTCCAGGCACTGTGTTAAGCACTGGGGATACAAAAGGAGGAAATAGTTCCTGCCCTCAAGGGGCTTACAATCTAATGGAGTGAAAAGGTTAATGAAAGGAAAAGCAGTCCCGTAAAGTGTGAAGTCAATGATAATAAAGCAGATTAAGTTTTTAACATATGGGTAAATACCTTCAGGAAATGAGATTTACCAAATTCTCCATTAAGTTGCCACTTCCAGCTCTTACTTTTCCATTAAACCTCAAGAAAACAATTCATGGGAGAAACAAGTAAATAGAACAGCCATTTCCTGACTATTGACACAGGGAGTCTGACACCAGTTCGTGTCTTTCTTGATGTAATTTGGAGAACTGTGCTTTCCAAATCATGCCATCATACTTGTTCCCACATACATCTGTACGTGGCCTTTCCTAGTATCTCTGAGGCTGCTAGATTATGTTAGCTTTGGTTCCAATTAAAGTGCCTGCATTTGGAGGACAGTTTTTTTTCAGGTCAATATGGTTCTGATTGTTCCCACACTTTAACCATCAGCCCCGTCATTAGATAAAATGTACTCACAACTGGATGAAGCGGTGTTCCTGGAAACATAAACTGCATCTGCTGGGCAAGCATTGCTGCTGCAGTTTTTTGTTGGATCAAATTGTTCCTCCCGTTAATTTCTAGTTGGGTTTTTAAATGTGTCGGTGGGTGAAGATACTTGCAGTTCTCCCTTGAGCAACGACCCTATAAAGGAGACATTCCACAAAAATAAAAATTAAAGCTTTTGAAAGGAACTCAGCATTGCTGCTATACCAAAGTCTATGATGGACCCAGAAACACAACCTCCTCCCTCCCCGCCCTGCCCAGGCCACTCTGAGGGTGGCATAACATCTAACTGCAGACCTGTCAGAGGAGAGATGTAAAAGCTTCCTGAATTTGTTTCTGGGACACTTGCTCTGAAAACATGGCCTGGTAAATTGTTTCAGGCGGGCTAAGAAGAGCTTTTGCTCTTTTTTTGGGGGGGGGGAGGGCAGTTGGGGTTAAGTGACTTGCCCAAGGTCACACAGCTGGTTTTTGTGTTCAGTGTCTGAGGCCGGATTTGAACTCAGGTCCTCCTGACTCCAGGGCCAGTGCTCTACTCACTGCGCCACCTAGCCACCCCCGAGCTTTTGCTCTTGATGAACATTATAAAGAATAGAAATGATAGGGGAGGGCAAGAGTCAGAGTGCTTGCTATGAACTGATTAGAAGAGCTGGGTGGTACTGCGAATAGCACTGGACCTGGAGAAAGGAACCTATTTAGACCCGGTCACTGGACCTAAATTCAAATCAAGTCTCAGATGCCTACTAGCTGTGTGAGCCTGGGTAAGTCACTTAACCCTGTTTGCCTCAGTTTCCTCACCTATAAAATGAACTGCAGAAGGAAATGGCAAACCACTCTAGTGTCTGCCAAGAAAACTCCCAATGGGGTCATGGAGAGTTGGACACGACTGAAAAAATGACTCAACAACAACAACAACAACAACAACATGGGAGTGATAATAGCACCTACCTTCCGGGGTTGTTTAAATGAGAGAGCATTTGCAAACCTAAAGTGCTATATAAGTAAATGTTAGCTATTATTATTAAACCGGTTTATTTGTGCCAGACAGAAGTTAAGGTAAATGTAGACCAAATGGACCGTAATACCTCCACTAATACCCTATTCCAAGGTTTCCCTCTTATTCTCCTTTACAATCTAGCCGAACTGGCCTGCCTACTGTGTATTGTGCATGGTAAACATTCCATCTTCTATCCCCGTGCTTTTGCACAAACTACTTCCCATTTCTGGAATGCACTCGCTCTTCACTTTCACCTTGAAGAATATCTGTCTTCTTTTAAAGCTCAACTCGTATGTCCTCCTATAGAAGGGCTTATTCTTACTACCATCCTATCCCCAGATTCTGGTGCTCTTCCTCAATCTGCAAATTTATACTTACTTTTCCATATACATTTTGTTCCCTTCTCCCTCTCCCAGGAGAATTTAAGCTTCTTGAGGACACAGACTGTTTAGCTTTTATCTTGAGGACACAGACTATTTAGCTTGTATCCTTGACATTTAGTATCCTGCCTGGCATCTGGCAGGTGATTAATAATTATTTATTGAATATTGAATGAATCATAGGGTAGTGGTTACTTAGAGATATTAAACCCTATGCCCATGAAGTTCTGGGAGGTGCCATCAATCTGGAAAAGCTTCAGGAACAAGCCTGGTTATGACATAAATGTTTACCATCTCAGAATCATTCTAATCTTGGAGTTCAAATAATGGTGATTTTTGGGACTAGAGTAACACACCAGGACCAATCTATTAAGGGGTTGCGATCTGAATCAGTGGAAGGAGTGGTCACAGCAGTGAAATTATAAGTCCTTTTACTGCTGAAGTATAAAAACATGCAGTAATCAGAAATAGGATGTCTTATAATATCATATTGCCCCTGTTCGAAGTGGGGCTGGATGACTGCTCACCAAGAATGACAGACAGCATGGCATAGTGGAGAGACCACTGAACCCAAAGGACACCTGTGTTTAAATAATTACATTTCTCATTAACTGTGAAATCCTAGGGCTTCATCTCAGAGTCTCAGTTTACTCATCTGTAAAATAATAATAATAATATTTACACTATTTAATAGTGTTCCTATGAGGAATGCACTATCTACAAATGTAAATTATTATTATTATGATTATTGTTACTGACTAAAATTCCTACATGAACTATATCAAGAATTTTTAATATTTTTTAATATAATGGACCCCTTTGCCAGTCTGGTGAAACCCATGGAACCCCTCTTAGAATAATGCTTTGAAATCCAGAAGATAAAATACATAGGATTACAAAGGAAATCAATTACATTGAAATATCAAATATATACATGTGTGTCTGTGTACATACATATGCATAATATTCATATACACACAAACATATACATATACACACAATGTAGATCATCTAGCTAGGATTCTTAACTTTGGGTTTGTAAACTTTACATACACATAGAAAGACATAGATCTCTCTCCCTCCTTCTGTGTGTGTGTGTGTGTATATAGTTGTATGCATGCAAGTATGTACATATGTATGCATGTATGTAACATTTACAGACCCTAAGTTAAGAATCTTGGCTAGATGGATCTCAAAAGACCCGTACAACTCAGAGATTCTATGATTCCATGTCTTCTGGGTTAGCTATTTACATTGCCCAAATATAACCAGATAAATGTTTTTTTCCTCATCAGTGAAACAGCAATGACAGGAGCTTAGGCAAAAAAGACACTTCTTGGCAATAAATGAGAAGTTAATCAAAAGAGAAAGTTTCCAAGTGTTTACCCTGTAAGTTCCTTCAGTTCTTTGTAGACTACATGAATCTGAACCTCACTAAACATTCTATAACAGCACACTGATTTCTGGTGATTGAAGTATGGTGAAAAGGATAACAGATAACAATGACAGTGTAAAAGCCTAATGAAGCTTGTGTGTGTGTGTGTGTGTGTGTGTGTGTATGTGTGTGTGTATGACTAGAGGAGTCTGGACATTACAGTTTGCTCAGCTGGGTGACAGCTGTGCATGAGCAGGGACCTGAGTAGTAATAGAATTTAGAATGAAATAAGGTTTGAACTTTATTTTCCCAAATAACAGTATTTTTACGCATCATCTATTCAGAATGAAATGTTCATTTTATGAAACAGTTTCGTAAAACTGAGAAAAGTGAGAAAAAGCTTCTAGAAAAAGAATGCCCAAATCAAGATATGTTAACCAGCATTATGCTTGAGTCATTTATATCATTACTTGTCTACTGACCATCAAGGGGATGATTTGGTTTACAAGACTAATTAAAATGTAGACACTGTAGGTAAAGGAACAGTGATATGACCTCAGTTGTCTAATTCTTAATATCTATAGTTGGTTAACATGCTTTACACTGTCTTAATTTACTTTGGGGCATTCTACAACTTGCAGGATAATTACTTCCCTACACAATTGCATGTTCTATGCTCAGATATAGTGAGCTGATTTTTATGAAGGACAAAGAATCTCCTAGTGAGAGCTCTGCAGCAATGTGCAATGTATGTGTAAAAAAGATGGGGCTGGTATTGAATATGCAAAATTTTTCCCCCTATATAATGTGTATATATATATACACACACATATACATATATACATATCTGTGTATATGTATATTCATGCATACACACATATCTCCAAGTATTCAGGAAGGCATACACAGACCTATGAGTGAAATGAATAAAAAGGCTGGTGTTACAGTAAGCATAGAATTTCAGAGTGAAGGATGAGTTATAGTTCTATATACCAACCAATTTAGCTGTTAAGATTTGGTTCCTAATGTGATTGTCTGTATGATGGCTAACCCTTCTGTTTGCTTCTGCCTTAGAAGAAAAAAAAACATCTCTTTGGGGCTGAAAAACAATGTTTGCTTGCAAACACCAGTTAGTATACTGAAGTGGTCAGTAATTTATTAATGGAACTCTGTTTCTGTGAGAGTTAATGCAACTTCTTAATGTGCCTTCCTCATTCCCAGGAAGAATAATGTGCAATATTGTCTTTCATAGAAGAATAGATTGGGCAGGAAGAACTGGTACTGAGAAAAAAATGTAGATCTTTGGGAGCATTATGTATTATTTAACTGATTCTGTAAGTGAACATGGGATACTGAGCAGAGTAGAATAAGTATTATTGATGACAAGATGATAGATGCTTACAAATGATAAAGAATTATCCAAGCATACATAGGGTCTGTGATGGGAAATGGGGCCTAATTAATATCTGAAAGTTTATGTCAAAGATAGTTTAAAACAATTGTCCACAATGCAATAATGTATATGTTTTACATTACCTTAAATACAATTGAGTAAGTATCTAGAAATATTCCATCTGAAGATGTAACCTGGATTAAATCATCAGTTCTGAAGTATACCACCAATGGGTAAGTGCATATATTCTAAGAATAACACTGAAGAAGACTGTATAGCAGAATCCTGAGATGAACTCTTGGAGGCTTCAAAAATCTCAAAGGAAAAACATTTTTTTTTGAAAGGAGTGTTTGGTATAATAAACAATTTGCAAGAAAATATCCATGTAGATAGAAGAGTCAATAGAAAGAACATCATTAAGCAAATATGACTGAATTTCACACAGTATGGCAGACAAGAACTGAGGAAAGCAGGGAAGAGAAATGCAAGGTGTACTGGATACACTGGAGGGAAAAAAGGTTGACGTGTCTGGAAAAACCCATCACCCTCCGAATTTTATACTACAAATGAAGGGACCACACATTCTTCTGGAGAGGTCGGATAAGTTGTACTTTTAATCATTTTATTCCCTACTGCTGATCTGATTTGTTCCTTAAATATTTTCCATCTGTGTCTCTATGTCTTTGTCTCTTTTACTTTAGTTGTTTATTAAAAACACAGCAGAAATATGTGAGAAGTCAAAAGTAAGATAACCCTATTATTGAGTTACAGCAACTTTAGATATTCTTATGTTTGCAATGGCATAGGAATTTAAGGGATGTGAAGAAGAGGGAAAAGGTTCAAGTAGAGTGTTTGAACACATTTTGCTACTACAAAATTTTTTTTGAACTACAGGAAGCCCAATGGAGAGGAGTTTTAAGATGGCAGAATAAAGGCTAGGACTTGCCTCAGTTCTCCCCCAATTCCCTCCAAATACCTTTAAAAAGTGACTCTAAACAAATTCTAGAGCTGTAGAACCCACAAAAAGACAGAGTGAAACAAATGTCCAGCCCAAGACAATTTGGAAGGTTTGTTGCACCAGGTTGAGAGAGGAATGCAGCCCAACACAGACCACTCCAGCACACGCTGGACCCCAGCAAACCTGGAGCAGAAAAGGTATGTCATACCAGGTTAGAGTGAAGCACAATCCAGTATAAATTGTGCCAGCACAGCCCCAGGCAAAGCAAACCAAGAGCAGACCTAGGGAGTGACTCAGTCAGAGGTGGCAGGAGAAGCTGCTGCTTCTAGGGCTCTCAGCCCACAGACAGTAAGGGGATCAAACAACTGGTCAGAGAGAGATTACAGAGGTCTTTTTGCTAGCACTGGGGCAGGACTCTGTTGCTTTGCCCATTTTTGGATCTGAGTCACAGTCCTGGGTGGCAGTTCCTGGACTAGGAGGAGCACTAGCACCGCAGAGCTTGTGGCCTCAGTGGAGAGGACACCCTTCTCAGAGTTCCAGGGCAGAAAAGAGTGATTGTGGTTACTTACAGACTAGAGCACAAGTCAGGAGAGAAGGAAACACCTCTCCTTAGATCATACCACCTTGGAAGAACTGAAAACTTACAGGTCTCTAGAAGTATCTCTGAAAATAGTTATATAAAACCCCTGAAGCTTGGGACACTGCACCCTCCACCCTAGAAACAGAACCCTACTTTAACAAAGAGTTAAAAGTCAACTGATAGGCTGGGAAATGAGCAAGCAACAGAAAAAAAAAACCCTTCGACTATTGAAAATTACTATGGTGACAAGGAAGACCAAAACACACGCTCAGAAGAAGACAACAAAATCAAAGCTCCTACATCCAAAGCCTCCAAGAAAAATACGAATTGGTCTCAGGCCATGGAAGAGCTCAAAAGGGATTTTTAAAATCAAGTAAGAGAAGTAGAGCAAGAATTGGGAAGAGAAATGAGAGTGATGCAAGAAAATTATGAAAAAATATTGAAGAAAATAACACCTTAAAAAACAGAACAAGCCAAATTGCAAAAGAGGTCCAAAAAGCCAATGAGGAGAAGAATGTCTTAGCAGAATTGACCAAATGGAAAAGGAGCTCCCAAAGCTCATTGAAGAAAATAATTCTTTAAAAATTAGAAAGGAAGCACAACGAAATGGAAAGCACAATGGAGTTGGCATCTGGAAAATCCTTAGTTTAAATTACAATTTTGGACCTTACTCACTGAATTGTTATAGTTGTTCAGTCCATTCAGTCACGTCTGACTCTTTGTGACTCTTATTTGGGGTTTTATTGACAGAGATACTGGAATAATTTGCCATTTCCTTCTCCAGCTCATTTTACAGATGAGGAAACTAAGGCAAATGGGTTGAAGTGAATTGTCCAGGGTCACACAGCTATTAAGGCCAGAGGCCAAATTAGAACTCAGGTTGTCTTGATTCTAGGCCCACCACTCTATCCACTGTGCCACTTAGCTGCCCTGTAGCTGTATAGCTGTAGGTAAGACCCTTAACATATCTGAGGCCTAATTCCTCATCTACACAATGAAGTTAACAATACAGGACTTGCACTAGCTGTATTATAGGTTTTTGTTTCTCTTTTTTGGTTAGGAAAGTGTTAGGCAAACCTTAGAGCTCTAAATACATTTAGAGCTTTATTGGCATTGGTTAACAGAAAATCATCTAATGAAGTATAGAAGAGCAATGTTTTTGGACTGTGACTTCATTGACATAGGGAGCTCCAGACCTGATAATTCCCTCTACCAATGCAGATCTTCACCTGCTCAGCAACTTAGAGATATGCCTGTGGCATTGAGAGGTCACCTAGCCAACATGTATCTGAGGCAGCACTTGACTATAGGTTTTCCCAACCATAAGGTTGGTTTCCTATCCATTTTGCCACACTACCTCTTTGAAAGAACTATTTAAGGTGAAAACACTAAATATACTTTCATAAATGCCTATTTTAAAGAATCTGGCTCCTCATCAAATCTAACCATTTTCCCAGTTGTCTCTGTGCATGCATAATATGAATTTCCTTAAAGGTAGTGTGTTGCCAATATTTTAATTTCTGTGCTTCAAAGTAAATTATGGGACTAAGATTTTCATAGGAATTATTGCCCTACTGCAAACTAAATAAGATAAATTATATTTGCTAAGTTACACTATTTGTGTAGTTTATTATATTACTACTATAGGACTGAAGGTGAATTTCAATGAAATATAAGACACAAGATATGCCTGACCAAGACAGCTAGAGAAGTAAGTAGCACACATGAACACTTAAAAAAGTCCCAACCTCAGGTTAATATGGTACCAGTGAATCTGATCAAATTCAGCAAGCACTTATTAAGTTTTACTATGTACAAAACATAAAGACAGAATATTGTAGTCTATGGATTGTCCCCTTAGAGTCAGAAAAACCCCATTTAACCCATTCCGACATTCTAATAATGTAACCTGGAGTAAGTCATCTAACTTCTCAGTGTCCCAGGCTCTTTAAGACTGGTAATTGCAAGGAAATTGCCAAAGGAAGATCCTTATTGAGAATTCCCTAAACTAATAAAATCATGGGATTATAGATTCAGAGCTGGAAGGGACATACTAATCCACTGAGTTCAAACCACTCTATTTACAGAGAAGAAAACTGAGGCAAGAGGTAAAGTCAAAAGTAGAGTACAGGAAAAAAGCATACAAGGCATTGTTAGTGTTAAGAATACAAAAACTCAGTAAAAATTGTCGTCACCCTCAAGAAGTTTACATTCTTTTTTTGGGGGGGGTATACAATATGTAAATAGATAAGTATATGCAGAATCATTTGGAGAGAGTGTGAACACAACTTGTAACTGTAATTAGAAGAAACTAAAGACAGAGATTAATAAATAATCGGCACCAATATGATGACCCATCCCCCAAAGTCATGAAAGTTAAAGAATACTGTCTCTCCCACCTGACAAGCCTTTGAAAGGTCTTTTGGGTACAGTGAAAATAAAGAATGTAGAAAATCTGGTTCTGGTAATGAATTGTCAAGAAACAGATACATGACAACATACTTGTTCTTTTCTAGGTCTGAATCTCCCCATACAAAGTCATACTCCCCAAAGGACTGTAGTACATCAAGCTCAGGAAGTTTTAATCCATACAGGATAATAGTGTTGGTATGTGAAGCTGGGAAATGATTTCTTTTTGCCCCAGTATAAACAAAGAGAGAACTTCTCTTTATAGGCAGCCTAACTTCTATTTGCACCTCACTTAACCCACATGAAATTGAACTTTCCCACTTCTATAGCAATGTCTCTCCTAACAACTTTATTTATTGTCCCTACCCTTCTCCCAGTCACCTGAAGTTTCAAGGTCATTTTTAACTCCCTCTCCTTTGTCCTCATAGTCAATCATCTTTCAAGTCATGTTTGTCCTTTCCTTCAACTTTCTCTAGCACAGTCTTTCCTTTCCATTTCCAGTGTCACCAGGTTTGTTCAGGCCTTCATTACATCTCCTTCTTATCTGAACTACTGCAACAGCCTCTAACTTGTCTGTTCACCTCAGGTCTCTCCCTTCTCTAATATATTCTGTACACAAGGACTTGGCTAATCTTTAAAAATATATAGTTTTGCAGATTAAAAAAAACAAAACAAAATACCTCTTCAGCTACTTTTTAGGTGTATTTTTTTTTAAACTGCAGTTCCTCCCTAGAAAATTCATTGTATTTGGGTAAAAAAATCAGTGAACTCTAGGAGTCCTTGTGTAGTCCTGTCTATAGCTGGGCTGGGCCAAGAATACAAAGATGATCATCAGTACTAGCAGGAAAGAATGTTGTATAGTGGAAAGGTGACTTTATTTGCTGAAAAGAGAACTTGGGTTTGAATGTCTACGCTGCTACCTTATTTATCTGTGTGATCATGAGCAAATCATTTATATTCCCTGACCCTCAGTTCCTTTTCTTTTTTTTTTTTTGGTTTTTATATATTATATATATATATATGTATATATATTATTATTATTATTTTTGCTTATTAGATGGGGTAAGGGTGGGCAATTGGAGTTAAAGGACTTGCCCAAGAACACACGGCTAGCAAGTGTTAAATGTCTGACACTGGATTTGAAGGATGGTCCTCCTGACTCCAGGGCTGGTGCTCTATTCACTGTGCCACCTAGCTGCCCAAGAACCTCAGTTTCTTCATCAGTAAAATGAAGTGGTTGGACGAAGTGATCTCTTTTGTCCTAAGTTCTACATTCTATGCATATGATAAAGCTTTCCAGTATGTACCATCTGATTTATTTTTGACTGCATTTGTGATTTCATCAGGTAGGGAGCTCCCAATTCACACTGGCAATTATGATATTAAGAGAGTTGTCTGGGGTACTCATAACTTAAGTGAGTCACCAAGGGTCCATAGCTGGTAATGTGTCTGAAGCAGGACTTGAACCCAGGTCTTTCTGAATCTGAGACTAAAGCTCTAGCCTCCACATCATGTTGCTTCTCAGAGCCTGACTGATCGGGCCCAAATCCCACTTTGGCAAAAAATATGACAGGCTGTGACCTAGTCTATATGAAACTGATCATCCTAACAAGACACAATTAAGAAATTTTTAAAAATCATCTTGACAGCTCACCCTTTCACTGAAGGTTTTCAACCAATTCAGTTTCTACTTCCCCATGAAAAGAACTTGACCAATCCCAGGTTCTAAAAGTGAAGAAAAATCACCTGAAGAAACCATCCTGTGAAAGCATAATTACCTAGAAACTTGGGTATTGTTGATTATGCAAATTTCTTGTTTTAACTATCTCTGTCTCTTCTCTTGTGGCTAGCATGTCCTTTCAGTTAATGTTTTAGCCTTAAACTCTCTCCTTCTCTTATATTAACCTTATCCTTATCCATCCTTCATCCTCCAAATTTCAGAATAAAAAAAAATGAGAGTATTACAAAACCTCAGCATTCTATTCTAGTTCACACCTGAATTAGAATGTTCTTTCTCCATAGTAGCTTGCTTGAACAAGGGGTCACCCAATATCCACCTGAAGTCCTCCAGAAGATGGAGACCCTTTTATCTCCTAAAGTAGCCAATTCTACTTGTAAAAAGTTCTGGAAGTTATCCCGTTAACATCATCTACTCTATGTCACTTCCTGTCATTGAGCTTAGTTCTATTCTTAGAGACCAAGCAAAACAAGTTTAGCTCCTTTCCTCTGCAATAGCCCTTTAATATCTAAAGTCTATCATAACCTTCCTAAGTCTCTCTTCTCTATATCAAACATTCCCAGATCCTTCAACTGATGCTTGATATGGCATAGTTTCCAAATCCCCTAGTCATTCTAGTCGGACCTCTCTAGGTGTGCTCCTATTTGATAACATCCTCTCATAAATGTCATTCCCAGTATGGAATACTGCATTCCAGATTGTCTGACTAGGACATAGTACACCCTGAATAAAACTACTCTTATTTTGGAAACTATGCTTTTATTAATGCAGTTCAAGTGTGAATGAGCTTTTTAGGCTACCCTGTCATACTATTGAGTGTTCAGGCCTCTAAATCCTCAAGGTTTTTGTGTATTTACTATTGTGAGCCATGATTTCCTCATTCTGTACTTGTACGGGTGATTTTTGGAATTCAAGTATAACTTGAATTTTTTTAAAAAAGCATTTATAGCATTTGAAAGTTTGCGAAACGCTTTACACATGTCTCATTTTATCTTTTCAACAATGTTGGAAGGCAGATACTATTATCATCCTGATTTATAGTGAGGAAACTGAGGCAATTTAAATGACTTACCCAGAGCCATTCAGCTGGTGAGTGTCTGAAGCTGGATTTGGTCTCATTTACTATAACTATCAGTTCAGTTCAGCATTCTATCTATAACACTTAGTTAACCATTAAATTCTACCTTATTATAGTTAATCTATTTTTCTAACCTGTTGAGATCCTTCTGGGTCATGATTCATATTTGCTAGTACCTTGAAATTCAGTTAGTCTGATAACTTGAAATCACTGAGGAAGTCTAGATGTCCATCCATTTACTAGCCCCTCTATTGTGTCCTGTGTAACACTGATTGTATTACAAATATCTCTTTATCTCTGATCTTTTATTCTTATACATATTATTCCCCAGTCTTAGCTATTAAAGCTTAAAACTGCAATAAGAATTTTGAGACATTCTGTATGTCTTCTTTCTCTCATTCACTGAAACCTGGCATTTCTTTAAGAATTATCATATCTCTGGCAACCCTTTGTAAGATGAAATGCTTTTTCATCCATTCTACTTGATTCACAGGGGTAAAAAGGGATTTGCTGCTCCTTGTTCCCATTGCCACTCCTAAGTCTTTGCTCTGTCATCATCACTTAGCAAACTCTCCTTTGAATTTCATGCCATCCAACTAATCCTCTTCCTCCCACTCCCAGTCCTCAGTCTTGGTTGTAGTCATCTTCTGATCTCTAGAAAACTCTTAGAATGACATTTTTTTCAGAGTTGAAAGGGGCCTGAGAGAACCTGTAGTGCAGCTTCTCCTTTTACAGATGAAGAACCTAAGAGAATTGAAGTGACTTAGCCAAAGTTGACCTTCCTTAATTAACTTGATCTTGCTAGATCTTCACATTCCAACTAGTCATTCACCAGGACACCAGGGTCTGTCTAGACATTTTGCCATCTGTTCTGCCACCCAGTGTACATTTCTATGTGCTATCCACCTCTTGCTTTGTTAGCCATAACCAAATCAATACTACCATTGCTACTGATGAAGGTATGGTAATGAAATGTTCTATCATTCCATTCACAATCATTGGACAACCCAGATCACAACTGAGCCACTTTATGTATTGTTTTCCCCTGTTAGAATGTAAGCTTCTTGAGGGCATATCACTCATATCCTAAGTGTCTATTCAATGTCCAGAACATAAGTACTTGATAAATGTTTTTCATCCATTCATTCATCCATCTCTCCATCTAATCATTTATTTTTACTTTACTGAAAAGTAAGACCACTGGTTATATGCTTACTCAAATCCTTCACTCCATATCTCAGTATTTCTTGATATCTTCCCAATATGCTCTGCAGTTCTGGAGGGATGATATGGCTTTCCTCCTTGTTAAGGCTAATCCTCTCCACCTGTATGCCTGATCACATTCTCTCATCTGAGATCACGCTCCATCAATTGTTTCTTCTAACTCTTTCATCTTTACACTCTTCCTTCCCATTGGTTTCATCTCCTCCAGTGGCTTCCAGTCTGTGGTAATCTGTGTAGTTTATTTTGTCTCTCAAAGTAGGTTGGTATTTTAAACTAGTAAGTGCCACTGAAATCAATACAGATTTCCAAGCCAGTGAAATAAGACATAAAGAACCACACTGCTCCTCAGTCTCTTTTGCTGGATCTTCCTCCAGGTTATGCTCAGTAACTATGAATGTTTCACTTCCAGTCTCACATTTCCAACTGCCTATTGTATGTCTAAAACTGTATGTCTTTTTAAAATCTTAAAAGCTCCACAAGAAGAACTGAACACATTATCTTTCCCCCCAAATATCCACCTCTTCTAAACTTCCCTATCACTGTCAAGAACACCGCTATTCTCCTAGTCACCCAGACTCTCAATCTAGATGTTATCTTCAACTCTTCAGTCTCTCTCAATGCCCCTCCACCCTGCCATTTCTACCATCTCTCTGATATGCTTGATACTGACAACACCATGGTACCTCATCACCTCATGCCTGAACTATTGCAAATACCTACTGGTGGTTCTCCCTGCCTCAAGTCTCTCCCTACTCTAACCCATCCTCCACTCAGTGATCAAATTAATCTTCCTAAAAGTCAAGTATAACAATCTCCCTAACCTTCAATAAACTTCAGTAGTTCCTTACTGGGGAGGATCAAATATAAAACCCTCTGTCCAGCTTTTAAAGCCCTTCATAATGTGCTCTTTTCCTACCTTCCTATTCTTCTTACATTGAACACCCCCTACCCTGTAGCTCAGCTCATACACTCTGTAATCCAATGGTACAGTCCTCCTTACTGTTTCTCATACCAAGTGACTCAATCTGTCAACTTTGGGTATTTTCACTGGCTGTCATCTATAACTGGAACTCTTTCCCTTCTCATCTCTTCCTCCTGGCCTTTCTGGCTTCCTTCAAGTTCCAGCTGAAGTCCTGCTTTCTCTAAGACTTTCCCAGTCCTCTTTATTCTTAGTTCTCTGAGACTACGTCCAGTTTATTCTGTCCATATCTTGTTTGTGCAGCTTTTTTTTTTTTGCATTCTGTCTCCTCCTCTAGACTATGAGCTCTTTGAAAGCTGGGACTGTCTTGCTCTTTTTGTTTACCTTTCTGTATACCTCCAGAATTCAGCACAGTGACTCACACATAGTGCACAATTATTCAATACTTATTGACTTGACTTGAAGAGGGGTGATAAATGCCATATGCATATAGTAGACAGATAAATCAGAGCTGCAAAAATGTGATGGTTATGAAATCACAAGGTTTAGAGTAAAATAGAAGCAAGCTTAGCTGAGAAAAGATTTCAGGAACCAGTTTAAAGTGAAAATTGCTACAAAGTGAAGTTGCTAACTAGAATATATTTTGAAAACTACCCAATTTTCTAATTTATAAAATAGTCTTTGTAATCCTTTTTCTAGCATGGTATTTATTCATTGAAAATTATGTAAATTCTCAAGGAAAATTGCCCTGATATTTTAAAATGAGAGGGCAAAATAGAACTTGAAAGAATTCACCAGTCACCTCTTGAAAAAGATCCCCAAAAGAAAACTCCTAGAAATATTATAGCTAGGTTCTGGAACCCCCAGTTAAAGGAGAAAATATTACAGACTGCCAAGAAGAAACAGTTTGAATACTGTGGTAACACAATTAGGATACCCCAGGATCTGGCAGCCTCTACACTGAGGGATCGAAAGGTCTGGAATATGATATTCCAGAGATCAAGGGAGCTGGGATTAAAACCAAGAATCACCTACCCAGCAAAATTGAGTATAATGTTCCAGGGGAAAATATGGTCATTCAGTGAGGTGGAGGACTTTCAAGCATTCTTGCCGAAAAAAC
>CM053600.1:91638674-91672367 GCA_028646575.1 Pseudocheirus occidentalis
GCCAGGTGCTCTGAAGCAGCCTGGTGGGGGCCACTGCTGCTGGTTCCAGTAGTTCCCGTCCCCCAGTGCTTCCTTGCCCCATGGGTAGAATGGCCGAACTGCTTTACCCCCCCACCCCAATTAAGTTTCAAAGTTTCATCTTTCACTAACCGTCTCTGACCGAAGCTCCCCTCAGGCTGGTGCTTTAGATTTTCTTTGAAGTAGACTCAAGCTGCAGTGTGGCCGCCCTGGGGCCTTGCCTGGCCGCAAGGTTTTGGGCTGGCCAGGTCTCTGCTCCTCTGCAGTGCAAGCTGTGCCTCTCCGTCCTGCTCCTCACGCCTTGGCAGATGTGGGCGTGCTGGAGGCTGTAGAACCGCTGCAGGCTGGCTGCCTGGCTCGGCTCAGCTCCTTCCCACCGCCTGGGCCTGGCCGCGGTCTCGGCTTCTGGCTGTTCCAGCCTCCAATCTGGCGGCCGCGCTGAGCCCCTGCTTCCGAGCTGCCTTCAGCGAGAGCTGTGTTCTCTTGTGTTTTTGTGAGTCAGAGAGTCCTAGACTTTCCTAGACTTTGTCTGGGCTCGTATTTTCTGGGTGTTTAGGGTGGCGGTGTGGGAGCTGCGGGACCTTGCTGCTTCTACGCCACCATCTTGGCTCCGCCCCCCCACATAATAGGATCTTAATAAATGCATAATAACTGACTTCCCTATTTCCTTAGACTTTAGTATCTCAACACTATATCCACATCTAATTTAGGTCTAATTTCTTGACATAGTTTCAATGGATACTGCAGCATTATGTTTAAAAAAAGAAGTAAAGTAAGCCAGTTCTTTAAATTTTCTTTGCCATTTCAGATGTCTATGAAGCATCCATGTCTTCCTTTTCAATGTATTTTGTTAATACTATATGATAACTGAAAATGTTCCAGTCAAGTCAAGAGAAGTTATCCAGGCTCAAAAGAATCTCTCAGAAGATAGAATGGGCTATCTCCCGTTCACCAGGTACTTCACTTCAATGATCCTTTTTATCTGCTACATAATTAAAACTTGTAGTCACAAAGATACGTTACATCACTCTGCCCATACTACACCAAAACAGTCTATCTACAAAACCTAGTTTTCATTCAATCTGAATTCTATCACTGGGATTCCATGATTTGTACTCTAATGGACAGAAATGACAACTCTGGGAAATAGGAATATCATGCTTCAACGTCTGAAGGATGTACAATTTCATTGGTCTTAGTATTTCTTCTATTGACATAGTTGGGAATTCCTCTATAATTTGGTGGCCAGTGTTCAACAGTTGCTACCCCCAAACTCATCACCTTGAAGCTAACCTGGTGACAAGTCTCTCATCTTAGACAGGCTAGTCTTCCAAGAACAGATTATACAATCCTTTGGCTGGAAAGTCCCAGAATACTGAATTTGGAAGAACTTGCAGGAGCTTGTATTCCATTGGCATAATACAGGTCCCCTCAATATCATGATGAGGCATAGGAAGAGGACTTTAGTAAAGCGTAATAAGTCCAAAAGAATATAATCTGCATACCTCAGCAAACTGAGGACTGTAATTGTAACTACACTTTCCCCATCTAATTTGGTACTTTGGAAAAAGATATGTAAAGAGGATAAATGATCATCCATACATACTATCACAAGATTCATAAACATTCCGCTCCTTATTTGACATGACAGCACACATATTTCCAAGCTTCAGTGGAACCAATAATCATGTAAAGAATTAATATAATAGGATTCAAATGTATATAATGAGTATGCCCTCAAAGCACTGAAGTGTCACTGGATACATATTTTTCCATAAGGAGATAAACTTTTCCTTTTATGTCTTTGCCTCATTTGCATTTCCATGCAGTAGAGTGCTCTCTACAAAATAAATGGTGTTCCTGGGCTGTGGTGTGTGCTTATCAGATAGATAGTCAATAGGCTTCAGAATTCCTGGACTTCCCCAGTTACGAAAAGATGAAATTCATCCAGAGGCCACATTATGCATTTGCTATCACTTAATCTTAGACAAAGAGTGATTTTAAGCATGCTGAGCCAAATTTCCCTATTCTGATATAAACATGCTGGGGCTTCCCTGGGTTCTGATCCATAGTATAGAGAATACTCTTATGGTTATAATGTAATTTGGATGACTGGTTGATGTGAATACTGAGAAGGTTTCCTTGAGATGAGATGGGATTACAGGGGAAAAGTATTAGAAAATTTTGAGGGAGGAACTAAAGAGCTGAGAGGAAAAGGGAGAGACAGAAATATCTAGTTTTTGTTTTATTCTTTTTTAATAGTAAAAGAAACCTTTTCATTAAAAATAAGTGTAGATGCATATATGTCTTTACAAGGCCCTTCCACATTCATGATCTCATTTGATTCCTCACAATTGTCTTATGAATTAGGTAGTAAAAAGTACTAGAATTATGCTAACTGATAGACGAGGAAACAGATTCTGGTAGGTTCTGTGATTCTACAGAGCTAGTAAATGACATACTAGAACTCAAATTATTTTATTTACATAAATTCTGTTTCTCTCTTTGTACTGAGCAAGGTGCTCTGAACACAATAGGTGCTGAATAAAGGTTTGTTAGACACATTTTCCCCTGACTGCAAGTCTGGCATACAGACCACTGTGCTGCACTGAATATCATTCTTATTTGGATTAGGTTGACCAATGATTAAGATGAAAAATTTATGCCCTCCTTTTCAGCTTTTTTCTTTTTCAACTAGACAAAAAGTTATTGAGATTTGGTGACTAATAACTAGAATTTTTTTAAAAAAAGGTATAATTTTGTTAAAGAAGAAACATCTCAAAGAAGAAGCAGGAAATAACACTGCATGTCAAGAAGGTATTCAGTATGGAAATCCACAAACTTAAAAATGGACGTATGGTGGAGAATAGTTGACTAAAAGTAAAAGGAAAGAAATTGAAGTAAAGCATGCGCATAAGAGAGATTAGACTTAATTTACATAGAGGAAAGAACTAGAACCAATACATGGTAGTTATAGGAAGCTAGAGTTTGGATCAATATAAGACATTAAAAAAAATAGGGTGGTTTAAAATATATTGGACTGCATTAAAAAGTAGTGAGCTCCTTCTCTTTGGAAATGTTCAAACAGGTACTAAGACTACATATTAAGGAATTTATAGAGCAGAGTTTCTTAACCTGGAGTTCACAAACTGCTACTATTCTTGTTTATTCTGTTATTTCCTTACTTGCCTTAAGAAAGAGTGAGGAGAGTGTAGGGGAAACTTTGTTAGACCCAAATTTCTCTTTTCTTTTGCCTTCTGTCTTCTTTCTTTCTTTTTCTTTCTCTACTCTATTTTTTCCCCTTTTATTCTCTGATCTGTGATTTTCCTGGAACTATTGTTATAAGGATGCTTTTACTGCCTCCTCCTTCCCTGCCTCCATCATCCCTTCCCAACCCATGAACTAACTATTTTGTTACTAGGTCCTGGACATCCACATGCTTCTAATTGCGTTGCCATGATGCAAAGCTACTAATCTGACCAATTTTGGAAGCTGAATTAAAGTTGTGTTGGTGTTGTTAGAAGATAGCTTAAACTTTTAAGATACTTTAGAAACCATTCCATACAATCACTTCATTTTACAGAGGGGGAAGAAATAGACAGATAAGTGACTTGTTCCAGTTCACACAGCCAGTTAGTTACATAACTGAGAATAGTCTCCATATCCCTCCAGTACCAATTCAATGTTCCTTCCATTGGAAAGCACTGAGTATGCATAATAGGTCATTCCATTATTATGGGTAGAGATAGAAATACCTGAGTACAAGTCACACCACTGGCCTGGATACTTTGAAGTTTAAATGACCCTGAATAAATCACTTAAACTTTAAAGGTAACAGCAATCCTCTTAGTTGCAGATCAAATACCAACTTGCATTGATAGAAAGAGTAAGTAACTTCACTGGGAGCTTCCTATACCAATGAAATTACAGGTCTAGACCAGAAAAATAATATAGCATTATATATGTATGTATGCATGTATGCGTATATATTACACATATATGTGCATATCTGTATTATATAACAGAAGTATGTATACAGACATACTCTTTGAAAATAAATTTAGATAAGGCTCAAGTAAATATGTATTACTAATGAATTCTTCAGTGAATCATTTTGGCTTCCTACTAAAATAAATTTTCTGTGCTAAAATTTTAATAACCTGTATGTAAGAAGCAACAAGGCATACTGAATAGGGGGCTTGCCTTGGAACCAGGAACAGATGCATTCCAGTCTCATCTCTGGCTTATACAGACTATGGAGTCCTGGGCAAGTGACTTAACTTCCCAATGCTCTAGACAGCCCTATAAGACTGTTAAGCTGCAGAGAAGGTGCTGAGCTGCATGGGCAAATAAATTTTCCCCATCTAAGAGTTCCCTAGACTAATGAAATCACAGGTCCACATCTTATGTACATGTATTTATGTATGTATATGTATATATAAATATCTACCTCTAAGACCATTTTCATATGGATTTTTTTTGCTAGAAAAAAAGGTTTTCTATAAAGATTTAAAGTGGTAAAGAATCTAAGATATTGTTGCTGTTATAGATGAACATTTTGATACCTGAAAGGAGTAAGAAGGAGGGGAAAACCCTTCTGTTTAATAAAAACTGTAAAATGTGTTCATGAAGAAAGTTTTCAGATGGGATTTGTGCAGTTTTGGACAGAAATGAACTGTGGCATAAATGCAAACACTTAAAATTATGAAAAGGCCTGAAAGGATACCTCATTTTTATGTGAACAGTTTGATGCTTTAAAAGAGTTATTTTTTAAAAACTGAATATGCAGAAACAATTTCAAAGACATAAAATGAGATGGACTTTGTATTCTCTACTTTAAGGGAACCGCTATCCAAATGGAGGTATATAATATTTCTTCAATATCCTTGTAAGGCTGATTCTAAGTAGAAAGAGTTGGTAAATCTACATTAGTTGGAGTATAAAAAAGAAGAGAATTTGTTTAACTGAAGAATAGTTAAGCTGAACTAACCAAATAGTTAGCAGAAACTGGGTTTTGAGTGATGCAGATATGCCTGAATAGAACAACAAAGTCTGCAGTCCACAATTATGAGTTCTTCTAAGCACATAGGTTTTGATTCTCCCTATGTTTTACTGTCATGTTCATGTAAGTATGAACTTACTCTTCTTCATAGATACTGATTTCATTGGGGGAGAGTAGGGACCAAATCATATGTATATTGTGATATATTTCATTATTCATTCAATGGCTTCAATATGTTAGCATATGGAATATTGTTATTATTTGATTTGTTGCTAAGTAAATGGCATGTGGAAGATTGAAACATGCCGTTATTGTGAATAGCAATGTTAAATAAAAATAAATTTGTCAGGGCTCAAGAACTAAGGTAGTAAAAAGGGAGGATATATTTCCCCTCAACAAAGCTATACATACCTAGGATCCTAGGAGAAATTGAGTATAATTACATTGTGATAGTCTATCTTTAGGAATCCAGTATAAGAAAATGCTGGAGTTAGTGAGCCATTATAGAGAATAAATAGGTGACCATATACATACATGAGAGAAATGAGGTGCTACAGGACTGTGTGGAGATGTATACAACTCCATTGTTATTTTTTTTAAACTGGCTTTTACATTTATATCCATATATATCCCTACTATTGAAATATATGATTATAAATGCATATGTATATAATATAGAAAGAGAGAAAAGAGAGAGAGAATTAGAAATTTTAGCCCAATTGCAGACATGAAGGATCTCTAAGATGTTTCTATAAATCGCATATAAAAGGGTTGATGAACTCTAATTTTCTTTCCAGCCCTAAATCCTATGGTCCTTTGATTGAATGTACTGTAATGAATCAAATATGCAGTTAAATGGGGACAGTGAGAGGAGGTCAGCTCGAAATCCATTGTCTTATCAGAGCATAAGAACATAATAGGATGCTGTCTGATCCTAAGATCAATACTTGTCACTATCATGGATTGTTCCTAGTATCAATAATAGTAGGACATGGTGAAATCTATAAATGGAGTGTTTGGCTCACAGACAACATATGTATATAATCACACATATTAAATAACGTCATATGCTTAAAGCATAAGATTATACATAACAGAATCATAAACCATATCTGTACCATACAAATAAAATGGACTCCTGATGCCTTTTATTTTGTCTGTAGAAATAACCAATTGATCAGATTTTTGTGTAGTACTTATGATTTACTTAACTGTGTTTTTAATTTGATGTGTTTACACACTACAAAGCTAGCTTTTAGTGATATGGTAGAGGACAGAGACCTATAGTATGACAGGGTGTCTTCCCACTACTGACGCCTCTAACACCTGATATGTACTAATCCTGGAAATTTCTCCTGCTCAACAACTGTCTGTTCCTATGATGGGTAAGGTATCGCTGGGGTGGGCCTGGGAGGGAGAAAAAACAAATTTCTGTTAAATTTTTTAAAAAATGCAAGTCTACAGATGTGAAATGTATTGATTTTTAAATATAGTCATCATATTATTAGTTTTTATTTAACTATTTTACTTTGTTACAGGAGATAAAACAGATCAATATTGTTTTAACTTTAAAAAAAAAGCCAGGGAAAATGAGCAGCCTTCAACAAGATAGTCCTTTATTGCTGCTAAATGACTCAATTAAGTTTGCTCTAAATCACTAAGTATGTGAATTATAGAAAGTTTTACAAGAGAAAAAAACTAAAACTCTGAACTGTATTTCAATATTGTAAATATAATTCAGTAATATAGGCAGCTAGGTGGTACAGTGGGAAGAGCTCTGGGCCTGGCATCAAGAATAACTGAATTAAAATCTAGCCTCAGACACTAGTTGTAGGACCTTGGGCAAGTCACTTAACCTCTGTTTGCCTCATCTGTAAAATGGGGATAATAACAGCATCTATATCCCAGGGTTGTTGTGAGGATCAGATGAGATAATAATTATAAAGCACTTAGCAATGTCTGGTATATAATAAGTACTATATAAATGTTACCTATCATTATCATTACTACTACTACTACTACCACTACTACTACCACTGCCACTACCACTACTACTACTACTACTACTACTACTACTACTACTACTGCTGCTACTACTATCACTACTACCACTACTGCCGCTACTACTACTACTACTACTGCTACTCCTACTACTACTGTCACTACTGCCGCTACTACTGCTAGTACTGCTACTACTACTACTACAACTGCTACTACCACTACTACTACTACTACCACCACCACCACCACTACTACTACTACTACCACTGCCACTACCACTACCACTACCACTACTACTACTATAACTACGACCACCACCACTACCACTCCTCCTCCTCCTGCTACTATGATAGTTCCTCCTGGCAAACCAAAAAATAATGTATCTTGTTATTTCACTATGGCTTTTACACACACTTTTGAGATGGTTTTCGTCATTAATGGGTTTGTGCTGATCCCTCTAGCTTCTCTCACTTAGTTACAGGATCATAGAATGTCAAAGCCAGAAGATGCCTTATCTAAGATCCAGAGCCAACTGACATATAGTAAGCTCTTATTAAATGCTTGTTGACTGACTAGTACAGTGTCTTCTACTGAGCTGTTGGAATGGTTCTGCAAATCCATTGGTAAAATATACCTTTCCTCAATGGATATAATTGTACGACTTCCATCAGGTGAAGATCTGCTAAAATTTTCAGCATTCAGAAGAGTTTCTCATACCAGAACAGGTTGTAACCCCCTTTTTAATCTTGAGAATTCTTTGGGGAAACTGAGGCTCAGAGGGGAAAAATGCAGCTATACAGAGCAGAGCAGGGACTTTAGCCTAGTTCTCTTCATACCAATGCTAGTGTTATTTCAACATACCAGATAGTCTTCTGGGGGGAATTTGCAAGACTGTTCAGGGCTAAGATGGCAAGGTGAACAAAGATGTGATTAGAAAGTTTTGTGCTTTGAACAAGTGGAACAAAAAAGAAACATTTTCAGATGAACTTTTTAAGATAAATTTAGTTGTGGGTAAAATCCCAGAAGGATATTGTGGGCCTACAGCCAGGTGCCATATAGATAGATGGTTTAAACCCTGTCTCATAATGTAGCTGTGTGACCCAACTCAAATGACTTAACCTCTCTGTGCCTCAGTTTCCTTATATGCAAAATGAAGACCTGATGACCTCTGGGATCATGTCTAGCTTTAAATATGTGATCTTATGAGCCTGCCATGGGGAGGGTAAGGGTGGTTGGATCTAGTTACCTAGAATGTGATTAACTCAAATATCCTAGTTGTCAGAATGAGAAGTCACTTTTTGACAAATACTGTTTGGAAAATAAGAAAATAATCTTATAGAAACTAAGTATAGGCCAGTATCTCACGCAACAAACCAAGATAAGCTAAAATGAGAACATGATTTAGACATAACAGGTAACATCATAAACAAATTAGCAGAGCAAGGAATTCCATGCAAGATCTAGGAAAAGAGTTCATGACAAAATAAGACAAAGAGAGGTTCACAGCAAGTACAACAGTCTTGATTACATAAAATAAAAAAAAATTTAGGAAGAAACCCAATGCAGTTAAAATTAGAAGAGAAGCAAGAAACAAGAGGGAAAAATCTTTGCAACAAATTTCTCTGATAAAGTTCTTATTTCTAAGATATACATGGCACTGAGTCAAATTTATAAGAATAAGAGCCATTTTCCAGCTGATAAATGTTCAAAGAATGATAAACAATTTTCAGAACAAGAAATTAAAACTATCAAAGCTATATAAAATGTTCTAAAATCAGTGATAATTAGAAAGATGCAAATTAAAACAATTCTAAGGTAATACATCACCTCCATCAGATTGGCTAAGCTGACAACAAAGGAAAATAAGTGCTGGTAGGGCTGTGGAAAAACAGGTCCTTTAATACAGTGTTGTTAGAACTGTAAACCAGTCCATCACTTCTGGAAAGCAATTTGGAACTGTGAACCAAAGGCTATTAAACTGTCTGTACCCTTTGACCTAGCAATAACATCACTAGATTTATGCTCCAAAGAGATTAGAGAAAGAGGAAAAGGACCAATTGTAAAATGTGTATGAGATACACACACACACACACACACATATTTGTAGCAGCTCTTTTTGTGGTGGCAAAGAATTGGAAACTGAGGGGATCCGTCAGTTGGGGAATGGCTGAAATAGTTATGTTATATGAATGCAATTGAATGCTATTGTCCTACAACAAAAATGATAAAGGAAATGGTTTCATAAAAACCTGAAGACTTGTATGAATTGAAGTAAAATGAAGTAGGCAGAATAGGGAGAAAAATTTGTACAGTAACAATACTGTAAAGATAATCAACTTTGAAAGACAGTGACTGATCAATACAACGATCAGCCAAATTCCAAAGGATTCATGATGAGTCCACCTCTAGAAAGAAAGCTGATGGACCCATGGAGTACAGATTGAAACCTTTCATGGTTAAAGTAGGAATCTGTTTTTTATGAATATAAATATTTGTAATAGGTTTTGTTTTTCTTGTCTTCTCAATGGGTGGGGGAGGAGAAGGAGAGAGAGAGAATTTAAAATTTTAAATAAAATTGAGTTTTTTAAAAATGACTAAAAAAAAGAGAAAATGAAGGTTAACTAGACTGCTTCATATTAAAATTGTGACATAACCCTCTCTAGCCTAGTACTTTGACCAAATAAACTAACTGTATATTAAATTCAATGTCTCTCATATCGACCTCTTCCTTTACATTTCCACTGTTTAACACTCTAGTTCTAGGAAGACAGAGGGCATAGGATTTGTGTGTCTGATGCAAGGTTTAAAATTTGTACCTCTTTCTCTCCCAATTTATTATTTAATGAATATTTTGAAACAAAGTAAAAAGGTATGCCTAACAGAAATCAGAATTCTCCAGTATTTAAAATATGTACATTTATAGTATTAAAAATATCTCTTATTGTATCCTCCTTGCACGCCCTAAGTGATTGGGTTTTTTTGCTTGTTGGTAGTTCTTATTCTCTACGAAACAGTCCTTCCTCATAGTTTCCTTTCAATCTCTGCCACCTGAAATTTAAAGAACATTTCAGATCACATTACTTGCTTACAAATCAGGATAACATCCTAGTAAGGTCACCAGAAATTAGTGAATCTCATTTCATAGAATTTAGATATGAGATTACAAAATTAAACTCTCTTTTTATAGATGAAACAAGAACCCAGAGGGCAAGTGACTTTTTCAGAATCATACAGATAAATATCATGGAGAGTCTGGATTGGAACCCAAGTCCTTTGACTCTAAATTCTTTTTTTTTTTTCGATTTTTTCAATTTTACCCCCTGAGTTTAAAGGCCAACCTTTTATTATCTGTATATGTAAACTTGGGAAAGTTATATACAATTTTCTAATTTATAAAATGATGGTATTGGATAAAATGATCCCTAGAATCACGTCTAACTCCAAGTTCTTTGATAACACTTTGATAGTTTCAAAGGCAACAAGTTGCCTGTTGAACATAATTCAAATTCACCTAGGTATGGTGTTATACTCCTGCTATTGAGGAGGCTGGGGCTAGTGGACTGCTTAAATGCAGGAGTGCTTCACGATAGCAGGACTAAAATCAGTCTGATGTCAGCGCTAATGCCAACACCAATATGATCAGCACTTGAGAGGAGGGAGCTACTATGTGGCTTAAGAAGGGGCAAACTGGCTCACCCTGGAAATGGAACAAGTCCTAAGCTACCTTGCTGATCATCCACTGAGTTAGGCCTCTGATTGGCTGCTGCACTTCCAGCCAATGAGATAGGGAGACCTACTCATAAAAACAAACATTAAAAGCACAGATTCCTTAGTCTGGCGTTCAAGGCCCTTTGTGATCTGGCCCCAACCTTCCTTTTCAGTCTTACCTTATTCTATTCCTTGTCCTATGTTTTTTAAGCTCCAGTCTATCTTCTATCTGAAAATATCTTATTCTTTTTTAGCTCTGCACTTTGTTCTTATGAAATCTTCCCTTCCTACAATGCCCAGTCTCCCCAAATCCTCTGCTTCCAGATCCTCTCTTTCTTCTTCAGTTCTTTAAGAGTCAGCTCAATTATTTGTCTACGAGGACTTCCCTGATCCTCTCACCAAGAACCCATATAGTCATGGAATATTAGACCTTGAAGATCATCTACTCTGATCCTTTTTGTTATTTTTAATAGTCTCGGGAGGTTGGAGAGGTAAACTGACTTCTATGATTACTGAGTAATCTCCCTCTCCTTTAAATTCCTGCAGCCCTTTTATGTACCTCTCTTAATGATAGTACACACATCACCATTTTGTGGCAATTTTTTTTTGGTTGAGATTTATTTCACTACTTTTGGAGGTTCCCAGAGAAGAAACTTTTACCACCAATGTATAATATGTAAACAATTCACCAGTAGCTTCACATTTTAGAAGGATGACAAGAACACAAAGGGCATTAATTGTCTTGTCCATGGTCACAGTCAACATGAATGAGAAGTAGGCCTTGAGCCTAGGTCTGCCTGTCTGAAAACCTGACTTTATGCCATGCTGCCTCTTTCATTATAGTTAATAATAATAATAATTGACATTCCCATAATAATAATAATGACAGCTAACCCCTCTCAAGTGCTTTGAGGTTTACATGTTCTACTTTTTTTTTAACTTTACATGTTATCCCATTTGACTGTCACAAGAACCAAGGTTAAATGACTTGTTCGTGGTCACAGGGTTAATAAGCGTCTGCAGCAGGATTTGAAGTCAGATCTTTATGACCCCATGGCCAACACTATCCACTCTGCTACGTCGATGCCTGTTCAGGTAGCTCTTTAAAGTTTCCAAGGTTCTTTCATCAGAAGTAGGTAGTTACCATAAGCACTGAGGAAACTTAAGAATCAAAGTTTATGTGAAAGGCCTATAGTTGGGCATATAGTTAATAAGTGTCTTGAACCAAGATATTATCCAGCTGCTATGACTTTAGGCTCATGTTCTTTATATTACACCATGCTACATCTCAATGACTATGGCCAGTAGACTTAGGAGGAAGAATTGCGTCAGGGTGCGGGAGCAGGAGAGGATGCGGGTAGGATATATTGGCCATAAGAGGACTAGGGGCAGTGGTTGCTACAAGCCAGTTAATTAGCTCAATGCTTCCTCCTGATCAGCTAGTTAGTATCCTTAGAGAAGCAGGCAGTGGAAACAACCTGGCATATACCTGGGGAACTAGCTTTGATTTCTGTGGGGTGTAAAGGCAGGTGGAGGCAGGAAAAAAGGTGAGGTTTTCAGACACAGCTGAGCAGAATAGGAAAAGCAGTCGGGACTCCCTGGGTGTTTGCCTTGTATAAAGTATCTATCATTGCCTTCCCTCTGAGAAAAGGCAAAGGGTGGGTTATAATGTTTATGTTCCTGAAGTGCTTTCTGTATTTGTGTGTCCTGATGTCTGCTGTCACATGGAACCTTGTAATAATCCACACGTAGAAAAAGGAACCAAGAGGAAATAATGTGCCCAGTTTTGGCAAGTACAGTGTCCCAAGCACATTGTCTTTGTGTAAGGAAGATACGAAGCAGGTATGTTTTCCCCTTTTCCCTTCACATCATCAGTTAGGAGGTGCCAGGAGCTAGATTTCCCTTTTTTTCAGAAATATTTCAAGAAGTAACCTAAGTTAATTGGCATATCTGGTCACATTCTTATCTAGGAATAAGAGAGAAAGAAAAGTAAGGATGGGGTACTTTTCTAACCTCCAAGATTCAAGAAAAGGTAGCAACATGAGTCAGAGGTACAAAGTTCCAGATGCTGTAGGAGAGAGAAGGCAAAGCGGACCTGATGCACTGGAAGTCAAAAAGATGTAGAAAAGTGAGATTTGACTCAGTTAAGTAGTATGTGGGTGATATTCCTGTAGCACCATCAAAACCAAGAGGATGAACAACGCTTACTAGGAAGAAAGCTTCAGTAGAACAGTAATTCACAGGGAGTGACTCAAGAAAAGTCTCCAGTGAAAAAAGTCTCCAATGTTGCACAGATAAAGGATCCTTGGAGGCTAGCAATAATGTGAGAGAGTGAATTTTGGCCTCACCTCTTTTGGACCCCTCATCGAAGGCAGTGCTGTAAGATGCACAATCGCTGAACAAAGAGGTCATTGTGTGAGACTGGCCTACAGGTAGGTCTCTTTCCTTCTTACAGTCTCAAATGTGAGTCCTCTCTACACACTTTATAAATAAAAATCAAACACGGAACCCTTAAAAGTCTGACTACTTATAAGGAACTGATCTCTCTCAAGAGAGGTACTGAAGTCCCCATATTCTGAGTAAGGGGCAATAAGTCACAGAAGTGAGAAGTTCCCAAAGTATATCCGGGTTCTTTGTATCAGGAGCCAGTCTGTTAGAAAGTTCAGATTTTTATGTCTTCTAGGAGGCAGTCTCTGTCACAAAGTATGTATTTTTTATCTCTTCCAGTGCTTTACACAGTGTTTGGCACATAGTGTGTGCTCAGTGAGGAACTGAAGAATAAATGAATGAAGGTGTGTACTCTGAGAATTTACAGGATCGAATCTGAGGTCTAAACCTGTCCTGATGTGGGAATGAGTTAATTGATGATGATGGTGTTGCTGGTTAATCAGAGACAGTTTCTTCCTTTTTTTTAGGATCTTCAAACAGTAAAAACCTAGTAGACACACACTTATCAGATTCTGGTTATGTAGGTGGCTCTACTTTTGGCAAAAGGCATCAAGGAATATTATTGGAAAATTTTTAAACTGTTCTCCAGTGTGTTGTTTAAAACGTGACATCACATTTAAATGTCATCATCTTCTTTGATGACTCTGTGACATCATCAATGTGGATACTTCCTTTGTTTAGCTCACATCCCACCCATTCTGTAATCCATGCACTTCCATACATCTGACCTAAAGGGTGCAGGCTTTCATACAGAACTTTTTATATTCTAGGGCTCCCGATGGAATATATAGACCATCAAAGTTCCTACTACACAATGACTCGCCTCTCTTCCTAGTCATACATCTCTTAGGTGACATCTTTTGCATGACTTCTTGTGTGCAATCTGACTTTAGTTATATCTGCTGCAGCCTATTCCCACCATAAGTCTCTCCAGTGCCTTGTTGCATGACCAGCAATTTGGAGTCTTTGGAGACTGTGACATTAAATTCTTTCAAGCCAGGAAAAGATCTCCTTGGATAAATGTTATACTGAATTTTGTGCCATACTGAACTGCGTAATTGTGAAGTTTCAGTGTACTTTACGTATGCTCTTTGATTTATTAGACACTTTAATAAATTATGAGAAAATGCATTATGTAAAAGTTAAAAGCAATAAATATTGCTGATCTCATACAAATCTCCATTTAGTATAGTAATGGTAATGGAGTTGTGGGGGAGGGAGGCAGGGATAGTTTGCACCACCAAAATGCACAATATACAGGTACTGTGTAATTTTTTTTAAGTCTGTTTAAGGCTGGGTGTGGTGGCAGCTGACTGTGTTTCAGTTGTTTCAGTTGTATCTGTCTCTTCATGACCCCACTTGGGTTTTTTGATTAAAGATACTGGAGTGGGTTGTCATTTCCTTCTCAGATCTTTTTACAAATGAGGAAACTGAGGCAAACAGGGCTAAGCGACTTGCCCAGTTGAACTCAGAAAGATGAGTCCTCCTGACTCCAGGCCCTGCACCATATCCACTGCCCCACCTAGCTTCCTGGGTATGGTGGGCATACTTATAATTTCTGCTACCAGGAAGGCTGCTGGTGGTGGATTGCTTGAGGTCAGGTGTTCAGAGCTACAGTATGGATAAAATTGATCTGGTGTCTGCACTAATTCCAGCATCAATACAGTGAGCCCTTGGGAAGGAAAATGGGGAAGCTACCAGGCTGCCTGGGGAGAGGCAAACTGGCACAGATCGGTAAATGAGAAGATCAAAGCTTCTGAGACCATCTGTAGTGAGATTTGGGCCCATAAATGGCTGTTGCCCTCTCAGCCTGGGGGTATAGGAAAATCCAGTCTCCACAAAAATAGGTCAACAAAGTCCTGGCATAGCCCAAATCCCCTCCACCCTCCCCCTTCCTGCAGGTGGACAGATTCCCATCAGCCCTGCTCTATCCTTATCATTGGAACAGCTGCTAATGGACTGGAAAATCTCTTCATGTTCTACTTGGAGCAGCACTGCGAGATGAACTGCATCCATTAGCAGCAGTTTAAGCAGCAAGGTACATCCAGATGAAGAAAGACCTATATAACACAGCAAATGAAAATTTGGACTTTATGCAGACAATTCTACTTTGGTTCCATATCCCATGATATGCTTTAATTACTGAACTTGGATTTTATACAGAAAAATTCATTTTATCCTATATGACTAGTCAATTTATATATTGTCCCAAATACTTTAAACTACATTTTGTTTTTCAAAAATCAAACTTTAGCACCAGTGTTAACACCTTTAAAATAATGTTGGTTGTGGAGGTGGAAAAGGACCCTTTCAACAAGAAGCAAAACTAACTGATTATAGTAGATATTCCTAAGGGCTCTACCCTAAATGTCTGTTGAATTGTTGAGCAGAACGGAATTAGCAGGGGATACTAATGAGTGTGGGAATGGCCAGAATGAAGGCAAGCCAGGTGGAAAAGGAGGAAATGTGAGAAAAACTGATTGGACAACTCAATCTTCATTTTCTGAATTCAAAGCTTAGTGTTTGGTGTAACTTCTCCACTATCAGCATCACAGGCTATAGATATCAATTGAACTTTGAACATGAAGTACCTAGTTGTAAGGTCACTTGTCCTGGGTAGAGCTAATTTTACAGACAGGATCAGAGGGCCACAGCCTTGCAGCTGGAAGGAATTTTTAAAAGCCTTTCAGTCCAGTTCCTTTATTTTGCAGATGAGAAAATGGAGGTCCTGAGAGATCATAATTTGTGCAACTTCACACAGTTGGTATGTGATCTTAAAGTGCTGATTCATGAAAACATTCATAGATTTTTGTGGTGTCTCCACTGTAATATCCTAGACATTCTTTCCTTATAGAATAGATGAAAGTTTCTTGAATCAAGGTCTAGAAATGTGTGTATGTGTATGTTTGTGTGTGTGTGTGTTTAATTCTGACAACTCTATTTCAATATTATTTGGTTCCCTTTATAAGACTATATTTTGCATTTTATGCATTTAAAATATAGCTCCAAAAAAAGACTCCACAGAGGTTTTATCGGACTGCTAATGGGCATACCTGACTGACAAAAAGGGGTTAAGATGCTTCTTTAAATAAAATATTCATTTATGAAGACAGTTTTGACAATAGACACATCTACGTGGCCAGATCTGTTAGTTCAGATTGGATGGTCACCTATATAAGATTTTCTGTGTTCAAAAATATTTCTTCCACCTGGAAATTTAACTACTACAATTTTATTACTTTGGTTTAAGCAATTCTGTCCTTGATAATCCCTGTTAAAAATAAATTCCTCTGGGAAGAGTAATGCATTAAGTTACTAATACTTTAGTATGAATTAGGTTAATAATTCACTTTTGGGGAGTAACAGGAGGGTCTGTGGAGGAAGGAACAGAAGAGGAGGGGCATGTAGAGAGAGGGGCCTTGAAATGAGAAGGGCATTAATAGAATTGGAAAGTTGGAGCAGAAGAGAAATCTTGCTTACTTCAGAATGTTGCCAAGGTTAGCACCATACGTTAAAGCTATCTTCTCTACAGGAGTTTTGCCAAGTTATTTCCTGGGCTAAGTCATCCATTGAATGTTTCCACAGGTCATGGCAATTTGAATGGATTCTAAAATTCTTGGTGTCTCTCAATTTAAAAACCTGTACCACTTTTTAGATTGTATTTATTTGGTCTCATTTGAATTAACATCTGGAGCAGATGCTATTTGCCTTGTTTAGAGCAATCACAGGATGGAGAGTATTTTGGTGCTGAGGAGGACAAGAATTATGGTATAATGGACCATAGGGCAGATGATCCCCAAAAGGCATTAACATGTGTCAGTACCTAGGTGTTTAAGAGAGGAGAAAAATGTATAAGGTTTAACAAATCACAAGATTTATAATCCCTAATCCATCATTGCTTCCTACTAAGCAACTCAACTGATACTTCCTTAGGCAAGCCTAATTGATCCAAAAAAAAAAAGGCCATTAAGATAATCACAATATAGTTTTTGTTCAGACTCATGATTTTTAAAATGTATTTTATTATTTATTGATTTTGTTTCTATGCCATATTTATTTTTTATTGTGTCTTCTCAACCATCCAATGAACCTTCCCTTGTAACAAAGGTTAAAAAAATAGTTCAGCAAATTCTGCCTACATTGCCCATATTTGACAATATATGTAACATTCCATACTTTGCCATTTATGCATAGAAGAGAAGGAGCATTTTCTCAACTCTCCAGACTAAGCTTGGTCATTATAACTATACATCATTCAATTACACTTTACCATTGTTTCTCTTTTCATTATTTTATCAGTGTGTGTATCATTATTCTTATTCTGCTTAATTCTACATTATTTCATGTACGTCCATGTTTGAGTTCTTTATATTCATTGTTTCTTAAAGCACAGTGATATTCATATACATGTATACATGTTTCTATATGTACACACACACACACACACGCTCTGCTCCAATTTGTTTAGCAATTCTCCTATTGTTCTTCAGTTTGTTTCAAACTTTTTTTTGCAATAAGAAACCATACTGGAATGAACCTTTTGCTATATATACATGGGATCTTTCTGTCTTATGCCTAGCAACATAATATCTAGGTCAAAGGTTATTGACATTGTAGTAATTTTTATCTTTTAAAGCATAATTCCAAATGGCTTCCAGAATGGCTAGACTAATTCATAGTTTTTCCAATTAGACATTAATGTCCCTGTCTTCCCAAAACTCTTTCAATTTTAACTAGATTTACTGCTTGTCATCTTTTTTGATTTGCTGAGTGGGAGGTAAAACGTGAGATTTATTTTAATTTGCATTTTTATTATTAATAATCTGGAGAGATATTTAATATTATTGTTAAGAGTTTATTATTATGTTGACAATGATTTCTTAATATATTTTGGACAGTCATTGGGAAATGACTTGGAGATTATACACATATGTTTGTATGTGTGTGTGTATGAAGTATAATCAGATCTTAGTGAAGTTTTAAGCTTAAAACTTTTGGGATATTCTCGACATGTATTTGTATTAATTCCTTACATATCTTGGATATAAAACCCATATTAGAGTTATTTTGTAATGCAAAGACTCCCTACCACCCCATCAAGTTTCCTTTATTATTCATAATTGCATTGATTTTGTTTGTGTAAAAGTTTGATAGTTTCAGTAGTATAGTATAAAATTTGTAATTAATTTAGATAATGCCATAATTTTTATTATAAAAGCAATCACCAACAATTATTACTCCTCCTGTATTTTAATACATCTTTTATTTCTTTATTGTTATGTAATTTTATTTGTATAAACCTTGACTACATCTTGGTGAATTAATTCCCAAATATATTATTCATGTAGCATAATTTTCTTTTTGCATAATTTCTTGTTGGATTTTGTTATTGCCTTATATGTATACTTATATATATATATATGTATATATATGTACTTAATTTGCATTCTGTTACTCTACTGAATTTTTTTCCTCTTTCTAATAGTTTCTTTTTTTTGATTATGTGGACTTTTCTTAGTAAACCATTATGTTAACTGAAAATAAGTATATCCTTATTTTTCTGACAGTATTTAGGCCTTCCATTTTTCTCTTTTTTTATCGCTCTCATTAGTTTTATAGAACTAAGTAAAAAAATAGGAAGAGGAGGTATCCATGGTTTATCCCTGTATTTATTAGGGGAAATTCTATATTTTCCTCATTGCAAGTAATGCTAGTTCAATTCCTATATGTCCTTTTTTGGTCAAATTAAAATGACTTTTTTATTCCTCTGCTTCTTTAGATTTTTTTTTAAGCACAAATTTGCATTGTTTTGTCAGATGTTTTGCTCTTTGTATTACTATTATGTTAATTGTCTTCCAAATGTCAAACGCTCCAACCCTGGTAAAAATCAAATTTATATTATAGTAAATAATGTTTTTGATATATGCATATCATAGGATTAGACCATTGTAGATCTTAGGGACCTCAAAAACCTTCTCATTTTAGAGATGAGGAAATGGTGAAGTCACTTACTCAAAGTCATGTGGATATGAAGCAGCAGGTCTTAGATTCTGTAAGTCAGTTCCAATGACCCTAAGTAGCTTAAGTTTAGCATTCTTTCCACTAATGGCATTTATTTAAAAGTTTGCAACAAGACAAATTGGTAACGTTGATCTACAAAGTTTATTCTTCACTTTGTCTTTCACTGCTTTAGGTACTAGTACAATATTAGATTGAGAGAAAGAATAGTGAGTTGGCCTTACACTCTCATCTCTGACCAAGTCATTTAACCTCTCTATGTTGTAAACAAATCTTCAAGACTACAAAATGTAGAAAAGATGTTGACCTGCATTGGTAGATGTTGTTTCTTGAACTAAGAGTTCCCTAGATCAATGCAATCAAAGGTCTAGTCCTTATTCCCTTAATTTGTCATCAGGTTAGCAGAAGATTTATCAATTTTGACAAACTTTTCAAAGAACCACCTTTGGTATTTTTGTAATCCTTTCTAATGTCTTTTTATTTTATATTTTATCTAGTTCTTTTCTAATTTTCAAAGTTTTATCTTTTGTGATTATTTTGGTTTTATTTCCTAGGTTATTAAAAATTTTACTTGCAGTTTATTAAGTTTCTCTTTACTTCGTTGATATGTTTTCAGAGAGAAATTTTTCCTTGATGACTTTTAGCTACATCCTAGAAATTATATTTCACAAAGTTATTATTCCTATGATATGTTCTTTAACCCACATTCACAATCAGAATGTCATTATTAAGTCTCAATTTAGGCCTGTATCTTTTGCTTCCATTCTTTCAATTAATATTTTTATTGTACTATGGAAAACAGTGTATATGATAATTATTTCCTGTGTATATGTGTGTGTATGTCTGTCTATATGTATTTAATTTCTCTGCACTCTAGAAAATTATTTGTTTCTGTAAAGCTATCATGTGGTGCTGAGAAATATGCATATTATTTAATAACCCTATTTAGAAGACACCATAAGATTTTGAGATTTAACTTTGCTAACAGTTTAGTTCTAGTTTTTTCTTTTCATTTATCTGCCTACTGCATTTGTTTAGCTTAAGAAGGGAACATTAGTTATTTAGAATTATTGTCTCACTATCCATGTCTTTCTGTAATTCAGTTAACTTTTCATTTATGAATCAATAATGTATCAAATACTTATAGTTTGCTCAAACTCAAAATTTATTTGCTGATGATTAGGTTCAGTTTTGCCAGATGTTATTTTAGGTTGTAACTTGAGCTTCTTTGCTTTTAGGAATATCCTTTTTCATTATCTTTTTAGATTTTTTTTCTGTCTGTGGAGCGATCCTTTATAACTTTAACTGGCATTCTTTAATTTTTTCCATTTCTTTTTTTGTTTTTTAATTTTAAAAATCTTTTTTTTTCAGTTCCAAATTCTCTCCTCCCTTCACCACCCGTTAAGAAGGTAAGAAATATGATACCTCTTATTTGTATTTTACTTTATATTATTTATTTTTTTGTAATAGCTGATAGTTGTTCCCTGAATGCTTGTAAAATATAGTTTGATATCGAAGTTGTTCATTTTAACCACCACATACCTTGGAGTTTTAAGGATGAGGTTTTTCTATGGTTGAGTTCTTGGGATTCAAACAGCTGTTCTCTATCTTTAAAGCTTCTAGGAAATTTATTTGGATTATTCATAACTACTTGGTAATCATGAGAGGGAGCTAGTATATAGTACTTAGAGGCTTGGCTTTAGAGACAGGAAAATCTCAGTTCAAGTCTTGTGGGACACATCCTTCCTTGTGACTATGGAAAAATTACTTACTCTCTTAGGGTTCCATTTGACTCTCTAAGACTATTAGATACAGAATATGTGCTGATCTGCAACAGTAGAGATATTTCTTCATTGAAAGTCCCCTATATAAATGAAATCTCAAAAGTGATACCAAAAAATTTGTATTCATATTTTTGAGTGATATTCTGGAAGAGCTAATACCCTTAAATGTAATAGTCTATTCTATCTTTCAGGTTAGTTGTTTTGGCTTATATGGTACTGATATGCTCTTTTCTGTCAAATTTTCTCCCTTTTCAGTGTTTATGTCCTAAATCTGCTGTTCTCTCCTTCAGAACATTTACTTCTCTGGAGATAATATCTATCATGTCCTCTAAGGTTCTGTAGCTTAATTTCTATCTTTTAAAAATTCTGTGTTGAAACCTATGAATCTCTACCTAATTTCATTCTTAATATACTCTTCAAACAGTTTTATTTCTCATTTGGTTACTTTTCTATGATCTCTGAGGAGTCTACACAATTCTTTTTATTAGGTAATTTTGGTTCATTTCCTTTCAAAGCCTAACATTTCCTCATTTTTTTCTTGGCTTTTTTCCCCTGAATTTTACTTTTTTTTTTCCTTTGGTCTCTAGGAAGTCTCTATTATTTTACCTGCTTGTGAGCTGGGTTTTTTTTTTATGCAAGCTCAAACTTTGAGGATTTAGTCCCTTACCCGTTCTATTTATACTCCCAGTCATTTGTCTTCAATTTCTGTCCTTAGTCTTTGGCTCTCCTCTGTTCCATTGTTGCATAGTACCTCTCGAGGTGGGTATCATTGAGGGTTTTTTGGGACCCAGCCTGGTTTCTAGTACTCTTTTCTCAGGCATGGGTACACTCCCCATTCTAGTCAGCTCCATGATATTCTCTGTACTGGTTACTTTCCATCCCTTCCACCCTAGTTACTTTCCTTTGGTAGTAGCTACTACAGACTTGGAAGAATGAATGCCTCATGCCTCTAGTGAGATATAGGGGGTTGGTAGGGTTTCGAATGAGTCACTGCTGTGGGGGAACTATTACACCAACAGCCAGATCATGAATCAAAAACCTGAAAGGTTGCTCATACCAAATTACATCTCATGAGCTGCATGGTAAAAATGAGTTATCACTGATATTGTGTAATAAGGTTTTTAACTTGTGTAATATTTTTCCCACTATTTTTGTGGACTCAGCTTTAGTAACTATTGGAGTTGTTGTTCAGTCATTTTCATCATATCTGACTCTTCATGACCTCATTAGGGGTTTTCTTGGCAAAAACAACTTGAATGGATGGCTATTTCCTTCTCCAGCTTGTTGTAGAGATAAAGAAACTGAGGCAAATAGGGTTAAGTGACTTGCCCACAGTCACATTTAGTAAGTGTCCAAGGCTAGGTTAGAAATCAGGAAGATGAATCTTTTTAACTCCAGGCCTGGAGCCTCTATCCACTGTGCTACCTGTAACTATTTCTGATACATAATTTTTTCTGAAGTTTTTAATTTGGGGGAGTTTGCAAAAAATAACTACTTTGCCATCTTTCTAATTACATGAATCCAAATCCATGAATCCACAGGGAATCTGTGAAAACTCCTTCTACCTATGCAGATCAGCAACTTTTCTACAGATTTCAGCGTTAAGGGAGTGGTCTGGGAGCCGTGGTCATATAGCTAGTTTAAGGCAGAGGTAACACTTCAACCCCGGTCTTTCTGTCTTCCAGGATAGCCTTCTTTTTCTGTTAGGCTTCCTTTCCACAATACAGCTAGAGGTATTTTTTTTAATCAGCTGACAAAGGAACCTAGTTTAAGAAATTGCTTAATTAACAATATTGCTCATCTGGGATGATTATTTGCCATAGCTTCACATGTTGTGGGGTTGTTTTTTTTTGCTTTTATATTTCTCCCCAAATTAACCCCACAAAGCAAGGCACTAAAGTACACCTGAAGTGTCTGAATTGGTTCATCCTTAATTGCAATCTTTTGAGAGCCCATGCTTTTTTAGATTCTTCCCTCCATAGATTAATCATATCACACTGGCAAAGCACTTTCTAAAGTAATTAGCCTCATATAATCAGACTTCTAGAGCTGGAAGAGGCCAAAGAGAACAAGCAATCCATCCCCTTCATTTTCTAGACAAACAAAACAACATCCAGATAAGTTGTGACTTATTTATGTTTTACCCCAAGGTAGTGGGAGAGATCTGTTGCATATCTACTATGTGTATGCAGGACTATGAAAAGCAAGGCAAGAAGGGTACTGGCTACCTGGTCATAATCTCAGGGCTCAAGCCAACCAGGATACTGAAGTCAAATATATTTTTATCCACTTTGTGTCAAGGAAAAAAGTGATAATATCTCAAGTACTACCATTGTAAAATTAAGTCAAGTCAATTAATAAGCATTTATCAAATATCTATTATGTGGAGCTATAGTTCTCAGAGCTGGACATTCAAAGATAGAAGAAAAATAGTCTTTGCCCTGCAGAGGCTTACATTTAAGCACAACAACAGTGTCACCACTGTCCCAGGCCATATCACTTAAGACAAGCTGAGTCACTAGAAATCCTATTTTCCAGCAGGATATTAACTTGGCACTGGGCAAATTTATCACATCTTTTTTTAAAATGCAGTAAGAATAATAAATTGATAATAAAATCATCAATTTTTTTTTAACAATGACTGTTCTGCTGTTCTAGGGGAAATGTCTCACATTAAGCATTTTTTCAGAGTAGGCTGGAAAATGGGATTTTATGTACAAATGTTGCAAAAACAAAAAGGTGGGGGGAGGCCATAATATGAATTTTATGCTATTATTTTCTCTTTCTGCCTTTCAACAAATAGGAAACTTCCTTGAAGGTCAGTTTGTCATCCCCTATTTATGCATACTTGAGACAAAAGAAACAGACAATTAGAGATTCCATTCACATCATAAGCATTCCAGCTAGATCTTGATCTTTATTTCAGTAATGGTACTGCCAAGGCAATATGTAAATGAAGTCAGAAAAGTAGGTGACTTGGACAGAAGTTGGCTGTAAAACTGGATGAGGCAGTGTACATAGAACAGAAAGGAAGACAATAATTGTTAGGTAATTATTTTTTTTCCCTTTCCATCTATCAAAGAAGAAATTTTATAATCATTCATTTCTGAAGAAAAGTAAAGATCCAGATGGTGGATAGAATGACCTTTTCCCACTAGAAGGGATGGTTTTGTTACCCAGCCAGATGTTTGAAATTTTTCAACCAGCATGCATAAATAATTGTGAGACCTGTTAATTAAGCTTAAGTGACAGCTGTTTAGACTTAGAAAAACTCTGATAGAAGTACGGATCTGGTATCAATACAGGGCACCTCCAAGAGCAATCACTTTACACTGTTGTGATATAAAGATAAAACATATGCATCCAAGTTTGTGAGGATGTGTCAATAAAGCAGTCACTTTCTAAACTACAGAGCTGCAGGTGTTATGGAAACATGCCAGAACATGGCAACCAAGGCGACAGGCTCTTTGCTTTGCATGTTAACGAGCAAAACAAAGACCATCTGAAAAACACAATTCCTAATGTTACCATTGATCCTATGGCTCTTACAGGGTCATTATCAGAGGGACTAGGTTAGGAAAAAAGAGCTGTTTGCAAAGTAGACAGGATTTACTTTATTATCATCAGCATCTGCATCATCCTCAAATACCTACAGCGTACAGAGGGTATTTAGCATAACAGGGATTTAAGGAGGATGTAGGAAATATGACCAAAAGGCCTTTGTAGTTTAGATATTATATGAGGGTGGGTGACTTAGATGGAATACAATGTGTATGTGGATTAGATATTCTGTAAGTGCCTTCCAAATTTAAGGTTTTATGTTTCAAGACAAATTCAATTCAACAAACATTATTTTACTATATGCTGGGTGCTGGAGATGCGAAGACAATGACAAAAAATAGCCCCTACCCTCAAGAAGCTTACCAAGAAGGAGTATTTATTTATTTACAACAAAGTACAATTTTCAAGAATAACTCTTCTTAAAAACAATCAGTTGCACTTTACAAATAGCTAAAGGATGAACTGTCCCCGATGCTGTCGATTAAGTTGTTCCGGTTTGGAGTTGTCCATCTAGACCAAGGGTTCTTAACCTATGGTGCATGAACTTTAAAAATATTTCGATAACCATGACACAAAAAGGTTAAGAACCTTTGATCTAGACATGAGCTCTTGACCTTATTTTTCCTGTTATGTTGCTAACCAAATAGTTCTCTTCTGCAAGAAGTGATGTGTAAGTCGAGATTCCATGACATCTCTGAAACATGATACAATGGCCAATGGGCTTCTGAAGCAACCAGGCTGTCATCTTTTCATGTGTTTCTGAAAAGTTAACTGATTTCAGTCAAATCAGAATAAAGCATGTTCCAACTTTTTTTCTGGACCATAATTTAAAAATAAGAGGTGCGAATGTGCCTAAAAGCCTAGAGTCAAGTTAGGATGAGCACAGACCACAGATTTAGGGAAAAAAAAATCCAATTATCTACTGATAACTGGACCATAATCAATTTAGGATTTCAACAGAGATTATAAATTTAGAATTGAAGTGAACCTCAAAAATCGTTTCATCTACTCTAAAATTTTATAAATGCAGAGACTGAGGCCCAGAAAAGTGAAGTAACATGCCCATGGCCACAAAGATAATAAGTAGAGGTATCAGAATTTGAAGTTTTGTCTTCTGACACCAGTCATTCAGTCAACAAACATTTGTTATGCACTTACTACTTGCCAAACACTGTGCTAAGTGACTGTGTATACAAAGAAGGTCAAAAGACAGGCCCTGCCCTGGAGCTCACAATCTAAATGGGTATATACATAGATATGTGTGTATATATATATAATATAATTGTCATTATTATTATTATTATAATTCAAGTATAATCCTCTTTCTATTAACACCATACTGGTAAAATAGATATCATCACAGTACTGTATGATTGTAGATCCAGAGTTAGTAGGGACATCAGCAATGCAACCACTTCATTTTACAGATGATAAACTGAGATCAAGGGAGCTAAATGATTTACCCAAGGTCATATAACTCATAATCCTCAGAGCTGGGACTTGAATCCAGGCACTCTGACTTCTGAGACATATAGGACTTAGCCCAGAAGAGGCAATAACAATATGCCTATTGAGGATGAGCAAAGTGGGATACAGAGGTAATTATCTTAAATGATTATATTTAGACCAATCAACACATATTTACTTTGTCTCCCATATACTTAGCACTCGCTATTGTGGTCCAATGAAGTACAAATTATGATCTCTGCTCTCTAAGAACTTTTGGTCAAGTTTTGGAAATAAGCTTAACAAAAATTTAAAAATGATATAAAACATATGGTTCTTCCCCTCATTTAGGTTCAAGTAAATCAGGAGTTTCATGAACAAGGTACAGAAGTACACCTTGGAGCATTTCTAGGATTTGGAAAGGGCATGAAGAATGACAATTAAAAAGAAGGGAATTGTCCTTTAAAGCAAACAATATAAGTAAAGTCTGAAAGCAGAATTAAGCATAGTATGTTCTTGGGCCAGTGAAATCCATCAGACTTGACAGTAGAAAAGAGAATTTTGGGGAATAACAAAAAGCAAGTCTAATTCAAAGGAAGAAATACAAATTGTCAATAGTTACCTTGGGAATTGTTGAAATTCTCCAATATCCATAAACATGCAAATTAAAACCATATCAGCTTGCTATCTTATACACTTAAATTGGCAAAGAAATTATAAACAATGACATTAATTGTTCGTAGAATTTTGGATTTACATGAATGTTATCATACTCAGTAGTTGTAAATAGATGCAATCTTTTTAGGAAACCACATGGCAAAATTCAGTAAGACCTGCCAAACTGACCATACTCTTTGACTCAATGATAGCATTACTAGGACAATATAAGGATTTAGAAGAAAGAAAAAAAAAGCCCAGCTGTAAAAAATATTTATAGGTGATTTATTTATAATACTAAAAACAATATTCCAATGGAAAGATTAGAATTAGAGGATCAGGTTCAAATTCTTTCTCTGATACCTATTATTTGTGTGATCTTGTACTAGCTACATAACACCCTTCAGTCTTCTCATCAGTCAAATGTGAGTTTGGATTAAATGACCCCTCTTCTCACTTTCAGCTCTTGATCTCTGATCCCATGCCTCCATGACTTTAAAACCCATAAGTCTGATGACTGGCGAGTGTTTGAACAAAACATCAATATAATGGAATATTATTGAGCCATAAGAAATGACAAATATGAAGAATACAAAGGGATATGAGAAAGCATATTAAATATTAAAGAAGAAAGAAAGGAGTAGCAGAATAATGATATTCAACCTAAATTATGCAAAAAATAATGACAACAGTCGCAACAACAAAAACCCATATAGGATAAAAAGAGATCAGAGAGGGCCATAGCAAAAGAATTTTTTAAAAATTAAAATTTATACTTAAAAACAAATTGTAAGTAAATAAATGGTTTTCTGTATAATAATTTTTATTTTGTTGGAAGTTTTTGTTATTGTTTAGTCATTTTCAGTCACATCTGACTCTCTGTGACCCCATTTGGTGTTTTCTTGGCAAAGATTCTAGACTGGCTTGCCATTTCCTTCTCCAGCTCATTTGGCAGATGAGGAACTGAGGCAAACAGGATCACACTGCTTAGTAAGTGTCTAAAGCCAGATTTTAACTCAGGAAGATAAGTCTTCCTGACTTCAAACCTGGCACTCTATCCACTGCGCCACCTAGTTGCCCAAATTTTTGTAGTTGGCTACTAAATTTAGAGTTTTTAAATAAAAGAAAGTGGATTTAGATTCTAAAATCGCCAGAAATATCCAAATAACTATGGGAAATGGAGGAACTTTTTTATTTTTTTATTATGTCTATCTAGTAATTATATTTTTTACTACTTCACTTTTCATGTTCAGAGATCAGCTATGTAATGTTTAATGTCCCTTTCAACATGAGGACTATGAATTGTCTGATAAAAGCAGATAAAACTGTTCATCGCACGGGCATGCATTCTCATTTCTCCATAAAGTCCCCAAATGAACACTGACTTTTGAAGGAAAGTTTTTGTGTAGCAGAAAACACCACAATTAATTAATTTTTTATTTATTCCTTCTTCCTCTTCCCATCTGTTCTACTCTTCCTAGAAATGTTCATTATTAGTTGAGCAGTTTTCTTGAAATCTTCTGTAAAAAGCCACTATAAGATCTTGCTAGAAATTACATGATGTCTACAGATATATAATTTGGCATTATGAAGTATATATGCAACTCTTTATTAAATCCACCTAAAAAACCAGACACACAATTCTAAGTGTTGGTGACTTCTATATCATTTCTACCTGATTCTTTACTTGGTTTGATCATATTCTCTAAATGTATAGCCAGTATTTATATTTTCCTCTTATTTTAAAATAGCTATGAGATAACATGTGAAAGTATTTTGTTAACTGGAAAGGAAGATATTATTATGCAAGGCATTATTATTATTGAGTTCTTTCATCATCATAATTTCTTGATTAAACATGCCGAGAGTACAGAATATAAAAATAATAAGGATTAATCTAGAAAACATTTTAACCATTACTTTTTAGCATACTCTCTGTTTGTTTTGGCCAGAAACTTCTAAGTCAAATGTGGATTTGGAGATTGTGGCACTCTGCTCTTATGATGGCACTAATGAGCATCAAATGTTGAAACAATTGGTAGATGGGGGGGTGGTGTTGAAAAATATGGAAGCATTTGGAAACTCTGCACCAGTCTAACTAGGACTTAGTAAATCCAGGACACAGGACTTGGAAGGTCTTCACTTCTATTTTTAGTCTAGTAGTTGAAGGCTTTCCATTGAAAAGAAAGGCAAAGAGAACATGCATAGCCCTCTATGGGAGAAGATTAAAGATGAATAGATGGAAAAACAGGAACACAGAGAATAGTAAATAAATAAGGATCATTTAGCTGAAAGAATGGTAGAGGGTCTCCTGCCCTTAAAACCGATTCCTTTTCTTTCCAGTAGCCCTAATGATCAAGCTAAGAAAATAACTTGAAATTAGATTATTAGCTAAGAAATTAGGTCATGGCCAAGAAATTTTCCCTGATGACAGTCTGGTTCTAAATCTCACTCATGGTACTGTCATTGGCACTCTCCATGATTCTCAGATTAAATCAGCTCAAGAATTCCAGTAAAATATATATTAATATACAGCAGTCCCTTATCAACCGATCAATCAACCAATCAATCAACAAGTGCCTGCTATGTACCAGGCTATGTGTTAAGTGCTAGGAACACTAAGACAAACAGTCCCTGCTCTCAAGGCATATATATTCTACTGGGTGAGACAAGATGTATACAGAGAAGTACATTTAAAATCAATTGTTGTTCAGTTGTTTTAGTCATGTCTGACTCTTTGTGACCCCATTTTAGGGATTTCCTGGCAAAGATACTGAAGTGGTTTGCCATTTCCTTCTCCAGCTCATTTTTACAGATGAGGAAACTAAGGCAAGCAGGGTTAAGTGACTTGCCCAGTGTGACACAGCTGGTAAGTGTCTGAAGCTAGATTTGAACTCAGGAAGAAGAATCTTCCTAACTTTAGGTCTTGCGCTCTATCTACTGTACCACCTAGCTTTCCACATTTAAAATTTGTACATGATAAATACAATAAATACAAGTCAATTGGGGGTAGGGGAAAGCAGAGGGGGTGACAATCTGTAATAGCTGAAAATATTTGAAAAGGCCTCATGAAGAAAGTGATGATTGAGTTGAACTTTGAAGGACACTAGAGATTTTAAGAGGCAGAGGAAAGGACTCCCAGAGCAGAGAATAGAATGTTGTATGTGATGAACACAAGTAAACCCATTTGGGAGGCCTACATAGAGAGAAGGTAGGTAGGAAGGGAGATTGGAATCAATTGTAAAGGCTTTACATGCCAGACAAAAGGGCGTTGTATCAGATCTTAAGGGTAAGAAGTCAGGAGAGTTAACTGAGCAGTACAGAGACCTGGTGCTTTAGGAATATGCCTTTGGCAGCTGTGTGGAAAGTGGATTAGAGAGGATTAGGATGGATTAAAAAACTTCAGGCAGGAAGACCAGTTGGGAGACTTGCAAAGCTCTAGGAAGAGGTGACAAGGACCTGGACTGAGGTGGGCATGGAGGGATAGGAGCTGAGCAAAGGAGTCGGTGTGAGAGATGTTGTAGAGGGAGAGCGGAGGGCTGAGGCAGGCTATGAGATAACAAGCCTAGGTATGGCAGCGTTCAGAAGAGGGAAAGATGCTGGGTTTTGTTTTGGACAACTTGTCCCTTACCGCTAGGTCAGCTGAGCTGCTTTTCTCTCCATAGAAGAGTTCATCTATTAAAATCCAATTATTTTCTTCTAAGAAAAATGCCCCATGTCACTCCACTGATTCAGAACAAAGGCTAGACTTAGCTCATCGTCTCAGACTGGCAATATAGATGCGTTACAAACTGGTCCAAGTTAGTTTCATCCTCATCTTTTGAAAATTCTAAAGTTTTGCTCATGTTCTCTATTTTCTAGAATACCTTCTAGAATACCTTCTCACTTTCTCCCAACCTAAATGCTCCACATCTTTCAGGGCCTTTATTGCTTCTGATGGGCCTTTTGTTCTTTCAGGCCCCACTCACCACCTCTGGGCACTCCTACAATGGCCATTTTGACCCTTAATCGCTTCCTGTCTTGTGTTGTTAGGCAACTGCTCCATTTATATGCGTGTCAGATGTTCACTATCAAGTGATAAGCTCTTTGAGGACAAGAGTCCAAGGAGAAGATCTTTGCTTCTCCCACAAATATACTTTGGAGATTAAAACAAAACAAAACAAAACAAAACAAACTGTGTACTGACAAGCGAATAAGGCTATGCAAATCTTTCAAAATATTCGGCAATGATTATGCCTCAATACATTTTAAAATAAATGAACAAACGCATGAATACATAACAACTAGATTATAAATAAACTCTGACAGGACAGACATCACCATTTTATACTTTAAAAACATTCAGTATTTCTTAAGCACCTACTATGTGGAGAGCATGGTGCTATGCTTTAAGAACAGCACAGATTTTAGAGGAAACCCAGCCTCAGCTCCTGTTGAACTTACAGAATAATAGGAAAAAATATGACTATAATTTATGATGTGACATGATAAGAGATAAGCAAAATGTACTAGCACTACCCCCCCCACACACTACCCCCACACCTAGTGCATAATGATTGGTCAGCAAAAACTAGTTGAAAGAATGAATCAATAAATCAAGTGCTGGGGGGAAGGATCAGGAAAAGACCCTATCTTTTAGCAGAAGAGCATATGAAAAAATAGTAAACATACAGCTTTTTGAAGCATTGAATGCAGAGGTCTTGGAGAGAGCTGGTGTCATGGTGCCCAGAGTCAGGAAGACCTGAGTTTAGCCTCAGACTCTTACTAGTGACTTGGGCCAGTCATTTCACCTCCGTTGGCCTAAGTTTCCTCATCTGTAAAACTGGGATAATAATGGCGCCTGCATGGTGGTGTTGAGATCGATGCGAAATTTGTAAAAAGCATTTAGCCCAGTGCCTAACACAAAGTGACTTATCTAAATAACTAGGCTCTTCTCGATCCCTTGTAGAGCCGTGAAAGACTATATGGCCTGCTCCGATGTTTAACCAATTCTGAGTTAGATTTGGAGGGCAGAATTATAAAGAGAAAATGTTCCATAGCCCCCATTCCATGCTTGAACAAAACATTTCTCTTTTCTTCTGTGATCTTCTGATCACCCCTTTTCCTGCCTGCTTGTGCAGTCAAAGACACTGGGAACTCTTAAGAAAATTAAACTAAATGTGTTTTCTATGACCGATGGAGAAACAATGTGTATTAATTTCCAAAAATATCCGTCTGTTCTGGGGAAGCAAGCAGCAGTAAAATCATTGTACATCCCTGTAGTTCTCAAAGGCAGTCCTTGGAACTACCCTCTGCACCTAAACTGGTAAAATTTTCAAATAATCAATGACAGTTTGATAAATATCTCAAATTCTGTGATCAGTCCAAATCCAATAAAAATTAACTAAGTTCCTGCTAATGTACAGGGCACTGGGAATACAATAAGAGGCATTACCATTTTCCAGGTATTCAGATTCCATGAGTACACACAGATACTTTACCATAAAGACAACATCTCCATTACTGAGATTGACTGCTAAATGGACAGGAGCTGTGAAAGCATGTGTTTACAGTTTTTTCCTTAAACAGACTGTGTTGCATCCACTTTAGCAAAGGAATGACACTCAGTTGGAACATGGAAACAGTGTCATGTTATTGAACCGAATGTGGCAATGGGATTTTAAAACAGGATTCTGCCTGCATTACAAAATTTAGAATGAGACATATCAAAGATATATTTTAAAGTGGTATCATATACTTAGAATTACTAGAAAGACTCTCATATTTAATATATATACACATGCATATATATGTATATAAAATAACAGCATTTGTGAAAATACTCTTCCACAAAATGCTATTAGGAGTACATTTTGTTTTATATAATTGCACATATGTAACTTACATCTGTTTACCATCTCAGGAGGGTGGGGAAGCAAGGGATGGAGCTAGGGATAGAATTTCAAATTCAAAACTTAAAAAAAAATGTTAAAATTGTTTTGACACGTAATTGGGGGAAATATTAGATATCAAAAGAGTACATTTAGGGGGTTTTGTTTTTCTTCCTTCCTCAACAAGTAGGGGAAGGTATGAGGGATAGAATGCATATCTTAAAATAAAATAAAATTTAACTTAAAAAAAACACATGAACACATTTGTAGGGGAAAACAATCAAATACATTGGCTTTTTTGTTTTTGTTTTGGCTTTTTTTTTTTTTTTTGCTTTTTGGAGGGGGGAAGGTAGGGCAATTGGGTTTATGTGATTTGCCCAAGGTCACAGGGCCAGTAAGTGTTAAGTGTCTGAGGCTGCATTTGAACTCAGGTCCTCCAAACTCCAGGGTCAGTGCTCCATTCACTGTGTCATCTAGCTGCCTCCATTGGCTTTTTAAAAAGAGTACATTTCTAACGACCAAATGTAATAATTACAACAAAAGCTGGGTAACTGTGGGCATATAACTTCACTTCTTTATGAGTCTCAGTTTTCTCCTCTGTGAAATAGACATAATAATATTTATACTACTTACTTTATGGGATTGTTGTGGAGAAAGCACTTTGTAAACCTTAAAGTGATCTAGTAATGTGAGTCATTATTTACAAAATGTTTTACAATGAAAAATTCTCTATGTACATTATACTATTTGATTCTCACAGGAAAGCAGGGAATTATAGGGAAAGGCCCTGTAATTTCACTGGTATAGGGAGCTCCCAGGTGAGGAAGCTTCGTCTAGCAATACAGGTCTGTACTTTCTACAGCTTGGAGTCTTAGGGAGTAACCTATTACACTGAGAGGTTACACCCAGGATCAGGTGACAGTATGTGTCAGACTCAGGACTCCAATCCCTATCTTGCTGACTTTGAGGCTAGCTCTCTATCCACTATGGCATGCTGCTTCAAAACTTCATCAAAGTACTTAGAAAAACAGGATAATGCAGCAGATTCACAAGAGCACAGCAGTTTAATGCTACCTATGTGACCAAAAAAGCAGCAATGCATCTGATGGTTCCACTTTGAGAGTGTGTGTGTGTGTGTGAGAGAGAGAGAGAGAGAGAAAGAGAGGGAGAGGGGGGAGGG
>CM053600.1:91672867-91713308 GCA_028646575.1 Pseudocheirus occidentalis
TTTTTTTTTTTTTTTAAATCATATGTATCTATAAGGCAAGGGGGAAAAGCCACAGGCAAAAAAATCTGAAAGCTGAAATCTAGTTTTGTAAGTGGACAAAAGGATCAGGGCAAAGCTTTGCTGAATGAACTAAGGACACCTTGAGTTTCAGGCACTATTCAGACGATCATAAAAGGCTTCTCTCCTAAACTTGTCAAACCCCTCTGTCACATAGTTTCCTGTTCTGTCATTTCTCCAAATTAGCTGGGTTCATGGCAAGTTACATGCTTCTCCCTTCACTGTAAAACAAGATTACAGGTTTGTTACACACACCAGCATGTTACAATTTGCAGCACATCTGTGATTACTAGGATGAGCCGTTCCACATGACTGCATTTGTCTTTTTATTATTAAAAGCAAACTGAATGGGCTTCGTCTCAGCTTGGAAGCATCACTGCAGCTGTGAGGGAAAAGTAATACACTCCACACCTCATGATTCAATCTCTCCTTCAAAAATGTGTCTTGTATTTATATATTTCTAACACAAACATGAACAAATCATGGCATAAAAAAGCATCCTCTAGGAAGACAGATGGGGATAAAGCATTCTATAGGAAGACAGACTTGTCATCATGATAATAATTAGGGGAGTAAAAAGAATGCCAGACTCTGAGTCAGAGGATATAGGTTAGAGTCTTCTGTGACTTTGTAAAAATCTCAGAAACTCCAGAGGCTCAGTTGCCTCATCTGTAAAATAGAAATGATGACAATAATGACAATGATGATGATGTTGATAGTAACACTTTTACTGCCTCCCACACTGGGGTTTTTGTAAAGAAAAAATGAGAAAATACAGGTGAAATTGCCTTAAAAACTGAAAGTGCTATACAAATGGAATGTCTGTTGTCTCTCTTAGAAATTCTATAGAAGATTGATCTGTTCAACATTCCAGGGGCCTTCTAGATCTTTTGACTTTTTGGGGGTACCAGTGCAGCCTTCTGGCTATCTATTATCCCTCACATTGTCTAGTTCACTTTTTCAATCGTTGTTCACGTTTCTGCAGAATTAATCACTTTTGGATAAAGGTAATCTCTTTTCTCCCATACCCTGCCCCTTAACTGGGGTGTTCCCTAAGGTTCTGTACTAACACTCTTTTCTTAGTGATTTCACCAAGCCACGTGGGTTCAATCATCATTTCTCTGTAAATCAGTTTCAGATTTACATCCAGTCCTAGTCTTTCTCTTGAACTCTAAGTCACTCTCTCTACTTCCCCACCAACTCTTTATTGAGCAATTTAAAATGGATGTCTTGTAGGTATCTCAAATTCAATGTGCACAAAAGAGAACTTACTCTCTATCTCCTCAAATTCACCCCTATTTGTGTTGAGGGTACCCGCTAACCTTCCAGTCAACCAGGTTCATGACCTCAAAGTCATCCTCAATTCTTTAGTCCCCCTCAACTTCCATATGTAATCAAATGCTGACAGTTGCAGCTCTGTCTCCATGTCTGTCACCTTCATTTCCTTCTCTGTATTCCCAGAGAACTGACTTCCCAATACTTTAGAGTATTCCTATACTTCAGACCCTCATTAACTCCTGCCCAGACTATTTCAAGAGGATCCTTATCTGTCTCTAGTTTCTCTCCTCTTCAATCAATTGATATTCCAGATAGCTGGGAAAGGGGTATTCCTAAAGAATATATGCGACCATGTTACTCCCATGCTTCAGATGTACTGGTAGCAACTTATTACCCCCAGAAGCCTCACTCTTCTTAGATTGAAGAAAGTGTTCATAATACAGTGACATGAGGCTTTGGGGGATACTCTGAAGCATTTGCCCCATTTTATTTCTTAAAACTGAGCCACATTTTCCAATATATATTTTGCTATCATTCTGTAGGCCTTTCTTTGCTTATCCAATTTGTTGTCAAGTCTTATTGATCCTGCCTTTGTGTCTTCTCCAATAAAGGCCCCTCTTCTCTCCTCTGATTCCAACAACACCCTGGTGCAGGCTCCCATCACCTCATGTCTGTACTATTCCAATAGCCTGCTGATTGGTATCCCTGACTCAAGTCTCTTCCTGCTCTAGTTCATCCTCCAGTCAACTGTTAAATTGATCTTTCTAAAATTCAGGTCTGACCATGTCATTCTTCTATTCAGTAAACTCTAGTGGGAACCTTTTATCTCTACCATCAAATACAGAAATTCTCTGTTTGGCTTTGAAAGTTCTTCGTAACCTGGCCCTTTCCTTCTTTTTCCAGTCTTCCTATACCTTCCTCCCCTCTAAGTATTCTATGATCCAGTGACACTATCCTCCTTGCTGCTTCTTACACACAACACTTCACACTCCATCTCCCCATTCCATCAAGTGTTTTTTTACTGCCTGTCTCCCATTCTGAATTTTCTGTCTTTTCATCTCTAAAACCTAGCTTCCCTACCTTCCTTAAAGTTCCACTAAAATCCTACCTTTCCTCATTCCCTTAAATGCTAGTGCCTTCCCTCGGCTGATTATCTCCAATTAATCTGTACACATTTTGTATGTATATAAGTTGTTTTCATGCTGTCTCCCATTAGATTGTGAGCACCTTGAGAGCAGGGACTATTTTTTTTCTTTTTGATCTTTCTTTGCATACCCAGCACTTAACAAAGGGCCAATAGTAGGGGTTTGCTGACTTCATAAAAATTTCAGTAAGCCTTATCTTTTGAAGCAGATAGTGATATTAAAGGTATTACATTTTAGTTAGCTTTTTAGTGGTTTAGCTTTTGAAAAATAAGTAATTTTTTTGAAAAAAGGACTTTAAATAAGTGGAAATGTTTACATGTTAAGGCAGAAAAAGAAACAAATCTTGGGCTTTGTAAAACTACTTTTTTCGGTTTAGGTTAGTTGTGAGTATTTCAAGATTAAATGACTAAGTGTCCCAAGTAATCATTTTTCTTTATTGCTTTTAGGCACATAATGACACTGTCTCCACAAACTTTCATCGGCTCTCCAAGGAGAAGCTGTAAGTTATTTGTAAGGCTGTAAAGTCCTTTTATATTCCAGTTCTATTTCTCTTAAGACTGTCCATATCTATATGATTTGGCTCTCCTTTTTCACATTACAGAAAACAATTATACTTTTGGGATGTGATTAGTATCAACCTTTCCTTCTAATTTTGTTCCCACCACTGTTCAAGGGTAGTTTTTCCGAAAATAAGATTTCTCCAGATTGGTTGGCAAGAAGTCATGCTTGTACCTTGCCTATTTTAATGGCTATCATAGAATTGTATCCAATTTGCTATAGAAAGACAGAATATTATTTGCCAAAGAGTTTGAAATATTTGCTTAGCCTTATTCTCTCTTTAGTACATAGTATCTCCAAAGTAATCTCCCTTATTTTTTTTTTCATTTTTATCACTTGGGATAAAAATATCCTTAAATTTAAAAAAATGTATTTTGGCATAGAATTAAAGTATTTTCTTAAATCTTTTTTCTCATTCGTTATGAGTTAGTACTCATGCACAGAATAGATAAATAGATCAATTTTTTTTAACTTGATGAAATGTTGAATTTCTAATGAAAAACATTTTCACATAATCATGGAGCCAGAAGTGGCCTTCAACATTATAAAGCTCAACATCTCATTAAATAACAGAAAACTGCATCCTGGAGCAGTGAAATGACTTGTTCCAAGTGACACAGCTCATCAATGGCAAAGGCAGAGCTAGAAGCCGTGTCTTCAGATTCTCCATCTAATCTCTCTACCAGATCATACAATTTACTTTTGTTCTTCTTTTAAAAATTTGAAAAAAAAGAGATTTTGGCTGTTTTAAGAAATGGATCGCCCTTTACTCCCTGGTGCATACATGATTTAAAGGTAAATGACTAATTAGGAAAAATCTTCATCCAAAATTACTAATTAATAAACTTTGTAGCCCATTTAAATACTATTAAATATATTGTCACTCAGAAATACCGGCCAACTAACAAGGCAATATTAAATAAGTGCTAAGTGTTGTAGTTAACAATATGTAGGATAAAATGCTATATAAAATCAAAGTATAATTATTTCCAGAGTCAGTTTGCTGCCCAATTTATTTTTATTCCTTTTTAAAAATTTATTGATGCTGTTTAAAATCAGTCAATTAACAAACATTCACTAAGTGCTTGCATTGTGTCAAGCACTCTGCTTGTTGTTCACAGAGAATGAAACAATTCCTACTTGCAAGGAATTTATATTCTAATGGAGGAGAGACAATGTGGTCTAATTGATAAGAGGTCTGGTCATGGAGCTAGGAAGACTGGGTTCAAGTGCTGTTTCTGACACATACTGACTGTGTAACGTTGAGGAAGTAACAACTTTTCAGTGCTCTAGACAAATCAATAAGACTGTAATTTGCAGAGAAGGAGGTGACTTGCATTGGGAGAGGGAGTTTTGTCATCCCAGACTTCCCTATCCCAGTGAAATCACAGATCTATTTCCAGTCTTATATCCCTAAATGTAGGCAAAAGAAGGAAATCAATCAAATCAGTAGCTTTTCTATATTAATACTGATGTTTAACCGGCAACGAGAATAAATAATCTCATCTAGTTAATAGGAGTAGATATTTGACAAGTTTTTTCCACTTATTTTGTGTCCTACTAACGATTCTGATGCCATATTTCATAGTAATTAGTTACTAAGAACATTTATTAATATATTGATTTAAGAATCTGGGTGGATGTTTGATATGGTATTTGAAGGGAAAAAATCCAATGATATGCACTTTCAGATATATAGCTTCATAATTAATGAAGTTAACTTTTAAATTTTCAGTTTTTTAAAGTTGGTTATTTAAAAGAACATAGAAAGTTAACTTTAAAATACTTTTTGTGTTTTCAGTGCTATGTTGCTTAACAGTCTCACTTAAGAAAATCCCAGACTTTGGGAGTTCAGCATGAAATTAGCCTTTACAGTCTTGGTGAGTGATGCTCACCCTTCCATTCTTGTTTCCTCATAAGAACATTAGCTGTGCAAAGTTCCTAAGTTGGGCATCTTACTCTTTTTTTTTTATAATGTACACTGACCTTTATAAGAATACAAGTCATTCCCCAATTGATAAATTATCAAAGGACATGAACAGGCAATTTCAGTTGGAGAAAATAAAGGTATTTATAGTAATATGAAAAATATAGATCACTGTTGATTAGAGAAATGCAAATTAAAACAACTATGTGGTACCATTCCACACCTAACAGTTTGGCTAACATGACAGAAAAGGAAAATGATAAATGTTGAAGAATATACAGGAAAACTGGGACACTAACTTTTGGTGGAGTTGTGAACTGAACCAACCATTCTGAGGCAATTTGGAACTATGCCCAAAGGGCAGTCAAACTGTGCATAACTACGATCCAGCAATTACTGGTTCTGTAGTACTAAGTTTGTATCCCAAAGATATCTTTAAAAAGGGAAAAGGACTTAGATGTACAAAAATATTTAAAGCAGCTCTTTATGTGGTAGCAAAATATTGGAAACTGAGATGCCCATCAGTTAGGGAATGGCTGAACAATTTGTGGTATACGTATGTAATGGAATACTATTCTGCTATAAGAAACGATGAACAGGCGAATTTCCAAAAAAACCTGGGAAGTCTTACATGAACTGATGCTGAGTGAAGTGAACAGAACCAGGAGAACACTGTACATGGTAAATAGAAACACTGTGTAGTGATCAACTGTGATTAACTTAGCTCTTCTCAGCAACACAGCCATCCAAGACAATTCCAAAAGATTCAAGAAGGAAAATGCTCACCTAGAGAAAAAATCCAGAGTCTGAATGCAGATCAAAGCATACTATTTTCACTTGCTTTATTTTGTTTGCGACTTTTCCCTTTTGTTCTGTTTCTTCTTTCACAACAAGACTAATGTGGAAATATGTTTAAAGACTAAAATAAAATAATGGACATTTTTGTCTGGTGATGCTTGTAGATCTCTCCACAGACAAATGTTTTTAAATTTGTCAAATAAAATGTATAGGATTACAAATAAAACTAATTATTTCGAAATAAGGCTATGAAATTAGTTTTTAAAAAAGTTAATGGACTGCAGCTCAAGAACCTTTCTGTATATACCACCAGTGTCTTAATCATAGGAAAGAGTGGAATCTGAATGTGATTGACAAAATCTTAGATTCAAGGTCCTAGGCACTGGATTTTGCAAATAACTACAATAATGAATTTAGCAGAACTGACCAGTTCATAAGCTAAGTGAGAAAAATTCTATTTTTTTCTTCTGTTAAGGACTTTAGCTGTGGATAACAGAATAGATTAAAGAATAATTAACGCTTTAAAAATTTTGTGCCTCACATCACACAGCAAGATTAGCTCTAAATGAATATATGACTTAGATATGAAGTCAGATCATAAAAAAATCAGAACAAGGAAGAAATTTCTTTTTGCATCATGATTAAACAAGAAGACACAAGTTAAAATGGACAATTTTAATTATATTAAATTTAAAAAGTTTTTTTTTCATGAAGCCAATATAACTTAAATTAGAACAGCGAGGAATAACTGGGAAAATCTTTGCAGTAAGTTTCTCTGATAATAATGTCATTTCCAAGATATAGAAGTAATTGATTAAAATTTGTAAGAAGAGCTACCCCCAATTTGATAAATGGTCAAAGGATGTAAACAGGCATTTCTCAAGGAAGACATCTAAGCCATCAACAGCCACATGAAAAATGCTCCAAATCACTAATAATTAGAGAAATTCAAATTAAAGCTGCTTTTATATTCCACCTCACACCCATCCAATTGAAAAAGATGACAAAAAAATAAAATGACAAATGGTGAAGGAAACAGGCACACTAATTCAATGTTGGCAGAGCTGTGAATTTGTGCAGTTATTCTGGAAAGCAGTTTGGAACTATGCCCAAATGGCACGTGACTTTTGATTCAAGGATACCTCTCTAGCACTACAAGCCAAAGAAATTAAAAAAAAAAACAGGAAAACTATGCACATGTAGAAACATATTTATAGCCCCTCTTTTTGTCATCACAAATAACTAGAAAATGAGGAAGTATTGATCAGTTGGATCATGTCTGATCAAATCATGGCATTTGAATGTAATGGAATATAATGGTGCCATAAAAAATGATGAAAGAGGTTCAGAGAAATCTGGGAAGACTTGTATGAACTGATGCAAAGTGAAGCAAGCAGGGCCAAGAGAACAATTCATACAACAACAACATTATAAAGACAAACAACTTTGAAAGACTTAAGAAATCTGATGATTTTCAAGGACCATGATTCCATAGGATTAGTGGTGAACTACCTCTTAATAGAGAAGCAATGGATTTAAGATGTAGAAGGAAAATTACATTTTTAGACATGGGCAATGTGGAAATTTATCTTGTTTGTATATATGTGTTAACAGCAATCAGTTTAGCAGATACTTAGCACTTAGTAACTTAGGGGTAAGTATGGAAGGTGTGAGCCCTGTCCTTTTGTTGAGAGGGTGCGAACTCCCGTGTTGATGCGGAAAAAGGGGATTGGCTGAGACAGGAGGCCAGTGTGTGTATATAAGCAAGAATGTCAGAGACAGAGAGACAGAATTGGAATTTTCCTGTTGGAGGAAGCAGAATTGTCGCAGAACCTGGGAGCTGAGCTGCTGGACCGAAGAAGTAAGTTGGGGAGAGGGAGAGAGGGAGAGAGAGAGGGAGAGAGGGAGAGAGGGAGGGAGAGAGGGAGAGAGGGAGAGAGAGAGAGAGAGAGAGAGAGAGAGAGAGAGAGAGAGAGAGAGAGAGAGAGAGAGAGATATTCTCTCCCAGTATCTGGAAACTGACTGAGAACTGAGATGGTGCTTTCCTGAGATCAGAATCTGGTAAAGGCCACCCAGAAGGCTGATATTCCTTCTGGGTACTAGGGCCAGTTGAACTACTGGAGGACTGAAGAAGCATGACTAGGATAAGACTTTGTTTGTTCATGGCCTGGCTGATCCTTGAGTTCCAGGCAAGAAAAGTAGTGAAGGGTTTGAGATGTGCTGGACCTTGTGAACTTCAGTGTGTGCCAGGGACTGCCCTGAGGACTGGACAAGGACCTGGGAGCTGTCTGCTTCTGAATCCAGGTGACTGGTGGATTCAGGAGGTAGCTGGGACCATGGAAGGGGATCCAGAGAAGTGAAGATGAATAAAAGGCCTCCCCTTGGATGAAACTGAGGTTTTCTAGATACCGAGGGGTGGAGGCTTTGTGTGGTTTTCTAATGATGGTATTTAATGACTGATTGAGTAGATGTATGATTGCCCCATGAGTGGAAGATTGATTATTGTATTATGAATTTGATTGAATGCTTTGTTCTAAATACTGTGGCCACTGTAGTGAAAACTGTGTGGCCATTCTAATGTTGAGCTGTTATGAACAAGATACTGTCATTTTCTATGATAAGATATAATGTTATGAACACTATATTATGATTTGTAATGTTTGCCTTGATTTGTAATGGAATAAACAGTGTTCACTATACTGTGTAATCTGAACCTTAAAAGCTATTCGCAGTAATATTCTTTTGTGAATCTGCTGGTGCATGGCATTACAATATGTCATAATAACTTTTTTCTTTTTTCTCCTTTTAAATTGGGGAGTATGATAGGGAGAGAAAAATGTTGCTTAATTGAAAATTACATTTAAAAATTACTGTAATTGGTATAGATAAGGTTCAGTCTACTCTTAAGAATCAACTAAAGAAAATTTAGCTACACGAAATTAACCAGCAAAATTTGAAATATAAGCAGCTCTATTTTACATTTTATAGCATACCCATTTATTCAAGTCTTCCATTTAGCTCAACTTTATATGTACCTCTCTTTTGGTGGTTGTGAGAGAGTATCCTTATTGTTTACATAATGTTGATCACTGACCAGCTGAACAAAAGGAACTGAGTTAAATAAATTTTTTTTTTTTGCTTTTTGGAGGGCAATTTGGGTTAAGTGATGAAATAGGAATCTGAAGCTCTTTCCTGCCCCTAGCCCCTTTGCTTAAGTGGCTCTGAGAATGTTCCCTGATTTGAAAGTATACTCTGCCCCCTAATAGGCTGAATGTGGTCACATGGAACCTGTGGTGCGAGGCTTGTTCTTCAGGAATGCCCACATCTTGTTACTTTGTGATTGGACAGTGGGTCAAGAGGGCTGTGACATTCTCTGACCCAGGAGAAGCCTATATATACGCCCTGATGTGAGGTTTGCTTTGGGACTCACTTTGGAAGAGTTGTGTGATTTGGCCAGATGAGATTCTGGGAAGCCGTTGAGCCCCCCAGCTTTGAAAAACCCAGATGTTGATGCTTCCCTCTCTGGTAACTTGAATAGGTAATTGATGTGATGGTCAGATGGTTGGAAGCCCATCTGCTGATCTGTTTCTTGGTCTGCTTGTAACTTGTGTTTGTAACTTGTGCTTATAACTTGAGTTTGTATTCTCTGGAGTTCAGGATGCTGACTTTTCTCCCTGAACTAGGTAAATGATACGTTTGTTTGCTTAAAGAAAGATTGTTAACCCATTTTGAGTTGCTTTCCTTTAGTAAAGCAGACCTAAGAACCTGTGCTAGCAGCTGCCCTGGGTATGCTAGGGTGCTTGCTGATACAAGTGACTTGCCCAAAGTCACACGGTTAGTAAGTATGTGAAGTGTCTGAGGCCAGATTTGAACTCAGGTTCTCCTGACTTCGGGGCCGAAGCTCTATTCACTGTGCCACCTAGCTGCCCCTATAAAAATCTTTTAACATTAGAACATCTCCAACACCAAGAAAGGCAATAAGAAAATAGGAATAGAAGGTTTAGGTCTGAGTAATACACTGATTTACATTGGTAAGATGAATTAACTATCTTATGATATTCCCCAGAAGGCAGAATTTCTTTTTTGATAATTTCACATTCTTTCTTAAAGTCAGAGAACCTTGTAGAATTATTGCTAAGAATTTCAGATTTTTGAGAAATAATGTTTAGGTGACACAACTCAATTCCAGCAGAGACCCATTTAAACCAGATCCAAAGAGGAAAAGATGGAAAGTATGTTTTAATAGAAAAACACAACTTGTAGGTAGAAAAGGAAGATTCAGGTCTGGTTTCTGCGATTGGTTGTATAATCTTGAGTAAATCGATTCATTATGTATAAAATGAGGGCATTAATGCCCAATCTAATTACATTACAAAGTTGTTGGTGCCCTGAGCACTGTATATAGTCAAAGTATGATTGTTATTTTCAGAGTCAGTTTCTATCTATGCTTCTCCTTTCTGACTTATTGGTCTCATTTTCAATCAGTCAATAAAAGCTTATTAAGCACTTACTGTATACAAGGCACTATGTTAAACACTATGGATACAAAACCAAAGAATGAAAAATCCCTCCTTACAAAAAACTCAAATTCTACAGGGATGACAAATGTATATACACATATTAAACATAAAGAAAATAAACACAAATATGAGTGTGTATATTATAGATATGTCTATAATATGTACATACATATATGTGTGTATACATACATTTTATATATACACACACTATACATACACACTACATGTATATATATATATATATATGTATTTATATGTGTGTATATGCACACACATAAAAAGATTGGGCAGGTTTGGGTGAATCTCAGAAAGTTTCATGTAGGTGATACTTGAAATGCACCTCAAAGGAAGAGAGAGATCAATGAAGTGGAGGTGAGGAAGTACATTCCAGGCATGAGGAACAGCTGGTACAAATGTATGGTGAGGGGAGATAGGAGATGGTGTGTTGTGTGTGAAGACTAGAGGAGAAAGGCATTTTATCTACATGGATTGGAAGGATAAGTCGGGGTCAGGTCGTGATGAGATTTAAAACTAAACAGAAGATTTTTATTTATTTATTTTTTCTAGATCTAATAAGTAACCACTGTAGTCAAATGACTAGGTGACTGAAATGGTCATATTTTTTTTAAGGAAAATCCCTTTGGCAGAAGTCTATAGGATGGACTGGAGTGGTAAGAAATTCAAAGCAGGCAGAAAAAATTAGGAAGTTGTTGCAATAATCTAGGAGAAAGGTGATAAGGAGCTGAATTGCAATGGTCACTGGTAAAGAAGCATGGGGAGAGAGAAGGAGCCAGAAGTTAGAGATGTGGAGGTAGATACAACAAAATTACTATAACTGACAGATACGTTGGATAGGAGAGGGGAGGTGGTTTTGTCAGTCTGAATAAGCGTTTCCTAAATGCCTACTATATGTTTGGCTCTGTGGTAAATACTGAAGAATTAGGAGCAGAGGATCACGCTGAGGGAAACTGGGAAATTGGAAGGATTATGGTAACGTTGAGAGAAACAGAAAAGTTTAGAAGAGGGAAAGGTTTTCCTAACTTGGGACTTCAACTGATTACGTTTGTACTTAGAACTTTTCGTTTAATACAGCCCCCAAAAAGCAGGAGGGGAGAGAACCACACGGACCAAATGGGCCTTTATACTGGCCCAATACTAAAAAAATGAGCTAACAGTAAGTGACAGAGCATGCAGATTATATCTCCAGAGACAAAGGTGTTAGGAAGGAAAAGATGGTGAAGAATATCACTGTTCTCCAATGTTAGTATACATGTATGTGAATATGTGTTGGTATATTAATATATAAACACATACATGACTGTATATTCATATATAATAAGCTATCTGAATGTTGTTATTCAGTAGTTTAGTTTTTATGACTCTTCATAACCCCGTGACCATGTTTTCCATGGGGTTTTCTTGGTAGATGCTGAAGTGGTTTTTCTTTAGCCATTTCCTTCTTCAGTGGATTTTAGGCAAATGGAGGTTAAGTGGCAAATGTGCAGGGTCACACAGCTGGTAAATGTCTGAGGCTGGATTTGAACTCATTTCTTCCTAACTCCAGGCCTAGAGATATACAAAGAGGTTATATAATACTAACATGTCTCCAAACTGGTTTCCAGGTTTTTTTGTTTTTGTTTTTAGCAGTTCTTGTAAGTCTTTCCCAATTAAATTATGTTCTAAGGTGTAACTAACATTAGGCTATTGAGTTTAATTGTTTCTGATTCTTGTTTTTATAATCTGTTCCGCTGATCTTGTCTATTTCTTAACTAATACCAAATCATTTTGAGGATTACTGCTTTGTAATATAATTTGATCTGGAAATTATATTCTCCCTCTTTTCTTACTTGCTTTCATTTCCTTTAAGATTCACATTCAATCTGATAGTCCACAGAGAGACAGTGTTTTAGAAATATGATTTAGGTAGTAGTGTGAAGGATGGACTGGAAGAAGGATGGATTAGAAACAGGAATACTAGAGAAGTAGACTTTTTACAAAGACCTCATCTGAATATAAAGATGGTTTCTCCTCCACATGGAAAAATGATTCTGGACATTTAAATACATATTTTGAATGATTCTAAATAGACCTTAATAGGGAAGCTAATCAATCAATCAATTAACCAAAAAAGCATTTGTTAAGTGCTTATCATGTGACGAGTGTGATACTATGCTTTGGGGGTGCAAAGAAAAGGCAAAAACAATTTCAGCTGTCATGGAACTTGCATTCTAATCAAACAAAAAGTTCTTGGCCTGATACTGTACCCCAAAATATTCAATAAACAATCACTGACCTACTGAAAAGATGTAATAAATATTGACATTAATAAAATAAAAAGTTAAAAGATGTGCTTAGATGCGATATATTCTCTTTCCATTGTGTTCCCCAAATTTTTTAAATTGATCTTTTCATGTTTAAATAAGATTTAACAATGGCAGGCAAATTTAATAAGCATAGAAGAAGTAGCATCTAAGGGATGAAGTCACTTTTAGGTTAAACTAGGCACTAAGACAGATATTAGCTCCTTCAGCTCACTCTAGTATCTGTTATTCTTGATTGTGTAGGAGTGGGATTCTACCCTCACCCCAAGTAGTCACAGAAGGCCCAAACTCCTGGCTTCAATCAATTTAAAAAGTCAGCTATATATTGATTAGTCTTTAACCAGTTTGAGATTATTGAGCTTTGATCATGAGATAAAATCTGATAAGCCACATGTGAAATACCTTGAAATTAAAAGAATCATGCATGGTCCCATTCTATGTATATAGGAATACTCTTAATTGTTAATAATGTTTGTTAAATTCATAATCAACATAAAAATATTTAAGTATTCTAAAAATACATTATTGTTAATAACATCAGTAATGATAATGCTAATCATAATATGACACTTTGGTGAAGATAGGACAGTTGGTTTGGAAGGAAGATGATTAACGTGGATTTGACCGTAATGAGTTTGAAGTGACAGTGATGGGCAGAAGCGGAAACTTTCAGTGTTCAGTTATAAATTCAGTAATGGAAAGGAAGGACCCAGAAAGGCCTGGCCTAGAGATACAGATTGTCCAGTCATCAATGTAGAGGCAGTATTTGAACTCATGTTAAAAGAGAAACTGACCAAAAGAATGCACGTAGAGAAAGTCAGAGGCTAATAGCATTATAAAGTACCCACAGTTTGAAAGTAGGAGCAGGTAGAAGAGTCGTCAGAAGAAATAAGCAATGTTTGGCTGGAGAGAAAGGAAAGGTGGATAGGAAAGGAAAAGAGAAAGGATAGTGTGTTACCATCAAGGCAAGATGAAGAATGAGATATACATTCTTTTGGATATGGCCAATGTGAACATTTATTTTGCTTGACTAAATATATTTGTTACAAAGTTTTTCTTTTACTTTTTTTTTCAATAGTGAGAACTTGTTAGGTATGGATAACTGTTTATTAATTGAAAAAATTAAAAAAAAAAGAAACATGGACTACTCGTCAGTGTTAAATAGGAGAGGTCAAAGAGAACCAAAAAAAGCAAGTAAGGCCCTTGGATTTGGCAGTAAGTAAGTCTTTGGTAGTGATGACTGAGGGGCTCTTCACAAAAGGGGTGGCTGAACGAATTGGATTTTAGAGGCTAATAAGATTACTAGTCAGGAAATAAACATACTTATGTGCCATTATGTCAATATATACTATTGTTTGGGTACAGTGATCCCTAATGTACAAGGTTTACTTTAAGTCCTTTAACTAATATATACATTTCAAATCCATTCAAGTTCACTCAAAACACAAACTTAACTTGAACCAGTGACAATAGTTCTGTGTTCAAATCTGCAAAGCCATACTGAAGTACTTCTATTCATACTAATAAAATAAATTACAAGGAATGATTAAAAGAGTCAGCAGCCTCACACAAATATCATGTACACATTTCATACAAAGGTTTTAATTTGAAATTACTTTTTAAAAAATCTTAGTGGTTTAGTTAAAAAAAAAAGTTCCTATTATGACCAACCCATCTCTCATTGCTCATGAACATTAATGATTATTTTGGTGCTTGGTTATCAGAAGTAATACAAAGGAGCACACAAACGAGATAAAATTGTATGGAATTAGTTTTGTTATATTGTAGGAATGGGTTGAAAATGGCAAACATTAGACCATTGGAAAACAGTATAAACGATTGCTTTCTCTTTTTCATTACAAACATATACTTTGGCTGCTCTATTACTTGGGATTACCTTTCTATTACTTGCTTTCTAGTATTAAAATCAGGTTATTTGGGGACTCTTCTACTGTGGCACTTTTGGGGGAGGTAACACTTCAAAGGACTTCAGCTGTTGAATATAAGAGAGAGAATTGCACAGTGGAAAGGATGCTGAATGTGAAACTGGAGGAACAGGGTTCCTATGATGCTGCCATTTATGACTTTGTGATCTTGGGAAACTCATTTAACCATTCTGGGCCTCTGTTCCCACATCTATAAAATGAAGGGAATGGACTAGAAGTCCATGATTCCTTTTGATTCTAAATCTGTAGACAATACTCTGTAGAATAGGATTTTTAAATTAATTGGGTAAGTGATTTTGGCTTAGTCATATTAAAAAACCAAGTTAGAGACGAGGCATGTGGGTGTAGCTAACATCTGAACTTCCTGTTTGCACAATTTCAGGGTAAGTGGGAATGTGAGGACATTAAAGGAATGACAAACTGACTGTATACACTGTTGCCTATTTAAACTGCATTATGTTCATTAAAGTATTTTATAAGCTGACTCCATTAGAACATTTGAACAAGTCTTTAATCTTAAAATTGATATCCACAAATATGAAATAGGGAAACTTAATTTGACAAACATTGTCATCATCCAAATTATAGGGTACCTCTCACAGTGACATTGCCAATGAGCTATATATTTCACACCTTTGAGTTTAGATTGTACAGAAGTGAAAGTCCAATTACCCTATGGAGGATGCAGCTTAAAATATATTTCAAGAGAAAAAACTCGTATTTTTTCTATGCTGCACTCTGCTAGCAGATTCAATGTTGCCTACAGAAGAAGGCTGTCTGAATTATCTGGAGCTTTTGAAACTACTGGTATTCCTTAGACGCTTAGGGACTTTCCCCAGGAACATGATCTATAAGTGACAGAAAGAACTGTGCAGAAGAAATGAGATTTGGGGGAGCTGGTGAACAAACAAGTCTTTTGCTCCTTGGCTTTGCTCATTAATTTGCATTTGTAAAAGAAATCATAACTGGAGAACACAGGAGTCTTTCTTTCACAAAACTGGTGGTTTTAGCAGTTCCACTATCAGAGATAATATCACATAGCTTCTTCACCTCAATCTCTTCATCTTTAAATGGGGATGATAATGCCTTGAGTAGTACCAACTTCAGAGGGGCACTGTAAGGTTCGAATGAGAAGATACATGTACAATACTTCACAAACCATAAAGTGTTATATAAATCTAAGCTATTTTTATTATGGGGTGACACTATTTGCACTAAAGACCTCACCAGGTTGCTTTGAAGAAAGTACTTTGCAAACCCTAATGTGCTATAATTGTGAATTACATATTATATAATATATAATTATATGTGTTCATATATAATTATATACATAATTATAATTCATTTCATGCACTGTGCTCTCTGTTAGATGTTTCCTCTCAGAAACATGAGAAAGGAATCAAAGGTGTAGAGATGGAAGTGACCTCAAAGGTTTCCTAGTCATTTTACAGGTAAGGAAATTTAGGCCCATGGAGGCTAAGAGGCTTGCTGCAGGTCACATAGGCAGCAAGCATCAGCAGGGGGACTTGAACCCGGGTCCTTTGACTCCAGAGCTCCTTTGACTCTTTTTACCATCTCACAAACTTATGTGCCTAAGCCCATTCCTACCCCAAACCTGAGGAGAGAAAACAGTTCTTAATGCTACCCTATCAAACAGAAACCTAATACTGTGAGGGTCAGAGAAACCTGAAAGTATCCTCTGCTAGGCGTCTCTCTCTCAGTTAATGAATGGGGCCTTGCCATTTTGTCTCCAAATTACGCTTCACCATTTGTGCTGACCATGGAGTGTTACTCAAGAGAATGAAGACCTTATTACATGTTGCTTTGAGGAGCCAGGAGTATCTCAAAAAGCAACTGACAGTGGTAGAAGCTTCCCAGAGAGGTGATATGCCAAAAGCAGCACATAGATATGACAGTTAATTTCATTTGCTTTATTCGGTTCTGAGCAGATCGAGTTCTAATAAGATACTTATCTTTAGGTGTGATAAAGCAGACTCCCTTTTAAAACTCCTGGACCCGTGAAGAACATGTCCAAACTAAGTCATCTTACATTCTTTTCTCAAATGCGGACGTGCAAAGAATATGTACATACCTGATGGGGGGGTTGTGGGGTTGGTTAGAAAGGAGTAAATGTCTCTTAATATATACCACATGTGAGGAAATGTGTTCCAGAAACTATTTTTAAACTTCTGAATAGAATGTAAGGAAGTTTTAAAGACGAAACAAAGTTAGGCATCGCAAGTAAGGTATTAGTATGGATTTGTACGTACAATCAGCTTCCTTACCTTTAGGGAATCAAAGCAGGCAATTACACGGCCATTTTCAACCTGGCAACTTTTGGGGGGGTGCGCAAATTTGCATTCTTCATCAGAGCGTGAACAAGTTCCTCTCTGAAACTGTCTGCACACTTCCAGTGTCAGCCATTTTGTGTCTCTCACAGGAGCAACGTTCAAAGCCATGATGAAAAAGAGATTTAGGTTCTGGGTTCTGCTAGTAAGTGAATTATGTCAGTCTGGTGTCCACCAACTCCAAAAAATAAAACAAAACAAAACTACTGTTGAGAAGCAAACCACATCCAGCTCTTAGAAGAGCTAACAAATTGATTAATGGAGTCCAATACGCTCAAAGCAGAGTGAGAAGAGACAATTTATCAGCAAGCAGTCACTCATCAATCAATATGCCCCACTTGAAGAAGGTGGGCTGCAATGAAAACATGCTCAGTGTCATCTCTGGCTGTAAAACGTCTGAGTCTCTTGTCTGTCGTTGACACCGTTTCTTATAGAGTGACTCCAAGGCAATCACACTCCTCCAGAGAATGTTAATTCTTCCAATGCTGCTTTCTTGTACTGCTGACACTAGAAAACAACCCTGTCAGTTGTTCACGTCCTAGCGGTTTTGTTTTTTCCTTTCACCTTTTTAATGCTGAAGTCGAGCAAGTGGCAAACTCAGACAGTCGTGATACCCTCTGCCACACATGAGGTCAGGACAAAGTGTTCAGAACAGGCAGAGACTGAACTCTGCAAACACAGAGGTGTGTAGAATAGTCGTTTCCGGTAAAAGTGACTTCACAAAGGCACTTTTTAATCATGAACCTGATAAAATATAAATCAAATGTCAGTTTTCATCCAACCTTACTAGAAGCAACACTTCTAAAACCTTTACCTCCTTAAACTGGAATTTTCTCAATTTTAGTTGAACGCAGTAAAACAGTATAGGGAAAATGCCTCATTTCATAAACTTTTGCATGAAAAAAAGGGATAAGCAATTGAAACACGTATTGCAGAAACAATCCAGGCAGCAGTCCAAGAGCGAGGAATGACTCAACCAGATGAATGTGGTAGACACAATAATTAGGCATTCTGATTCTGAAACAATTCAATCTAATGTGTTTAATCGCCAAAACAATGTATTAGATGCACAGTTTCCAATTAATTTCACATTTAGGCCCACAGATTGCATTATTTGCATTATTTGAGAAGCTATAAACAATTATTTGTAATCTGTCCCTCTTGTATAAGGAAGATGTTATCATTTTGGATAAAATTCTTCTATAGCCTCCACCATTTAGAAAAAAAAACTGTTTCTTATAGTAATTTATGTCAGCAATTTATTTTTCACTTAAGCATCTTATAAAAATATTCCATTCTATATAACAATGTTGACATTAAGTTAAATGTAAATGATAAAACATTAAGTTGTTTCCTTTTTAATTTTTAAAATTTTTATATATCTGTTAAAACATTTTAGACATTAGTCCAATAGTATTCAGAGAAGAAAAATCTACCTATGTGAGGGTAAATAAGGTTCATAAATAAGGGCCAAAATTGAATCATGGTTATAAATAGTATAAGATAGAGACTGCCATATAAATCTTATATATATATATATATATATATATATATATATATATATATATTTCATAAAATTCTATTCTATCATTAAGTGACTTTCCTATGTACTTTTTCTCAGAGCCATGGATCATTTCATAACAAAAACAGAGGCAGAGAAATAATGAAACTTGTTAATTAAAATGCTTAATGATTTGTAAAACATCCCTTTTTCTTACATCATGATAAAAATGCGTTTAAAATATTTGCTCGAATTGTTTTTACATGCAACCAGGAAATAAGATATTTAGGCAATGGGGTATTGAAATTCATCTTGTCCTACAAGAAAGTAAGGGGGAAGGGAGTAAGTAGGAAAAATGGGGGGGATAAAAGAGAGGGTACACTGGGGGGAAAGGGTAATCAGTATGCTTGCCATCTTGGGGTGGGGAATAGGGGAGAGATGAGGAGAAAATTTGGAACTCAAAATCTTGTGGAAATGAATGTTAAAAGCTAAAAATAAACAAATAAATTCTGGGAAAAAATTTGCTGAATTGAATCATTAGGAGCTTATGAGATTTCAATGAGCCCTAACTTCTAACTCCACACATGTTTAAAGCACAGGTTTCCTCTTGAGGAGGAGGGAAAGTTTCTGTAATTAGCGTATTTCTTATCTCTTTTAATCAATTCTCGATTCCTTATTTATAATTACAAATAATAGGTTTTAGCAGAAAGAAGAAAAAACTAAAATTATTACCACTGAATTAAAATGTGGGTTAAATGTAATTAAATAAACAACTTTTGTCATTAAATTAGCTGTATAAATATTAAAATATTTAAATGCATCCTCATCCTCTAAAGTGCATTAAAATAACTTAATCCAATGAATGAGGCATACCCTTATTTTTTTACCTTCAAGGAGAAGTAAGTTCTAAGATTAAGTTTTACTCTATTCCTGTACATTTTATTTTCTATCAAAATCTAAAGAGAAATTGACTTCCCAATAGTGATCTAACTTTATCAAGCTGGGAGATTAATGGATTTATTCTTAGAGCAAAGACTGCCTAACTTTTTAATAATCAGTCACATGTAATAAGTCAAGATCCATTAAGATCTGCAAGTTAGACTCACTTTTGACAGGATTATAATTGTCTCTCACCAAACCAGTCTCATCTCTACCTAGTCCACATCCCCAACTTAAAATTTCTAAGGCTGCTGCTACGAAAGTCACTACCTTGATTATGCCACCAGTCTTAAGCTTCCTTAGGCAGCAGGATCTAGCAGCTGGACAATGCAGGAAGAAAGACAGGACTAGGTCAATCAAGGGTTTCTTGCACTACCTTTATAAGGAGCATTGACTTCTCACTAAGTCATGGTAAGAGGAAGACCTATGAAGAACTATGGCATAGTGAAGTCCTTATCCATGCCTTTTTCTTTATATTTTTTCAGCCTATATTAACTTTGAAATGGGCTCAACAACTTTATGGCCCTAGAATCAACATCTGGAACGATTAGTGGTCAACAAAAGATCTATATTTCATCATGGACTCTACACCACTATCTGACAGTTCATTTTTCCTCTATCTCTGCCACAATTTGCCTTTTGCTTTTGTCTTCTTTATCCTTAGGCATCAGTCTTCTTCGCCTAACTTCTCTGATTATCTTTCCTTTGATTAATGGTCCTCTTCCTCCTTAGTGAACTATTTGCCTCTTGGCTCACCGGTCTCAACATGTCTTCTTCTTTGTCAAAACTACCTCTTTTGAAAGTAGATTGAACTCATTCACATCAGTCTGACTAAAGAAGTGGTAGCAATGTCAAGGATAGCCCCTCTAAATATTTACAGGGACCAATGTCTTTTTGACCATAGGAATGAAAAAATGGGGGAAAATGTACTATGTCAGGGTTGTTTGTGAATTCATAGGGAAGTATTTCATTTAAAAAATCTATAAATATATTTTATAAAAGAAAAAGCAAAAGCTTTACACATGTATTTTTAATCTTTGGTTAGTAGAAAGGTATTTAGTGTCAAGGACTGGACAAGAAAAGAAAGCAGGGCATTCCAAACAATCCTAAAATCACTCTAGTCATCACAGGTGACTTTTACTCTGGATGTATAGGACTAGTTCTGTCTTTTGCTCTAGAGGAAAATGGTTGTAATGCTCTCTGCCCTGAGCCCTGAAATCTTGAATTATGACCATAAGCATCACAAAGAGCAGGTTCAATCAGGTACCTGAGAGGAGGTGTAAACTCTGTTTCAACAATCCAATGGGGAAAGTGGTTTGAGGGTAATACTAGCAAGAAACTGGAGCAGATGCAGACTTAGTGGTCACTGGCAACGTAGCCTTTCCAGGAAGAATAGGAAGCGAGAACTTATCCTCCTGTATCTTTTTGAAAATGCTGATTATCAATTACCAAGCAATTGTATGCCTTGCCAACATCAAATCAGATGATTAGAGTGTCTCCCTACCAAGTCAAGGTGTGCCTGCTAAATAGATGCGTGGGGTAGTGTGACTACCTCCTTCCTAGCACCTCATTATGGTCTGTTTCCATTGATTTCACAAATGCTTTTGGACTTACTGATTGAAATGGTGGAAAAAACCAACTCTAATTTTGTTCATCTTCCTTTGAATGTACTATCCAATTCTCAATTGTACACAGCAGGGGAGGTGGCCGAGTTAGAAATAATCCTAAATGGTAGATAATCCAAAAATTGCCTTTAATTTTGAAAATTTTTATAATTTAGTCATGTGTATCCAATATCCTAGAAATTTACTTTTTAAGAAGATGTATTTGTACTTTGAAGGGCTAACAACAACAACTAAAATGATACATCTCTCTCTCTCTCTCTTTCTGTCTCTCTGTGTCTCTCGTTTATCCATTATGACTCCTAAACAATCACCTCCTTACAATCTGCTTCATCATGAGAAGAGACCAAGCTTTCTTAGTTGTCTCTGTACCAATTGAACTAGAGGTGTGCTATCAGATCTTTCTTAGAACAGGGATATGGTTAATTATTTTTCTAATGGCTTCTCTTTTGAAAAAGAAAAGGTAAAGTATTAATGATTAGTTATCAATTTTTAAGAAGCACTATGAAGTACCAGTTATAGATCAGGAGCAATTCTAGGTACCAGGGATACAAAAAAAATCCCTACCCTCAAGGTGCTTGCATTCTATTAAGGGAAACAACATTACACAAATAGATCTATACACACATATACAGTACATTCCAAAAGTCTTAGTGCAACTTTCAGCTCCAATAGGTTAAAAGTGCACTAAGACTTTTGGGACACAATATATACACATGTATGTATATATAGGGACACTATTTATAAATACATGTACATGTATACACAACTACAAGGGCATTTTGGAATGGAGAGCACTAGGTGCTGGGGGATCAGAAAAAAACCAAAACAAAACAACTTTAGACAGAAGTTGGTGTTTGAGCTGAAACCAGGGTTTAGTTATGCAATAACTAGGTAGAATAGATACTTCTAGTAGAAGAGGATCAATACTACCAGAAACCTGAAAAACAAAAGATTTTTCCTCAGACAAAGCTTTACAGAGACCCAGGACTCAGCCTCCAGAGAAAAGCACTTGAGAATGACTGGCCTTGGTGAACTTTGTTATTATTGTATCTTACCCCTTGATAGGTACTTGATTTATTGACAGAGGTGCCCTCTGTGGTTATATTTCTGCCAATATCCCTGTAATGGCCCCATCCTCTCCAGACAGCATTTGATATAACAAGCTTTGCTGTTCATTTCTCAGTTTCTCCTTCAAAATCACGCCTGGAATTTGAGGCTAATGGAATGAGCTACTCAACTCATTTCTGAAATGCTGATGGACTCGCTGTTCAGCTGTACAAAAGAATACCAAGCTGTTTTTAAAACCTTTCACACAGACTTCACTTTATTACTAGTATTTAAAAGTCATTCCCAAGTGTTAAATTTTCAGATAGCTATGCTTTTTTTAAACAATCCTAAAGAAAATATTACTTGATTTTCTCTCTCAGCTTCTGATTACTCTAGCCCAAGGAGAATTTTACATTTTTGGATCACTAAAATCTGATGAAGGCCACTACTGTCTCATCTAGCGCTTTTGAAATTGCCTTCTCTGTGTTCCCTATCACCCCTAATCTGATCCATCCCTTCCTCCTTTTGGGAGGTTAGGAGGGTTCCAAACATTCAAAGGGCAGTTTATAATTTGCAATTAACACACTATTTTTTTCTTCAGAAACAATGATTATAACGTCAACCTTGAAACTGAAGCTGGTGAAAATTTAAGTCCATACTGAGAAAAAATAACTTCTTGGCACTCTAGCTCTCTTCCTTTGCTTTTTGCACACTATGGCATATTTTAGTTGACTGCCAAACATCTGGATAGAAGAGGATGGATTAAAGGATGGTAGCAAAACAAACTTGTTTCTGAGCCAGACAGTTCTTGAAATAATATCCATTAGAGGGATCTGTAAGATACTTTGAATCTGTTTGCAAAAATAATCACAATTTATTAAGAAAACAGGCATCTCTGTAATATTTTATTTTAAAAAACCAGGTGTTCGTCCCAGTCTATGATTGATTGTATTATCAGACATGCTCCCAGCTATTTAAAGAGTCCATGCTAAAGTGATACTAAATGCTCTAGCTCCCCTGGATCGATGGCTTGGCTGCATCACTGTGGCCTGTGTGATAGCAGACTAGATTTAAGAGTGACCTCAAGGTGCATCTTAGGTGGGGAACAAAGCGGAGAGTGATAATGAATCCTTCTATGTAAGTAAAGGAATAGAAAAAGATGTCTCTAACTGAAGCCTTTCCAGAACTTTCTATTTGGAAAGAAAAATAATTTGGGGGATACAAAGGGAAAACAGTTTTAGGAGACAAGCCCTCTAGGAGGTGTAGTTTTCTCACATGTAAGACGAGGATTAACAATGTTATTGCTCCCTATATCAAAGGACTATTGTAAGGATTGAGTGAAAGGATGCATATAAAGTACTTTGAACCTAAAAGCACAATATCAAGGTTAGATACTACTGTAATAATTTTAATATAGGACACAATACTCCTCCTTTTCTCATCATACCCTTACACGCAAATGACTAACAGAAGTAGCACTGGCCTCAGAGTCAAAAGACTTGACTTATATTCCAAGTTATATAATTTCCTAGCTTTGCGACCCTGATCAGGTAAGCCATTTAACTTTTCTGAGGCTCAGTTTCCTTATCTGTAAAATGAAAATAGGTTTATTTTAATAATCAAATAGATAATGTATACAAAATGTTTTGTTACTCAATTGCACAATATAAATGTCATTATCATTGTGATCTGAAGCTAGGCCATTTTTCCATAAATCTAGCTTGTATCAAATTTGAGTGTGCCTGGTACATAGAAGGTGATTCATAAATATTGATCTCAAATATGCTCTTTTCTCTCATGACACTGCCACCAATATAATGCAGGTCCTCATTACCTCATACCTGGATAACTGTAAGAGCATACTAGTGTTATGTTTAAAGTTAAAATAGTGGTGGATAATTTTATTTTTTTTTAAAGTCTTTCCTTTTGAGTTATCTTTAAATTAATTTATTTCCTACAACATTAACAAAGAATTTGGGGCACCTAGATGGTGTAGTGAATAGAGCACTAGCCCTGGATTCAGGAGGACCTGAGTTTAAATCTGGCCTCAGAAACTTAACACTTGCTAGCCATGTGATCCTGGGCAAGTCACTTCACCCTGTTTGCCTCAGTTTCCTCATTTGTAAAATGAGCTGGAGAAGGAAATAGCAAACCACTCCAGTAATTTTGCCAAGAAAACCCTGAATAGGGTTGCAAAGAATTGGACATGATTAAAAAAATGACAAAACAAAAAAAATCATAAATAAGTTTACTCTCCCCAAAATGGGAATCTATAAATGAAATCAGGTACTAAAAAAAAAAAAAGAAAAAGAAAAAGTAAGGACCCTTAATAAAAGTAGCAATATTATATAATCTATCATGGAATTCCTTCTATGATGCAATCAGCCAGACTTTTAGCATCAAATTTTCTAAGATTAGTTGCCAATATTGAATGCTTTTAAAAAGTCAACTCTTTTTGCAGCAGCCATAATTCTAATTAATGGATATAACCATAGGTAATAATGATACATTAAATACTGTGCTTTGTAGTTTTAAAAATATTTTATATACATGTTCTCGTTTCATCCTTGCAATGAAGAAGGTAATATAGATTATTATCATTATTAATTATTATTGTCATCTCCAAGAAGCAGAAATGCAAAGGTTACTATTTGTCCAAGGTAATACAGTAAAATCAATGTAGCAATATTATTTATAAGGTCATATGTCTTGAGCTGGAAGAGGCCTCAGAGGCTACCTCGTTGTAAACTTCACTTTACAGACGAAGACACTGAGGCCCAGGAAGGTTAAGTGCCTGATGCACAGTGGGCACTTCATAAATGCTGAGTAAGTGATTTCTTTGACCCAGGTCACAAAGCCATCAGAAGCATTATTCGAACCCAAGCACTTTGGCACCTCCTCTTCTAGTCTTCTTCCCACTGTGCCAATGCTGCCATATCTTCTAAAGGTTATAATTACTAGTATCCAACCTACTCATTATAAATGTCACTCAAGTACAAAAGTTAATAGTAAAACAAAACTGTAAGATTATTATGGATTTAAAAAGCCTATGAAAAATTTAAGAGAGGAGAAAACAAATGCACACAAAAGCTATATTGTGTACCTTAATTCTTTTAAACAAATCTTTTAAAAGCACTGTACCATATGTACAGCATTAAACTGGGCCCTGAGGGACCTCCATTATGTAGGTATGACTTGTGTCTATCCTCATGGAACTATTTCCAATCAGTTATAATAGCCACGTTTGTAGCAGTGAGTAGGGAAGAAAACTTGATTTTCAATTAGAAGGAAATAAAAACAAATAATCTAAATATATCCCTGAAGCTATATCTAGATATAATGTATTCAATACATATTTGTATCCAAATTATATTTTTTTCACTCTGTGTTTTCAATCCAAATATTTTACCTCATTTAGGAGAATCTCTTATTAGAATAAAAGCAGGTTGATTAGCTACTCTTTAAGACTGACACACCATCTACTTGTTTCTTGTAATCTTAGGAACAAGATTTGGGCTAAAGCAGAAATGCCATTAGCTCACTGGGTAAACTTCCTAGCTCTAGGGTACTCAATGTTGGCACTGTTGTTTCATTCTCCTTGCTCCAACCTCTACAGCTTGTGGCAAAAAGGGATATTGGAGAAATGAAAAAAGTACTTGGCCATTTGCCCAGCACATACATCTCTTCATGTAGAAGTGATCCCATTCCACCTCATTTTCTCCTGCAGATCACCCTCATCTCACCCACACTCTTACTAATTTTCAATCTCTCCCTGTCTACTGAATGTTTCCCTGCTGCCCACAAATACATGCATATATCTCTACCCTTAAAAAACTTCACTTAAGTCAACCTTTCCTTCTAACATCCTATTTCTCTTTCCTACCCTTTTGTGGCTAAACTCCTTGAGAAAGCTCTTAGCAATTGGTACTTTCACTTCCTCTCTTCTCACTTCTCAACTTTCTGCAGTCTGGCTTCAAGTCTCATCATTTGGCTGAAATTGCTCTCGCTCAAATTACTGACTGCTAAATCAAATGGTTGATTCTCAACCCTAATCCCTCTTTACCTCTTGGCAGCCTTTGATACTACTGATGATCTTCTCCTCTCTAACACTCTCTCCTCTTTAGGTCTTCATGACCCAACTTTCTCTTGGTTCTCCTCCTATCTGCCTGACCTCTTCAGTGTCCTTTGCTAGATCAACATCCAGATCATGTGCACTAATTGTGGGTGTCCCCTAAGGGTCTATCCTACGCTCTCTTCTCTTTCTATAGTATTTTCCTTAGTGATATTATCAGCTGCCATTTATTCAATCATTTCTGTGGAGATGATCCTCAGATCTATTTCTTCAAGCCTAATTTATCTCCTGACTTTCAGTCTCATCTTCAACTGCTATCCATTGGATATCTTGAACTAGATTGCCTATAAGTATTTAAACTCACCATGTCCAAACCTGAACTCATTCTCTTTTTCCCCAAACCCTCTCCTCTTCCTAACTTCCCTATTACTGTTGAAGGCACTGCCATCCTCCCAGTCACTCAAAGTCACAACCTAAAGTCATCCTTGATTTCTTACTCTCTCTCACCCTCCATATTCAATCTGTTGCCAAGTCATGTCAATTTGACCTTTCCAATATCTCTAGTATATGGACATTTCCTTCATTTGACAACACCACCACCCCAATGGAAGCTCTAATCAAATAACACCTGGGCTATTATTATTGCAATAGTTTTTGGATTAGTCTCTCGGTCACAAGTCTTTCATCCTCCACTTAGCTATCAAAATAATCTTCCTAAAGTGCTGACCATATGAATTCCCCACCCCCCTTAATTTACTTCTGGGATCAAATATAAAATACCATGTTAGACTTTTAAAGATTTTCAGAACCTGAACCCTTCCTACCTTTCCAGTCTTTGTATACTTTACTCCTCCATGTACATTATGATCCAATGACATTGGCTGCCTTGCTGTTCTTCCAACATGACATTCCATCTCCAGATGGTGCATATTCTGTTTCACTCACATGTGGTATTTCCTCCCCGTCCCCCACCCTCACTCCAGGACTTTGATGGTTTTGTTCAAGTTGCAATGTCTGCAAAAATCTTTCTTAGTCCCCCTCAATCATAGTGCCTTCCTTCTGTTGACTATCTCCAATTTATCCTGAATATTTGTTTGCACAGTGTTTCTGCCACTGGAATGACAGCAAGGACTATTTTTGCTCCTTTTTTTTGTATCCCTATCATTTAGTATAGTGCTTGTAATAAAGCAGGCACTTAGCAAATTCTTACTCCCTTGAATTAACTTGACAAGGATATTTATTTATCCTTTAAGAATTCATTATTTCATTAGAATGGTTGTTCCCTCCATTATGACAGAGCATGACCTCTTTTTGCCTTCCTAAATGGTGCACATATATGTGCATAACCCACCCCCAGTAGAATAAGTTTCATGAATGCATGGATTGTATCTTTCATTTTTGTATCCTTAGTCTCTACCCTTGCACGTAATAGCCTTGCATTATTAATATTTGCAGAACTGAGTGGATTAAACTAGATCATCTCCAAGGTCCCTTCCAATTTTAATATTCAGAGGTTCTTCTGTAAGTTTCTTAAACAACTAATTCTTAAGCAAGGCTGATTTCAGGAGGGATATATTTTTAGCTGTCCTTCAGGAAGTCTCATCATTCCTGCTAAGTTTTCACTAGATTTAGTAACAGCAGGCCTTTAAGTAGTGGGAGTTGAAAGAAAAAGCTGCAATGGAAGGGTAGGCGGAGATTGGTGGAGCAGAGTCACTCCTACAGAGCTACCCTGATCCCTTCCTTGGAGTCCATATGTCGGGAGGGTAGGCAGAAAATAGGCGAATCAAGGTGGGATGATGATGGCAAGATAAGAGTGTAATAGCACATGGCAACCATCATGGAGCCACAGGGAACTGAACTGAATTTGAATAGCTAATGCCAGTTAATTGGTGAGTCAGGAGTAATATATGGCCCATTCATAGTTATAATCCAGAAGAAAGCATGATCCATGCCTGCATGAGTGAAGTACAAAGTGCTGTTTGATGTTCATGGGAGTTGGAGCAAAGAATCTTTTCCAAAGGGAGAAGCACACAGGAAGGGGGAAAACAGGAAAACTGATGGCAAAAATAGAGTGGTGCTTGGATCTCAAAAGTATATTTGATTTTGTGTTACATTTCACACCAAGGGGAGTATAAGAAACCAAGCTTCCACATGCTAACACTCTGACCAAGGCATGAAACAGCACTTTGATATATATGCTTGGTAACAGTACAGTGGGATAATTTAGAATTTGACAATTGCTCTTTCCTGCTACAATTATTAGTTTTATTAAAATCTTAATACAATTATTTACACAGAAATCTTCATTCATTCATTCACCATTTACTATATCTATTATTTCAACAGAAAGGCACCATGGGATAGTAGATGGAGAGTTAGCCTCAAACGGATTATTATTCTGTTTATGAATGACTTATGGGCAGTTAAGTGGCACAGTAGACAGAGTGCCAGGCCTGAAGTCAGGAAGATGAGTCTGAGTTCAGGCCTCAGACACTTATTAAGTATGTGAACCTGGGCAAATCACCTAACCCTGCTTGCCTCAGTTTCCCCATCTGTAAAATGAGCTGGAGAAGAAAATAGCACACCATTCCAGTATCTTTGCCAAGAAAACCCCAAATTGGATTACAAAGAGTCAGATATCACTGAAAAATGACTCAACAACAATAATTAATTAGCAGTAGTGGTTGGTGACCATGGGCAAGTAAGTCCCTTAATCCCCCAGTGCTTTAGACAAAACTCTCTTAGGTTGGGGGTGGCTAGATGGTGCAGTGGATAGAGCACTGGCCCTGGAGTCAGGAGGACCTGAATTCAAATTTGGCCTCAGACACTTGACACTAGCTGTATATCCTTGGGCAAGTCACTTAACCCCAATTGCCCTGCCTTCCCTGATTAAAAACAACAACAACAACAAAAACAAGCCAAAAAGCTCTCTTAGGTTATAAGTTGCAAAGAAGGGCTTGCTCTGCATGGGTAGAAGGAGTATCCTAGCTAAATAAACCAAAGGTTCAGACCCTATCTCTCTGCTATCTTAATATCATTGTGTGAATTAATCCTATTTACCCAAGGCCTCAGGCCTAGGAAGCTAACACTTCAAGGCTTAAGTCTTCTCTTTCTGCATACTGTGACAATTACTAGTCACAAACAGGCTTCACCAAACTCCCTTTCCCAATCCAATCCCAATCATAGCTTTTCCCGTTGTATCCTTTCTAAATCAGGGCATAAATTGGGCTGTCCAGCAAAGCAACCATAATTTCTGAAACAGGAGCAGTTCTGATGGACTGAATGTAGATATTCTGATAGTTACCAAGGCAAAACCAATATCTGAAAAATTGCAACCATTTACATAAATTCCAGAGCCTGGAATGTTTTCACAGAGCTGTATTTTTTGACTGGGCCACTCAGATAACTCTATGTTTTGGTCTCCAGCAGTCTTTCCTCACAGAGCCTTTTAGGTGGGTAAACAATGCCCTTGGAGTTGATACTTCTAATGGGTGGAATACTGGTGGATTAGTCAGAAGATATGGGTCAAGGCTTAATTCTTCTGCCACCTTGTGACTATGGGTACCTCATTTAAACTCTAGTCCAAAGTCTCTTCACCTGTAAATGAAAGTAAGAATATTTTTACTACTCACCTCTCAATTTCTTTGTAAAGAAAGGCCTTTTATAGACTAAAATTATATAAATGTATAAATATTATTATTAATGATCACCACACTCTAATTACCTACATAGTCTGGTGAAGTATCACCTCTACATATCTTTGGGCTAACACTCAGTCTATGTATGTGTAACTGGCTAAGTAAATGTCTTCCCTTTTGGAGTATCCACAGGAAGAACTGAGACAAGTGTTTATTCAGTGCTTGCTACATTCCAGGCACTGTGCTAAGCACTTTACAAATATGATCTCATCTGATTCTCACAACAACCCTGAGAAGTAGGTTCTTTTATTGTACCCATTTTATAGTTCAGGAATCAGAGACAGATAGATGGAGGTTAAGTGACTTGCCCAGAGTTACAAAGCTGTGAAGTTTCTCAGGTTGGATTCGAACTCAGGTTTTCCTGACTCCAGGCCCAGTATTCTGTCCAGTTCGCCCCCTAGCTGCCTCTGTCCACAGTCCAGAGGTCCTTGCTTATTGAGTACCCCTCACTTCCTTTCCCTTTCATTTGGGGCAGGTGCAGGGCCTATGTCTTTCTTCCTCTTACATTGCTCCTCTCAGTGGATGGCTTTGCTTAGTGGAATGATCAGGGTATAATAACAGATCACTTTTTATATGGTGCTTTATGGTTACAATAATTGTAGTCCATGTTATTATTAATGCTTTAAGGCTTGCTAAGAGCTTTTCCCCATAGCTACCCTACGAGGTGGATAATACTAGTATTGTTATCCTTACAAATACACTACCTTGATCTTAAGAGGCAAGGTGGAAAAGTAGGTTTCCAAACTGGCTTCCAAGTCAGGAACATCTGAGTTCAAGTTTTGCCTTGGATACAAACTGGCTATGTGACAATAGGCAAATATTCAACTTCTTCTCAGTACCTGGCTTGATGCTCTAAGATCCTAAATTACCTACATAGTCATACAGATTGGCTGCTGATCTGCAATGGTAGAAGGAGGTTCCTCACTGGGAGTTCCCTGCCCCAGTCAATCCAAGGTCCAGACATCAATAAATTATCTCTTTTGATCTCCATTTGTTTGTTAGATAAACAAATTAAGGCTCTAGGAGAATAAATTACTTTAGAGCTTGAATCAGTGTTCTTTCCAGTAACCACAATGTAGAGATCAGGGGTCAAGAAGTCAGAAGAATGCAAGAAGATACAAGAGAGGCCAGGCACTATTGGTTGAGAGGACCCATGCAAAGACATAAGTAAAATCTGGAAGAGATGAGATGGGGTAGTAGCAGGAACTTAGTACATGGCTATTCTAAACAGTAGTCAGGAAAACAGCACTGAGATAAGCAGGCTTAGAAAAATGAGCATTATTGGGATTAAAAAAAAAGTTGTTCTTTCTGTAATAGAATAGAAACTCCTTGAGACTAGACACTATTTTCATCTTTGGTTGTGTATCCTACAATTTCTGACACACAGTAGGTATTTAATAAATGTATACTGAATTGAATTTCTTTGCATGCATTTGAAAAGGGGAAAAATGTTCTCTTGGCGTATTTTAATTCTCACTGACCAGGCATGATTCACAAACCACAGCTATAAGAGAGGGCTTCAAAGTTGGGTCTGAGCCAACCAACAATCCCTCTTATTTTTCAGGAAGTTAAGCAAATTGGCAAAAATCATCATTGTTGACAAATATTTGCTGAGAGCAAACTCGAAACTCAAAGCAATAAAGACCTGGGAACTACACACCTAGTCTAAGAAAGATGTCTATTTATTAGTAAGCAATGCTGTTTGTTAATCACTGGCTGCTGTTATAGGCAATACAACTTGTTAAATTAGGCCCTCCCTCCTGGGACTCCATTCACTCTGGGAATAGCTTCCATTGTTGCCTTAGCTCAGAAGCTGCTCTCCTTGGAGACTAAGCACCAGGAATACTGCTTCCCTGCCTCCACCACTTTTCATTATTTCTAAGCAGCATCTCCTGGTGCTGGGTCTCCATAGCAACAGGGAGCCATTACTTTAAGATGTGCCACATGAAAATGGGTGGGAAGGAAAAACAATAATCACATGCTGCACTGTATCTTCATTTAGACGGCCTCTGAGATAGCAAAGAGGGTTCCCATTTTATTGAAGGAGAGATCAAGGGCCCTAAACTAAGAAAAGCACTTAGGCATTCTGATGACCCTCCTAAATACCCATAAAGTTAACCTGACAGAGGAGCCATTATCCACTGTTTTGACAGAACCACTGATCTGGTAACCAAGGTATTGTTTTGGCTCATTTTCCCCCCATCAAACTGACTAAACTGATCTCACAGCTTTGTTGGCATTGTTCAGATGGCCACTGAGGTTATGGAAGCCTCGACAGCTGACCTAGAATCTGGACATTTGGATTCTCACTCCAGGTTTGCTACTAAATAGCTGTGGAAATTTAGATAAGTCACATAACTCCACTGTGTCAGCTGCTTTGTCTATTCTAGCAATGTCAGATGGGTATATGGTCTCATAGGTATGGATATTCCTTCCACCACTAGAAATCACAATCCATCCATACCTTCTCATTATGGAGATGTCAGAACTGGGTTGTACATAAAGCACATTATACAAACCATAACATGGTTTACATGTATCAATGACTATCATTTTTAATACTCTTGCTAGTGTGTTCTACCCTTGAGATGCTGACACTTTACTCTTACAGATTTTTGTTGTTCAATTGTTTCAGTCATATCTGACTCTTCATGAATTCATTTGGGGTTTTTTTGGCAGAGTAGTTTGCCATTTCCTTCTCCAGCTCATTTTACAGAAAAGGAAACTGAGGCAAACAGGGTTAAGTGACTTACCCACCCACAGTCACACAGCTAGTAAATGTCTGAGACTGGATCTGACCTCAGGTCTTCTTGGCTGCAGGACCAGTGCTTTATTTACTGGGTCATGTAGCTTCTCTACACATTTTTATGTTTCCTTAATAATTTGTATCTCTTTAACATAAATACGCTTGCTTAAATTTTAGCCAATTCTTTAATTATTTCATTTTCTTAAACATTTCTTTAAACCACCTATCTACATTTGTATTCATCGACACATTTTTGAGAGGCACATTAGATGGCAAACTGGTAACTCAGCATACCCTGAGATACCACCCTCATGACAAGCTCTCAAGTTACTTGTTCTTTATTTTCCAAAACGATTTTATCATCTGTTCTCCCATGTGCATTCTTCAGTTGCTGCTTAGTCACAAAACATTTGCTGCTTCTCTCTTTTTCAGATATTCTAGTCGTTTGGAGTCAAACGATTTAAAAAAAAAAATACAACAATTTAGAGTCTAAATGCCTTTATGCCCTCAGGCAATATAGCTGGGAAGGTGTGCAAATGTCTCCTTGTCAGAATTTTTCCATGTTCCAATGACTTTTTTATTAGCATCTAGATGAACAAAATATTAAACATATTTTGCCTTATAGTTAATGCTTTTCTTTCAAACATATACTCACATTTGCCTCCAAGCAATGGATTAAAAAAAAAAGGGAAGGAAGTCTATGCCTGACATATATTTGCAAGGTAATAATAAAAAGGTCTACTTTCAGATAAAATTAAGCAGAAACAGCCATTTCATTTCTGAAATTTCAATTCCAATGAAAATCCCATATTATGGATATATATGCTCGATTTTCCATATGAACTGATGTAATTTTGGCAACAAAGCTATGGATTTAGAATTTAAATACTATTATTGATTTTTAAAAAGAATTTACTAATAGTTTAAGGTAATAATGTAATCCAGTTTCCTGTCCACCAACCACTCAGAAGCCCCAACTGTCAGTGGCTTCTTCCTCATTATATTACAGACAGACACTATAACCAGCATAGTATCAAACATTTATTGAGCATCTACTATGCGCAAGGTTGCCCATGAAACTCGTAGTTTGAGCCACATTCTATACTTTGAATATCTACACTTTTTTTTTCCTTTTTGTCACCTGGTCCAATGAGCATGACTCACTGCAAGCAAGTCTATTCTGAGCATTGGCTGTTTGTCATTGTAGTATGATACCACACTCCCCGGCAAAGCCTACTAGTTAATATTTCAATTTTTTTATTCAATCTTCCAAATTACTGCTCCAGCATTTGCAAAGAAAAGTAACATGAGAGAGATATACTTAATTGTCTGTGGGTCCCACCTTAGGGTAATTATAAACTTTAAGTTTACCTCTCAGCTTTCTTTGGAAAAGTCAAAATTATTTTTCTAAGTATACCCAGAAAGTGAGAGACAAAAAAGGCAGAGATCTCAGGACCTTTCATTGCAAAGTCTGCTTGAATGTTTGCTAAATAAGTTGCCCAATAAAGCACCCTGGGCTCATTCTTAAGATGCCAAACCCACTGAGTCTCTGGGAATGAAAAACCACACATTTCTTGGAATATTCATGTACAATGAGGAAGAAACACTACATGGAGCTAGGAGACCTGAGTTCTAGACCAGACAATAGGATACTGGGCAAGACACAATTACTCTGCTTCCCAAACTACAGAAGGAGGGGGTTGGACTAGGTGATCCTAACATCCATTCCAGCTTGAAAACCTATGAATCTAAGTTACGGCCTTGTATTAAGAGACGTACTTAGAGAGCTGGATTAATTCTTTCAGGTCACTGGGGTTCCATTTATTGCCCTAAAGCAATAACACCAGATCCATCATGTTTAATGCTTCCATCTTAATTATTGTGCTGACCACTGTCAGAGAAGGAAACGTTATATGTAAAACCCATTAATACACTGAACTTACAATAGCATATGCTCAAAATTCAGATACAACACTCATAGAATTACAATTCATTAAATGGGTGAACAAAATATGTTAGTACTAGGCAGCAGATCATGACCATGTTATCCATATCTATGACACATATTCCACTTCTCTCCAAATTCGTGTTCAACGTATTTTAGTCATGCTTAGTACCTCTGACATGAGGATCTCAAAGTTAAAAATCTCTTTTTGTGCAATATTTTATCTGAGCAGAAAATGGTAAAGTCCAATTTTAACACATTCATTATTAAATTAACTTAGAATGCAATAAGTATTCTGAAAGGATGTAATCCCTTGAGGGCAAGGCCTGTCTCATTGTTGCCTTTGAATTCTCAATCTTTAACACAATGCCAGAGAATGCTCAATAGGTGCTTAATAAATGCTTCTTGATTGATAGGTAAGATCATATTCTCCTTAATAGAAGAACTACATGTAAGTGTTTAAAACAATATAGTTGCTGAGATGCGGCTGCATGGCATGGTGAAGTGAAAGTGCACTTTGGGGGCAGAAAGATCTAACAAAAGTCTTAGCTGTATGTTCCTGGCCAAGGGTCTTTTCAGGATAACTCTCTAAGGCTGTAAAGTGCAGATGAGGTGCTGATTGGTGGGATTTGTCTTAGTAAAAAGTGATTCCTCTTCCTCACTGGGAATTCACTATATCAGAAATCACTGGTCCAATAACAATATAAAGAAAGACATGTATATCTGTATATGGGTTTATGAGAGAAAGAGAAAAGGGTGGAGAAGGGGAAAGAGAGAGAAGTAGAGGAGAGAAAAGAGAAGGAAAGGAGGAGGTGGAAGAAGAAAGGGAGAGATAGAGATAGAGAGAAAGGGAGGGAGAGGGAGAGAGAGGAAGAGAGATGGGGAGAGAGGGAGAGATGGACAGGGGAAGAGAGAAAGAGAGGGAGAGGGAGAGAAAGAGGAAGAGAGAGGGGGAGAGAGGGAGAGATGGACAGGGGAAGAGAAAGAGAGGGAGAGGGAGAGAGAGAGGAAGAGAGAGAGGGAGAGAGGGAGAGATGGGCAGGGGAAGAGAGAAAGAGAGAGAGAGGAAGAGAGAGGGGGAGAGAAAGGGAGAGAGGCAGAAAGAGAGGCAGAAAGAGAGGGAGAGAGAGAGAAAGAGAGAGAAAGAGATGAGTCTAATGTAAAGACATAGATTTGGAGGCAGAATTGCTGGATTGAATCAGACATCTTCCTATTTATTTGCTAAGTGACCTTGAACAAGTTATTTTGCTTCACTTCATATTTCTTCGTCTGTAAAATGTGTTGGACCAAATGACGTCTAAGGTTTCTTTTGGCTCTACATCCTATGAGGTAGGTGCTTGCCCTGTCCCTCAAAAGCAGCAATATAAAATATAGGATGCCCTCCAAAGTCTTTGTGACAGCTTAAAACTAGAACAAAGACTTTGGGGGGGACACCCTGTATTTCTCTCTTAGAATCTCAAAATCTCATCTGTGAGGGAGGTGTTATACAGATATACTTTGATTTATGCAATAGATAGGTTTTTAAAAGTTTTGTGTATAAAATATTTTTTGTTCACAAGGTCCCATATTTCCCATTAAGATTTCTTAACTTCAGAGATGCTTTAATTTTTTCTCTTACTTGCATTCAAATAGTAGATGACTACTAGCACTTTAGAAAGTTTTTTCTGTATGCTCCTATCTACACTGGTCCTTCTGATCCTCATTTCCCAGGAGATAATTATCACATATTCCACACCTTAGGAACTCTTTAGTGACTTTATAGAATAACTATCCTTTTGTAATTTGAAAAATCCTGGTATAATATGAATCATCACTCAAATTTATATTTTATAAGTCTAGTTTTTTGTAGACCTATCTTGTTAATAACATATTTCTGGTGATGTTATATGCCTGTGAGACACTGAATACCATTATTTCTGAAGAAATCAGGGGTGAGAATGACCCAAATGGAAACAAAGAGGCCCATGGTTGTTTTGAACAGGTTTTTACACATTACAAATGAAGAAATACACAAGGAAAAACAGCATAAATGATTTTATTAGAAAGATGTGTGGAAAAAATAAGCTAGTTTCATAAAAAGAACAAGATATAATCATTGGACACTCCATTTTTAAATTACTATCTATAAAGTATAAAGAGAACTAGACAAAGACCCCAGCACATTGGGTAGCCTCCTGTGGAGCATCTATAGAAATATATAGACAAGATTTGTTGAAGAGGGGCAGATACAGATGATTTGCAATTTGCATTGTTGCAGGAAATAGCTAAATCGGGAGTTCTTCACCTGGGATCCATGGACCCCTTAAGGGTCTGTAAATAAATTTCAGGGCATCCATGAACATGGATGGGAGGAAAATTGAATCTTTGTTTTCACTAAACTCTAAATGAAAGTTATCATTTTTTTCAATTATTTAGAAATATTTTTCTGTGAAGTGTTTATAGTCTTCACCAAACATGTCAAAGGAGCTCATGAAATAAACAAAAAGATTAAGAACCATTGATCTAAAATCAAAATAATCACATATCTAAACTGAGTTTTCTTAGAGTAGGCAATGGGATGTGGTGCTGTGAGGCCTAATGAAGTTACTGCTCAGTGAGTCAGTTTTCTTATCTGTAAAATGATCAGTGTGAGTGTGATGTGTGTGTGTGTGTGTGTGAGTGTGTGTGTGTGTTTGAACTCAATGCTTTCTTGTCTCTAAGTCTGAGTCTACACTTGCATTGCTAATTCTAATAGAAATTCGCCGCAGGAATGAAAGAGTCCAAACTACGCAAAAAACCAAAATAAAATGTGTGACCAAATTAATACTAACACTAGATGAACAATGAACTTGCCTGTAATGGACATATTTTACACAGAGAATCCATTTAATTGAATAGTTATGGTTAAGATTCCTAGTTTCTTTCCCAGCTCTTTCAATGACTACCTTTAATGACCTGAGGAAGTCTATTTTAAACAGATCTGACCATGGTTCTTTTTCTCTGTTTGTAAGATGGTGAACCCTCTGGATGAGTACGTTGTTTTTTTTTTTTTTTTCCCTTTCCTTTCCCCTTAGGGGTAGTATTAAAGAGATGGTATTTTCAGTGCACTTTGAAAGCCTCCCATCCAAACAAATCTATGAGTACTTTTATTTGCACATACAGCACAGTCTAATCCCACTGTAATGATAGGTCTGGGCAGAAACTATTTGGTGATTAAAATCTGAAATAACACATTAGGAACATTCCCAGGCCATTAGTGCTCCCTTGATTTCATTCAACTTGGCCCTTACTACAGAGGTACATCTGTCCACCAGTACAACAGGAAAGTCAGTGCTCTGGGAGAAAAAGGAGAGAAGGGTAAAGAAGTAATGATGTCTTCTTCATTTCACCAGAACCTGGATATATGACCCAAAGTGACCAGTTCAGAGATGGCTTTGAGTTCCCTAAAAGTAACTCCTACTAGCAATATTCTCAGTCATGTAAATGTAGCACTGATTTCTGAAGGACTTAAAACTACTTAGCGTTTTTTTTTAAGTTTTCCCTGATTCTCCCAGATAGGAAATACCTCTTTTTTTTTAACCTCACACTTTACATTCACAGATTAAGATAATGTATAATGGAAATGTGTTTTGCATGACTGTACATGTATAACTTCTGTCAGACTGCTTGCCTTCTCAAGGAGAGGAAGGTAAGGATGGGAGGGACAGAAAAATGTTAAAATCGTTTTTACATGTAATTGCGGGAAAAATAAAATTTTTAAAAGTTAAACAAGATAATGTATAGGACTATGTAAAGTCAGGCATTATTATTTTCTCCTTCTTCTCATCTCATTCCATGGAACCAAAACAGAAATAACCTTGGGACAAGGACCCCATCCCACCATGTTCTTTTACATTTAATGTACAGAGAGATGTAATGACTGCTTCTTTTTTTCTGAATAAGAGTATTAGAATGTAAGCTCATCTTCTTTTCTGTAGGCCTCTTATTAATGATTAGTTTTCATGAACTTTTCTTTTGGGCCTGAGACTGTAATTTCATCCTCCTCATGGAGGTTCTTCTGACCTATGCAGATTAGCTACTGGTCTATAATTTAGAGTGAGAGGTAAAGTGATTTACCTGTGATAATGCCATTGGCATTTTACTGGAAACTGGGCATGGACTCAGGTCTTGTGATGCAAAGATTGGCCATCTATCCACAAAGCTGTGCTGTCTCATCTTTTGTCTTTCTTAAGTTCTAGTTTATGTTATGGTTATTTGTAAACATGTCTTATCTTCTAATTTAGCTTGTAAACTGAGACTGTGAGCTCTGAACCTGTCACAATACATGGAAGAGACACTAAATAAATGTCTAATGAATTTCAATGTAATTGTTTGGTTGGCATGTGAGCTATCATTTTCAAAGCAGTATGGGATTTGAGCTATTTCATTAATGGTGGTTAGACTTAATGACCTCTAAGGTCCTTTCCAGTTCTAGAAATCTATGATATTAAGTTAATTGAAGAAGAACCTCACTTATTTAGAGATAAGATTTCTGGTAACTCCAGTCAACTAGAATTGACATAGTCATATATTAGAAGTAAATAAAAAAGGTCCTCTCTTGACCAACAAATAGCTTTCATGAAGTCCACTCACTCATTTCATAGGAGAGATGAAACCACTCTCATGATAAATTTTTAACTATACTTTTGTTGTTGTTCAGTCATTTTCAGCCACGTCTGACTTTCTCTGACTCCATTTTGAGGTTTTTCTGACAAAGATACTGGAGTGGTTGGCCATTTCCTTCTCTAGCTTATTTTACAGATGAGGAACTGAGGCAAATGGGATTAAGTGGGTTGCCCAGGGTCACACACCTAGCAAATGTCTGAGGCTGCATTTGAACTCATGAGCAAGAAGTTCCTGATTCCAAGTCCAATGTTTTATCTACTGAACCACCTACCTGCCCTTTTAGTCGGAGAACTGTATGTAAAATGAGTCTGAAAATAAATATGAAAAGCAAGAAGAATAATTGCAATTGGAAGTAGAAATAAAAGAAAATGAAGAACACTAATCCAAGTCATTTAGTGTAGGGGCAAAGAACTCTATAACACTTCAGTATCTCTAGGAAGCAATGTTGTATTAATTACAGGTTAGTACATAATGATAATTTGTCAAGAGTGCTATGAATCATTAAAAAGTCAAATTGTACTCATTATACGTTGTTTAAGAATGCAGGAGAGTGAATATTGTATTATAACAACTGCACTGACCAGAGACTTACTTTCCCTTTCTTGCAAGAACACAGGTGGCTGTCACTCAACATTCCATCCCTCATTGTTCTACCTCAATCTCTTTATCTAGAATTACTTATCAATCAACTATTTGTCAATCATGACATAATCTCAGCCTTTATCCAAAGTCCTGTTTCTTCCAGACCCAACATGTTGCTTCAGTAACTCAAACCTCAAAGTTATGATTTTTTTTTAAAGTTTTTAAAAGTATGCTTCTATGTGCACTGAGTTCATCAGTTCTATCTCTGGAGATGCGAAATATTTTTTGACACTTTGGAATTTTCTTGGATCACTGTCTTGATCAGAATAGCTAAGTTTTCATAGTTGATCATCCTTATAGTATTGCTGTTACTGTGTACAATGATTTCCTGGTTCTGCTCACTTCACTTTGAATCAGTTCATATAAATCTTTCCAGATTATTCTGAAGCCATTTTGCTCTTCCTTTCTTATAATACAATTGTGCTCCATCACAATCATATGCCACAACTTGTTGAGCCATTCCCCAGTTGTTGGGCACCCCAAAATTTCCAGTTCTTTGCCCCTTCAAAAGGAGCTACTAGAAAAAATTTTGATAAAAATCTGTCCTTTTCCCTTTCCTTTGATCTCTTTGGATTACAGATCTAGCAATGGTGTTGCTGAGTCAAAATATTTTTGGGCATACTTCCCAATTTTTCTTCAAAATGGTTGGACTAGTTCTCCACTCTACTAACAGTGCATTAGTAT
>CM053600.1:91713808-91759234 GCA_028646575.1 Pseudocheirus occidentalis
GCTAAGAAAAGTTTCATAAGTTACTGTTATTGTTTTTCCATATTGGCATGTAAATAATTTAAATTTGACAAATTCCTAATGATTTCTTTCCCATGATTACCTTCTCATGCTTCTTGTGTTTGCTTGTCAAATTTTCTGTTCAGCTCTGGTCAAAGTTATGATTTAATTGGATTAGCAAGAGCATGGTAAAATCAAGAAGCCTCATCCCCTTATATCATAAAATGTGACATTCCAAGCACTTCTCCCCTCACACCCCGAAGGCAAATACTACCTTTCAGGTTGGAGTCCACTGCCATTATCCTTAGTATCCTGAACTCCATACAGGAGAGAGACAACCAGGAACGTCAATTGCTTAATCAAAACCTTCCAAGTCCATATACTACAAGAACGAGGACCTATAGCTATCATTGATTCTCTTTGACTCACGAATAAGTATTACTGCTGAAAAATCCCTTTCATGTTCAGTGGGCGTGGTGGCATGGCAGCCACAAGTCATGTTCTCCAAGCTGCTTTTTTTCTACCTTTTTCATACTTCTTGGTTATGGCACATTTGGGTCCCCTGTCCATGTGCCTTTCACCTGTGTATGCTTTGCATCTTTTTGCCTCTGTAGACAGTAAAGAGAAATCTCCCCAGTCTGGCACTGTGGACAGCAACAGGGAAGGACACTCCATTCTTTTAAATTCCCTGCATGTATTAATGGGCCTAATTCAATAGATCTTGGAGGTCACTTAGAAAGTAATTTTCAGGACTCATGCACCCTTTTCCTCACAGAAAAGGAATATAGGTCTTCTATAGAAGCGTATATAGGTCTGTTCTAAAGCCTTCCAAGGAGAACATGTCCTTTACAACATTTTAGAAACATTACTATCAAAATAAATACTAGCTATCATGATGTTTTAGGTCAAGAGCTTCAATTATATGGAAAATTGATTTATGCAGACTTGTTCATTTCCTAATTATGCATGATAAATTAGATATTACTTTTGCATGTAGAAAATGAATGTTTCATATATAAAAAAGGAATCTTCTCTAAGAAGCAGGAGGTTCATGGAAGCACCTGTTCATAGGAGTTTTAAATATGCTGCAAATTGGTAGTATTGTATTTATCTGCCCTTCACAAACTTATGATTTTTTCATCCTCTTTGTATTTCTTATGTTCAGATGATTATAGCTTTTCCAGCTACAGTTCAAGATATTCATGGACTCAGAGATTAGGAAGGGATATCTGAAATATTTTCATACAATCCATTTATTTTACAGAAAAGGAAACCAAACCTAGAGAATAGTAATTCAAAGTTAAATATTTAGTTAATGGTAGTTGAATTCCAACTCGCATCTCCCAACTCTCAGCCCAAGAGTTCTTTGACTATACCAACCAGCTTCTCTAGCTTGACTCCTAGCAAGGAATGCACACTATTTTTCCTTAAGTGTATTTAATTCCCCTTCCCCACTGAGAGTTTAGAGATATTAACAGAAATAGAAAATTATCTTCAGAATGAGAACTGTGAGATAGCAGGTAGTTTCAAATTTCTAAGTTGCAATCAATTATTCTTTAGCTAAAATGGAATTATTAGTTGCGAAAACCACATATCACTTTTTAGTATGCATCATATAGGATGACTCCTTCCCCACCCCCAAATACAGGTCTTTTTCTCTAACACAAAACTTCTAGAGATCAGGGGCTCTACTTTTTTTGAAATGGCTAATTAACATGATTAAGTAAGCTTTTATATTTTTGTATTGACTAATTTTTTACTATAATTTTTATTTTACTATATTTATATTTAACTATAATTATTTTCTGAAAGGAGTGATCTAAAAGTAGTGACTTTTGGTCAACCCAGTGGGAAAATTAAATATTTTCAAAATGTTTCATTTTTTCTCAGAAACATTTAACTAGCATGTAAGTGTTTATTATGTGCCAACACTCAGCTAAGTGCTGGGGAAACAAAGAAAAAGAAAAAATTGTCCTTGGTCTCAATGAGCTTATATTGTTACATTCTTTGTTTCTGTTTACATGAAGAGAACTGGAGAACATCACAAGACTTAGCTTACAAGATCCATCACAAATTTATATTAATTTACATTTATATTAATTTATATTAATTTCCACTGGCTCCTCACTGAAGCAAGACATTCCTTTTCCATCTCCCTAATCAATCCATCATTCCTCTCATAATAGCATCCATCCTAAATCTTTTCATTTCTCTTCAAACATTCCAAGACCCTGAATTAAGGACATTGCCTAATAAGGCAAGGGTAAATCATCTCTTTTCTATAGCCCCCCCAAGAGATATACTTTCTTCCCTCTAGGATTATATGACACTACTCTCACTTGGTTCTCTTCCTGCCTATCTGACCTCTCAGTATCCTTTGCTGGATCTTCATCCAGGTCATATCCACTAAGTGTAGGTATTCCCCAAGGCTCTGTCCTGGGTCTTCTTTCCTCTCTTCCTCCTAAATAGTGTCTCATTTGATGATCACATCAGCTCCCATGGATTAAATTATTATCTCGTAGGCAGATAATTCCATCCCCTAGCTTCATTCAAAACTCAGCTCAAAATCCACCTTCTGCAAGAGGGCTCCTGGTCCTCTTACTGTTGGTGCCTGTCCTCTGAGATTACCTACCATTTATTCCATATACATCTTCCTTCCATGAGGTTACTTACATATTGTCTCCCTCATTAGATTGGGAGATACTTGAGGGCAGTGATCATTTCTGCCTTTCCCTCAGTGCTTAGCACAGTGTTTGGCACATAATAAACAATAAATGTTTGTTAGTGATTGATGATGATATGAATGGAGGATGTGACATGTAAATAACCAGGCACATCCAAGATGTATTCAAAGTAGATAGAAGGTATTCAGAGAGGGGAGGGCTCCAGGGAAAGGCTTCACTGAAAACAAAAAATTGAAGTCATTTAGTGAAATCTCTCATCTTAGAGTATTCAGAAGGTTTTCTCTACTATCATCTACTTCATCCCTTTCTTACCTGAGGAGCTGGCCTTTTTCCTTACTAAGACAAACCCACCAATGTCCTCTCTTAATCCCATCCTCTCATGTCTTCTCAGCAGACTGGACCTAATATCATTCCCACTCTCTCACTGATTTTCAGTCTTCCCATATTTACTAGCTGCTAACTTCACATGTCTCCCCCACCTTAAAAAAACTCATATGATTTGACCATCCTCACTATCATCCTAGTTCATTCCTCCCTTTTTTGGCTGAATTCTTATACAAAGCCAACTCTAATCAGTGCTTCCACTTTCATTTCTCTCATTCATTTGTAAACTCTGCCAGGGGTGGGGAACCTTCAGCCTTGAGGCCACATGTGATCCTCTAGGTCAGTGGTTCTCAACCTTCCTAATGCCATGACCCTTTATATGTGATCTGCATGTGGGTGGACCTGCCTGGAGACAGATAGAGCACCTGAAATATGTGTTTTCCGATGGTCTTAGGCAGCCCCTGTGAAAGGGTTGGTTGACCCCCAAAGGGGTTGAGACCCACAGGTTGAGTGGTCCTCAAGTGTGGCCCTGTGACTGAACTCAAACTTCACAGAATAAATCTCCTTAATAAAATGATTTGTTCTGTAAACCTTGGACTCAGTCAAAAAGTTCCATCCAAAGACCTGGAAGGCCACATGTCACCTCTACATGTAGTGGAGGCCAGCAGGTTCCCCACCCCTACCTGCTGTCAGACTTCCGATGTCATTATTCAACTGAAACTGCTATTTTCCAAATTTGATCTCTTAATCGCTCTAATGGCCTTTCTTCAATCCTTAACCTTTCTCACCTTTCTGCAAACTTTGACCCTATTGATCACCCTCTTCTTCTGGATACTCTTTTCCCTCTAGGTTCTTCTTACCTGGTTTTCCTTCAGTCTGACCTCTCAGTATCCTTTGATGGACCTTCATCCACTAAGTGTGGATGTTCCCCAAGGCTCTGTCCTGGGCTCTCTTCTCTTTCCCCTGTATACTATCTCATCAATCAAATGATATCATCAGTTCCATGGATTAAATTGTCATCTTTATGCAGATGATTCTCAGATCTATTTATCCAGGCCTAACCTCTAGCTTGACCTTAAGGTTTATATTGCCAACTACCTACTGGATATGTTGATCTGGGCGCCTTATAGACATTTTAAATTCAACATGTTTTTTCTGGTGTTGCTGAACTCATCTTTCTCCCAAACCCTACTACCTCCCCAGTTACTTTCAAGGGGATTACCTTCCTCTTAGCTACTCAGGCTAAGAACCTTCATGTCAACCTAAACTTTTTTATTTGTACTCAACCCCACATATCTAATTCATTGCCAAGTCTTTTAATTTCTACCTTTGCGTCTATCATATATATCACCTCTCCATTCTCAGTCATGAATCTTGACCTCTTCTCCTCACACCTGGACTTTTTCAATAGTCTGCCGGTTAATTTACCTGACTCAAGTCTCTCCCACTCCAGTGTATCCTCCACTCAGCTATCAAAGTGATCTTCCTAAAGCTCAGATTTTACCATTTAAACTCCCTACTGAATAAATTCTAGTGATTCACTATTACTTCCACAATCAAATATAAAACCTTTGGTTGACTTTTATTTATTTATTTTACTTTTTTTTTTTGAGTGGGGGAAGGCAAGGCAATTGGGGTTAAGTGACTTGCCCATGGTCACACAGTTAGTTAAGTGTCAAGGAATTTTGACAAGGAATGCCCTCTAGCAAAAAGTGGGATGTGAGCAGAGTCTTGAATGAAGTCAGGAAATGGAGATAAAAAGGGAAATTCAGGAATGGAAGACAGCCAGTTAAAAAGCAGAGGTGAGAGATGAATTATTGTTCATTAGCAACAGCAAGAATGCTAGGACTGTGGGTAGATGCATCAAAGTGATATGGAAATAAGTAAGGTATAAGAAGCTTAGATAAGTAGAAAAGGGACAAGTTATAAAGAGTTGTTGGCATGCTGTCTCCCTCATTAGAATGGTTGCTCCTTGAGGGCAGGGGCCATGTTTTTTTGCCTTTTTCTCCCTGCAGATTATCTGGCACATAATAAATACTTAATAAATGTTTGTTGATACTTAATGATTATTTCAGTGGAGGATATGACATGTAAATAACAAAGCACATATAAGATATATACAAAGTATATATAACTTTTTAAAAAGCTCAAAAGACATAACAAAAGCATGGCACAGTTCTTTAAGAATTATTGAGTTCCAATTCCCCAACAGAAAAGTGGTAAAAGTATATGAGCAAACAATTCTCAAAAGAAGAATTGAAAACTATTCAAAAATGTGAAAGAATGCTACAAATCATTAAGCACAAGAGAAATGCAAATCAAAACAACTCTGAGGTTTCACCTCATACCTAGTAAGTTGGCAGACAACATAACATGGGAATAGTCAACATTAGAATGGTTGTCAAAAGAGAGGTGTACTAAAGACAAGCCATTAGAATAAGAACAGTAAACACCTTAGTTAGTCCCTTTACTATCTGAAAGGCGAAATTATTGTTAAGGCAAGTCAAGAAATCATTAGTTACTCTGTTTTTGGCAGAGAAAGAGCTCCAGAAAATGTTCAGAGCATTCCTATCTATGATGTCTCCATTCCAGGTGTGTAATCAGATTTATGAACTCATTATGTCTTCTTTATGTCCAGGTGATCCCTAGTATATTACAATGGTAATATTTTTGGCAGAGCTAAGAATTAGTCCAATAATTGTAGAAAGCAATTTGGAGTCATGCAAATAAAATTACTAAAACGTGCTAACTATTTCTCCTAGGGGTATCAGTGCTGTTTATATATACCCTAGAAGGTCAGGCAAAAATCAAATTTCCATATACACTAAAATATGACAGCAAAGAATTAGAATGGATGTTTACTGATTGGAGAATGGCTAAATTGTGGTACACGAGTGTAACAGAATGCTACTGTACTGTAAGAAACAATGACTATGATGAATAAAGAGGCATGGAAGGACTTATATGAACTGATGCAAAGTTAAACATATTAAGGAAAACAATATGGATAATGTATGTAAATGGAAAAAAAACAACTATCACATATTTGAAATGGAATGTTTCAAAATTAGAGAACAAGTTTGGCTCCACAGACCAGGTATAAGACAGCACCTCCTCTACTCCTTTGTGAGGTGGGGGGGGAGGGAAGAAGAAGGGGAGGTACAGGAAGGGGCAACTTTGCATATAATGACAGATTTTTTTTCCAATTTGATTTGATCCTCTTTGTCTCTTAAAAATATATAAATAGAATATATATTAAATATATGTAAGTTATATGTTTAATATATATGTATTTGTTATAAAGGATGGTTCTCTGGAAGGAAAGAGAGGCAGGGATACAAAGGGAAATAAAGGCAATTAAAAACAAATAAAAGGAAAATAGTATTTTTTAAAAAATTGTGGAGTTTTTAAAGCTACCTGTATATTGAAGAAAGACTACCAGGTGGTTCAGTGTCAGGAGGACCTCAGTTTAAATCTAGTCTCAGATGTTTACTAGCTTTGTGACCCTGGGCAAGTCACTTAACTCAGCCTCATTTGCTTTATCTGTAAAAGGAGCTAGAAAAAAGAAATGACAAACCACTACAGTACCTTTTCCAAGAAATCAACAAATGGGGTCACAGAGAGTCAGACATGACTAAAAATGACTCAACAACAATAAAATACTGAAAGAGAGAGAGAGATGAAAGAAGGTATCAGACTGCAGCTCAGGGTGAACGGGATGGTGCCATTCAACAACACAGAAAGGGTACAGTCACTCAACGTATTTTGTATCTTTTTTTCTCCTGACAAAGAGTTTGCTTGATGACTATTCGAGAATCGTTATCTAAAAAAGAGTAAGGCATTATTAAGAGCTCACCTAGTTCTATATGAGTTCAATTTTAGAATTTTACAAAGAAAATAAATTAGGGAAGCTATAATATTGTATGATCATATGTAAAGAACAGCGTATCAAGAAATGGTGCAAAATTTTTCTAGTGTCAGTTTTTATCTTTCATGGTCATTCATTTCCTCATTCTGACTTGGAACACTAGGACAAATATTTAAAAAATAAATTGAGGGTGAGGGCAGTCCCTTTTGAAGTAATAGAACTCTTTCCAGGGCTGCACTACTCAGGCAGAAAACACCAACAAGCTAACACGCTGCTAAGTTTGAGAGGCCTCTTGTTGACTCTGAACTTTGGAAACAAGGCTGTGAGAACTGGGGAAAAAATATGTCAAACTATGAGTCTTTGACTAGGAAAAAATCTGTCAAATGCTAGATCTTTGATGCTACTTTGTCAAACTTAAAAAAAGTGCTAAGTACAAGTTGAGTGGTGAAAAGGAGATATATTTTTAAGTGATTTTTTTTCATTTTGATATTCTTTTATCACGACTATCCCAAATCTAAAAATTGCTGTACAATAAGTACATTCATCTTTATAAAGCTCTCTCAGAGCAGAAGAGACAAGGAGTCCCTGGAAAATGTTGGCACTCTCTACACTGCTTAAATAACCAAAAGATGTTACAAAAATTTCAGTTTAAGTGATTTTGATTTTACTTAAAATGTTACAATCATGGAAATTGGTTTAATAATGAAAGGGCCATGAAGTATATATTTGAATGGACTGAATGTGTATAAGTTTAGCTAAGCAAAAGCACAATTTTGAAAACATTCTTTATCAAACTGACTTTAAAATGTTCAAGTATAACTGATGCTTATTTCTTATTGCTATTACCAACAGTCAAATATATAGGTAAAATAAAATCCAACATTTAAATGCCATCTAACTATCTATACATATATGTAGACATATAATAGATGGAGTTATAAATATTATTAATTATAATACTAATGTTAAATGATAACCCTCAACATTAAAACATCATAATATATACACATAAATGTACATATGCATATATACACACATATGTATATGCATGTCTGTGTATGTACACATGTATGTGGATATATTTGAAAGTTTGTCATTTTGCAAACTTGAAACCACTGAAAGTAATTCATCTGTCTACCTCTCTCCTTTGACCTGTTCCTCTGTCCATTGAGTTATCTTAGTTATCAAAAGGCATGATAGAACACTAGACCCTTAGAGATCACCTATTATAATTCCCTCACTTAAAGATTAAGTGACTTGCCCAAGGACAGAAGAAGAACAGGGATTCTAATCCAGGTTTCTTGACTTTGAGTTCTTTACATTTCATGTCACCATCTCATCAATAGGCCTACAGAAGTATAGTGATGGTTTCACAGGAATACCAATTATGTGTTGTCCTTCACATGTGTTGACCCATTTCATATTTTAAATTGGTCTTCTATCCCATAGTACTCAATTAGCAGTGATCCAACTCTATATCCTTGTTCTTTTTCTCTCTTATGTCCAGCAGAATGTGTTTTTAGGTTGCTGCCTGCAGTTTGGTCGGGGGGGGGGGCGACAGGTTGTTGTGGAATAAAATGTTTAGAGTTACCAAAATTTTTAATGGTTGCCAGGAGAGGTGGAGGGTTCTTCTTTACCACAGGTCCTCTGACTGAGGCTGAATGACCATTGGCCAAATATGTTATAGTGAGTAATCCTATCAGGAGGAAAATGGCTGCTATGGTACCTGACAACTTGTAAATTCTGTGATTCTGTGACATCCTACCGATTCTTTGTAAAATTCTAAAATTAGTTAAAGATGGATATTATATGGTCTATCTGAATGAGTTAGGACGGCTTTATAGTTTACAAAAAATTTCTTCACAACAAATTTCAGTGGAAGGTAGTATTGAAGTTCTTATTTTATAAAAGAAGAAACAGGCTCAGAATGATTTAACAGATAAAGAAACTTCTCCATCATCATGTAACTACTAATTATTAGAGCTAAAGTTTGAATCCAGTTCTCCTGACTCCATAATATGGTGCTCCTCCAAGGCAAATCACCACACCTGATGTTCTCCACATCAGAAATTCCCTCTTCTGTCTCTGATGCTACACAAAGGACATCACCAACGTCTGGAAGATTCTTCCTCCTCACTTCTGTCTCTTGGAATCATTAACTTTCCAAAGTTCAGCTCAGGTACCGTCTCCTACAAAAGGCCTTTTATGATTCCCCTTTTATTAGTGATCTCCCTGCCTTTGTGTTTATTTCATGTATGTTTTATACTCAGAGAAGCAGTGGGGATAGAAAGTTGGACAGAAAGTGGGTCTCAGAGTTGGGAGTCTCACTTCTGACACAAGCTAGCAGTGTGATTCTGGGCAAATCACTGAAAGTCTTAGTGCCTCAGACTACTCAATCTCTAAATTGAAGAGAAAATATAATAACTTTAAATCTTTATCATGAGCTCTCTGCACTGATGAGGAATTAAATATATATATATATGTGTATGTAATTCACCTTTATATGAATTTATATGTACACACACATACACACATATACATATTCATGTGTACACATATATTTATACACATGTGTTCATAAACATGTGCATGTGTATTGTGTGTATATGTATGTGTGTATGCACGCACATACACACACACATGAATATACACATCCTATTTATTATATACATAGTTTGTTCCCTGTTTGTTGAGGGCAGGTAGGGCTTGTTACTCTTTCTTATATCCCTAGCACATAAGTGGAAATTCCAACTATGCTATCATGCCTTTCATCTAAGTTGTTGCTATGCAAAAGATCAATAATTACACATAGAATCCAGTTAAATCACAGAGTATTAAAATGAGAAGGAATTATTTAAAAGGAAATACTACTGCTACTATAATATAAACAAAATGGAGTGGGTTTGCCTGGTTGTAAACAAAATTGCTAGAAAAAAATGACAAGAGTTCACTGTGCAGGCTTTGATCTCAACTGTTTCATTGAGATGCAGGCACATCTCAAATTGAGTGTACAAATGGAAATGTCATGAAATCAAAACAGGATTCCAGTAACAAAATCTGGATGCAGTACTGATAAGCACTCTGCTTTTCTGCAAATTAAGGAGCAGACAAAGGAGCTATGTGAACACCTAATTTAAAGTCCCAAGCAGATTCTTTCCTTAGGGTTCTTGGCAACATCAGTAGCTTAAGAATAAGTGTATTTTGAAAGAATGATGTTAATTAATGTTTCTACTGATTTTAGGTGGTATTTCCATTCTATAAACAGGTACAGAGAAATGGATTTAAATCAGGAGTTCTTAACTTTGTGTGTGTGTGTGTTATAGACCCTTTGAAAGTCTTGTGAAATTTATGAACTCCTCAGAATAATGTTCTTAAATGCATAAAATAAAATACATGAAATTACAGAGGAAAGCAAAAATTAGTAAGGAGGAAGATGTTTTTGCCCATTGAAAAACATCCCCCCTCTGCTTCCCTCCCACCCCGCTTCCTGAAATCTGTTTAGAGGAATTTAAAAAATCTCAGCTAAGGTCATAAGGAAAGTCAGCAGTAATGGCAGGGTTAAAAATTACGAATTACTACTCCACCTCCTTCCACTCCCCTCTACCCTTTCCTCCCCCCCCTTTCCATATCTGCTGTTAGATCAGGTTTCTTCTCCTGCTGTTCTTTAAACAGAAGCTAAAGCTCCACTCCTTAGGAAGTTTTTTTTTAAAGCAACCTAAAACTTTTAAAGAAAAACCTCATGACAAACTGACTAAATCTATTTGTTTCTATACAACTTTTGTATGATTTATATGTTGCTACGAAGCAGGGATGTGCTCTATTAAAAATTTAAAAAAAGTTTTATTCAAAATGAAAATTATGAAATAAAAATAAGCTCTTAGAAGCAAATTTTAAGCTATAATTTAGCCTATTTCTAACAAACATTCCTGACAATGTTAGAGCTCAGCCTAAAAATCTTCACTTCAGATGGTAAGCAGTGGGCACAAAGCTAACTGGTACCAATGCCATAAACTTTCACTTTGTGAATGAGCTATATAGAGACCCATGGTCTCATGAAATGTGCCACTGGGCACTTCCTAGCTAAGATTACCAGTCTGATACTTTGATCCTTTTCTCCCTGATACCTGTGGCTCAGATTTATGGGATGCCCCCATGCTATTTACAGAACAGCAATAAGTATATTAAGGAAAGCTGCTGGCTTTAGTATAAAGCTAGTTGCACAGTATCAGTGCTGACACCTCCCATGTCCTTCAGCAGAGAGGAAAAAGCAAATCTGTTATTTAAACAAAACAAAATTTGGTGTGCTACCAAAAAACACAGGGGCATTTTTTTTTCTCTTATAAGGAAGCTGATGTAAAATATCAAAAAATTACATTAAGTTTTCTCAAAAGAAAAAAGGCCATCCTTCTCCCTTCCTCCACTCCTCCAACACACACACATATACCTCCTTAATATTTCCATGAGAAGTTTAACAGCTCTGTCTTCACAATGCTATGAAAACAGACAGGTACATCATGACTGAACTTTCATTTATATGTCCTGCAGAATATCAGTCAGATATACTGGGGCCTTACACACATGCTGATGATTTTGTTTCCTTGTTATCTCTTTTTTTCCTCCTAAAAGTTTCCTATTTTCCCAAGTTTTCTCTCATTTTCCTATACAGAGAGACAGAAAACTAGATGTGGAGGAATTTAAAGCCTTGGCTAACATTTCTTTTTCCAATGAACAAAGAAGGTAAAATTGTTTCCAGGGAACATTTTAGCTTTTTCACAGACTATCAATCAACAAGTAGTTAGTGAACATCTATTAAAGTCCACGGCAGCCAAGCTCTTTTTCAGTTTCTGAAGTCTGCTTCAATCTAAATAGTCAATGATTGCAGAAAGAAGTGTTACCAGAACATTGAATCAGGGAGTTGAGTAGAATGTGCTAAATTTCAAGTCAGAAGTTCAAATCCTGACTCTGCTATTTATTCTATAAGTCAGTTTGGGCAAATTATTTAACTTCTCTGGCTTCAGTTTTCCAACATGTAGAATGAGTGGGTTGGATCAGACGACATTTAAGGTCCTTCTTAACTCTATAACTATTATATTATTTTAGTTTAATATTTGTGGCCATTGATGGAAGTTTAAATTTTTGACCCTCCTAAAGATTGAAATAAAACTCTATTTTCTCTCTCTCTCTTTTAAATTACAAAGTACAAGTATCCCTACTAGAGAGCTTTCCCTTATTATTTATCAGTGCTTCTGCAATTCAAGTGTTGGCTGATTTATGATTGAGTTCTTTGGGGAAAAAAAACAATTCTATCAGAATTCCAATGATTTAGGTCTGCTGGTAAACAATAATGATCCTTGTGTGTTTGTGTGTGTGTGGGTATCTAAATCTATGATATCATTGGTGTAGGGAAATTCTGTGGGTGGAAATTCCTCAAGTTGATGCAAATTGGAACCATTTATAACTTAAGGTCAGAAATGCCAGTGACACTGAGATATGAAGGGACTTTGCCCGTGCTCATGCATCTGGTATGTGTTTTGACTTGAACTTGGGCCTTTCTGATGCCACAGCCTATTCTTTCTCCCCTAAACCAGGCTGTTGCAATTAAAATAACTAAAATAAAATTAATACGAGGCACATATGGATCGTTATTGCCAAGTATTACTTTGTTCCCCCATTCTGAATTGTTTACTTGTAAATTAGCAAAAGCTGCATTTCTTTATAAATGTTCTATAATTCAAGCTTTTAAACAATTTCTCACCTCTTTCCTACAGTTAGTCAGAATAAGAAAAGCTTTACTGGCATGCAAACTTAAATTCAAACCAAGCCCAGTTACCCTAGATAATTCCTATAATTAAAAGGTCTTTATGTTTTCAACCTATACCTAATGTCAACCTTTTATGTAACTCCTACCTTGGCATGTCATCGCCTCTTTTATTGGCAGTGTAAAGATGTACCCAGAACTGCTCTCTCCAAAGCAAAACAACAGCAATGAAACAAACGACTATTTCTTTGGCCAGTGTGCATCACACAGTAAAATAAACAAACCATTATGTTTGTGGTGAAGAATGAAAATTCCTGAGTAAATCAGGAACAAGGCACATTATCAGTTCCTCTACAGGAGGGATTTTAAACCTTGTTTTGTGTGTCCTGGACCCCTTTGGCAGGCCCATAAAACCTAAAGACCCTTTCTCAGAATAATATTTTTAAATAATGGAAGGAAATGCTGAATTTAAGTTAGGAGCTAGCAAAAAGAAAAATGACATTTTTTCCCCACCTAAGTTCATTTATCCCCAGAAATCTATATAGAGAGTAATGATTCCCAGTTTAGGAATCCCTGTTACAACACTGTAAAACAAGGGACACAGCTGCTGTCAACATATTAGAAGAGCCAGAGTTACATGATTCTTACCAAAGGAAGACAGTTTAGGAATCATCCTGCATATCATCTGACTTCTCCCTATTAACTTTCCATATTTTTTCTCTTTACAAATGAACACTTTCCTGGGTTTTCTCTATTGTGATCAGTTGAGTTGTAGTATTGCATAATGCTCTAGTTTTCTCCCTGAATCTTTTAATTTATAGCTTTCTAAATGATTATCTTGTATTTATTTACTAAGGACTCTAAAGGCATGATTGCTAAAATCCTTCTACGGAAACTGAGCCTCTTCCCCCCCTTAATTCTTTAGAATTAAAATTATTTTTTTAGAACACTTCATATGATCTAAGCATTACTTAATCAGCCTGGAATTTTGCAAGCAGTTCAATGACTTAATCCAGTAAACCAGCCTTTAAACTATGAAGCATTTTGAGGATATCATTATCAAATGTTAAATGCAATGAATAGACTTATTATTTGGTTGTCTTGCTAGCCAGAGGGGAGGAGGGAGAGACTATTGAATTCACCATGAAGAAGGAAGCAATGACCTTGCTTTCCTTCCGTATACTTTGCAAGAGGCAGATATAGGAGGCAACAAAATAAGAGTTTCTCAGACAGTCATTGTTTCTTTTTCCTAGCCCTGCCTTCTATAATGATGACTGACAACATAACCAAAAGCCAAAGTGAGATTAGTACCAGAATCTAAAAAAAAAAATCTCCTTTGCCCAGGCTTGGCTTAACACTTGCTCTGTATATTAGATGTTAAAATACTAGTTAACTCAGTATCTAGTCCAGTGGCTACAGAGACTAACTAACCTACTATTTTATGCAGATTAGGTGTTGAATAAATGTTTTAGAAGGAAGGAAGGAGAAAGAGGGGGCAGATGGAAGGGAGGAAGGAGAGAGGGAGAGATGAGAAGGAATAATGGAAATATACAGGAAACTCTACTACTTTATAACCCATGGCTCAGTTGCTTATTTGTTTTGGCACAATTATAGCCTCATGGTTCAGAGATGCAAATATATTAGAAATAAAAGATTCTACTGGAACACCAAAAGAAAATGCACAGATTTTGTGCCTGTAATTCTTTAGGATATGGAAATAAAAACCACTCACCCACTGTAAGAAAAGTAGGACAAAGTGTTTCATGTACCCAATGTGTTCTCCTTCATGATGACCTTTCTTTCCTGCCACCACCAAGCCCACGTGGTACTCCTATGTAGCTGCAACACGTAACCAGGAATGAGAATGGGATGCCAACAGAGGCAACAACCTGTATCCTAACCACAGCACTGGTCTCAGTGCTCAGAATTCTCAGACAAAATTAGGATTTTTCTGGGGAGCCTTGTAGCCTCAGCATGAGGAAGAAGAACTAAACCATTGTTCTGGCTCATGTTGCTATTAGCCCTACAGTGGTTTCCTTCATGTTTTCCTTAACAACCCAACTTTTCAGAGATGGAAGGCAATGAAAAAATGTTTCTTTGATACATGCCAGTTATATTTTGGCTTGTGTAATACCACAGATTTAATAGTATACCAGGGTGGAGGCAAATCTTTGCTCATACCGTCTGCTTCAAACAGAATTGTGGCTCCTGTCCTGTTCCTCTTTATTTGACCATACCCTTTTCCTCCTTCAAGGTCCAGTTCAAATTCATTACATCCAAGAAACCTTTTTGTCTCTATTCTAGTATATACTAACCTTTCCTTATTCTGATTTTTTTTGTAATACTGGTAAAAACAACAATTTTATTGTCCTTTTTTTTAGTTGTGTCCAATTTCATGACCCCATTTGGGGTTTTCTTGACAAAGATACTGGAGTGGTTTGTTATTTCCTTCTCTGGTTCATTTGCAGATGAGGAAACTGAGGCAGGGTTGACTGACTTGCCCAAGGTCACACAGTAAGTGTCTAAGGCCAGATCTGAACTCAGGAATGAGTCTTTCTGATTCCCAGTCCAGTTCTCTATCCACTGCATCACTTAGCTCCCCAATTTTATTAGACATCTGTTATTTACCAGGTATCAAATTAAGCACTTGGGATACAAAGCAAAATATGAAAAAATAATTCTTACCCTCCAGGATCTTGCCTTATAGTGATAGTGTCGGGTACAGAGTTTAATACTTGGTAATATGCATCTTCTAGTATTCCAGCCATTATATTTTTGAAGATGACTCACAAATGGACCTTTCTAGTCCTGTCCTCTTTCCCAAACTTCAGAGTAGCCTTTCAACTGCCTACTAGACATATCCGCTTGAAAGTCCCATTAAGAAGCTTACGCATAACATGATTAAGTCTAAATAAATAATTTCCCCCTTAAATCTTTCTCCTTTTCCAGATTTTCCTCTTTTTGTCAATCACCTTCATTACCCATGCATTTTATTTGTCTTTGTATTTTGTATTTCTTCTTTGTACTTTGTATTTCTTCTTCTCTACTTAATATGCAACAAACTGAAATTTTCCTTTTTATTTGACCTGATCAATATTTCCCACACTTACCAACACCTTACCATTTTAGCTGCCTCCACACTGATTTAAGGATTCATTACCTGTAGGTCAGACTTTAGCAATGGTCTCTTAACAATTCCCTTGGCTTTTAGACTGTTCTCTTTCTACACACCACTACCATATTAGTCTTCTTGGATCACAGGTATGATCAGAGGACTCAAATATATTCAATGTTTCCCTATTCTTTACTGACTAAAGAATAACTCCTTAGAATGGCATTCAATGTGACTTCAACCTACCTTTCCAACCTTATGTCCTGCTGTTATTCTTCATGCACAATAGTCAAAATAGAGTCTTCTTTTCCCCCAGAAAATAATCCAAGCTTTTCTGATGCAACTTCTTTACTCATACTGTTTCTTGTACTTGAAAAGTCCTTTCCTTCCTTGTCTGTATGTGTTCACATACTACTAATCCCTCAAATTAAATTGCATTTCCTCCAACCCGCAGGTGTTTTATCTATTATATAATCTGTAATACTTTTTATTTCTTATGCACTTGATATTTTAAAATTTCTATTGTATTTTTCTGTGTAAATGTCTTATTTTTTTCCTGCAGATTAATTTTTTGAGGGGAGGCACTCTTTCCTATTGCTCTTTCTAACTTTTACAGTGTCTAGTACTGAGCTTCGTACTGTACATGGTAGACGTTTAATGAATACTTACTGGATGAATTTGAGGTGTATATTTGTCTTATTCCTCCAGAGATATAATAAGGTCTTTGAAGATTGGGATCATGCCTTGTATATCTTCTGCATTTATCCATGGTGCTAGATATGCAGTAGTTCCTCAATAAGTATTTTTGGAATTAAAATTTATTTTAGTTCATGAACGTAGAGAAGGGAACTTTTATATCCCAATTACCTACAGGAAATTCTCCAATCGTTCTATCACTACGTCTATTTTCATTCTTCCTCCTTATTTGTCCCTGCACGTGGCTAAAATGAACTTTGCTACCTTTTCTTCCTCCTGTTTGTATATGATCCCCTAGTTTTTAGCTCAGCTCTGTATCTTAGATGTGAAAGAGCCATTCACAATGATGGATTTTAGGTGAAATAATACAAAGGCGATATGGTACCATCTCACACATTAAACTAGGACACTACCTCCAGGCGGGAGGGAAAGGTTGGTTCTAGGAAAAATCTTAGGACTTTGCCTGATTTATCCTGGGAAAACAGTAAGTGGTACAGCTACTTTTCTTAGAATCAGAGGGCAAGAATAGACTGAGAGGTTATCTGATCCACCTTCTTCTTGGCCCCCAATAAAACCTCATGTATATGCTTATATAATTGATATTAACAATGTATAAGAGACAAGTGGCTAAAAGGCTCCCTCCTGTCTCATTCCTTTCAGCCTCCATATATACATAAACACACACACATACACACACACATCTATGTGACTGATTAGCTCAGTTGATTATAGCTTTGAGTTAATGAGGTTAAATTCATGATGTTGATTCCATTACAGGCTAGTTAGTTGTTCTCTGTTACAGAGCCACAGGTATCAGAATTCTCAAAGATGTGTGGGTATGGGTAGACACAGAGTAACCTAGGTAAGAACGTGATTATGCTGCTAAACCCTCCCCATGGTACATACATGTCGCCTTGTCACGAATGCAGGATGTTAGTTTCATAGGTGTGTTTGTCTCTAACTTAGATCTCAAGCAGTGCTCAAGGGCAAAGAGCTGGGTCAATCAGTTTCGTAAGATGTGTTGTACATCTTGTGTGGTCAAAGATTACTAGAAGGGCCTGTTTTTGCAGTGATTATGCAACCAGAAAACATTAAAAGTTTGGATTCTCAAGAAAAATATCCACCTTTCTCCCTCCCTTCTTCATTTCATCATCTCCTTTCTGAAATGTGAATGAAGAGGATTTTCTAATAAAGCCAGAATTCCAGGAGCCAGTGGGAAGCAACACCCCACCCCTCTAAATTTAGTTTCCTTCTCTGGCATTACTAAAGTGAAGCTCCCTGCTCACGTATGCCCTTTTAGGGAAATACTCATTTTATTTATCATTAGTGCTTATTAGAAACTTCTATGTTTATTTAGGATAAGTGTTTTTAATTTTATTTTATTAAATTTTTTTTTTCATGGACCCCTTTGGCAGTCCAGTGAAGCCTATGGACCTCTTCTCAGAATGATGTTTTTAAATGAATAAAACAAAAATACCTAGGAGCACAACACCATAAATATAAGAATTATGTACTTTTAAAAGGACAACTTCACAGACTCCAGATTAAAACCCCCTGATCTAGGAGAAAAATGGAATGAGTTCTCTTCTTAGTCCAACTTATAACCTTCAAGCTTATTTTTTAAAGGTAACATGGCTATTCTAGTTTAATCAAATATTTTCCATAATATTTCATTAATAATGAATGTTTTAAAAATTGCTAAAGATGCACTCAATAAATAAATACTTTTTCATTTGTTCGTTCATTTTTTCATAATTTCCCCTCTAAAATGATAGTGGTCTGATACCATCCTAACCACTGAAATCATGTTGCAGTCATAAAGTTCTATGACTGCAAGCTACAAACATTGTTTTATATATGATGTGCTAGGGTTATAATTATTACAAATATTATAGTTATCCACTAGGATATACTAAGTGCTAGTATTATCATTGTATAATTATTGTTATCTTCTAGGATATTTTTTGTGTTAGTGTTAATATTGTTATTATTGTCTTCTCACATAGACTATGGACTATTGTTATCATTGTTGCTGTTGTGCGTTCATTTAGGTGGGTCTAGCTCTTTGTGAACCCATGAACTATTGCTATTCTCTCCTCCACTATCTCCCCAAATTGATCCAAGCTCATGTTTATTGCTTCCACGACACTATCCATCTCATCTTCTGTTGTCCCCTTCTCTTTTTGCCTTCATTCCTTCCCAACATCAGGTCTTTTCCAATGAAACTTGTTTTTTCATAATATGGCCAAAATGTTTAAGCTTCATCTTCAGTATTTGTCCTTCTGTACTAATGCTATTATTATTCTCTAGCATAACTATATACTAGTGTTATCATTTTCCTCTTGCAAAGTTTTTCTCAAGTGCTCATTATAGCACAATGGTAACTGGTTCCTAGATACTATTTTTGTGAACCACATATTCTGGTAGCTCCTACAAGGCTAGAAGAACCCACAGACCCAGAGAGATTAAGTGACTTTCTCAGGGCCCAGAGCTGTTAAGTACGAACATTCTTCTGGAACTCCCAATCTGGTGTTCTCTCCAGTGGTTCATGTGAGGCTTTACATATGGGTCCAGTTATAGATGATGTGGACTGAATAAAGACCAGCCTAGTTAAGGACTGAGACTCATTATCAAAAGATTGGCCATTGAGTGTTAAGTAGTTTTCACCATAGAAACTAATGAAACTGTCCATTAAGACATGAAAAGATGGCAGTCTGCTTTAGTGGAAGGAATACCTACAACTCATAAAATAACACATCTTTTGAGTACTGAAATATCAGATCTCAATCCTTCTCTTTTCTTAGAATTCCTTTATGTGAAAGGCTTATTTTTTCTATGAGGTATTGTTTGCATTTGTGAGGAATAAGGGAGATGGTCTGGAAGTGATGTATTTTTAAAATATTTATTATTTCCTTTCCTTTCAAGTTTCCTATTTGAGACTTAACCTCCTTTGGTCCAAGGAAAGAAAGAATGATTGCAGTTTCTTCCTGCTGCTTTTCCTCCACAGCTTTAGAGATGTACTAGACTTCCAGCAATTCTCTATTCCAGACCCAAAAGATAGAAGGAAGCATAGTTGGGGATTGGGGGTGAATGCTATTTGAACAGAGGTAGGGGAATGAATGTTAACTAGCTCTTTCCTCCTACTATCCTAGCCAGTGGCAAGTAGCCAGCTGCTCTTTTAATTTACCCCTTTGTTCTAGTAAGGATAAATTATGTTCTGCTCAGAGAAGTCTCCACTGGCAGTAGCATTTACTTGCTCAAAGCATAAGAAAAAGGCATGTATTAAAGGAAAATTTTGTGTGGAAAAATATTGCTTAATTTTTTTCTCAAAATGTGAGGGGAGGAGAAAATGCACAAGGGAGGACATGAACAAGTAAATACTTTCTGTTTTTCCTATGAGAATCTGAGAATATTATAGCAACAGGTCCTATGGGACAAAGATGTGAAGAGAAAATTCTGCCCTTGCCCTCCTACCAGATTCCTCAGTTTTGGCCTTGGGAAACAAACTATCATTCTCACTAATGTCTGGGCATGCAGGTGTGATTATTATTATTTTTAATAAGAAAATGTCCATTACAGATCTGGCTTTGCACTAAACACGTGGCCTTGAAAAAAATCAGAAAGCAAGATAGAACACTTCACAAAACCAATGCCAGGATTTCTAGGATCTTGCCAACCTACAACGGAACTCTTTTTATGTTGTAAACTGATGCCCCTCTTACATTAACTACTAAGGACCCACAAGAAGAATAATGGCTCAGTGCCAATGACCTAAAATATACCTTTACTGATTAACTTTAATACAACAATTCAGAATTTTTGACCTCTCCAAACATACATAATGAAGACATGTTTTCTCATTACTTTCTGTGCTAATTATTAAGACAGAAGCCAGAAACCAGAACTTCAAATAAAATTCCACAGGGGCAAGGCAATTAGCTCCAGATATACTATGTGGCTGATAAAGGGAACAAATATAAATAAAAACCTACTAGATTTAAAGCTCCACAACCTTCATGTTGGGCATCTTTAGTTACTGGACTCCAGCCATTCATTACTCAAAAGGAATATGTCATAGTGGAAAGAGTACTGACTTATGAGTCTGAAAACCTAGATTTGAGGCCCAATTTCTCTGCTTATTGACTATGGGGCAAGTCATTTCACCCCTCTGACCTTCAGGGTCATAATCTACAAAGTGGGTATTTGTGCTATGTACCTTAAAGGACGTTATACATTGTAAATTATAAATTACTATACAGACATGAATCTATAGATATGAACTACTATAGATTCGCCTCCAGTAAAAAATTGTTCTCTGTTAGTCATTCTCTCATTCACTTATTAATTGTGATTTAAGTTCTCCACCATGAACTAAATAAAGCAAAGAAGGAAATTTCTGCTCTCTAGTGGTCAAGTAGAAATGTTGTTTAAAAATATATATGTATATTTTAAAAAGCAAAAGCAATTTTTAGAAAAGAATGCTGATCAGGCTTATAGTCTATTACTTTAAAAAACACACAAAAAGCTCTAACATTAAAAACAAAAACAATATTAGCTCTCTTATAATCAACAAACGGCAATTTGGTGCCCTGAAACATCCAGGGTGTGGGCTTTCAGAAGAAATATCAGTATTGGAATTTTCAGTCAAAAACTGAAGAGATCACATTGGTACAAAGCACAAAAGCTTCAAAGCAGACTCAGGTCCTTCTTTCTGTAGAATTAAATATGGTTGCTTTACCAATAACATTGTCTCAAACCCCCTTCTCCTCCTTCAGTTTCTTTGGTTGGTTGCTCCCTGAGTGCACTTGGGTGAGAACATCCCTTTTCCCTAGGGGGCATTTAGATAGCACAATCAATAGAATGCTGGGTCCACAATAAGGAAAATCTCAGTTCACTTCTAGCTTCAGGCCTTAGGAGCTTGTGACCCTGGGTAAGTCACTTAATCTCTCTGTCTGCTTCAGTTTCTTCTTCTGTAATGTATTAAAGATTAAATGAGATATTTGTAAAGAACTTCTAAACCTTAAGGGGTTACAGCAATGCTTTCATCATCATCACCATCACCATCACCATCATCATCAACTTTTCTGTAAAAGGGTAGGAAGTCAGTTCTATGAGTTCTGGAGTGGACTGGACCTGGAATAGACTTGGCGTGGGGTTAGCTACAGTGTTGAACCTGGCACATTTCTATCAGAATTTACCTGTCTCGGCTATGGTTTTTGGAGACTTATTGAACTAAAGGTCATGGTCAGATTCTGAAAGACCCAAAGACCATTTGTAAAAAAAAATTTTAATCACTTTTTTTAAGCTATGAAAAGCACATTTTAAGTATATGCAAGGCCTTATCTAAAAATTGTTCCCAAAATTGTTATATTTTCCATGGATATGTAGAAATAAATATATTCTACAAAAATATACTTTGAAAATAACTTTTACTCTGTGGTGGTTTTTTTTTGGTAGTTACACCCCGAGGAACAGAATGTTTCAGGGCACCTTATTTTCCCCTGGCTGTAGGGCACAGGGTGTTTGAGAGAAAGAGAAAGAGAGAGAGAGAGAGAGAGAAAGAGAGAGAGAGAGAGAGAGAGAGAGAAAGAGATCAGAACTGGATAGTGAATTCCTGGGTACTATTGCCTGAAGCAAAGATTGATAACTCCTCTGTAATTTATTAATTTACATGGAAAGACAACAGGTCTAGGATTTTAAAGTTGTTTTGTTTACCACTAGTTTCCACTTTGCTCTTTCCTGTCCTATTGGGGAATTTGGAGAACAGGTTCTTATTGATGCTATAGGAGAAAACTGTGGTTCACAAGGTGTTTTTGCCTAGTTTGTAAGAGTCACTAAGCCAGCTCAGGGAAGAGAAAGGATGGAAGCAGGCCTGTTAGACTCTCAGTCTAGTTTTCTGACCACTACCTTGCAAAGCTAATCTAAACCTGATTTAAGAGACATACACTTCCAAGAGAAAACAAAACCACACTGCAGACATGTAAACAAACACGTTCTCCTTCCCTGGCCTGCTGAGGTTAGACAGCAGGGGCTGAATCCCTTGTGATAGTGGGGAGGGTCTGTCTCCACAGAAACATGAGCTGGTGGCAGGTTACACACACAATAAGCAAACTCAGGCAGAGACAGAACATCCATCTTGGCCCACTCAGCAGCCCAGAGGTGGGAAAGTGACTGGGATTTCAGCAGCTTTCAGGAGGCTCTAGCAACTATTTGCTCCTCACCCTGATTTTTTTTCACCTGGGATTATGGGAAGCTTGGGGTGCAAAGGCTGGAAGTAGGAGGAACCATTACTTAGATTTCAGCTCCACCTCAGGCCTAAACACATTGGGAAGAGCTGTCATAGTTGAGGCAGCTTGGTACTATGTAACCCCTGAGTGGAGATGCTTAAAGCTATCTCTGATCTGAAGAAGTAGCAGGCACCCCATATACATGCCAGGAAATGCTTCAGGCAGCTGCATTCCTCAATTTCTAGAGTGTTCTAGCTATTGCTTTTGGATCTTTGTTCTCCTCAAACTTACCATATGAAAAATTGAACTCATTCTTATCCCCATCCCAAAATGACTCACTTTCCCAACTCCATTAATGCCAATAAAACTGCCATCCTTCCCATCACAAATGTAAGGAGACATTAATTTTCAAGCAGCCAGGTAAATGGGAGGATGGTTTCCTTAATTTCATTTTTTTCTCACCTCTACTACCCCACAGAAGCACTTTTCTTCCTGGCAAGTTTAACTTAAGAGCTCCTGGGTCACTAGAACTATAGCTTAAAAACAGATTTAAGCTCTAGAAATAACCTAGACCTGATCTTTAATTACATTATATCTTACTAGGTCTTACATTTACAAGAGCATTTAGTAAGCACTTACTGTGTTTCAGGCACTACGATAGGTGCTGGGGAAACAAAGGCAGATAAGAAATAGTTTCAACTCTAGAGGGGTTTGCCTTTTATCTGGGGTGACAGATGTTCATGCGTAGGCATACACTAAACATGTTTGAAAATAAATACAAAGTAATGGGAGAGGAGTGTTAGTGAAGGTTTCCTATAAAAGGTGGTGCTTAAGCTGAGTTTTAACAAAGACTTGGGGATTGTAGGAGGGGAACTGAGAAGGGGATCTCGGGGCACAGCTAGTACAAAGTCACAGGGGTAGGAAAAGGAGAGTTGTACGTGAGGAACACTGAGACTCAAGGCCAGTTTGGTTGGATTGTAAGGTATGTGAGGGGGAATAATGCATAAGGCTGGAAACATAGGTTGGAGGTAAAGTGGCACAGTGGATAGAACTCTGGGCCTGGAGGCAGGAAGACCTGAGTTCAAATTCAGCTTCAGACAGTTAACTAGCTGTATGACCTGGGGTAAATCACTTATCCCTGTTGACCCTGGTTTTCTCATGTGTAAAATAACTGCCAGAGAAGGAAATGGCAAGCCAGTCATGAAGAGACAGACACAACTAAAATGACAGAACAACAACAACAACACAACAACAACAAAATTAGTACCAAATGCAGTTGCTTCTATTTGTTCCAAGATGCAAAAGGGAGCTGCTGGAATTTATGAAGTTTGTATGGAGGAGAGAGAGGGAAATAATAGCAACACAGATTTAAGTTGAGGCAGAGAGACTCCTTAGGAGCCTAAGTGAACCACAAGGAGGGGCTGATAGGGTGGTGACTGTGTGATGGAATACAATAGGAAGAGAGCAAGAGATGCTGGGGATGTAGAAACACAGATGACCCTGACCTCATTATATACTGAAACTGATAGAATAAACTGTGGAAATAAAACATTTCCTCTTCCCACAAGGTACGTGCACACACACACACACACACACACACACACACACACACACAAATGAAGACTGTACAGGGGCTTACTAATAAAAAAAAACAAACCTCTTCTGAGACTAAGCTTCTTGTTACTAGTGAACTGCTATATATATATTTTTTCAATCTGTTCCATTTTCAGTCTAAGGAACAAATTAATTTCTCACCTTTCTCAAGCTTATGCATGAAACAAACCTTTCCCTTTCAACCATTATACTATAGCTTATTAGGATACCAACCTAACTTTAACCTCTAATTGCATTTTTGCTATTATAGATGATATATCTCAGAGAAACCAACAGCTATGGATACTGAGGTAAAAAACAAAAGAAAACAAACAAGCAACTTAGGGAATCCACATTGTTTCCTCTAGAACCAAAGACACTGGTGTGACTGGATCCCCAATTTCTTCTTGGAAGTCTCAACACCCCTAATGTTTCACACACAATAAACAAGTAATAAATGTATTGTTTTTCTTTCTTTCCTTCTTTGGTTTCTGTAACAAATAGATATAATAACATATAATATAGATATAATGATAATAATAACAGATATTATTTCTATATCTTTATTCTTTTTTTCTTTTTTTCTCGTGATTCCTTCTCATCTTGCTTCTAATCATGAGTGTTTTTCCAAGGCATAGCCGTTGGTCATCTCTTCCTCCTTTTCTTTGTACTTTTCTTTGTACTCATTCAGTAAGCTTGACCGTTCCTATATTTGTAACTATGATTTCTGCAGATGAATCATAAGACCATAACGCGTAGTTAGCCCTAACCTCTCCTCTCTATTTTAGTTTCCAACTTCCATACACCCTACAGGATGCCTCCCTTTTGGATCTTTGTTCTCCTCAAACTTATCATATGAAAAATTGACCTCGTCCTTATCCCTATTCCAAAATGACTCACTTTTCCAAGTCCATTAATGCCAATAAAACTGCCATCGTTCCCATCAGAAATCCTGGAGTCTTCTTCAACCCTTAACTGTGCTTTATCTTGACATATGCAGTCATTCAACAAAGCGTTTCATTGCTTTTTATTCCCCTTCAAAACGTTTGTGAGATTCATCCTTTCTTCTCTGTTCCTTTTGCCACCTCTAGTCCATAACTTCATTACCTCATGCTGGTACTGCTGCAAGAGCTTCATATCTGATCTCACTTTCTCTGGTCCCTCCTTCCTCCAATTTATCTTACATAATGCTACCTGATCAACTTCTCTAGAATACCTGTTTCATTGTTTGCCTCCTTAATCTTAAACTCTTTCTGCCTGTTAAGGATATAATATATATCCTTAAGGTCTTACATAACATGTTCTCATTTACATATACAACCAGCTCTCCCTCTACTTTCCAACAAAAAACCTCTTCTCCAAATAGTCAAGTAACTGTCACCCATAGATGCCAAACTGATTTCCAATTCTGGATCATTTCATGTTCCTTGTGTTTTCCCCTCCTGGAATCCTTTCTTTCTTCCCTCTGCTAATCTAGATACTTCTCTAACACCTTGTAGGCATCTCATTAGCACCTGACAGTCTAACATTTATTTTTTTTCAAATTGTTTCATCTTTATTAGTGCTAGACTGAAAGCTCCTTGAGGTCAATGAACATTTTTTTTTTATGCCTCCCTCTACCCTCAAATCATGGTGGTCATAAAATAGGAACTCCATAAATACTTTTTGATTAATTGCATCATTACTGCCAGAATTTTTTTAAGCAAAGAAATGGAGCCAATCTCTAATAATTTCTAACTATAAATTGCTAGTGATGGGTTTAACTCAATTATTATTTCAAAAGGCCAGACAAGATACTCCCATGTCAAACAACAGTGCAATTTTAACTACAAATTATTTTATTTCACTAAATACTATATTCAAACACATTCACTCATTTATACATGCTATTAATGTACTATAATTTAAACTGTCTACCTGATGCAAATTTTAAGCTTATTAGAATAAAAGCAATTAACCTCCCACCCTCAGACTTTCCTTTCAATATCTCCCTCCACCCCATTCCTCTCTTTTCCCCCCTCATTCCCTCCTTTCCCTCTGTGTCTTTCCCTCTTTCCCTTTTCTTTCCCCTTCCCTTCCTCCTTTTCTCTCCCTTCCTCTATCTCTTCAACCAAAAACACTAGTCTGGTTTCAAATTCTACCTCTAATACTTCTTACCTGTGTATCCATAAACAAGTCACTTAACAAAGCCTGTTGCCTCCTCTATAAAATTAGATAGTTGAACTAATGGTCTCTGGGAGTTATTTCCAGCTCTAGATTCACAATCCTATCATTCTATAAGGGTCCAATGTCAAAATGCAAGTTAGTATTAAAATATAGACTAAAAATCAATATATTACAACTTCCAATAAAGAACTTAAAAACATTAGGTTGTGCTGTTTCCTAAGAGAATTCCTAAGTATATACTAATCTTTGCCATTACTGGATCCAACCTGTTTCCTTGCTTCAAGGCCTGTACTGATAATATTTATAGTCAAACAGGATACTTGGAAGAGGTGCAGGCTAGGGAGAAGCTGGAAGAGGAACCTGGAAGTTGAAGACTTCACGATATCCTCAGGCTATTTACTGACCCAGAAGGGCAGACAGAGTTTGTGCTTTGTTTCTAAAATATGAGCAGGAAACAGTTTTTGCTGTGGTGTTTGGGGGGTGGGGTGGGGAAGGGTTGTCTGTTTTTTGGGGTCTTTTTGCTCTATTTTGTCTTTTCATGTCTCATTTAAAGAATTTAAGACAATCTCAAAAAATTTCTTCTTTTCTCCAAGAATTCCAAAACACAATAAAACATACAGGGGAATTTTTTTTTTAACGTGATTAGCAGTAAATCCATTCCCAGGATGGGATCTGGAGGTAGGGATGGAACCTGTGACCTCTAGGTTACATGAAGCCCTCTAGGCCCTCAAGTGTGGCCCTTTGACTGAATCTTTAGATCCAATTCAAAAGATTTGTCCTAAAGGTCACAGGTTCCCCATCCCTGTCTGGACATTTGATGTCATTAATATATGGTATTTCAAGATGAAGAAGCTCCCTCTAACAATGAAGGCCAACATTTTCTCTGCAGCTCAAAGTGTGACTTAACAAGGGTTACACAGTCAATATAGTTCAGTGGAGGGACTTAAAGAGGATGACTAAGGCCACTTTATTATCTACTATACTGTGCCACCTGTATAGATGGTTCCAAAGACTGCCAGAAGGTTTATTTACATGTCCCTTGCATTCTATCCAAATCTGGAATTATTAATGGTTCTGCCAATTCAACTCCTTCACGGGTTCCTTAAACTCATGTCAACACCCAACCTGATCAATCTTTTGGTCAATATGCTTTCAGCATTTATGTACCATGATCTGTATACATGTATTTTCAAAAACTACCCTTGAAGTTGTGTGTGTAAATTGTATGGAAATTCAATTACTGTTGATTGTAACTTCTTAAGGCAGTTCCATGCCCCTCCACGTATACATACACACATTTACGTATGTATGATACATGTATGTGTATATATACATATACTTGATGAACAAGACATGTCTGTTAAGGGCCTCTTATGTACTCTAATCTATGTTTCTTAACTTATGTACCATTTTTACATTAAACATAATCAAGTCAAATGTCTAGGCTACACCTGCTATATGGTTTACAAAACTGAGTATTCAAGTTGAGAGAATAATACGTGTGATGAATTTTTAAAGCTAAACCTTCTTCCTTCACCTTTAGGATTTTCCCAGGTTGCTTTCTCCTATCACCTAGCTGGTACATGCTTAGGAAATGTAAATTAACTTTAATAGTAGAAAAAGAAACATATAATTAGGAAGGTAAATATGCTTTTTAAAAAGATCACAATGCCCTGAAGGCCAGGAGTCACTTTTCCTTGATAGGATGAAGACTGTAAATTCAATCAGATAAATACATCAGGGTTTACTAAAGGCTCCCTATGTTGTAGGAACATGGGACTAAGTCCAAGATTATTCTCTAACTGGTTGGAGTCCAGAAATTTTAAAATGACATAGGCATGAGCCCTAATAGAAAACTGCTATGGTATGTATTGTAAACTTACAACATGGACCCAGTGGCTTCATACTCTTGTATTTCCATTGGATTTTGTATTCAACTGTGGTGATGAAGAGTCCTATTTGTTCTTCCAGAAAGTACCACCACCAAATCTGATCCCAAACTGGATATGATTAAATTGCCTGAAGGGTTAACATTACCAAGTTAAGTATATATTCCATAAAGGTTTCACTTAAATTGCAATTTTGTAAACACTACATCAGGTTTGCCCTAGACTTCATCCATTAGATAATGGACTTAGATAATAGATTTCATTCATTAGATAACAAACTCTTTGACAGAGGCTAAATGGAGACAAAAAATGGTCCTGTCCACCTTTATTTCAGGGTATTTATTTGCTGCCACAGCAAAGGGAATTTTCTAGTCTAAATCTTGCTTAAAAAGAAAAAAAGAAATTGCTCAACTTTACGAAATAAAAGTTTCCTGCCTTATCTTTAAACATTTGGTTTAACTTTTTGTTCTAGAAAATTGAAACATCTTAGGCCAAACCATACAGTACAGCTTGTACTCATTTGTCTTATACAGACCTAGTCATAATGTTATTTTTTTTATTCCTTAATATGACTATTATCACAGATATAACCAGCAGGATTTTTTTTTAAATCATAGGTGATCAAAAAGCTTGAAATACAGAGTCCTACAACCAATTTACAAGCCCTGGTATTTATCTTCTTGCCTCATTATACTGAAAGAGAAACAAGTATAAAATGGCAAATTAGTTGCTCAGTGACACATCACAACTCAACACATATCTAGAAACATATAACCCAATATTCCTCAAGAAGTTAAAATGAACAAATATTTACAATAAGTCTAGTAAAGTCAAGGTCCTATTGAGGCCTGTGCTCATAGCACCCTCACTCATCACCCCAGTCAGGAACACCCACCTGCAATAACTCATTGGTCTTCAGGATGGCCTCATTAAAGGACTGACTCCCACCTGAGTAGGAAAAATATCAAGGTTTCTATGAGCTACATCGGCTCAAGTTGATTACAGATACTCTCAGCCTTTTACTTCCCCTTCAAAGTGCTTGTTGACCTGCCAGTCTCTGACAGCATACCTGGGATCTGGGTCCACAAAGGGTCTGACCTATAGACGACTGCAGTGTTTACCTGTTCCTGAACTGTAGAACAAGGTTGTGAGCTATAGCTTTACCTTCTTTATTTCTGACCCCCTAGCTTGACTCTGACTCTTCATACCAGACTATCCACACAGACGTTCTTATAGCTTTTCCATCCTTGTCCGGCCTGTCTACTACCAAGATTGCCTCACTCCTGGTTGGGCAATGTTATCCTCTTGTCTAGCTTTGATGGATTCAGATACCTAAAGGGAAAAAGGGCTTTCACTACTATGTAATTATCACCCAACAACCCAATACACAAACAGTCACTTGAGATTTTAATGTGTCTTCATTAGTAAGAAAGCTTTACTTGGCATGATTAAAAAAATGTTTGTAGGATGGTAATGCAATGTAACTTTTGTTTTTCTTTTAAATCTAAGCAATCCAAGGTGCCTTTCCTACTATCTTTCCTTGAGGATAGCATAGGAAGATAAGAAGAAAACATCTTCATTGTAAGTGACCCAAATTTAACTTAACATAGGACACACTTTTCAGCTCCCTTCCCAACACTTTAATCTCTTGCATACAATCTTGGCCTCTTGGTCTTGCATGCCCATGTAGCTTGCTGAAATCTTGGACCTGGTATCTATACCAATCTTTCTAATGTATTTTTGCTATAACAGCACTGAATTAAAGCTAGTATAAAATGGCAGCAATCAATCAGTAGTGATAACTACTGTATTTTATAAGCATTTCTTTGTAATTTACCGTCTCCTATGTTCTCCATATTCACAAACTTGTCACAAGAGCCAAACAAAATATCAAGCCTTTTCTTAAAAGCAAGATCCATAATTAGAATTTTTTTTTAACTTATATGGTCTTTCTTATGTTACTTTCTCACTGTGCTTGGTCTACCTGACAAAATTAGTCTCATAGGATAAATATGAAAATTTCTAGAAAAATAAAACTACACAAGACTATGAAGGGTTAAGCTTACACTACCATACATTTAAATTCCCGGAAGCCTTTGCCCAGACAGTTTCATTAATACTAGGGCTTTAAGCCTTTGTACATTAAAGATACAATTCTACGAAGAGAGAAACAACTTTTTTGAATATAAAAGATCCCATATCCTAAAAATTACAGGGTAAAGGGGACAGTGTTGCTCACTTTAAATATGGCAACACTGCAGTAGTGACTTGCCCAAGGTTACACAATCAGCTAATGTGAATATAGAATAGGATCTGGAACTCCTGACACAAACTGTTCTAATCAAAATTCTTTCCTAAAAGGCTCGTTATTAAAGACAAACTTGCACATGAACGTCTACTAACAGTTTCCCACCTGTGCCGCATTAAATGCTATCACCTTCCTGTTCTTCTGGCCCTCCTGGACCAACGTATGGTGGTGGTATGGAGTCTCTGCACAGCAGCAGCTGTTGCCACCATCATGACTATGTCTGGACTCTGGTGGAAGCTGCCTCCTCAGTCCTCGTTCTGGGAAGACTGGATATGGTGGCAACCGTCTGTATGCACCAAAAGGGAGGATGGGCCAGAGAAGCTCTCTGCTTCAGTGTGCCAGTACTTCTCGTCATTCCCTCCCCCCTCCCAATCCGGGCACCAGACAGAAGGCCTTTACTGTCTGCTTATCAGGCAGGTATTAGGTAGAAACCCTCTTAACAATTCAGGTCAGTTCAGAATTTAGATATTTTACCATTTGAAGACAAAACTCAGAACTTGTCAATCTGGAGTTAGAATGCTTCTCACCAGAAGCTTGACTACAAGAACAGACAGCAGAAATAGTTGGGAGATGACGTCAGAAGTTCTGGGCTAGTGTCCTGCACTTCTCCTTGAAAGTAAAATCAGTGGGTCTAGAAGAATCTATGTGGCATTGGACTTGTTTTTAAGTAAGTCGTTGGGCTATGCCTTGTGAAAATAAGTCGAGAGGTCTTAGAAAAATCACCTTTATTTATAGATAAGAAAATGCCATTTAAAATGAACCGATGATTTTAGTTTCACATTAATAAAAATTACTTGATTATGAAAAAAATCTTTAAATACAACCATTGTTAATATGACAGTAAATGGTGTTTTGAAGAGCATTCTCTGTGGTGCTAAGAGAAGAGCTGGGCTTTCTTTCCTCGCTTCAGTGCTTGCTAACTATTCTGAAAATGTTACACATTTATTGTAAACACATGCTTCCATGGCCTAACAAAAAGGCACTGATCCCCTCTGCCTGGCAGAATTTAAAACAGAAAGGGCAGCGTGAATTCCTCAACAAATATAGCCCTTCATTTCCCGATGCCAAGTGTGTTAAATATAAATCTTCTCCATCATTTCCCACTCTTAGTTCTCAGTAAGAAAGTTGATATGGTTCAGCATAGTGAAAACACAGCTTTAAAAGCTAGCCTGCCCTCATTAAATTATTCTGCTGGCTGTGTGTTCTCATTAAAAATGCATAAAGATCAGATAATTGCAGTGAGCATTATTCACCCAGCTTTACTTTTTTATATAATGGTTCTACTTCTAAGCTGGAAACAAAGACTCAGCCTTGCCAGAAAAAGAACTGTAAACATTGAGCTACAGTATCAAAAACTTGCCAGAAACTGCCTGGCTATGTTATTAAAAATGTGCTTTTCAAACTCCATTAAAAATAGGCACAATGTATCCGAGGTGTAGCAGTCCTTGGTTTCTAAGCAGACTGTCCTTTTGATTTGGTGAAGCCTTCTATCCATGACTGTTTACAAGGGACGGGTTTTTTTCTTTCCTTTCTCCCCCCAATTATGAGTCAGTTTTTTTTTCAAATACCATAGTCATTGTAAACTTTATTGATTTGGAGGTTAACTATCCCTCTATGAAACCTTTCCAGAGCAAGCTACGAGAAGGCTACGAAGAATCCAATTAAGTAGCACAGTACTTTTAGAAAGATCTATCGATCTTTTACTTAAATAAAATCACGATTTTCTCTCACTCTCAAATCGAGTGGTTTTGATTCAAGTTGTTCTGCCTCCTTCCCTGAAAGGAAAATGTTACGTAAAACTCCAGTCTCTCCTTCAAGCGCTACATTTGCATCGGAGGAATTCAGTTTCACTGGCTTCCCTGAGCAACACACATGGTATGCAGCACACTGCAGCAAACTCTTTAAACATTCAAAAAAAAAAGGGGGACAATGAATCTCCTACCTTATTTAGCTCTGTCTGCTCCTCACGTTTGCAGTCAGCACAGGGCCATCTGGTAAAATCAAATGGCCAAACCTTTCCCACTGCATCGTTAGGAAGAAACGTTCGGGTAAATACTTCTCATTCCCCTTTTTATTGTACTCGGGAAGCCTTCTGCCTGGGAATTTTCCCCTCAGATGATGAAGCAAAGACACCGTCTAAACTCTGTTGCTGTAAGACTGCAGCCCTTCCTTCCAACAAGTCCCTCCCAGTCGATGCTAACCAATCAACGGTCATTTCGTCAGCTCTACTGGTCTGAAACTGGTTGTAATAGGATGACTGACAAGGCAACACAGCACTTGTAATATGTGAAAACAGTGCATCCATACTGATGAAAAAGGAATTTCCCTCTCAGAAGAAAGCAGTCATAGCATGGAGATAAAGTGTCATACAACAGGCAAAGCAGGGGTATACCGAACTAAAGACAATCTTTTTTTCTTTTTAATGGTCTCTTGTTTGCAGGATAGATGCTCTTACAAATACAAAATTGTGCACAGCAGAGATGAAATAAGGCCACAAATGATGAAACTGAAGTAATTGCTCCATATGACAGGGCAGATTTTTAGAAAAAGAAACAAAGAAAAGAAACTCTACGTGCTTCATGAGATTGGTGATTTATCTTTCCAAATTCTTTTTTTATGATGAAAGTAGAGCTCATTAGCTACACTGCATATTCAAAATCCAAACATGTTGCTAGCTCACGAACACATCAATTTTACTGTACAACATCTGCTGTTGCTATGGTTAATCGCTAGAGCCTGTATATCTTTCATCTAAGTTTTCAGACCACCAGGGACTGTAATTAGGGAATGGTGAACATAAAAATGATATCCATACATTACCCTTTTATAATTTTGGCAGGAGCCCATGAATGGATTAGGTGTACCTTAACTGACTTAGCTGCTAGTTAATAAATTCTGTGCCCTTGCTCAGGTTGCCTTTTATGAAGAAATGATTTCAGGATGATGCCTGCTGCCATGGCAAAAATCTTGCCAAACATGCTTAGCTCATGAGCCAGAACTCCCCATCAGGTGCTCTCCCACATGTAGAGTTCTCTGCATGTCTGATGTTCAAGAGATGCAGTTGGGGAAAGAACAATAACAAGGTAAATAAGGGTTTACATTAAGAAAAACATTGACAGCAGCTCCCTACATCTTGAAAGCCTCTGGAGTATTTGGCAAACCCACAAAGCAGGTACTTTCCTTACATTAAGCACAATGTGAGCAAAAATAAATAAGTATATTGATGGCATGAATACACATGGGCAGAAATATAGCTACTATTCATGTGAAAGGTTTAACCCCAAACATCATTGTTTATAAGTGACTATTCAGTACACCTGTGATGAAGTTAACTCTTGATATGGAACTGGAAAATTTGTTTTTAGTTTAGGAAAAGTATTCTTTAAAATGACTGTATTTCACATGACCCATCAAGCACTTTTTCTTTGGTAAAGCAATATATAAAATAAGATGCAAGTAAGAGTATAATTTCAAAGTGCTTTATCTTGGAAATATCCACAAAATAGTGTTAACTCTATTTTGCTAAATTTTTAGATATTTAGATAAATAATGAGAATATCTAATAATTTTTTTCTCGATCTGGATTTAGGATGTTGTTTGTGTTGGGAACTCATGGTGTGGAAGTTTCTTCCTCTGATCTAGGTCAGCAACATGTCTGAATCATAGTCTTCTAAAGTTTCTGATGGTTACATATGTGATATGTTTCTTTTATTTTTTTCTTTCTTTTTAATCTAGATCTGTGATTTCATAGGTGAAATGAATTCTCATTAAGGAACTTCCTCTAACAAGGCAAGTCACCATCTACTCTGCAACTTAGAGTCTAGAGTCGCTAAGGATATTGAGAGGTTAAGTGACTTGTATAGGCTCATGCAGTCATATCACAGGTAGGTCATGAAACCAAGCCTTCCTTTTTACAAGGTCAACCGTCTATCCACCATGCCATGCTGTCTTTCATGTGTCATGAAAGGCAAATAAAATCTTTTAAAAATGAAAATTTGCTTGTCATAGGAACATAGGAGATACAGCTATATGGGGGAGAATCACATAATCTCAAAGATATACTAGTTTCTAGAAGCCATTAAATCCACCCTATGTCTAACTGTGAAAGCCCTATACAACATATCTGACAAATCAAGCTTTTGGTTGACACTCAGGGCAAGAGAACTTACTCTTGTAGTGATCTTTTCCAGTTATTCATCTAGGCCAACTCTTATTTTGCAGATAATGAAAAAAGCTCAGAGACATGGAGGACCTTACCCAAAGTCACACTGGAAGGAAAGAGTGGAGCTGGGATTCAAACCAGTCTTCTGACTCCAAATTCAGTACAGCACACTACATTATTGATTTCCCCACGTTTCCTTACAATACTCTCTTTTAAAATAGCCACTGTTTTGCATTCCCCATAAAAATCTAATAAATTCAGAAATCTGAAAACTGGAAGGAACCCTGAAGAGATTTTCCAGTCTAATGTCTTTCACTCAGGCAGGGAAACCATTATCAACATCGTTTGTATGAAACAACTTGGAGCTCCCCAGAGTTTGTGACTTTTCAAAGTTAATATAATATATCACAATCTGAATTATGTTCATTTCACAATCTCGTTTCAAATTTGATTAATTTGTTTTGAATTGGATTAGTCAATAAAACCAGTCTTATAAAAATACCTTCAGCAATAATCTATTAAAAACATTTAATTGATGTCTTTCATTTTTATATCACCTTCACTTCTCAATACATACACTCTCCCTCTTCCTTCCAGAAAGCAATTACAAAGAATGAAAAGGAAAAAAAAATTCAGCCAAACTATCTAACACATCAAACAAATCTGAAATTATCCATAGTGTTTCAAACATTTGTAGATGGAAGGGCAGTACAATCTCATAGGTCTTCTTTGGGGCCAAGTTTGGTAGATATAATTTCACAGCATTCCAATTCTGATTTTTATTTTTCTTATTATCATTTCTGTCTATATTGTGGTCATTGCAACACATAGTGTTTTATAACATATGCATATACACACATATTTTTATATGCAAACATATACATATATAAACACACACATATATACACATGTATAAATATATGTACATATACACATATATAATGTTTTATATCATATATGTATATGAAAGTGTAGAAGTATACTTCTTCCCCTTCTGACATCTATAACTGTTAATGGCATTAACATGCCCCCAAAGTATTAAGTCACCAAGATAGTAATCTTTGACTCATTACTCTCTTTTATCAGTCATAGCTACTCTGTCACCAAGGTCTGTTAATTTTCCCTTCAAACTGTGTCATAGACCCATCTATTCCCCCTAGTTCCCACCTCTGCCTCATAGTTCAGATGCTTATCATCTCAGACTTGTATTATTCCAACAGCCCTCTTGCTGGTCTGTATGACAGACTATCCATCCTGTTGCCAGACTAATCTTCCTGTAACTCTGCTTTCATCATGTCACCTCCCTGTTTATAATCCTCATGGAGTCATAAAATATTGAGTTAGAAGGTACCTCAGAGATTGTCTAGTTCAGGTCCCTCATTTTTTTTCTGCTCCAAATGAACCTATGATCAGAAAGATGTGAATATTCCTACCTAGTGCAGCTCTCATCCTTATCTTCCCTTGTGTTTGTCACATAAAACATTCCTCATGTTCTTTTGGCATCATAAGGACATCAATGGAGCCTACAGACTGTCTATGAGAAAATTAAGTACCAAGAATATGATGGGACTTTATGAAGGTCATGTAGCTAATATGTTGCAGAGCTAGAAGTGGAACTCATATCCCTTGACTCAAAAGGGTTCCATCCATTATACTAAGCTCATTAATGACTATTTCCCATCTTAACAAATCTAAAAGGTATCTAAGTTGCATTTGACTTACAAGACCTTCGAAGATATCATCTTAACCTACCCAAACTGATTCCTTAAACTTCTTGACACTCTTTCTATGTTCTAGTTAAATATATCTTTCAATCACTCCTGCTCCTGTGCCTTTGTTTGGGTTTACCCCCATGCTGCCTACAATATCCCCTTTCCTTCCTTTCACTTTATTGAAATTCCTTCCTTCAAGACCCTAGCTTAAGGTTGGCCTTCTCTATGAAGCTATCCCTGAGAATAACAGCCCCAACTTATACTTCATTACAGTGAACTTCTGTAGTATTTCTAGTTTATTCTAGTCTGAATTTGGACTATATTGGCATGGCTCAATTGGAAGGCATGGTGGGCCCAGCCTTGAGTCATGCCAGTGTATCCAAGTAAATTGGGGAAATGAAACACAAGGATCTGTCATAAAAAAGAGGATATTTAGGGCAGGGAGGTTGAGTCATAAAGTCAACTTTGGAGTCTTTGCTCTGTGTTTTGTCAGTTATCTCAGACCTTGAATTTTGATGTGTTCAAGAAAATCTTGTACCAAAGTAGCTTGTGCTTTCAGTTTATATTTACTTGACTCCATGTTGGACCCCACTTCTCTCCTCTCCTTTTACCTCTCTGCAGCATTTTATATACTGAATACTTTTTCCTTCTAGAAACTTTCCCCCTTCTGAATTTTCACTACATTTCACCCCTTTGGTTCTCTTCCTTGTCTAATCAGTCTTTCTCATGCTTCTTCACTTGACTCCCCACTTTCCCTTACCCAACATATTCAGTCAGTTGCCAAACTTATTGTTTCTACTTCTCCGATGTCCTTCATATCCATTCTCTTCTCTAGTAACATGCCCACCACACTAATTCAAGTCTTCATTGCATCTCTCCTGAACTATTGTAATAACATGCTAATGGATCTTTCTGCACCTCTATTCTCATCTCACTACAATCCATTCTCCATATAGCTGCCAAAGTCATTTTCCTCACATTCAGGTCTGATCATGTCACTAATATATTCACTAAACTTTAATAACTCAATTACCTCTAGGATCAAGTATATGCTTTTATATTTGGCTTTAAAAGCCCTTCACAATCTGGTCACAATCACTTCCCATACTATACATTCCGGACAAACTGGTTTTTTCATTCTCTCTCATATACAACAACACATCTCCTATCTCTGTAACTTTGTACTTGTCTGCCATACCTGGAATGCATTCCCATCTCACCTTTGCCCTGAAGAGTCCTTTGTTTCCTCCAAAACTCTGCTCATTTGTTACCTTCCTATAAAGCTTTTCCACACCCTTCTGCTGCTTGTGTCCCATCAAATTACCTCTTATTTTTCATGTGTGTTGTTCATCTTTACTTACACGTGTCTCCTTTGATAGGATGTAAGCTCCTTGAGAGCAGGAAATATTTCACTTTGGTTATTACATCTCTAATGTCTAGGACAGTGCCAGGCACATAGTAGGCACTTAAGGAATGCTTGCTAATCAAGTAAGGCATTGATCTGTTAGCCTTTCCCCCGGGATAGGATATGATAGGGGGATTCTTGACAAGAATCAATTCCTCCAGCAGGAGGCTCCAGAGACTATGGAGCCATGAAAAATATTTGGCTCAGAACTCTGAGGAATTGGCTACCTCACAAATTGCATTTGTTATTCTGAGGAAAGCAAAATGATAAAGTAAATCATAGGTAGAGTGAGCAGTTCTGGCTCTGGAGAGCACCTATATTTCCCTAGATGTCTTTGTCAAGTAATAGAAAGGGATGTGGAGGGTTCCTGGGACCACGGTCCTGGAACCATATTGTTTTTTGTGGCCTATCATTGAGGACTGCACATAGTCTAGGCTGCCTGCTGAGTCACTTTATATTTCACTGAAAATTGTATCCTCTTAAATACCCAAAAGAGGTTCTTTCAGAGACTCATGATTTTGACTCTCTCTTACCTATAATAGACTGTCAAATATTTTTGGGATGAAATACTTGCAAAGATGTATCATCCTCCATCATTCTTCTATCCCACCCAGTAGAGTTGCATATCAAGGGTTGGGAGAATCAAAATAGCTTGAGGGAGGTAACATGAGGGGCTAATTCCTGTTGCCCAAATATGGGATTCTCCAAGCCAGAGAGCCATCTATTGTCACATAAATAAGGCAGTAGTGAAATTGCCCTATCCCACTGCTCATTCAACCATCAATTATTTCTTGCCTGTTTCATAGTTTTAAGAACAAACTTCCAAGAACTAGGCAATTCACGTTATATCCTTAGTCGAGTAAACTTGGGGGCTTTAGAAAATTTTGTATATTTAGAATTGGCAGAAAGTGAGTAAATTAGAATTTAGTCTGCCTGGATGGTATTCATTTGAGCTCAGACTAATAATCTAGTAGACCAAGCTCCCATGAATCAGAGTACAGATATGATGAGGTATTTAACTTAAAGAGGAAGTTAGGTGGCACATTGGTTACTGGTAAGCCTGGAGTCAGCTCATTTTCCTGAGTTCAAATCTGGCCTCAGACACTTACTAACTGTGTGACTCTGGGCAAGTCACTTAACCTTGTTTGCCTCATGTTCTTGATCTGTAAAATGAACTGAAGAAGGAAAAGGTGAAGCAACTCCTGTATCTTTGCCAAGAAACCCCCAAAAGGGGTCACAGAGAGTCAGACACAATTGAAAATGACTGAACAAACAAAAGCAAATGTAATATAATCTCACACTCTTTCTCTTCTCAATAGAACTGGGGTTCAGTTGGCACAATGGGAAGAATACTGAGGCACACTAGGCACACTCATGGAAGGATATGGATTAGAGTCTCATAGGATAAAAAGGCATGACTGGCCTGTCATGTACATTATTAGATAATTTATAAGATCACTCCATTTGGGTATCTCAATGATACCCTCATCTATTCCTAGGATCCTAGCCAGTGCATTAAATTAGTCTGAGTTGTCATCTTTTAAGTAATGACAGATTAGTACTATATTTTGAGATCTGGCCCTGCTAGACCCTTTTTGTTATCATTTCTTTTTATTGTTTCTCTTAACAACCATAGATAAAGAATAAATAAAATTATCATCTTTTCACAAAAGATATAATTGTCTACTTAAATAACCCTAATCAAAATTAATTGAAAAAATAATAACTTTAGTAAATTTGCAGGATAAAAAACAAATCCATAGAAATGATCAGTATTTCTATAGAATATCATGGAAGAGATAGAGAAATTCTATTTAAAATTACTACAGAATATATACAATAATTCTTTCTGTCTACCTTACAAAATATGCACAAAACTATATAAATATATTGTTCACAGAAATACAGATCTAAGTAATTGGAAAAATATTTACACACGAATCAGAAGAACCAATAAAATAAAAATGGATACTTTATTTATTTAATGTCATATCAATCAAACTACTACTATGGAAAAAATTAGATTTAGACTAATACCTCACAATGTATACAAAGATAAATTCCAAATTAATACATGACCTAGATTTTAAAAAGTCAATTCATAGACAAATTAGAGAAACACAGAAAAAATACCTATCAGGTCTATAGACAGAAGAAATATCCAGACAGTGCAGAAAGACCAGACAAAAATAGAGAGGCTCATAGGAGATAAAATGGATAATTTTGAATATATAAGATTAAAAACACAAACAAATTTAATCAAGCTAAGATTAAAAGGGAAACAATTATGCTAAAAAATGTGATGAGGGTCTCTAATAAAGGTATCATTTTAAAGATATATATAGAGATGATTGAGATTTGCAAGAAAAATAATCCTTCAAATTATAAATTATCTTATAATGTAAATAGACAGCTCTCAGATGAAGAAACCTAGGCTATTTATAACTAAAAGATAAAAAGTTTCAAAATACTATTAATTAGGAAAAGGTAAATTAAAGGAATTCTGAGATTTCATCTCACGCCCACCACAATGGTAAAGTTGACAGAAAGTGAAAATGATGAATGTTGGAGGGGCTGTAGTGAAATAGGTACATTGGTGATGATGGTAGCCCTATGAATGGGTATAACTGTTTTGGAAAGCAACCTGCAATTATACACACAAAAAAATTACTGAACAGTGTGTTCCCTTTATCTCAGCTATATTACCACTAGATCTATACTCCAAAGAGACCAAAGAAAGAGGAAAAATTCCTTGATACACAAAGAATTTTTTATGGTGGTAATAAAAAGCTAGAACTTAAGAGGATGTCCAAGAATGAATGACCGAATAAGCTGTGGTACAGATGAATGCGATGGAGTAACTATTGTGTTGTAAAACATGAGGAAATAGATTACTTCGAGAAGACATGGAAAACATATGAATTGTTGCAGAGTAAATTGAACAGAAATGGAAGAATAACATACTATAACATCAAGATTACAAAAATAAACCTTTTGAAGACTTTTTATGAATTAAAACAGAATGAAATGAGAAGAATCAGGCGAAAAATTACCATGACACAAACAATTGTGAAAGCTGTAAGAATTAAGATCAATACAATGATCAGTCATGATTATAGGGGGCTAATTATGACATACTCTATACCTTAGAAAAAAGATGATAGATTTAGGGTACAGAATGTACAGACAGTGGGGAAATTTCTTTTGCTTAACTATGCATATTTATTACAAGGATTTTTCTTTTTTTTTAAATAGTGTAGGAAGGAGAAGAAATAGATTTTTGTTAATTTTTTTAAAATAGCGATATGGTGGGGTGCTATAGATGTGAAATGTTCTATGAACTTTCAGGTGATGTCACTGTATTATTAGTTTCAATTAACTGTTTTACTTTGCTACAAGAGACCTCTCAAGATATGAAATTAATTTGTAAAAGTTTATAATGTTAAAAACAAAACACATCAATATGACTGAAAGTGTAAACATGAATATGTGAAAATCATACATATATACAAAATACATACATATGTATGTAGAAAAAATCAAAATGTAGCTTTTAAAGTTGTCTTGCTGATCTGTTTCTTCCTGGCCTCTCTTCTTTTTTGCACATTAAAAAAAACATCATTGACTCTTACTTTTCTTTCTTCTTCTTTCTGTTTCATTTTTGGCAATGCTTTAGCTAGCCAACTTCCCTGTCTCCCTCTCTCTCATTGAAAACAAAAAAAGAAAAAGAAAAACACTTATAACAAATATGCATTATCAAGTAAAACAAATTCCCAAATTTCCCAAGTCTAAAAGTGTGTCTCATTCTGTACCTTGAGCCCATCACCTCTCTATCAGGAGTTGGGTAGCACATTTCATTGTTGACCCCCTGGAACTGTGGCTGATCATTTCATTGATCAGAGCTCTTAAATCTTTCAAAGTTGCTTTTTCTTTAGAATTTCATTATTGTACAAATTATTCTCTTGGTTATCGTCATTTTACTCTGCATCAGTTCATATAAGTCTTCCCAATTTTCATTGTAACCATCCCTTTTATTAATTCTTACTGCAAATTAGTATTACATTATATTCGTATACAATAATTTATCCAACCATTCCTCAGCTGATGGGCATCCCCCAAGTTTCTAGTTCTTTGTCACCACAAAAAGAGCTATTACAAATAATTTTGTGCAAATGGGTCTTATTTTTTGTTTCTTTCTTTGATATCATTGTAGTTTAGATCTAGTGGGATTTCTAGTTCAATGGCATGCTCAGTTTAGTGATTTTGGGGTCATACTTCCAAAATACTTTCCAGACGAGCTAGATCAATTCAGAATTCCACTAACAATGCATTTATTTGAATGTTTTTTGGCAGCCCCTCTAACAAGTATAGTTTTCCATTTTTGTCATCTTTGCCAATCTGATATGTTTAAGGTAGAAATGCAGAGTTGTCTTCATGTTTTCTAATTATGATTGATTTAGAACATTTTTTCATATGATTATTGATAGCTCAGATGACCTCCTTTAAGAACTACCTGTTTATAACTTTTGACCATTTGTATATTGGGGGATATCTCTTCTTCTTATATATTTGACCCAGTTCCTTATATATCTTAGATATCATATCTTTATCAGAGAAATTTGCTACAAATATTTTTCCCAGCTGTTTCTCTTCTGATTTTAACTGTATTAGTTTTGTTTATGCAAAAACATTTTAAAGTTTATGTAATCAAATTGTCAGTTTTATCTTCTGTGATTCTCTTTACCCATTGATTGGCCACAAACTTGCTCATAGTGGCAAAAAACATTTCCTTCTTCATTGAGCCCTTTTCCAGGGCTTTCACCAATGCCAAACTTTGAAAAATTAGAGCAATGTCAGTTTGTGAAGGAAGAGTTAGAGCTCCTAGACTAAATGAATAGATAGGAGAGAGTCCTTACTGAACCATGAAAAATGGAAATTATACTGCAGTGGAAGATACCCACCTCTGAGAAAGACTTGCTATACATCTTTGTCTTTATGTGGGGTATGTACTTTTACATTTCCCTAAATTTTCTTACTTGACAATGCCAGTCACAGATCTTGATAGACAAGGATAAACTCCACATCACTGTGAGGGATGTCCTCACACATGCAATACCTCCCACAGCCCAGCTCTCTATGTACTTCTCACTCATGTTAATCAATTTAGAATTCAATAAGCAACTTGAAAACAGGAGAAAGAGGGGGGTAGAGTCAAGATGGTGGCACAGAAGCAGGAGAACTCCATGAGCTCCCTCCATAACCACCTCAAATACCTACAAAATATGACTCTAAACAAATTTTAGAGCTCCAGAACCCACAAAATGACAGAGAAACAAAGGTCCTGCGGAAGGCAGCCCTGCAGGCAGACAGGAAGGGTTCATTGCAACATACTGGGAGCCAAGACCAGTGAGGCATGAAATAGTGGCTTTAGCCCCAGGGCAGCCAAGACAAGCTGTGGCTAGAACCTTGAGGAGAGTGGATCACTGGCAGTTGTGGCAGTTTCTAGAATTATCAACCCATAAGAGACATGGACGAAGTAAAAGGTCAGTGGAACTTGGCTAAATTTGAGGGAGAGGAGTGGTCAGGCCATCTGTCCCCAGAGCAAGAAGCAGCAGAAGCGCCGACCCTGCAGCCACCTACACGTGGCTGCTTTGGAGCTCCCAGCATGCAGATTGCAGGGGGGCCAAGTGACCATTCAGAGGCTAAGTGCTCTTGCCTTAACCTGCCTGGATCAGTATTGTGGTCTTGAGTGGTGGTCCTGAGGTGCATGACCAGTGAGCCAAAGTTGGTGGGAGCTGTAGAGATAGCAGCGTTCTAATAGCTCTGGCAGCTGTGAAAACTCCAGTGATTTGGGACAAAGCTCTCCCCTCTGAAAGCAGAGTTCCACTGAGCCCAAAGTCAAGTAATTGACTGGCAACATGAGAAGGCAAAGGAAGCAAAGCAAGAATAGCAAGCCATCCAACTTTAGATTCATTTTCTGGAGACAAAAAGGATCAAAGCATGGGATGGGAGGAAAACAACACAGTCAGAACTCTGGCACCAAAAGCTTCCAAAAGAAGAGTAAACTGATTACAAGCCATAGAGGAGCTTAAGAAGGATTTTGAAAACCAAATAAGAGAAGTGGAGGAAAAATTGGGAAGAAAAATAAGAATGATGCAAGAAAATCATGAAAAGAGATTCAACAACCTAACTGAAGAAAATAATGCCTTAAAAAAGAGATTAACTCAAATGGCAAAAGAGGCCCAAAAAGCCAATGAGGAGAATAATGCCTTAAAAAGCTGAATTTGCTAGATGGAAAAAGAATCTCAAGAGCTCACTGAAGAGAATAATTCCTTCAGAACTGGAGTGGAGCAAATGAAAGCAAATGACTTTATGAGAAATCAAGATACTATTAAACAGATCCAAACAAGTGAAATAATAGAAGGCAAAGTGAAATATCTCCTTGAAAAAACCACTGACCTGGAAAATAGATACAGGAGAGACAATTTAAAAATTACTGGACTACCTGAAAGCCATAATCAAAGAAAAAACCTAGAAATCATCCTTGAAGAAATTCTCAAGGAAAATTGCCATGATATTTTAGAACAAGAGAGCAAAATAGAACTTGAAAGAATTCAGCAATCACTTCTTGAAAAAGATCCCTAAAAGAAAACTCCTAGGAATGTTATAGCCAGGTTCCAGAGTTCCCAGATCAAGGAGAAAATATTACAAGCTGCCAAGAAGAAACAATTTGAATATTGTGGAAACACAATCAGGATACCACAGAATCTGGCAGCTTCTACATTAAGGGATCAAAGGGCCTGGAATATGAAATTCCACAGATCAAGCGAACTAAGATTAAAACCAAGAATCAAGTAACCAGCAAAACTGAGTATAATGTTTCAGGGGAAAATATGATCATTTATATTTTCATTCAAATTTTCATTCATTCAAAATATGATCATTCATATTCATATGAGGTAGAGGACTTTCAAGCATTCTTGCTGAAAAAACCAGAACTGAATGGAAAATTTAACATTCAAATACAAGAAGTATGAGAAGGTAAACATGGAAAAGAAATCATAAAAAACTTAAAAACTTATCAAAGTTGAACTATTTACATGCCAACATGGAAAAATGATAATTATAACTAATGAAACTTTTCTCAGTATGAGTATAGGTTAAGGGAATTTTATATATATATATACATACACACACACATACATATATGTGTGTACATATACATATGTGTATATAGGAGGGTATATATGCGTATGAATACATATGTGAGTGTGTATATATGTGCACGTAGACAGAGAGTACAGGATCAATTGAATAGGAAGGGATGATATTTTAAAAGGTGAAATTGAGAGGTGGGAGAGAAATAGAATAAGAGGAGATAGGGAGAGACAGAATGGGGTTAATTATCTCATATAGAAGAGGCAAGGGATAACTGTTACAATGGAGGGGAAGAATAGGAAGGTAAAAGGGAATGGGTCAACCTTACTCTCACTGAATTTGGCTTAGGGAAGGAATGACATACACT
>CM053600.1:91759734-91777866 GCA_028646575.1 Pseudocheirus occidentalis
TCTCACAATTTGCCCACCATGGAGATGTCCTGTGTAATTACACGGGTACAGCCTGTATTAAATTGCTGCTCTGCCCAGTGGGAGTGGGTAATGGGAGGAATTGCAAGAATCTAGTATTTAAAGCTATACAATCAAATGCAACTGGGAACTAATACATTCAGGGACGGGGGGCAGGGAGCCCCTCCCTGCCCTGCTAGAAAGCTATAGGAGTGTTGGAGGAGGGCATAAAAGGGAACAGATTGTGGGAGGGGCCTTACAGTGGGATCAATGTTCTAGGCTGGGGGGGTAGGGGCAAAAAGGGGAGAAAATCTGTAACTCAAAACCTTGTGGAAATGAATGATGTAACCAAGAAAATAAATTAAAATTTAAAAAAATAACAATGGAATCCCAAAGTGGATTTCATTGTTTATATTGCAGAGGAATAAGGATTAAAAGAGAGGCAAGCAGAAGTAGGAGGTCACTCATGTGACCCTAGGAAGAGCAATTTCAGTGGAATGCTGAGAAAGGAAGTTGGCTTGTCAACAAGGAAAAATCTTGTGCAGAAGAAATGTTCCCATGCTATTGATTGATCTTAACACATTTGAGAGACCAGGGAGAGGAAGAAAACTGGAATGGAAGTTTGAGAAAAGTTGTGCCTCAGGTGGTGTGTAGAAAATGTACAAGGAAGCTCTGAAACTGGGATCGAAGGAGTTGAGTTCATATTGTAGAATCCCCTCTGGACCCACTCTCCCAAATTAAACTGTACTAGCAGGATAGCTTTCCAGAGGTCAATGACAACTCCATAATTTCTAAGAATAAGGGACTGAGGGCTTTTCTAGTACTGTCACTGAGAAGCCCCTGTGTGATAGTTTTCTTACAGATTATTGATCAGACTTTCACTTTTAGAAAAGGTATTTATTTATACGGTCTAGTAGAAACAGCTGGTATATTCCCCCCACCCTGCAATAGTGTGGGCATACTCTCCCACTAATAAATACAGAATCTGTGAATAGAGTAGCCACAAGCTTAAAGTATGATATGGAGATACACATGAAGGGAAGACATGTGGCAAATGGATAATTCAGAGTATCTTGTTACTGGAAGTCCTTTTGCGGGGTCCTCATCAAGTGTCCCTTAGGTATAGCTCTCAGTGGAGCTCTGAGGGTCTGTGCCTTTGTTGAGTCCTAAAGCCACTTATTCTTGGTGTGTCCTCTGATGTGTCTTGAAGCTCCTGGTGCTGATCCTGCCATCAGCCATTGCTGCTCCAGGGACATTGCTACCAGCTATAGTGGTTCATGGGACCTCTCCAGTAGCTTTGGTAGATAGTTAAAGTCTTTCAGTTTTTTAGGGTTGGGAGGAGAAGATGACACAGATTCTCTTTTCCACTACTTAAGCAATTCCCTCTCAAGGCCTGGGCTGGAGCTGCCCTACTCTAGACTGAACTTCTCTATCCAGGGTTTTGAACACACTTTCTGTTTTATCTATAGCTGCACAGGTTTTAAATGACTCTATCTAACCAAGCATAAAATATGTCCTGTGTGGTATCATCTGTTTTCATCCATTGATCAAAGTGCTTTGCTCCTCAAAAATTGATCAAGGCATTGTTCATGCATAGTTTATACTAGTGATTGATTGAATGATTCAAGAAAGAATCTCGTAGGGAAGAAGTCTAGTCCTTTTGTTTTTAATTAGGACGGACAGGCCTCTGCCCTAACAATAGGATCACAGATCTAGAGCTATAGGGGGAAGAATCAAAGGTATCAACAGATCTGGATTCTATTTGTGACTTTGCACTTTTTCATTCTGTGACCTGAGTGAGTCTTAGCTTTGGTTAGGCTTCAGTTAACTCATCTTTAAAACTGGGAGGGAGGAGGAGGGCTGAACTAGAAGGTCTTTAAGCTTTCTTCTAGCTGTAAAGCTCTGTGTTTTTGTAATTAACAAAAGGCAAAGGAATCTTTTGTGATTGGGGGTGAGGGGAGAAGTTGGGAAAGAAGGTGTAAGTCTAAACCTTCCCTTACTCAACATTTCACCATTTTATTTGCCATATTGCCCAGATTTATCCCTATCTTTTCTCTCCTGACCCAATATCTTCTTGTCTGCTGTCTACACAATTGTAGCTTCATTTTTTTTCTTTCAGATCTATGGTTCCTCTGCCTCATTACAATCAGTCAGAATGTTATTACCAAAACATTTCTTAATGAACTGTTCTTTGAGAGCTCTGACTGGTTTGTTTTCATTCTCACAAAATTCGAATGACTATGATAGTCTATTGGCATCCTTTACCAAATGATCTCATTCTCAGATAAGAACTGGAAGCACTTCAGAGATCAGCTATGTCATTCTCATTTTAAAGATGAGGAAACTGAAGGAAGCAGGGTTAAGTGACTTGCCCAGGGTCACACAGCTGATAAGTTTCTAAGGTCAGATTTGAACTCAGGAAGAAAAAAGTCTTCCTGATTCTTGGCTTGATACTCTATTCACTGTGATGCCTAGCTGCTACACTGTACTATCTTCTATTGTACCATGTTTAAATACACATACATATGTGTACATATATATGTACACACATAAATTTACATTTATATGTGTATACATATATATTATATATAATTTTCAAACATATATCAACATCTCTCCATTATGAAGATACATTTTATTGAGGAAATGCTGAATTTGTAATTAAAAAGATGCCGATTAGAAATTCTCTGTTCAGCCCTTTCTAGCTATGATTCAGTCAATCACAGGAAAGACCATTTTCTTCTCTGAATCTCAGTTTCCCCATCTGTAGTTTAGAGATGATAACATTCAAAAATATGTCTTATAGTAAAATAAAATAAATGCTGAATATAAAATACTTTGCAAAGCTTAAAGTGTGATAAAAACGTTAGCTGCTGTTATTTTACATTTTAGGTCTTTACATGAAGGGAGCACATCTATCTAGCTTCATTCTAACTTGCTACAGAGGTTACATAAGGTTTGGGTTAAATTCCTTGCCAAAAAATGAGTATTTGTTTGGGTTCCAGTTTGATTACAGAGAAAAGAACATGTGCCGCAGTGGAAATAATGCTGCCTCTGGAGTCAGAAGACATTGAGTTCAAATCTTGCCTCTGATAATCACTACCTAGGTGATCCCAGGCAAAGTCCCAACTGTCCTGGATCTCAGTTTCCTCATCTGTAAAATGAAAGTGTTGGAAGAGTTGACTTCTGAGGTCCATTTCAGCTCTTGAGTTATAATCAGAGAATGAGATAGTTTTGTGGAGAATTAGAATGAACTGTCCTAATCATTTATATATTGTACAAAGGATAAAAATAAATCAGTAGGAACTTTGAGCTCTCTTCAAGCAAAATACTCAATGGGGAAAGAAAAGAGTAATGAAAATAGCACAGACATGTGCACACACACACAAATACACACAGAGTGATTTCAAGTATGCAGAATTCTATATTTGTAGTCTCGTTTGATGTTCAAACAACCCCTAAGGTAGATGCTATTACTACCCTTATTTTGTAGATAAAGTAATTAAGCCTCAGAGAGATTGTAACTTAGATAGGGTCACACAGAGAGTTAAATGTCTGATGGAGGATTTGAACCTAAGTGTTCTAACCAAAGTCCATTGTTCTGCTCACTAAGCCATACTGTCATATTTTCAATGCTTCCAAATTCATTCTTATCTTAATCCTGTGTTCAGTAAGTTCTACATTCTACCAACAAAACAAAACGAGAGTTTTACTGGTTCTTATTCTGGTTCTCTGTTAGGACCTAGTTTCCATTCATTTTCTTTGTGATTTTTCCCCCTCTATTTTCCCCTTCCCCAGTTAAAAAATGGCAACTAAGCAAAGACTCAAAAGAGGCTTTAGAAAATATTTTAAGCCAATTGCCTCATTTTCCAAATATGAGACAAAGCCCAAGGGGGATAAGATGACTTCTTTTCAACAAAAGGGCATGTTCTATACACACTGGAGAGTTACACAATCTCTCGAAAGTTCAAGAAAGATTCCCAATACCTGTCACCACTCCCATATACTTTATACTTTACATTCAACTGACTAATTCCAGGACTAACTTTTAGCTGACAATGTTTTCTAGATGATGCTGCATGGCAGAATGTTAGAGTTTGCAGAGAATTAAGTACCCCTTTCTCCACTCATACAACCTCTTCCCTAGCTCAGTCCCTACAAAAGGATCACACTAGTCTGTCTCCTAATTGTTCTCCTTGCCTCATGTGTCTCCCCATTCCAATACAGCTTCAGTGAAACTGCCAAAGTTATTTTCCTAAAATATAAGTTTGATCATGTCATTTCTCTTCTCCCTTTCAATAAATAGGAACTCCCTTTCAAATATATAAGTCCTGTCTTTGGTAGTTAAAGCTCTTCAGAATCTCATCTTTCCTTATATTTCCAATTTTCTTACACTTACTCCATTTCCATGAATTTTGTAACCCAATCAGTTCTGGAGTATTTGTTATTCCTTAGTCACAGCACTCTCATCTTGGTGCCTTCTCGTTGGCTAGGCTTCATACCTGGAAGGCTCTCTCTTCCTGCCTTTGCCACTTTGAATACCTGACTTCCTTCAAGACTGAGCTCAAATGTTGCCTTCTGCCAAAGGCATTTCCTAGTCCACCACTAACCCATTCAGAGCTTTCTCCTCCCTAGGGGTTAACTTCAATCTCTTCTGTCTCTGTCTCTTTCTGTCTTTGTCTCTCTCTACTTCCTCTTTCTTCTGTCTGTCTCTCTGTTTCTCTCTCTCATACTTATCTGTACAAATATTGTCTCCCTCAGTAGAGTGTAATCTTTTTGAAGGCAGGAATGTTTTTGCTTTTCTTTGTATTCCAACCCAGTGCATAGAATACACATAGGCTTCAGTGCTTGTTTGATTGATGGAGAAACTTATGGTGGACACAAAGAGCTTGAATCACATTATCAACCAATAATTTTTTTTAAAGGATCTCCTCAGAGAAATTATTACTGGGGGGAAAACTGATATACATGGGATGGCACAAGAGCTAAAGTAAAGCTTTTAGCATCTTGGGTGGATACCCCATAGAAAATTTATGGAGCACAAGGATAAGACTCACATAGAGTGGACAAACATGATTCATGTCATGAGCATGGGGAAGGGAGAAGACCCATATTATGAGATTATAAGTCCATTGAAGTATTGCAATCATTTCAGCCAATCCAAGAAGTAGTGATTTTTTTCCTTTCATTTCTAGTCTTAAGTATGTTTGGTCTCAAAATTCATTTCAACAGACATCTATTCAGAACCTCTTTTGGGTAATGAATTGCACAAGGCATTGAGGAGAGAAAGATGAAACAAGGCACAGCCTCTGCCTTTCAAAAGAAATTACATTTTAAATCATAATTTTGTAGAGATCATATTTTGGTTATGATTGTTTATATTCAACTGTAATGGTAGGGGGAAACAAAGAGGTAGGAGACTGTGTATTCTGTTTCCCAGCATGGTAAGATCAAGCTTGAAGCCCTCAAAACCATAAAAAAAATGCAAGGGGGATAAAATTTTCCTCTACAAAGTTCCTGTCACATATCAGTGATTATTTTTTTTTCTGGGGATGCATTTTAATATGTCGAAAAGGCAGTTCATACTCCTTGTATTCTCAAGTGTTGGATACCTAAGGAAAAACCCAACTAAGAAGAAGCCTCAATAATAATAATAGCTAGCATTTATTATAATATCTTAATATTATATTAATATATTATGCATATAATACAATAACATAATATCCTAATATCTACATAATATGTATAATATTACATATTACATAACATCATAGTATAATACTTCACAAATATTATCATATCTTATCCTCACTAACAGCCTGGAAGGTAGATGCTATTATTATCTTCATTTTATAGATTAAGCAACAGAAGTAGAGAGAGGTTAAGTGACCTGACTAGGGTAAAAAAGCACCCTTGTGTCTGAAGCATAGTTTGAATTCATCTTCCTGTCTCCAGGTCCAGTATGTGACTTACTATACCACCTAGTTCATCTTTATCTGTATGATCCTTTCCATTTAAACATCAAAGACGTATTCAATATAAATAGTATTTAGGCTACTTACAAGAAGGTATTTCGGATTTAGTTCTGTGCCTAAAAAATTCAAGTTACTGAATTACCTAAGCTTGTATTCCAGTTGACATTTCTCTTCAAAGGCATTCACCTTTCTAATATCTCATATTTAATAAGTATATTAGGAAGATTTTCTTTTAGTTAGAAATTAATACCTTTTTTAAAAGGACATTTATTTCAAAAACTTAAACAGCAAAACAAAAGGATTCTAAAAATTCTAGAGAAATGTAAATCTTGCCTAATGAGCAATTAGAATACATTTTCCTTACTGAATCAATGAATAAGTACTCATTCACATAATTAGACTTGCTGACATCCAAATAGGGATTCTATCATTGTTCAAGGGAGACTAAAGGGCTGCCTAATTTATCTTCATATCTCAAATATGGGAAATATTATTATTCAAGCATTCATAGAACACTATCTTTTTTGAAAAGTGTTTTACAATAATTAATTTCTTTTTTCATATTAGCTCTGGGATTTGAGAAGTAGGTCATAGTTTTGTTGTTGTTGTTGTTTTTTTCAATTTCTAAATGAGGAAATTAAGGCACAGAGTTCCACTGACTTTGGGCCAAAAGTTTAGCACCACAAGAGAGGTCATCTAATCTATCCTTTCCCCCATTTTAAGGATGATAGGAAATAAGGCCCAGAGATGTTTATGAGGGACTTTCTGGTGGTCACATAGGTAGTAATAGTGGTCAGTGTCAGTAAGGATACAATCCCAGGGCCTCTTCAGCTTACATATCAAACTAATAGTAGAGACTGGGTAAAAATTCAGATGTCTTCGTTTTCAAGTTTTTGTTTAATTCTCTTCCCTTGACACACTCAAAACAAGAAATAGTGTAATTTGGAAACATGACCTAATATTCTTGCTGAAGTGATATATATGGAGTGGATGGGGAAGGTAAGTTAAAAGTAAGAGGGGTCAATGGATGTCTGATAATCTTTTTCTTGGTGTACAAAGAAAGAATGGGGGCAATGGTTTTCATTAGTCTCTAAAAATGCACAAGCAACTTTGTGCGTTTTTTCCCCTATTGTAATGTTCAAAAGTAAAAGAAAGACGCATATTCCTGAGATCCTGGATTATTAAAATACTCCAAACCATATCCACATGCATCTTTTAGTATTCTTTGTGTGTTTTCAAACTGCCTGTGAGAGCAGTTTTATTTTGCAGCTAGCTATACCTTTATGGCCATGCCCTGATTAAAAGCTCATATGAAAAGCTGCCACAACCTAGAGAAGCCCTCCTGTATTTTCAACTGGGCTTTTATCAAGGACACATTCTCAGTTAGTTTACTGTCAAGCTAAGGAAACTTTGTGTAGCCTTCAAAAAGAGCTTCTAGTAGTATTGATGTCTGTATTCTGATGCCCAGGAGGATCTTTCTGCTCAACACAAAGGGTGAAGTGGGGCAACATTTAAGAAGGCTGATGGACAGGACAGGCCATCTCCTTGGCCCTGATCCTTGTCTTATTTACTCCTGGAAGAAAAGAGACTGTTAATTCTGGAAAGGTTCTTAAGAATCAGCTGTGTCTCCTTCCTAGTCAGCCCTAACTCCTGCTCTTCCATTTCTATCTTGCACCCCTCCTCCAATTTTAGTCCTTCTCTTCTTAAGCTGATCCCCATCATGAACAGTGATTTCTTCATCCTCTCTCTAGGATTCACCTCTCTCTGATCCCTCTCTCTTGGCCCCTTCCCTGCAGATAAGGTAATAATAACTAGGTTACCTAAAGTTACTGTAGACTCAGCAGCAGCCCTGAGGTAGATCCAGTCCACTGTGTCCTGTTCTGATACCTCCAGACCCTGCTGAGTCTTAGACTGCCTCTGAGCTAGGCTTTGGTTTCATGGATAGACTGAGGCAGGGTATCAGACATGGAGCAGGGTGGTAGGGCATACCTGAAGTGAGGCTTACTAAGAGAAAACCAGTGAGTAAGGCTTGATTCTTTTCTCACTTGGTTTTATCATAATTAGATATCCTATATTACTTAAAAATAATAAAGCTCAACAAAATGCTATTCTACAATCCTGGGTATATATAGAATGTAGATTATAATCAATGCATGGCTGTATCTATTGGCACAATGAACTATGACCACAATAACATACAGGAATATTTAGTACCACTGTACTGTTCATGCAGAAGGCTTCCAATGAATACTTGTTAAGTGAATTAATTAATGAACCATTACTTCCTTTCACAGACTCATTCCCATATTTTATAACTCTCCCAGCTCATTGGGCAATAGTCTCAGTCGATCTCTATGTGCCCATTGGAATTACTCACAATAGCATTTCTCTTGCTTTCCCCTGCAAAGTTGAAAGATGGTTAAAGGTGTATAATCTGAGAAAAGTGAATTAGATGTTGGTCAGTGAGTCTGCATAATACACTCAAGTCATAATGTGGTGACTGAAAGGGTAAGGAATTGGTCAGAGAAGGAGAAGAGAGGAAGCATCCAGATGACTGACCATCGCTCTGAAGCTTTAGTACCACATTAATCAGGACACAGAGATAAAGGCTAGCTTTGTCAGGCCAAATGATATCTTGCTGATTCATTACCATAGGCCCAGATGACAGAAACAAGGTAATGTGTATAGAGCCCTTAAATAGCTACTTATAGGTTTTTATATTGATTGAATTAATAGTGCTGATCCATAATCAGGAAAATAGCTCTGTATTTAAAAAAATAATGACTAAAATGCTATTAATAATTTAATTAAATGTTGGCCCCACATGCCTCCTGTAGATTAAAAAAAGATAAAAGAAAATGTGAAATATCAGTTCCCAGTTCACAATTGACATTCCCAACCGGTGTTCTGTTTTTTGTCTTCACGGATTTAATTAAATTCAAAATTAAAATTTAGCATTAGTGGCTGCATATAATGCATCAATGCATTTTTATGACACATTACTGAATCACAGAGCAGAATTACACATTCTATTTAGGTCAGCTATGTAAATCAACAAAATTAATGAGCTTTATTAAATCATCTTAGTAAAAGCCCCCACTGTCTTAACTGTTTACTTAATTCCAAATCCAACAAAAAACAGCTGTCACCTTCTAACAGACCTTCCTCTAAAAGATGGTTTTCCTTCCATTTGGGTGTAGGGGGTGGGAGCAGGAAATGACTCAAACTTTAGGCCAACAAAAATATAATATTAAGATTCTTTAACAAAAATAACTTACATAGATTGGAGGACTAGATTATCCCAACTTGGTTTTAAGAAAGAAATTGGGGGAAAGTTCATGTATGACACTGAATTTTTTAATATTCTACAGAAAATAATTAATATTTTATATACAAGAAAACATTAATGTAGACATTAAAATTATTAATAATTATGAATCTTTAATAACTCAACATACGAAAGAAAGGTTTTTCTAAGCAAACCAATCATAGTTCTAATAAATTTCAGGGGAATATTTTTAAACTTTTAAACTATTAAGAGAACAGTTTTTAAATATTTTATTACATGTAGCTACTGGCATACAAATAGTTGTTGCTAATTGCAAATGTGCCTTATCTATTCATGGAATGATGGAAGCTCAAAAGTACCTTTACTTGGTCACATTTTGTCAACTATTAATTCAAAATTTTCTATCTACTTAAAAGAAACAAACCTGTATTTCTTTATATGAATCATATTTTTCATTTTTTCAGACAAGTCTTCAGCCCAGTTATTCCCAAATAATGCAATACTTAAAGTAAAAAAATAAAATGCTACATAAGTATTCTGCCATATAACTTATAGTCCACCTAGAGTTTAATCTTCCAAATGGATTGTTTCTCTTCCTTTCTTCTAACTGCACCCACACTTTATTTCTAAATATCTTCTCTGAGTCTTTCGCTTCTAAATTTCAGGATTTCAGAACCTTTGAGTGAGAAGAGATCTTATAAGTCATCTCTTTCAACTTGCGCTTAAATAAAAATCCTCCTAATATTTCTTTCTTTCTTTTCTTTTTTTTTTTTGAGGGGAAAGGGCAGGGCAATTGGGGTTAAGTGACTTGGCTAGTAAGTGTTATATGTCTGATGTTGGATTTGAACTCAGGCCCTCCTGACTCCAGAGCCGGTGCTCTATTCACTGCACCACCTAGCTGCCCTCAACCTCCTACTATTTCTAACAAGGGAAACCCATTATATTTCAAGGCCTCTCATTTCATTTTTGTACAAAACCAATTTTGATTAATTTCTATTGAGCCTTGTGGTGCCCTTGGACCACCTATTCTGGGGCAACCTGTACATCAGTTTGTAATGGCCTGCTCTTCACTATTGGGATCCTTCTCTCACACCTTAGGGTTGCCTAATCCCAGGTTCCCTTAGCATCAGCCAACAGAATTCTTTCCACTCCTGCTTCAGTAGAGTTGATTTTGGACTCAGACTCTGGCCACACCTAGTCCTCTAGATAGGGGTCAAGGAATAAGGAGACCTCCTGTACCCAATTCTGGTTCCCATATACCTTCCTGTTTAGCCAAAACTCTGGTGTTACTTTCCACCTGAGGACAGCTTACACTGGTGAATTCCTTCCATGGCCCAAGCTGTTCCTGAATGTGAGTAAGTGCTGAATAAACCTGCTTGTTTGACCCAGTACTTGATACTTGCTAAGCTACTCATAAGAACTCTCCTTGATATAACTTACAATGGCACTTTTTCCTAAGCAGATCCAGTAGCTTGTGGAGTAAGCCTAAAATTGTTCCTTTTGCAACTTCTACTCTACCCTCGAGGGCCAAACAGAATGAGTCCAATCTTTCCTCTATGTGTTGTTGTTGTTCAGTTGTTTCAGTCTTGTCTGACTCTTTGTGACCCCGTTTGGCGTTTTCTTGGCAAAGATATTTGAGTGGTTTGCCATTTCCTTCTCTAGTTTCTGCAGCATGACAGCCCTTCAAATACTTGAAAACAGGATAAGCATTTCCAGTTCCTCCAACCAATCTTTTTAAAAAAAATTTATTTTATGTAGTCTTCAATCCATTTCATTAGCTTTTTTTTTTTTGCTCCCATTTGCCAGTGTCCCTCATATGTATCATGCCCCTCACCGAACATAACATTTCAGATGTGGTCTGGCCGAGGCAGAGTCCAACAGGGTTATCTTCTCTCTCATTCTGAAAACTCTATCTGTCTCATTGGAGCCTAAAGCCATACCAGCCTTTTTGGATGCCGCATCACATTGTTCGGTAAAATATCCATTTTTTTTATTCCACACATTATTCATGTAGACATAACTATACCTATTCTGTACTTAAGGAGCTCAGTTTTGATTTTTCTTTTAAAGTAAGACTTTATATTTTTTCCTATGAAATTCCATCCTATTGAATCCAGTTTAGTATTTGACTGCTTCAAGATGTCTTTCGATCTTGACTTGTCATTCAGTGTGTTAGCTAGTCAGTTTTGCTTTGTTTCATGAGCAGATTTGATAAATGTGCCCTCTACAATATCATTATGTCATTGATAAAAATGTTGATTAGTGTAAGACCAAGGTCAGAGCATTGTCCAACACTCGTAAAAATGTCTGAGTTATAGTGGAAAGAATTCTGGGTCCAGAATCTGGTTGCTGTTTTATTACTTGTCACTGAATTACTTAATCTCTCTGGGACTGAGTTTCCTCACTTGTAAAATAAGGGAACTGGACTAGTTGATTTCTACGGTCTCTTCTACATCTAAGTTTATGGTTCTGTGACTGACTCATAATGGTTATTCTTAGTGTTTGGTCATTCAATCAATTTTGATTCTAGCCATAGGTTCCTAACTATAACTATGTTGTTATTGATGTTCAGTTTTGTTCGACTCCTCACGACTGCATTTAGGGTTTTCTTCCTCTCTAGTTCATTTTACAGATGAAGAAACTGAGACAAAAGTGACTTGCCCAGGGTCACACAACTGGTTAGTATATGAGGTCACATTTGAACTCAAGTCTTTCTAACTCGACACTCTACCCACCAAACCACCTAGTCACCCCAATTATGGCTATAATAGATTCCTAAGCTAAAACCTAACTTTTGCTATAATTTATCTACCCTGCCTTCCTTTCCTTAAATTCAAGCACAGGGTATCCATGGCATTTCATGGAATCCCCTCAGACACTTGCAGGCATCTCGATGCTGGGCAAATAATTTAATTTCTATGAGCCTCGGTTTCCTCACCTTTAAAAGGGGAATAATAATAGTTCCTCCTTTGAAAGGTTGTGAGGAAATTAATTATTCTTGCTAAATGTATGTGTAACTCAGCTGATCCTATGTTACTGATTCTATGCTATCAGCATCCCCTAAGTTTCAGCAACTAGTGACAAAAACTGATCATCTCACCCTAGTTACGACTGTGTGTCCATGTTATTTATGTTCTCACCCAACTAGACAGTCTGTTGGGAGTCCCTTCACTGTTTGTGTTTGTTCTCAGAAGTACTCCTTCTGACAAACCAAAACATCTGCTAACAAATAAATAAAAAAAGTAACTCAAATTCTTCCATCAGAGTTAATTCTAGGCCTTTTACCACTGGACTTATAGTAGGTTTAGCAGAGTATGTTATTCATGTCGTTCCACCTTTATTTTAGTGAGGGTTCATTGTTCCAATTGTTTTCTATCGCAGAAATTTAAAATTCTAATTCAGTTCTCTACACTCAGTTTTATCACAAGCTTTTTGTCCCTTGTGCATTTAATGAGCATACTTTCAATTTTATCTTCTAGGACACTGATGAGAATAATATCACTCATTTTTTCATTCAGCAAATATTTATTGAGCATCTGCCCTCTGCAAGTCACTGTTCTAGGTACAACGAAGACAGCAAGAGGCTGCAAGGGATATACAAATATATAGAATACATTTTCTACTCTACAGAACTAGCAAAAGGAATGGTTAGAGAGGTATGAAGAACATGAAAGCCCAAAAGAGGCCACTGGATTTGGTAACTTTGTTTACCTCAAGTTCTTTATCTGTAAAATGAGCTAGAGAAGGAAAATGGCAAACCACTCCAGTATCTTTGCCAAGAAAACTCCCAAATGGGGTCATGAAGAGTTGGAAGTGAATGTAATGACTGAACGACAAGTCAGGCATTGTGCAGAGCACTTTACAGATACCTCAATAGAGTGGTATCTGTTCGATATGGAGACCTGGATGTTGATATGCCTCTGGTAATGTAAACCAGCCTTAATAACGGAATTTCTCATTTCTTTCCCTACCTCCAAACCAACCCAGTCACTCCCTTTAACTTTTTTATTTCTGTTAAGGATGACACTAATCTCCCTTTTGCTCAAACTCAGAAGCAATTATGACTCCTCCCCCTTAGCCTCCTTATTGAATAAGTTAATAAGTCCTATGGATTCCACCTCCATGGCATTTCTTGAATCTTCCACATCCTTTCCATTCCCACTTTAAACACCATAATTCAGACCTTCATTACTTCTCTAATAGGCTATTATAATTCTGTCTCAATTGTTCTTTCTGTTTCCAGCTTTTTCCCTTTCCTACACGATCATGTTGGTATAATCTTCCTAATGTACTGCTCCACTCACAATAATCACTCAATAACCTTCAGTAACTTCTTATTACCTTCCAAATACTTTTTTAACTCTTAGCCATGGAACAAGTAACTTTGTAATGGTTACAAGGCTTTTCAAAATCTGTCTTCAGGATACCTTTTCAACCTTTTCTCAGACTACTTCTCTTCATATACTTTATGCTCCAGACAAATTAAAATAGGTTCCACCCTCTCTTCCACCTTTCTCTTCGTCTCTTTGTCTTTGAACCTACTATTCACCATGAATGAATGAAAAAATAATCACTTATTAAGTGTTTACTATCTATAAAGCCTTATGTTAAGTGTTTAGAATGCAAATAGAAAGACACTACCTTCTCCCTGTTCTTAAGGAACCCACATTCTAATTGGAGAGATAAGAAGGTTTTAGCTGCAGATGTCCCAAAGATCTTTGGGTGCAGCAGCAAAGCTACTTGAAATAGATCTCTCACCCTCATCTCTGTTTTTGAAATTCTTCCCTTCTTTCAAGGCCTAATTCAAATACTACCTTCTTCATAAAGGCTTTACTTTGTGCTCATCCCTTCTCTAGTTGAAAGTGATGTCTTGCCTGTATTTCTAGCCATTGCCTGGAGTTCTCTCCATTGTGCTTATCATGCTCTCCCTTTTCCCATTATTATTTGAAAACATATAGTCAGTTGTAAGTTCCTTAAGAGCAGGGCCTGTGTTACAGATCAGTTTGTGTTCCCAGTGCCTATGACAATGCCGTACAATACTCGGTACTTAATGGATGTTTTAAAAATTGAACTGCATCAGTAGTAGGTCACTTCTTCAAGAAATGTGGCCATTAATAAGAAGACTGAGATTGAACAATCATTTATTGAAGTTGAACAGACAAGAAAAGGGTTTTTATTTTATTTTACTATAGAACTGAGCACTTTGTTAAAGAGCCAATGGAGAAGAAGACACTGAAAATGAATGAAAGGAGAGAGAGAATGCTACTTGAGTCAGGTCCTGGAGGATCAGGGGGTGATTACATAATAATAATTCATGTCAACATAGTACTTTGCTCTTTATAAAATCCTTTTAGCCAGAAAATATGTGAAATAGAGCTGATTATATGTAATAAATATAAATGTATACATGATATATATACACATGCATATAAGCTTACATGCATGCTTGCAAACCTACATATATACACTCACATATGTGTGTGTGTGCGTATGTGTGTATATAATCCTTATTTTTATAGATGGGAGAAGCTAAGGCTCAATGAGAACATGCCCATGATAATAGAGCTACCAAATGTCTGAAGGACGATTCAAACCCAGGTCCAAGTGTAATGCAAATCCAAGTAGACTCTACTATGCAACGTTGCCTCTTCGAGGCAGAGTGTTGGAAAGAAGTAGGGATGATTTTCATCTGAGAAAGAAAGGAAGGGGGAGAGAATGGGTGCTGACGTGGAGAATTTTTGAAGAATGTGAGTGGGAAGTTGACTGAATCCAGATTGGGTGATTTTGACCTTCTCATTGAAGGAGGCTCGATTGTAGGGGGAGAGGGAGAAGTGTGAGGAGTGTGATCTTAAAAGGGTGCTGTTTGGAAATGAGAAAGGGAGTCAATAAATGTAGAATAGAAAGCTAGCTTAGAGGCATCAAAGGTCTAGATGAGGTTATGTACAACACATTTATAATGAATGAAATCTTCTAATATCATGACTTTCTTTAACAGTGTTAAGCACCCTGGCAACAGGAATGGAGGAATAAGATGCTAAGGGCTACCAAGGGCTGACAATTAGTAGGATGGGAATCTATGGTGGCATCCAGTGAATCACTGTATTGGCAGACCACAAGGTCAAGTAATTATAATAGATGGCACCATGAGATAAGTCATGGAAATGGTTCAGAAAATATGCTAAATATATCAATCCTAGCATTAATATCATTTATTATGTGGTCTTAACTTTTGAAAGTAACAGTTTTTTTCACTTTTTTTGAGAAGGAATAAAATTCCAACAGCTTTTTTATTTAACCAAACAATAAGTGTACACTTGAATTATCTGTGCCATATATTGTATCCATGAACAATTAAAAAGTATTTTTCCCTGTATCATATGAAAAGAAGGATTATTATTACTTAGTTGAACACAAATAGTATTCCTTACCCTCTCAAGAGCATAGGCAGACACTTGTTCTCTGCTCAATAGGTTTATTATAATGGGCTTCTATTAGAAGAGAGGAAACAGATAATATAATGGCAAACAGCAGCTGAGAAGATTTATGCATCTTCAAAGGTCAAAAGGTGCTGTCTTCTCTAGTTCCATTTTACCTAATACAATCATGCATCTCTTGACCTCCAAGCTCCGTTTTTTTTAAAAGAAAGTGATCAGTCATTAAAAGTAAATCATTTAATGACTTTGAGGAAGTAGCTTTTAGAGTTGTATTTCCCACCTGCAAATCCATTAACTTAATGAATAGGAAGGGAAATACATTCACAGAGAGGAATGTTTCAGTTTTTTCAATTGGGGTGGGGGGGTGGGGGGTGCAGAAAGGGAGGAGAGGGGATAGGTAAGCATGGATTGGTGGAGAATTTAGAAGAATTGTTGGCTTAGACAGATTTACTTCATTGAGGAATAATAAATTCACCCTCTAACCTCAGACCAATTTGAAACATCCTTCAGGCAATTCAATGAATAAGAATTTGCACACTTGACTCAATTAGCTGACTTTAATATATAAAGGTTTCAATTCACCTCCTTTAACACTAGTGGATTCTAACAGGATAAGTAGAATCAAAAGTGGAATTGAAAGTCAAGATGTTGTAGTGGGGAAAAAAAAGTATTAATTTGCAGCTAGAAGATCGGATTCTGAGTCCTGACTTAAACATTTCTAAGTCTCATGACCTTGGACAACTCTTTTAACACCTCAGAACCTCAGTTTCCTAGGATGTAAAATGATGATAAAATTATTTTATTATCTGCCTCACTGGGTTATAGAAAGAAGACTCCACAGACCTTAAAATACTATAAAATGTGTTATTATAAAATAAAAATACAAGTTCAAAGTGTTGTCAGGAACATAACAAATGAATTTTACCAATATGTAGACAAAGTCTCAAAACTATTTATACACAAACACAAATAGAACATCAAGTTCACAAAATTAAACAAATTAAGGAAGGTTAAAAGTATTTCAGTTTTTATCGATGTTTGGTTCAGGGAAATAACTTCTTAGAACCCAAGGGCATGTAAATAGAAATAAAAAGAATGAAGAAAAACCTACCTTAGCAAATAAAGAATAAAAACAGCCATCATTCATTATATGAACAAAAACTATATATTAAATATACATAAATATATGTATTATTATAATTATAGACACATTTATATCTATCTGGATCTCATAATGTTTAAAATATCAATTGATTGTTCTTAATGTATTGAGATTATAGTTAACCAATAATCTGTCCCACAAAGCAGCAAGACTGAAACATCACAAAACCCTAAAGGGTCACAATTGATTTGTTTATATTATTAAAAAGAAAGAAAAGGAGGGAATGTATTTTTATACTTTGACTGGATCCAATATAATGGGACACTTATCAGTTTCAGTGTGTACTTCTACCCAATTTTCTATACCTATATAATGCAATATAAAGTGGAAACTATAGGACATTATTTATTTATTTAGTTGCTTTTTGGAGGGGGAAGGGCAGGGCAATTGGGGTTAAGTGACTTGCCCAGGGTCACATGGCTAGTGTTAAGTGTCTGAGGATGAATTTGAACTCAGGTCCTCTTGGCTCCAGCGCTGGTGCTCTATTCACTGCACCACCTAGCTGCCCAAGGACATAATTTATAATTCTATCAAAACAAACCACCCAATAAGAAGAATTAAGTAAATTTTTAGTTTTAGTAGGTAATAATAGTGATATAATTTGAATTTAAAATGGGAACTGAGTATAAGATTTGATTGGAAAATCATATTATCATTTTAGAAGAAAAATATTTATTAGCTTAAATTTACCTTATTATAATTCAAATGAACCTAAGTATTGTATTAAAATTAAATACATGTAGATTAAGCAATTCAGTCACCCAACAAGCATTTATTAAGTGTCTATTATGTGATAAACACCATGCTAAGTGCAACATAAAGAGAAGCAAAAAATAACTGAAGACAACCAAACAACTCAAAAAGCAAAACCAGTCCCTCTGCTCCAGGAGCTCATAGTCTCATAGGGAAAACAAAATGAAAATAACAATGTACAAATGTAATTTGTCTTGACAGTCAGATCTCTATCTATGTAGATAGATTGAAAGAAAGATTGACAGACAAATGGAAAGGTAGATAGACAGACAGACAGACAAATAGACAGGGAGGTCAGGAAATGTAGATGAGAAGAGTATTCTCCCTCCAAGTATGAGGGAGAACCAGTGAAAATGTTCAAAATTGGGAGGTGGAGAGTCTTGATCAAGAGAAAACAGAGTCCAGTGTCATTGGATGGCAGAGTGTGCCAAGGGAAGTAAAGTATAAAAAACTGGAAAGGTAGAAAGAGGGCATTTGACCCTAGTCAAAATTGTAAAAAAAAAACAACAAAAACCCCCCCAA